>CAWUFW010000902.1:0-1200000 GCA_963921515.1 Calotriton arnoldi
CCGATCCCGGTCGGAGGCGCACCCAATACCATTCGGTCTGGAAAAAAGCCATGCGAAAGCCTGTTTCCCGACCGATCCGTACAGCACACCGAACGAGTAAGTACGATGCGCACAACAGCACAGAATCCGGCCGAGCCGTACTCACCCAAACCAGGTCCTGTTCCATGACCGAGGCGAATCCGGAAACGCTGAATCGAGTCGCACAGAAGGGAAAATGCAGCTCCGTCCGGCCGAACAAGTACGATGCACTTCCCGTACGCGCCGAACCCGTCGCTACGCACGGCACGTCAAAGCATCCGGGAGAGGCGCACATAAGCTCCGATTCGCGCCACAACACGATCCACGGCTACGAGACGAACACGCCAGCGACGCGGACGAGGCGAAGCGACGAGGACGACGCGAAGCGACGAGGACGACGCGAAGCAACGAGAAGGACAAACGACACGAACCAACCATGAATCCCTTCGTCCCTTCGTCCCGATCATACCAATATTCTACATTTACTACCGGAACAGGCATGGACGCGTACGGCGCAGAAGGTAAGTCAGACACCAACCACAAAACACATACAACACGTACACGACACATCACACACACACAGAGGGATACAGAATATACTTACACCAGCAACAGCAGCACCATAGGGGCGGGATGCCCATCACCAATGCCACATATGCACACAGGGGCCTGAATGCGCACCACCACCCCTACCCAGGGGGGCAGGATGCCTACCACTACTACCACCCTCACCCAGGGGGCTGGATGCCTACCACTACTACCACCCTCACCCAGGGGGGCTGGATGCTTACCACTACTACCACCCTTAGCCAGGGTGGTGCCAGATGCCCACCACCACTACCACCCTTAGCCAGGGGGGTGCCAGATGCCTACCACTACTACCACCCTCACCCAGGGGGCTGGATGCCTACCACTACTACCACCCTCACCCAGGGGGGCTGGATGCCTACCACCACCCTTAGCCAGGGGGCTGGATGCCTACCACTACTACCACCCTCACCCAGGGGGGCTGGATGCCTACCACCACCCTTAGCCAGGGGGCTGGATGCCTACCACTACTACCACCCTCACCCAGGGGGGCTGCATGCCTACCACCACCCTGAGCCAGGGGGGCTGGATGCCTACCACTACTACCACCCTTAGCCAGGGGGGCTGGATGCCTACCACTACTACCACCCTTAGCCAGGGTGGTGCCAGATGCCCACCACCACTACCACCCTTAGCCATGGGGGTGCCAGATGCCTACCACTACTACCACCCCCTCACCCAGGGGGGCTGGATGCCTACCACCACACTTAGCCAGGGGGGCTGGATGCCTACCACTACTACCACCCTTAGCCAGGGGGCTGGATGCCTACCACTACTACCACCCTCACCCAGGGGGCTGGATGCCTACCACTACTACCACCCTGAGCCAGGGGGCTGGATGCCTACCACTGCTACCACCCTTAGCCAGGGGCTGGATGCTACCACCACCCTTAGCCAGGGGGCTGGATGCCTGCCACCACCCTTAGCCAGGGGGGCTGGATGCCTACCACTACTACCACCCTCACCCAGGGGGGGCTGGATGCCTGCCACCACCCTTAGCCAGGGGGGGCTGGATGCCTACCACTACTACCACCCTCACCCAGGGGGGGGCTGGATGCCCACCACTACTACCACCCTGAGCCAGGGGGGGCTGGATGCCTACCACTACTACCACCCTCACCCAGGGGGGGCTGGATGCCCACCACTACTACCACCCTGAGCCAGGGGGGGCTGGATGCCTACCACTACTACCACCCTTAGCCATGGGGGGCTGGATGCCTACCACTACTACCACCCTTAGCCAGGGGGGGCTGGATGCCTACCACTACTACCATCCTTAGCCAGGGGGGGCTGGATGCCTACCACTACTACCACCCTTAGCCAGGGGGGGCTGGATGCCTACCACTACTACCACCCTGAGCCAGGGGGGCTGGATGCCTACCACTACTACCACCCCCACTCATAGGATGGACAATGCAAGACATCCCCCCAACACCATGACAAGCGTGTGTAGACTGTGTCAAATGCCTACAACACCGAACATGACTTTGAACATACAATGTGACCCCCTAGCACATGTGCCACACATATATGTGTGTGGAACCCACAATGCAAGCAGGCCATGACCATTGTGGCAATGGGGTCCAAACCCCCATCATCACAGTGACCAAAATGTAAGTGTGGGGTCCATAGCTGATGCACATTTTGAACATTGTGGCAATGGGGTCTAAACCCCCATCATCACAGTGAGCAAAATGTAAGTGTGGGGTCCATAGCTGAAGCACATATTGAACATTGTGGCAATGGGGTCTAAACCCCCATCATCACAGTGACCAAAATGTAAGTGTGGGGTCCATAGCTGAAGCACATTTTTAACATTGTGGCAATGGGGTCTAAACCCCCATCATCACAGTGAGCAAAATGTAAGTGTGGGGTCCATAGCTGAAGCACATATTGAACATTGTGGCAATGGGGTCTAAACCCCCATCATCACAGTGACCAAAAGGTAAGTGTTGACAAAGAAAGAGGTGCAACTGCCAAACTGCATGGATGATTCCTGGTCACAGAACAAAAAACACATCAGTGGCAAAGTAGTGTATGTGTCCCATTGCAACATAAATTGGGTGAGCCAAATACTGCAGTGCAAATAAGACATACCTTTGGCCATGTGCAGACAAACAACACCCATGGGGGCTGACACCGTCAACATTCATCAATGACACAATGACAGAAGTGACCATCAGAATGCAGACCCACATATTTGCACCAATGGGCACACAAATGCAGATACCCTGTGGAGACTGCAGATGTGAGGTGAACAGATACCATACCATGGCAGCAATGGGACACACAAACCATGATCATTGTGCTGACCGATGACCTAGGAGTCCCAGGGACAGCAGGGGAAACCCACCAAACTACATACAGCCAATGGCACACCCAAGATATGCCAATGCAGTGGTGCAGATGCACAAACAGGCAGACCCACACTGCACATCATACACAACAGGTGAGGGGGGTGCCAGTGTCCCCAGGCAACCACACAACACATGAGGAGACCTGAATACCAATCATACAGATGTGCATACAGTGCCACACAAAGGTAACTCATGGATCCAAATCCCCTATGTGGGCAAGCAGGCATTGTCAGATGAGAGGGAGCACAAATCACACATGTCACACAGGCACGTAGGGACAGCAACTGACACAGCAAGACACAGACACACCACAGCACCACCCCCAGGGCCCCCACAATGTGGTGACCCTGGGCTGCATTACAATCCCACTGTGATGACAAAGCTAAATGTGGATCACACTGTGAACCACAGTCATGTGTCCTGAGCAACTAACTACCATCACACCTACACAAGCACAAATCAATCAGCATGGCCAGTAAGCCAAGGCCAACATGGAGGCAGGGGCCTAGCCGGGCAACAACTCTCATCTGCACACACTCAACACCACACCCCTCGACCTCCAACAATGTGCAGCAGTGAAGTACACATGCACCCATGACTATTCCAGGGTGGTGGGTGGGAACCAAGGTGCAGAAACACATCACACATGGCCACTCAACAAGACTCCTGAATGTCTGACACACTGCACACTATGCTGTACATGGACATGACGGCAATACCACACCAACCAATGGGATCCCAGCCACAGTCACACACCTATGAAGAAGCCAAGGTCACCCACAAAGAACACACATAGACAACAACCAACATTGCAGCCCGGACCCTGAGGAGTGCCAGCAGACACACACACAACGTGTCACAATCACTGAAAGATAACACAAACTGGAAATCACATGACAGGGGCAAACAACAAGTGCCAAGGGGAAACCTGACTGTGACCCATCTGCGTCTGCACACAAACTCAGCCCTGACAGCAAACACACCTATGGGTGACACCCTGATGACCAGTAATGTGCCATGCACCCACATCACAGAGAACCCAGGGAGAAGACTTTGGGGGAACATAGGTCAACTCAGCTAGCATCACAAACAGGTACAACACTAGGGATCACAGCATGCACAGCTAAACGGAAGTGAACACACAGACATGCACATACAACACACACCTTGGGCGCAGGCAATGTCACAGGAGTACACACTGCCATGAGGGGACTCCACTCCTGTGTGAGGAAAGCTGTGCCATATGTTGCCTCAGTAGGGCTCCATCATGTCAGCTGAGCACTTGGTCACACAATCAACAATTAGCACCAAATGAGGGCTCCCGTCACATCAGCCTGGTCATGGAAGTGCCAACGGAATCATCAGCACAGATCCAACACACTTGTATAGCAATGTTGCACTGACAACACAGATGAGTCCTTCCCCATTGATGCCCAAACCTGCATGTCCAGTGGAGATGGCCAAACGGTCAGGGAAGTAGACGAATTGAACAATGGCAGGCACAACAGATGTGCAGGGGTGGAAGCCACAGATGTGAAATAGCTAATCCAAGTAGGAAATCCCATTGCCAAATACTGAACACATGACATCCTCACATGCTGCTATGGATGACATGGATACACCACAGGATAGGACACATTCCCCCTGGACCACATGGGTTCCTGCACAGTAACACTTCATTATCATGAGACCAAATATCACCATCACTGCAGCAAGGGCATGGTTAGCATCATCAACAACATGTACATCAGAAGCATAAGTACTAGAGTACAGAAAGTTGCTTTATTCAGCATATGTGTGGAATGAAAACAAAGTCCAGAAAAAACACAAAGGCCAATGGCCAGTCCATTGTAAAAGTCCAAACAGGGTGACAGTGGCAGATGTCACCCTACGCATGCCTGCACAAAACCAGGGACAATCCACTAGGAGGGGCAAACGGGGGGTAGGCCAGGCACCGCAGGGACAGGATCAGGGCTCACCAGGAGGAAGCAGGGAAGGGGTGGTGGGTGCTGGAGAGCCACTGACAACTGCAGTGGAGGTGTCTGACATGGTGTGTGCCGGCACAACTGGGGGGCATGACTCAGATGTTGTGGGTGCCGGCACGACTGCAGTGGACCCTGCAGATGGAGTGGACAGGTCCGCCACTGCAGTGCCCAAGTCAGACAGGGTGGTAGTGGACTCCACTGCAGTGCCTACCACCAGGGGAGGAGAATGGGGAACAGGCAAGGTGGGCTGGACAGAGGGGGAGGACACCCTCACCACATCAGTGGCACAGACAAGCGCAGCGGGGGTGTGGTGCCGGGAGAGCAAGTGGCAGGGGGAGAAGGCCGGATCCTCTTGGGGATGGTATATCTGTGGGTGGGGGAACCTGGGGCAGGGTGTGGTGGGGGCACCTGTGGAGTGGGGGCCTGAGGGATGGAGGAAGGAGACCTGGTGCCTGAGCTGCAGGGCGGCGGCGGGATCTTGCTCTTACGACTCCGGGGGACTTGCGGGTGGGGGCCTCAGTCTGTCTGCGCCTGGGGGAGGGTATCCGGGGGCAAGGGGCACTCTGCTCCGTGTGGGGGGCTTCCTCTTCCCCCTGGATGCTGGAGCAGCTGGATCGGAGGGGAAGAGGCCGAGGTCACTGAGGAAGAGGCGCTGGGTCTTTGGGGTTGCAGGTGAGGCAAGGGAGGGTGTTTTGGAGGGAGAGGCAACTGAGGACTGCGCAGTGCTCGTGGATGCGTGTGTGTGTTCCAGGGCCCCATCCCCTGTGAGTCTGGTTTCAGTCCCCTGACTGTGCGTGCGTGTGCATTTTGTTTGTGGCGTGTGTGTCTGTGTGCTGGATGTGTGTGTGCTGGTGTGTGCCTGTGCCGATGTGTGTGTGCTTGGGACGGGTAAGGTGCTGGGGAGTGTGGATGGAGCAGAGGCAGGAGGGGTGAGGGACTGTCTGAGGAGGAACACTGCTGCCGTCAGGGAGGAGTCCATGGACCTATTGCCCCTCTGTAGGTCAGACATGCCCGATGAGATGCCCTCCATGAATGACACCAGCTGAGTCAACAGAGTGGTGTGCGCATGGAGGACACTCAGCATGGCTGTCTGCCCTACATGGAGCTGGCGAAGGAGGTACACAGACTCCTCACTCAGGGCAGCAGGGGACACAGGGGCAGGGGGTGCGGTGCCTGGCCTAAAGGAGACACGCTCCCGAACATGGGAGCCTCCACGGACCTGGGGAATGGGAGCCGATGGGAGGGCGGTGGTGGTGCTGGTGGTGGCGGGGACAGCAACACTAGCTGGGGTGTGGTGGCTGCTGACACCCGCCTCCATAAGGGAGTCATCCTCCGAGTTGCTCTGGTCCTCAGCTGAGGTGGATGGTGCTGAGGACTCCTCGGTGTGGCTCCCCTCGCCCTCCGTGCCACTGGGTCCCTCCGACCACTCCTCGGCTGCTGACCCAGTCTGGCTCTCCGGCTCCTCCTGGTCCGTGGAGCTGTCCCCTTCCGTGGCCGTGGATGTATCTGCAAACAATGGGGAAACAGACAGACATCAGTCACCTGCACCAAACGCACACACCACTGTGAGCACAGCACATTACAGAGCAAGCCCTGGCATCATTATTTGTACATTGCTAAAAGTGCCCTAACTGAACAGGAGAAGCCAATTGTCAGTCTGATGCCAACCATGGCACTCACATCCCACATGGCCTTGCACCCATCTGTCTAGTGTCTGTTGGATTGCAACACCCCAGTGTGGACACATGCACCAAGTACACAGTAGTTGGACAGTGCAGAGGACACGGTGTGGCATGTGGACATGCACACATCACAGCTCTTGCCACTGAGTCAGTACAGGTTTCCGGATGAAAGGGATGCCCAGAGTCAAATAGGAAATGCATGTGATGCATACCAGCGACAGACACCATGATGCACCCATGTCCTGATAGCCATCGCCACAATGGTGTGCATGTAGCACATGTCACTCCCCTGCAGGATCACCAATAAGTAGACACATGCCATGGCGGAGGCATGACTGCTAAGTCATACATCACTGTCTCAGTGATGTATGACTTGGCAGCCAGACAACAACACTCTGCACTGTGTCACAATAGTAGGTCATGGGGAATGCAAGTCCTGGAGCTGCACAAGTGCACATGTACATCCCCCACACAACACATCATCTTAACCCTCATCTGTCCAGGTCATACCTAATGGACATATGGGAGACCTGTGACACTACCCTCTGAACCTGAGCCCCTCACAATCTGCTGTGAATGGGGAACAGCTGCCTGAACTTCACATTCGCATACCCCAGTCTGCACGGGCAGCTGATCAAACACCTATGTGACACACAAGTATCGTCTCCTATGGT
The DNA here is from genome assembly GCA_963921515.1 of Calotriton arnoldi. Taxonomy (NCBI): domain Eukaryota; kingdom Metazoa; phylum Chordata; class Amphibia; order Caudata; family Salamandridae; genus Calotriton; species Calotriton arnoldi. The sequence continues at coordinate 7,305 of CAWUFW010000902.1, forward strand.
CACATCTCCAGGGGCATGCTGAGCCCCTACCAAGAAACACCCCAGCAGTCCTGGCAACTAATCCACAGCACACTGACACAGAGGCAGACACCTGAGGGGTCAAATCACTGCGCACAATGTGTCAGCTGATACACGGGAGTGGGAGTACAGAGTGCATTGCATGGCCTGGAGTAGGCATGACTGTCCTGCCCCACATGAATGAGGGATGAGCCCTGGACAGTGGATAGCTGGCTATGTATGTGTGACACACGTAATCTGCACACTCCTGGGGCCCAAACATTGTTCCCACCCGCTGCATGGGCGTGTGCCACATACCCCAGGCACATGTGGTGGCTCAGCTCAGCAAGTGGACCGCATATCAAAGCAACAAGCAGATTACATGTCCGAACACAGGCGTAGTGTGAACAATGGACCCACCCATGATGCCCACAACAGAGTTAGGGAAACAGATGCTGTCCCCCACCTTTAGTGAAGCAAACTGCAAGGACACAGTCCCAAGTGACACAATTCCCTGAATGTAAGGGCCACACCTGGGTATCAGATGAGCAGTGGGCAGTGCACAATAGAGGGACATGGCTCCTGGACAACATGACTGCTGCACTGTGGCAGTTGAACCAGGCCAGAGGAGGGCACAAAGCATGTAATACAGAGTTCACAGTGCAGTCTTTGACTCACCCCTCCTTGCTGCTGTCTGGCCTTCAGCTGCCCATCCAGGTCTGGAAACACCACCGCCAGGATCTGGAGCATGTGGGGGTCAGGGTCCGTGTTCCGCCCCTCCTGCGAGGAGGCGACAGCTTCAGCTGGACCCGTGCAATCCTCCGGGTCCAGCCCCGAAGGTCCTGCCACCTCTTCTGGCAGTTGCGGATCCGGCGCTTGTAGACCCCCACGGACCGGACAGCCCGGACGATGTCCTTCCAGATCTCCTGCTTCCGATGGGCATTAACCTGTCAGGATGACAAAGTGAAAAGGCCATTACTACACATGCAACATATCCGTGCATGACACAGTTGTATATACATGTCTCAATCACAGGGGCACATGATGTACACAGGCAGTGCAAAGCTGCCCATGGACAGTTTGCCAGACGTCACTACATGGTATCATTGCATGGGAAGTAAAACCTTGTTCAAATGCACTGTCACTGCACCATACCTGTCCAGTGCATGTCACTACACACTATGGGGGTGACAACTACTCAGTGAGCCTGCTAGCCAGTGGCGTGCAGACTTTCAGCCTTGCTAGTCAGACAATATGCACATTCAGAAAGGCAGTGCACAGAACACTCACCTGCTCCCCTGGTGTCCCATACAGCTTGCTGTACTGTGGAAATAGGCTGTCCAGCAGGGCCTGGTTCTCCTCAAGGCTGAAGGCTGGGGCTCTCTCCACAGTACGTGCCATTGCAGGGTCCAGAGGGGCAGAGACAGCAGCAGTGCAGTGGCAGATGTCGTCCTGGAGCATGTAGTGCAGGCAAGTGAGCTCTCAGGGGAACAGCCAGCAATATATATGTGCTGGAGAGGCAGATACTGTCCCTTGTGTCCAAAGTGATAGGTCCAAGTCGTTTGCATCTTCTGAATCTGGCCAATCCATGGAATAGCAGCACCAAAACACGCCCACAGCATCCTTCAAATCTTCAACTTCATGACATACATGATTTTGCAACATTGTTGTGGGTGACCAACTGAATTTCCAGCAACCGAGTCGTTCGAAATTCGAAAACGCGTCCGTTGCCAGGCAAGGCCATTGTCAATGGGTGCGCACCGATCGGTCCATTGCGGTACAACGCGTACAGGGGTACAACGCGTACCCGGACACATTGAATGCAATGGGCCGGCCGGGGGCACCGATCGGTCCATTGCAGTACAAAGCGTACAGGGGCACAACGCGTACCCGCACACGTTGAATGCAATGGGCCGGCCGGGGCACCGATCGGTCCATTGCAGTTCAACGCGTACAGGGGTACAACGCGTACCCGCACACATTGAATGCAATGGGCCGGCCGGGGACACCGATCGGTCCATTGCAGTTCAACGCGTGCAGAGGTACAACGCGTACCCGCACACATTGAATGCAATGGGCCGGCCGGGGCACCGATCGGTCCATTGCAGTACAACGCGTACAGGGGTACAACGCGTACCCGCACACATTGAATGCAATGGGCCGGCCGGGGGCACCGATCGGTCCATTGCAGTACAATGTGTACAGGGGCACAACGCGTACCCGCACACATTGAATGCAATGGGCCGGCCGGGGGCACCGATCGGTCCATTGCAGTTCAACGCGTACAGGGGCACAACGCGTACCCGGACACATTGAATGCAATGGGCCGGCCGGGGGCACCGATCGGTCCATTGCAGTACAACGCGTACAGGGGTACAACGCGTACCCGCACACATTGAATGCAATGGGCCGGCCGGGGCACCGATCGGTCCATTGCAGTACAACGCGTGCAGGGGCATAACGCGTACCGCGCACATTGAATGCAATGGGCCGGCCGGGGCACCGATCGGTCCATTGCAGTTCAACGCGTACAGGGGCACAACGCGTACCCGCACACATTGAATGCAATGGGCCGGCCGGGGCACCGATCGGTCCATTGCAGTACAGCGCGTACAGGGGTACAACGCGTACCCGCACACATTGAATGCAATGGGCCGGCCGGGGGCACCGATCGGTCCATTGCAGCACAACGCGTACAGGGGCACAACGCGTACCCGCACACATTGAATGCAATGGGCCGGCCGGGGGCACCGATCGGTCCATTGCAGTTCAATGCGTACAGGGGCACAACGCGTACCCGCACACATTGAATGCAATGGGCCGGCCAGGGGCACCGATCGGTCCATTGCAGTACAACGCGTACAGGGGTACAACGCGTACCCGCACACATTGAATGCAATGGGCCGGCCGGGGGCACCGATCGGTCCATTGCAGTACAACGCGTACAGGGGCACAACGCGTACCCGCACACATTGAATGCACTGGGCCGGCCGGGGGCACCGATCGGTCCATTGCAGTTCAATACGTACAGGGGTACAACGCGTACCCGCACACATTGAATGCAATGGGCCGGCCGGGGGCACCGATCGGTCCATTGCAGTTCAACGCATCACTGTACATGTGACTGGCATATGTCAGCATGCCTGTCTCAGATGGACATATGCCAGCCACAGATAGCTCCCAGGGAGTGAGGGGCACACCTACATCACGACAGCCTGTCCAAACTTTATCATAAGGCATGTAAGGCTGCATTTCCTATTGTGTGTATGTTGGTGTACATGTTGTCCTGTGGGTGTCACCTGTGGGCAGCCACCCCCAGGCTGTGCACATGTTCATGGGGACAGGATCCTGGGTGTTACGTGTACATGACCACTGTGATGTGCAACTGTTCATATCTGTGCATGTGCCATGGTCACATTTCACGGTGGTGTATGTGTATGTCATGTCACATACCCCGTGAGTCCCATGTGGGACGGTATGTTTGAGCCAGGGTGTCCCAGTGGCACAATAGTGATGGTCCTCCACAGTCTTTGTGCATGTAGTGTTTACAATGTCTCTGTTTCATGTGCACAATGGGAGACAGTCTCCACATCCACGTTGTGTGTGCATGGACTTTGATGTTGTGCGAGTGTGTGTCACAGACGTCCATGTCTGTCCTGCCGTGGCAAGTGGGACCACTACCTGTGGGGGTCATGGTTGTTTTGCTGTGGTGTATACACGATACTCCATGTAATGCCAGTGTCCATGTGGCAATACAGGGTCCCTGGGAATGTACCTGTCGTTGAGCTGTGGTGCCTGGGGCACATCTGTCCTCACATGTCACTGTGGGGGGTGATTGTGACACGGCAGCAGGAGATGGGAACTGTGACACGGCCTCATGATATCCAATGGGCCAACCTGGGACTAATTGATGCCACTTGTTGGACCGTGTTGACAGATGTTGGCCATGTATGTACCATACATGTCCTTACGGAACTGCACACTTCATGTAGTTGTGCCTCATAATGATGTATGTTGGGATATTGAGTGTGTTCAATGCCGCATATGTGGGCTGACTGACAATCTTGCTTACTTCTCCTCTGCACTGCAGGGCTCCTGCTGTCCATCGACCATTCCCAGACCTGGCAACGATGGTGGAACGGGACAGCATCCGACGGTACCGCTTCACCAGGCAGCTGATTGAGGATTTGGCAGTGCAGTTGGCCCCACATTTGCAGCCTGGCCGGCCGTATCCTACAGCGCTGACCCCCAAGGTGAAGGTGATGGCAGCCCTACACTTCTTTGCCACCGGTACCTTCCAACATACTGTGGCGACTGCTGGTGGGATGTCACAGACCATGTTGAGCCGTGTGCTCCGCGATGTTTTGGCGGCAATGTTGCTATTCCTGAACCGGTACATCTATTTCCCTAGACTGCGACGACTCACTGACGTGAAGAGTGACTTTTATGCCCTGGGGAGGATGCCGCATGTCATTGGCTCCATTGATGGGACACATGTGGCTTTGGTACCACCACAGGTCCAGGAGCAGGCCTACAGGAACCGCAAGCACTACCACTCGGTCAATGCACTGGTGGTGTGTCTTGCAGACATGACCATCACACACGTGTGTGCCCATTTCTCTGGTTCAGCACACGATGCCTTTGTGATGAGGAGTAGTCGCATCCCCAGGATGATGGCACAAATGCAGAACCAGCGTGCCTGGCTTGTCGGTGTGTACTGACTTTGTGCCATTGTGTGTGATCTGATCTGTAGTATTCCGCCCACTTTTCCAAGTCAGCTAATGTGCACTTGTCTGTCCGTAGGTGACTCGGGATACCCCAACATGCCGTGGTTGCTGACACCCCTCAGGAACCCTGTGACACCAGCCCAGATGCGCTACAATGAGGCACATGGTCGGACCAGGAGAGTGATTGAGCGGACATTTGGTCTCCTGAAGAGCCGCTTCCACTGCCTGGACAAGACCGGAGGGTCCCTCCCATATGCCCCTGCGAAAGTGTGCAAGATTATCATCGTCTGCTGCATGCTCCACAACCTGGCAGTGCGGAAGGAGTTGCCTCTCATCCAGGATGACAATGACCAACATCCGCCACCTGTGGAGGATCCCGGCCTGGACCACGATGCCAGTGACGATGATGATGATGATGATGAGGGTGATGTCCGCACACAGCTCATCACCAACTTCTTTAGCTGAATGTGAGTATCCTGAGGTGTCATGTCAATGATGTGAGTTGGCATGATATGTGTAGGTGGTGCTCTGGTGCTGTTGGAGTGTGTCCATGGGCAACTTGACTGGATGTGTGTTGCGATGTGTGCTTACAGGTGGGCTGTACTCCCCAACAGTGTTGACATGCTAACTTGGTTCTGGGTGGGTATCTTGTAACATGTATTGTGCATGAGCTTTGCTGTTCTGTCCTGTACTCCATTGCTTTTGACTGTGTGTCATTTCTGTCCTTCGCAGGGTACTTTCAGATTCGTTTGGTCAACTGTGTCCACCGACGACGTGATTGCACTTCCAGGCTGGTAGCTGTTGTGTCCCTACAGGTGATGTGCGCCACACCCATGGACTTCCTTCCGTCTACAGTTGTTGACTGTGTGCCCGCTGCCAGGTGGGATTACCTTGCATCTGTAGTGGTTACGACATGTTGCAACTGTGTAATAAACCTGTGCTTCACTTTGTGATGTGCGTTGTCTGTGGTCACACATTTGACTGCCATTTGCTTACTGCACCTATGGGCTACTTGACTACAACTGGGAATGGGTGTGGTGTCTGTGCATTGCACCGTCTTCCCTGGCAACATCAGTGTAGGCAATGAGTCAGATGGCCTAGGTGTGTATGTGTTGTGTAGCCCTGGTGGTGTGTCTCCCTCATATGTGTCACGTTGCCTTTACTCACATGCCTGTGTTGTACTTGCTGTTGCAGTTCGCATACACAGTGTAATTTTGCAGTTCATCATCCCCATAACAGCACCCACGTTGGAATCACAATAGAGGCAAGTATGGTGTATTAGTGTGTTTATTGTGATACATTTGTGTGAATAGTGCATAGGATGGGTAGTGCTGTACATAAATCTTGCAATCAGAAGTTCCTAGGTGAATTGAAAGTCCTGGTAGACAGAATCCCCAGTATCGGGGCCACAGTTGTCTGACACATTGGTCCAACTTGTACTCCCCATGCAATGTGTGGGAGTAGTGTTGCCGTCAACAGGGTGAACAGTCTGTGCACAAAGGTGAACATCCAGAACAGGTTCAGGCTTCCTGGGAGTTGCGCTTGGCCATCAACCTCTCACTTGCCCCTCTTCGGACGACCCCTCTTCTTGCGGGGGGGCCCCTCAAGTACAGGCTGCTGCGGTGCAGGGGCCTCTCCGCCAGAGTCATCCTCCCTCCCTGTGGCAGTTGCAGTTTGGGCAGCACCAGATGTTGTTGGCACACAGGGAGGTGTGGACTGGTTGCTGTTCATCTGGCGGAGGCATTGTAAAATGTCCCTGTGCACCGCCGTCATCTCATGCAGTGCATCCCACTTGGACTCCACGCGGGACATGTGTGAGTCCACGCGGGACATGTGTGACTCCACGTGGGACATGTGAGAGTCCAAGCGGGCATGATGGGCAGCCTGCTGCTGTTTCATGTCTCTGAGGAGCCCCACTACCTGGCTGAGGTCTCCGGTGCTGGACTGGTACGCATCAGCTATGCGTACCAGTTGTGGGTCATCATGCACACCAGCAACCTCTGCAAGCAGCGACCTCTGTCTCCCACCCTCCCACTACCCCTGCTGACATGTGCAGTGTGTGCAGTGGCACGCACAGATGACCCTGGTCCACCTTGGGGGTTGGTGGTGGTGGTGGTGTCCATGGCCCCAGGTTGGTCCAGGGTCCCTGTGCTGGTGTTGCTCCTTGTTCTGTCCATGTCGGCAGGGGTGGTATTTGTGGTGACAGTCGTTGGAGGGGTGGGTGCAGGGGGTGCAGCTGGTGGTCCTGCTGGTGCTGCAGCTGGTGGTCCTGCTGGTGCTGCATGTTGACTTGCACCGGATGTGCCAGGTTGGTCTTCTTCGTCCGAGGAGGGAAGAGGCTGTACGACACCAGTGAGCTCCGCATCCTCTTGAGCCTGGGACTGGGACTCCTCAGCGTCTGCTGCTGTGTCCCCATCATCACCTGTTTTTGGGAGACACACACAATGTATGTTATGTTTCTGCAGGCATCAATGGTTGACACACATGACAGTTGTGACTGTGCCTCTGGGTGCGGGCCTGTACATTGCATTGTCCTAAGTCGTCACAGTCAGGGGTTGATATTGGTGTGGCACATTGTCCTGCATTATTTGGGCATTTCTATGTATTTGTTGGGGTGTGAACATGGTCTGCATTGGTTGTGTTTGGTTGACAGCCGGCCCTCCTTCCCACCCACCCAGCCAGTCAGTTATCCCACCATGGACTGTGCTTGCATTGCAGGGCGTGGAAGTTGTCTCTCAGGATGTCAGTCAGTGGTGTCCTGCTGTTTGTTGGTGCACAGTTGCCAGCAGGGCCTTGTGCTCCCCACAGCAGTAGCCAGTGTCAGCCATCTTGTGAGTCCTTCTCCACTCCCTGTGATGTGAGCATGGTTCAGGGTGGTGTTGATGGGACAGTTGTGGGGGTGACCAATATCAGTGACTGCCTCTCCCATCATGCTATTGCCTCCACCCCACTTGCCAGCATTCCCATGCTTACTTGCTTTTGTGGGGAGTTCAGTGTGTGTGGGTGTGAGGGCAATGGCAAGATGGCTGACAGTGGTGTCCTGCTGTTGGTTGGTGTGCAGTTCCCAGCAGGGCCTTGTGCTCCCCACATCAGTAGCCAGTGTCAGCCATCTTGTGAGTCCTTCTCCACTCCCTGTGATGTGAGCATGGTTCAGGGTGGTGTTGATGGGACAGTTGTGGGGGTGACCAATATCAGTGACTGCCACTCCCATCATGCTATTGCCTCCACCCCACTTGCCAGCATTCCCAAACTTACTTGCTTTTGTGGGGAGTTCAGTATGTGTGGGTGTGTGAGCAATGGCAAGATGGCTGACAGTGGTGTCCTGCTGTTGGTTGGTGTGCAGTTCCCAGCAGGGCCTTGTGCTCCCCACAGCAGTAGCCAGTGTCAGCCATCTTGTGTGTCCTTATCCACTCCCTGTGATGTGAGCATGGTTCAGGGTGGTGTTGATGGGCCAGTTGTGAGGCTGAGCAATGTCTGTGACTACGACTCCCATCATGCTATTGCCTCCACCCCCTTCCCAGCATGCCCATGCTTCCTTCCTTTTGACTCTGCTTCCCTGTGGGGTAGTGTGCCTGTGCTGACAGGATGGCTGGGAGTGTTGTCCTGGCAGTTGTTTGGCTAAAAGTCCCAAGAGTGTCCCTGTGCTTCACACAACATGACCCAGGGTGGTGGTTCTTTGTGGGATCTTGAGTTAGGATGGGAGGCATTGCATTCTACCAGGTGGGTTCTGTGGAGTTTGTGTTGAGGGGGTGTGAGGGGAGGTGCTTGTGACTATGGTCAGTGCTGCAAGTCCTCCTTCCCACCCAGCCAGCCAGATATCCCACCATGGAACGTGCTTGCATTGCAGGGAGTGGAAGTTGTCTCTCAGGATGTCAGTCAGTGGTGTCCTGCTGTTTGTTGGTGCACAGTTGCCAGCAGGGCCTTGTGCTCCCCACAGCAGTAGCCAGTGTCAGCCATCTTGTGAGTCCTTCTCCACTCCCTGTGATGTGAGCATGGTTCAGGGTGGTGTTGATGGGACAGTTGTGGGGGTGACCAATATCAGTGACTGCCACTCCCATCATGCTATTGCCTCCACCCCACTTGCCAGCATTCCCATGCTTACTTGCTTTTGTGGTGAGTTCAGTGTGTGTGGGTGTGAGGGCAATGGCAAGATGGCTGACAGTGGTGTCCTGCTGTTGGTTGGTGTGCAGTTCCCAGCAGGGCCTTGTGCTCCCCACAGCAGTAGCCAGTGTCAGCCATCTTGTGAGTCCTTCTCCACTCCCTGTGATGTGAGCATGGTTCAGGGTGGTGTTGATGGGACAGTTGTGGGGGTGACCAATATCAGTGACTGCCACTCCCATCATGCTATTGCCTCCACCCCACTTGCCAGCATTCCCAAACTTACTTGCTTTTGTGGGGAGTTCAGTATGTGTGGGTGTGTGAGCAATGGCAAGATGGCTGACAGTGGTGTCCTGCTGTTGGTTGGTGTGCAGTTCCCAGCAGGGCCTTGTGCTCCCCACAGCAGTAGCCAGTGTCAGCCATCTTGTGTGTCCTTATCCACTCCCTGTGATGTGAGCATGGATCAGGGTGGTGTTGATGGGCCAGTTGTGAGGCTGAGCAATGTCTGTGACTACGACTCCCATCATGCTATTGCCTCCACCCCCCTTCCCAGCATGCCCATGCTTCCTTCCTTTTGACTCTGCTTCCCTGTGGGGTAGTGTGCCTGTGCTGACAGGATGGCTGGGAGTGTTGTCCTGGCAGTTGTTTGGCTACAAGTCCCAAGAGTGTCCCTATGCTTCACACAACATGACCCAGGGTGGTGGTTCTTTGTGGGATCTTGAGTTAGGATGGGAGGCATTGCATTCTACCAGGTGGGTTCTGTGGAGTTTGTGTTGAGGGGGGTGTGAGGGGAGGTGCTTGTGACTATGGTCAGTGCTGCAAGTCCTCCTTCCCACCCAGCCAGCCAGATATCCCACCATGGAACGTGCTTGCATTGCAGGGAGTGGAAGTTGTCTCTCAGGATGTCAGTCAGTGGTGTCCTGCTGTTTGTTGGTGCACAGTTGCCAGCAGGGCCTTGTGCTCCCCACAGCAGTAGCCAGTGTCAGCCATCTTGTGTGTCCTTGTCCACTCCCTGTGATGTGAGCCTGGTTCAGGGTGATGTTGATGGGCCAGTTGTGAGGCTGAGCAATGTCTGTGACTACCACTCCCATCATGCTATTGCCTCCACCCCCTTCCCAGCATGCCCATGCTTCCTTCCTTTTGACTCTGCTTCCCTGTGGGGTGGGCTGGCTGTGCTGACAGGATGGCTGGGAGTGTTGTCCTGGCAGTTATTTGGCTACAAGTCCCAAGAGTGTCCCTGTGCTTCACACAACATAACCCAGGGTGGTGGTTCTTTGTGGGATCTTGAGTTAGGATGGGAGGCATTGCATTCTACCAGGTGGGTTCTGTGGAGTTTGTGTTGAGGGGGGTGTGAGGGGAGGTGCTTGTGACTATGGTCAGTGCTGCAAGTCCTCCTTCCCACCCAGCCAGCCAGATATCCCACCATGGAACGTGCTTGCATTGCAGGGAGTGGAAGTTGTCTCTCAGGATGTCAGTCAGTGGTGTCCTGCTGTTTGTTGGTGCACAGTTGCCAGCAGGGCCTTGTGCTCCCCACAGCAGTAGCCAGTGTCAGCCATCTTGTGTGTCCTTATCCACTCCCTGTGATGTGAGCCTGGTTCAGGGTGGTGTTGATGGGCCAGTTGTGAGGCTGAGCAATGTCTGTGACTACCACTCCCATCATGCTATTGCCTCCACCCCCTTCCCAGCATGCTCATGCTTCCTTCCTTTTGACTCTGCTTCCCTGTGGGGTGGGCTGGCTGTGCTGACAGGATGGCTGGGAGTGTTGTCCTGGCAGTTATTTGGCTACAAGTCCCAAGAGTGTCCCTGTGCTTCACACAACATAACCCAGGGTGGTGGTTCTTTGTGGGATCTTGAGTTAGGATGGGAGGCATTGCATTCTACCAGGTGGGTTCTGTGGAGTTTGTGTTGAGGGGGGGTGTGAGGGGAGGTGCTTGTGACTATGGTCAGTGCTGCAAGTCCTCCTTCCCACCCAGCCAGCCAGATATCCCACCATGGAACGTGCTTGCATTGCAGGGAGTGGAAGTTGTCTCTCAGGATGTCAGTCAGTGGTGTTCTGCTGTTTGTTGGTGCACAGTTGCCAGCTGGGCCTTGTGCTCCCCACAGCAGTTGCCAGTGTCAGCCATCTTGTGAGTCCTTCTCCACTCCCTGTGATGTGCGCATGGTTCATGGTGGTGTTGATGGGACAGTTGTGGGGGGGGGGCAATATGTGTGACTACGACTCCCATGATGCTATTGGCTACACTGACTTGCCCAGCATACACAGAATTCCTTTCTTTCAATGGTCTTCACTGTGTGTTGGTGTTGTAGTGGTGGCTACATGTCTGGATGTGTTTGTTAGTTCTATTTGTGCCACTGCCTAGCTGTAGTTGTAGTTGTGTTTGTACATGTGATGACACGGTTAAATGTAACTTTGAGATGGCATGTGTTGTGTTTATCTGACTGACATACACATTTTGGGATGATTCTGTTCTGGTTGCTGTGTAATTGCTATGAGTGCATGGTTTGACTCTCCCCTTGACAGTGATGTGTGTGTTTATTGTGGCAGAATATTGTGTACATTTGTTGTGTACTCACCAGGCTCTGGGATGTTCTCTAGTCCATATACGCTCACTGGCGGAAGGATGGCCCGCACCTTCTCCTCCCAGGGCCTGAGGTATACTGGCTTGGCAGGAGGGCCACTGCCGGTGTATTGGCTCAGGAGGTAGTCTTTCTTGAGCAGGTCCCGTACCCTCCTGCGCACGTCATACCACCTGTTCTGGATGTCGGTCTTTGTGCGCAGACATGGTGATTGTGCGTTCACCCTGTTGATGATCCTCTCGAACATCTTGGTTTTCTGGGAGATGGGGGTCTGTTGGACCAGTGTGCCAAACAGCTGTGGCTCTACCCTGAGGATCTCGTCTACCATGACTTCCAATTCACAATCTAGGAACTTGTGATTCTTCTTGGGGGCATGGTGATGGGTGGTGATGGTGAGTGATGTGTGTGTTGGTGTGCAGGTGAGGGTGTGTTAGTGTGTGTTTTGCTGGGTGTATGTGAGGTAGGTATTTGTTGGTGTGCTGATGGTGTGTGGCTTGTGTGAGGGATGAGCTGTGGGTGTGTGGTTGCTGTCTCTTGGGTGCTGGCAGTGGAATGGCATTTGCAAAGGATCATGGTTGTGATTTGTGTCCTTTATATGGGTGGAGTTGTGGGTGTGTCTTTGTTCTCTGTCCCCACCCCCCCAGTATTTATTGGCTTTGTAATTGCTTGTTTGGCCTTTTTTGTGTGATTTTTCCTTTGTACTGTCTGTGCATGTTGGAAACGTTCTTGTGACCGAGTCGGACCCTGCATTTGTCTCGTACGGTGTTCTCCGTTTCGTTCACGCTGTGTTTGTGCAGTTTTCTATACTGCGTACGCGTCGGTCGCGGTGTTTTGTGTTGCTTCGGCTCGGTTTTGTATGCGTGTCGGTCGTACGGCTTGTCCTCCGTCCGACTCGCTCGTGGTTTTCGCGCCTTGCATCGTACTTTGCGGTTTGGAGTTCGCGTGTACGTTTCGGTCGGATTTGTTCCGGGTGCGTGTCGGTCGGTTGGATTCGCGTGTTTTTCCGACCGGATTACTGTTTTCCGTGCGGCTCGGTCGTTCGACTTGGGTTCGGTACGTGTCGGTCGGATTTTGCACGCCTTGCATCGTACTTGGCGTGTCGGGCGCCACAGGTACGTGTCGGTCGGTATAATTTCCAGCTCCGAGTCGGTCGGTGCTTTTTCCGGCCCGAATCGGAATTGACCCCTCTGTCTTACTGTGCTGGGTCTGAGTGACCAGCTCCACCCCCTTTGTAGAGCTGCAGATTTTGTATCTACCGCAGTATTGAATTCCGTTCTCTGTAAATCTGTTCTGATGCCTGTTTTGGAGGAAGTTCGTCTGTGCACTGAAGTCATGGTTCAGAGGCGCCTCATTCTTCCTGATAACAGATGACGATTATATGGACCTGGTACCGTCTTAAAAGCCAATCACCAAATCCTACTCCTACCTGGTTCAAAGTTTATTTAGCTACATACACATGACCATTTTATTGAGCAAAATTTGGTAAGAAAAGTGTAAGTAAACTGGACAGCATGATGAAAGGGTGGTCCGAAGGAGGAGAATAAGAAAGACTAGGGTACTGGCAAAGAGAAAGGGTATGAAGACATATGACTGAAGCTGAAGCCTCCAGCACTCATTCTGTAAAATTTGATAGTGAACATCACAAAATATCTGTGTGAGGATGTATTTTTCGAAGTATTTTTACAATAATTTTCTAAATCTGAAATTACAGTATTGAGTTGAAATCATTATAAAGCAACTGTTTACAGTTTATCAGATCTGAGTCATTACATATATTTTTTTAAAGGAAGGTTGTGATTTTTGGCGATGAAAGTACTATTAAGATGTCAAAATAAGAAACGACTTAGATATCAATTTCAGCTTTAAAATTATTTTATTCAATGACAGCCCACTAACTTCAATTCTGTGTTTAGTGATCAACCCATGGTCAATAGTTGATCAGGGAGTGACGCCGTATCATAGAAAATTTCTTTGGGAAAACAATGCCAGAATGTCATCCTGGGAGTATTTGTCGAGTGAAAATGTTTGATCTAGCTAGCATATTTCTGACAGTGAAGACACGAAAGGATATATTGGTTCCACGAGTTGTCATTGGTTACAATCACTTCTGATGTATTTTCCTTAATACAGTTTTCTGGTGTGTTTATTATTGCCTTCCATGCTTTTAATGCATTTCTCAATTTTTTCAGTCTTGAACCGATATCACACCAAGGCTTTGCTTTTATGATTTTCTCGGTTTGTTTTCTAGGCTGTGAGACGACTGTCATCTTTCTTCTATTTCTTTATTCAACTCTCGGTGTTGTAGCAAAGTTAGCATGAACCCTAATGTATGCAAATAAAATGTCCTCCTCTACCCCCAGCTGGGTAGTAAAAGAGAGTCATATCTGGAGTGCAGCGGCCGCACTGCTCTTTTACACTCCTAGCGCTGAACGACAGACCTGTTTTCTCCCCTACCATTTCACCGAATTCTCTCACCTCACTACACTTCACCCACAATGCACTGTTGTTATGGAAGCCCGACTGGAGTAATCTCTCAAAGCCATAGAAGCCGCCATGGTTCCATTGCCTGTTACCAGGCCACGTTATCTCAACCCTTCCAGCCAATTTACTGGCCCTCATGGTTCCAGCAGCAGCGGCCCGTGCAGGTAAAAGCGGTGTGGGGTGGATTTCGACAGACGACGACGAGGGAAAATTAATTATATATTTAATTTGATCTCGTGTCGTCCGTCGAATTACCCCCAAACCGGCCCCACTGCTCTTACCTGCACGGGCCTGCTGGGTTCCAGCCACCGCTTTCACATATGTAACCCACAGAATACAATACCTTTAAAAAGTTTGAAATGCCCCTACTTCTATTAGTTTTTTGTGAGCAGCAGTGTCTAAAAATGCTGTGCTGACAGCTCTGGAAGGAAACATGGGGGGAGGGCAGCAAGAATTGGCAGAGGCAATAGGCCATTACCTCCATGTCCCTTGTCCTCGACCCAGTCATAACAAAAGAGGTATATTCTACTGACAGGAAAGAAAACAGGAAACACTTTTAAGCTCCACCCACTCTCCTGCCAGGGGCTATGAGAACATAGCCAGAATAAAGCACATCCTGTTTTGATTCCTGTCGGTGGACATGACAGGAGACACTGGGCATTTGCTGAGCACTTACCTTGTTGCTGGACGCGCTTCAGTTTCCTCCTTTGCTGGGCTCTGGGGGTGCTGTTGAGCCTTCTTGGGAGCAGCTGGTGTCATTACGCTTGGCCTCCTGGACTCCGTGAGTACCTCCAAGCTCCTGACTTGCTGGGCTTGCCGCTTCCCGGTGGTCTTCGATTCTCTTTGCTTTTAACTCCCAGGACCTCTGGTATCCATCCTCTGTGTGGCGCGGTATGGGTGCTCTCCCAACCGCTGTTTATGGCTGGTCGTGCAGCGGTGGGTGCTTTGCCATTTCCCCTGCAATGGATCAGTGGTTGGGCGTGGGGGGAGGGTTCTTTCCGGCTTCTCTGCATGATTGCAGTGTTTGGCTCCCGCTGCGCTTGGCGTCTGCGGGAGTCGCGTTGCTGTTGATCAGCCCGGGGTTGATGCGGAGTGCGCTGCTTCCTTGCTTCGACTGGGCTGTCCTCCCCTGTTGTTTCTCTTCCTGTGGGATGCGGGGAAGTGTTCGGGCCTGTGTCCGTTGTGGTTGGTAGGAGCCGACCTGAACGCGCATACTTTGAGGATCGGAAGAAATTGATTTTGGAGACCTTGTCTGATTTAAAGTCCTCCAAGAAGACCGCTGGTGGATGTTCTGGTGGAGGTCCTGACCTTTACTCAGTTATTTCCAGTTCTGAGTTTTCCGATGGTTCCTCCTTGGGTGCTGTGGACCTGAAGGGAAAATATATTTCCAAGGATATGTTGCCGGATATTCTGTCCCACGTCAGTGAAAACATGGGCTTCCCTGATGAGGAGGTTGCCTGCACTTCCAGAGATACCGTATTGCCGCAATTTCGGAAGCAGTCCACTAAGTCTCTGCCTATTCCTCCTTTTGTGATGGACGTCCTCTTAAAGGAGTGGAAGGATCTGGATCACGTTATGATGCCTCGCTTTATGTCAAAGTTATACCCCTTACAGGACATGGAGGATACCATTCCTGAGATTGTTCATGTGGATTCGATTGTGGCCAGTTTGGTGGGTCGTCCTTCCATAGCTGTTGATAATGTTCTCCGTGACGGGGTGGATAAAAATATTGACTCTTCTTTGAAGAAGGCCTATGCTGGTTCCAATCTTGCCATCCGGTCTGGGGTATATGGGGCTTATGTCGCTCAGTCCTTGTTGTCCGGCTTTAAGACCTTATATGCCACCATGCAGGAGGGTGGCAGTTGACCTGACTTGCTTGAATCCATGGAACGTCAGGCTGAGTTCCTGTCGGATATTGCCTTTGACTCTGTGCGTGCTTCGGCCATGTCCTGTGGTGCATCCATTGCTGCCCGGCGGAACCTGTTGCTGAAGGGTTGGAACACGGATGCAGCCTAGCTTTCCATGGCTCTCCGTTTACCATTCACCGGTCCACGTCTTTTTGGGAATGTCCTGGAGGAGAAGCTATACAAAGTGTTCAAGGAGCGGAAGCATTCCTTGTCCTTCCGGCAACAGCTTCGTTGTAGGGATTCTTTCTACTCCAATGCTAAGTAGTTCCGTCAGCCTTCTCGTCTGCAGAAGACCCTATTCCGGAACCGGAAGGCCACGGGGAAAGAATTCCAACAGCGGTTTCAGAAGAAGCCCCCTCCTGAGGCGGGTCCTGGTAATCAGCGCTCCTAACTATGTCGATTCCCGGTTCGATCAATCTGGGGTGCTGCCAGAGGTTGGTGGGAGGTTGCGCCTGTATCTACTAGCTTGGCGTCTGTCAACGTCCGACCAGTGGGTCCTGGATGTCCTGAAACGAGGTAACCGGATCGATTTCATATCCCCTCCGCCTGCATCAGGCCAGGTTCGGACTCCTGTCCCCAAGGATGTGTCTCGTCGTTAGGCTCTGTTGGACGGGGTGCAGTCTCTGTTTCTGAAGAGGGCGTTGTTTCTGTCCCGAGCGACGAGTGGGGTCAGGGGACTTATTCTGTCATCTTTCTGGTTCCGAAGGTCAGGGGAGGCTTTCTGATTGTGATCAATCTCCGCCCTTTGAACAAGTTTGTCTGGAAGATTCCGTTCAAGATGGAGACCCTGCAGCACGTGATCCCATTGGTTCAGGCTGGTTGGGTGTTGTCCACCCTGGATCTTCAGGATGCGTACCTTCATGTACCAGTGTCGCAAGAGTGTCAGCAGTTTCTGAGGTTTTACCTGAATGGCAAGCATTGGCAGTTCTGTGTCCTTCCATTTGGCCTTCGGTCCTCTCCCCGAGTTTTCACCAAGGTGGTGGCCCCTCTTGTGGGCCATCTTCACCTCCTGGGAGTGTTGGTGTTTCCCTACCTGGATGATTGGCTTCTCCAGGCCCCTTCCGCCTTGGTGATGTCTCAACATCTTGCTGTGACCATTCGTATGCTAGAAAGCCATGGGTTTCTTCTGAACGTCCTGAAATGCCATCTTCTTCCTGCCACCCGGAGGACCTTCATTGGTGAGGACTTCGATACTGTTCTGGGCAAGGTGTTCCTGCCTCCTTCCAGGATTCTGCATCTCCAGTCTCTGTTGCAGAAGTTGTTATCTCGGCCTTCAGCACCTCTGCTTCAGTGGATGGTAGTGCAGGGTCACATGGCGGCAACTGTGTTTACAGTTCCTTGGGCCAGACTCCATCTCCGGCCATTGCTTTGGCATCTGCACTACTGGGTGCTCTTCCCTGTGCAGGACTTCTCCATCCGCTTTCCTGTGTGCCCGGAGATTGTGTTCGATCTCCGGTGGTGGTTGGATTCTGCAAATCTCTCCGTGGGATTGTAGCTTCGCCCTCCTCCGCCGCTGGTGGTGACGACGATGCCAGCGCCTCAGGTTGGGGTGCTACTCTGGGGCAGTGGACGGTGCAGGCTCGTTGGAGGGGCTCCGAGTCTCGCCGGTCCTCCAACTGGAAGGAGTTGTCGGCGGTAGAGCGTGCTCTCCAGTACTTTCAGGAACATCTCCTGGGGTGCAATGTTCTGGTTCGATCCCACAACACCGTGACTGTGGCCTACATCAATCACCAGGGTAGTACTCGCAGTCCTTCCTTGAACCTGGTGGCCTGTGCCATTGCAGGTTGGGCGGAACGTCATCTCCTGGCTATTTCTGCTCAGCACATCAGGGGCCTGGATAATGTTGTGGCGGATGCCCTGAGTCGACGGTTTCCATCCTCTCTGACTCTGTGCCTGGCTCTCAGGGTTTTCCGGTTGCTGTGCCGGCAGTTCGGGACACCTGTGCTGGATTTGTTCGCTTCCAGGACCAATGCTCTGCTTCCCCTCTTTTGTTCCTGGACTCCGGAGCAGGGTGCTTGGGGGGTGAATGCCTTGTCTCTCCAATGGCCTCTTTGGCTCCTGTATGCGTTTCCTCCTTTCCCTCTCTTCCCTGCATTTCTGCTGAAAGTTCACAGGGTGGGGGCTCAGGTGGTGGCGGTTTTGCCTCACTGGCCTCAGAGGTCTTGGTTCCCGTTGTTGCTGAGTCTATCTGTGGGCCCTCCTTGGATCTTGCCTCGCTGCCCGTCTCCCCTGCGGTCGGCCTCTCCCTCTCTCCTGGTCCCTCTCACCTTGGCGGTCTAGAGGTTGAACGGCTGTCTCTAGGGGGCCGAGGTTTGCCTGACCACATTATTTCTGTGATGCAGGCCGACCGGAGAAAGTCGACTTTGTCTTCTTATTCCAAGCATTGGGCTTCTTTCACCTCTTGGTGTTCTGAGTGTGGTCTGTCTTCTACCTCTTGCCCTATCGCTGATGTCCTGCAGTTTTTTCTGGATGGTTTCCAGAAAGGGTATGCTTTGTCTACACTGAAGGGCCAATGGGCTGCCATTAGGGCTTTTCGGGACCCGGACTCCCTTCCTTCTTCTGATGGGTTGTTGGTGTCTCAGTTGTTCCGAAATTTCTCTCTTTCCTCTCCTGCTGTTCGTTCTTCTGTGCCGCCGTGGAATCTTTCTCTGGTCCTGCGTGTCCTGCAGTCCTCTCCTTTTGAGCCTCTGTAGTCTGTTGATTTCAAGTTCCCGTCCTTTAAGGTGGCGTTTCTGGTTGCCATTACCTCTGCTCGGAGGTTGGGTGAACTTACAGCATTCCTTTGTTCTCCTCCCTTTTTGCAGTTTATGGATGACGCTGTGGTCCTCTGTTTGGATCCTGGTTTTCTCCCTAAGATCCGTTCTAGATTTCATTCTGCTAGGAGTTGATCCTTCCTGCTTTCTGTCCTTCTCCTTCTTCTCCTGCTGATGTATTGTTACACACTCTGGATGTTAAGCGTGCTTTGACCGGGTATGTCACCGGTCAGGGGCTTTCCGCTCTTCTGATTGCCTGTTTGTGACATTTGGGCAGGCTGGTCGTGGGAAAGCTGCTTCCCGACTTACGTTGGGTCATTGGATCAAGTCTGTCATTTTCTTGGCCTATCAGGATTCTGGTTTGCCTTGTCCTTCTGGGGTTCAGGCCAGGTCTACAAGGGGTGTCTCTGCTTCTTGGGCTGCTTTTTATGGTGTGCCTCTCGATGAGATTTGTTGGGCTGGTACTTGGGCTTCGGATTCTACTTTTGTCAAGCATTACCATTTGAAGTGTACCTTGGATGACCGTATGAATTCCGGTTGTGGTGTTTTGCGTGCTGTGGGTCCTGTTGCTCCCACTTGATTCTTGTGCGTTATTGAACATTTCACATTTGTACGCTTCACACCTGTGTGCTGTCTATTTTGTTCCTGCTGAGGTGCCAAAGTCCTTCAATTGCTGTTGCTTTGGTATGCCTCCTTTGTTATGAGTGGGTCGAGGACGAGGTACGTGGAGGTAATGCTCTGATTACTTACCGGTAATCCTCATTACTCCTGGTCCTACCCGTCCTCGACCCAGTCATACTTTCCACCTACACTCCCTGGTTCAGGCCTTTGTGCTTGGTATGTCAGGAAGTGCTTTATGCTGGCTATGTTCGTATAGCGATGAAAGCACACTAACCCCTGGGCGGTCCAGGGGGAGGGAACTTGAGGCGCAGGGCACTAGGAGCAAGCTAGCCTCCAACACGAAATATGAACACAAAAGAAGCTGCTCCCAACGAAATGACTGAAGGTACTCTAAATCTTGACTGTGAGTGCTGGCACCTCACAAAAAGTGAAGGACTGTCCTCACACACCGCCAGGTGTCATGCTTCATCATCGGCAGTCCTCGCCCTCTAGAAAGTCGGTTTGGTAGAGGGCGGGCCTTTACCTGGAGACAGGGAGGCACTTCTAAAACTAAGTGGGGGCCCGTGACAAGTGAGTGGAGTTTTAAAAACCATTACAGTTACCAAATTATATTTAATAGAGGAGGTGTTATATGGTGTTAAAATAATGTGGGCGGTGAGCATGGGGATATTATTGTCCCCTCACCGTAGCGATTGTGGTCAACATGTTTCTGCCAAAAGGCCCAATACGGTCCGCGGCATTCATCAGGACCAAGAGAGGGCTCCGTTCTTACCAAGGTTGTGGTGAGAAAATACCACTTGGCGGGATGACCTTTGTCACCTCCATTCTCCTCCCATGGGGCATGTAGGGTATTACTCAAGGGCTTGATGAGAGTCCTTTTCTCCGGTGGAGTGTGACAAAGGTCATCCCACCAAGTGGTATTTACTCACCACAACCTTGGCAGGAACGGAGCCCTCTCTTGGTCCTGATGAATGTCGCAGACCCTATTGGGCCTTTTGGCAGAAACATGTTGACCACAATCACTACGGTGAGGGGACAATAATATCCCCATGCTCACCGCCCACATTATTTTAACACCATATAGCTACCTCCTCTATTAAATATAATTTGGTAACTGTAATGGTTTTTGAAACTCCACTCACTTGTCACGGGCCCCCACTGAGTTTTAGAAGTGCCTCCCTGTCTCCAGGTGAAGGCCCGCCCTCTACCAAACCGAATTTCTAGAGGGCGAGGACTGCTGATGATGAAGCATGATACCTGGCGGTGTGTGAGGACAGTCCTTCACTTTTTGTGAGATGCCAGCACTCACAGTCAAGATTTAGAGTACCTTCAGTCATTTCGTTGGGAGCAGCTTCTTTTGTGTTCATATGTTCGTATAGCCCCTGGCAGGAGGGTAGGTGGAGCTTAAAGCGTTTCCTGTTTTGTGTCCTGTCAGTGGAATATACCTCCTTTGTTATGACTGGGTCGAGGACGAGTAGGACTAGGAGTAATGAGCATTACCGGTAAGTAAACAGAGCACTTTTAGGTGCTAACTGATAGCAACATAGGTATGGACAAATGATGTTTGCATGTGTTAGAACAACCAAGTTATTGTGCACTGAGTTACTTAATGGTATAAGGAGGGAAGCCAACATTTTCTCCATATTAGCATGTCTTTCTGTCTGTTCGAACGGTTTGTGTGCTACACATACTGTACCTTAATCATTGTTCCCAGGGGGCCTAAAAATACATGTCCTAGAAATCTAGGATGCGTAACCACAGCACTTTCTGAAGACGTGCTGGATGTGTAATGAACTCAGACTGCAGGTGATGCAATGTACAGCACAGGTACGGACGACCCGTCTTTGGAACACGCAGCAAGGACACATTTCCACGAATTTCATCGAAGGATCCTACCCTGAATATCTATTTTTTCTGTGTCATTGAGCCCCGAGGTAGTTGGAATGGATTCTTGGAGGAATGTGCTAAGAGCCTTATTACGAGCTTGGCGATGTCATTCTCTGTCATAAAAATGAGGGATGTCCCATCCCTTTATTACAAGCTCATTATAGCCTCGCTGCATCGCCAACTCGGCGATGCAGCGAGCGCAAGGTAAATAGTTTTATTAATTAATTTACTTACTTTACTCCTGCCCGTCGTATGACCGACTCCACTACCCACCCACCCAGCCCCTCCCCACCGCCCGCAGCACTCCCTCCGCGAGCCACCACTGATTATCTCTATGCTCTCTTTCCTGGTCAATATGTTTGCAATCTTTGGAATTACTAATTTTCCCACCATTCTCTTTCAGGTTACGTATGAGCGTTTGTGTAGAGACTCGTATCAAAGTCCAGGAGGCAATAAACAGCGATTTAAATATTTCAATGTGACCGAAGTGCAGTGGCACCAGGGAAACCCTCTGCCCCCACTGCAGCTGCTAATGCGGGTGGTTTAATACCCCGCTTTTCTATGAAGGACTTTTTCTGTAGACCGCTGACAAAATTGCCCATGTGTTTGCTGGCCGATTAAACAATTGCATTGCTGTCTTTGCTGACTGCCTGTTACTTTCCAAAATCACCTTTGAGTATAGGGTTTCATTTAATAAGAACCGTTGCCAAATGAATTACTGTAGCCATTGGTCCTTCAGGTTGTGATACCTGAAAAGCAGCTCACATGCAAAACCATGATCCTAACATAACAAAAGAACCTAAAGGGGGTACAAAGGTTTACTTACAACTCTTCTAAAACAGTGATTGTTTCAAATCAAGAAGTAGTTTCTTCCAGGCTTTTGCCAACCAACTCCAAGATCCTCACGACCACTTATTAACAAGTTTGGTCCATTAGGTTTTAAACATTCTTCCCTTAATCAAGCCTTTGACTTCTCAAGGCCATTTGAATGACGTTGGCCTTCATGAGGTGGCTTCCTCCTTCAGGCATATAGCCCTATGTTGACAATTCAGCTTGAACTATGTGTATGTGCTGGTTCTTCCTGGCCTCCAAGACGTTTAGATTTTCTCATAAGGGTGGATGCCAGATTTGTGCATCAAGTTCTTTGGAAGCCTTTTCAGCATGAAGGAAGAATGCTTGAGGCAGGGGTTAATAACTGGCCCCACAGCTGATACTTGGGCAGCATGAAAAATAAATATATGTTGTTTTGTCGAATTTATGTTAATAAAATATATTTGTCAAACCAAATCTTTCTGCGTGAGTGCTCTATGTAGCATAAAAGCTAAATGTGAGATTTTTTTAAAGATAATAGTTTCTCTAAAAGTTGAAATGGGGATGTGTCAAACAGGACAATGGAGTAACTGTTTCTACTGAACTCCTCCGAACCATGGCAACAATGCCAGAGTCTCAGGGGCCCCTAAACAAAGCTACTGTTCCCCAAAACCTGTAAGGAATCATCTGGGCGCATTTGAGTTAGAGGTCCCTTCAGGTTTACAGTGGTGCAGGCAGATTAACGTCAGCAGAGGATCACGCAAGCGGATCAGGCACTTGTGTAGCATGCATGTTGACATTGGACCAGGGGAGTCGCGAGAAAAAAAACAATTAACCCCTTTTGAACCACATTTGGCATGAACTTGAGTAAGTGAACATGAGAGGAGTGCAAGCCCAAATTTACCTAGGGATAATCTAGAGGTGGGCTTTGTACGGTATAATTTTTGAATAATTTAGTATAAAAGTTTCATATTTTTAGGCTTTTCTCATGGAGTGCTCATAAAATCAGGGTCTGCTTACTGAGGCTTACCTTTCAGAAGACTTTTTGTTGGTTCCTTCCGAGAAGGTAGTGATGCCTATACCTTAAAAACAACCAAATGGTAATGTTGCAGCGTAATTTAGGCTCCACCCTATTTACGTCATGTATTTACATTTATGCACTTATATCCGACATTCAAATTCAATGTGTGGTTTAACTTTGTTAATATGTGTGACACATTTAAATGAATTAGCAGTATATAACCATTGTAACCACTAGAGTTGATTCACAAGTGTGTCAAGTCGATCAACTGACTAATGTAATCACGATTTTGCACATTCGCATTTCTCATTTACTTCCATTATATATAAATTATGATGTAATATGCATCATTTTGATTCTTGAGTTAACTTAGTCTGACATTATTCCTCAATTGAAATGTATGCTTTAATCTTGCCAGTAGGCTGTCTTGTTTCTTCTGCAGATGCGTAATCATGCTTCTTGTTAGCTACAGAAAGGCTTATTTATTGTATTAGACTATTGATAGTGAGGCCTTTGGGGAAGAAATTGGCAACCAACTCGGAGAAATGATGGTGAGATGAGTCCTGTTTATGGAGTACCAAGAGGGCGAAATGCTCAAGGATACTAGCTGCATACCCAATTTTGGGGAGATGAGAACTTAAGGAGTGTGTCAGCTCCCCTGATGCACGGTCATTCGATTGGCTTTTGTTGGTGGGAGGGAGATATGGATGTTTTTGAAGCTACTGTTTGTATGTAATTGGTGTTTCCAGATGCAGAAAACAGGGGACTTTACTTTGACTCTGAGTGAGTTCAAAACTGTCTGATAAGTCCTCCTGGAGTGTAAGGTTCATGATGCACAGTTCTCTCTTTCCCTAAACTTCTACTGAAGTTCAACCCTATGCTGCCACCTTCTATGTTCCTGGATAGGAATCCTCATTAGAGAATCTTGACTTCAACTTAGGTTAGATTAGAAAAGGGAAATTTCTTTATGGAACACTTTATTTCAACATGTGGGTTTCTTGCATTGTGACTGTTACTATTTTGTATCTCGTTTTATTATGATTTAATTTACTGGCACATTTTGGCCATCAAACTATATTATTATATTTTTCTGAATTTATTTCTAATTTTCATGTTTACTGGCTGGATAAATGTTTTGAAATAAATCCATCCATAATTGAAGTAATTGATTCTTGGTCTTCATTGTGGAGTCACACTGGCTTCACAAATTGAAATGTATTTCTAATGTTAACTCCCTTACAGCACTTTAAGTCTACTAACAAAGGTCCATATGACCAATGGGGAAATATATTTAATAATTTTATTAAGAGACTGAGGTGCAGATGCCCGCGCGCTCTCAGCTGCATTTAAGTAATTTACTCAGATCACACACCTTATCTGCTATCATCCACTGCCTTCACACAATAATTTGCTGTTTAATAAACATTTGATTATCCATGTGCAAGACTTGGACATTACATTTTACCTTCAAAACATCACTAGCCTTGAAAAAGTTTCTTGTAATGAAAAGGGTGTCGGCTGCAGTAGATGTCATTCATTTGGCTTGAACAACTATCAAAGTATCCAAGTCACATCATTGTCCTACGAGTGACTGAAGTACAGAATGTACATTAGTGTTTATTTTGATCACAGCAATATTATAAAACTATGTGCTCCATCAAATGAGATTACTGAACGTCTGTTTTAATCAACAAACACAACAAACTGTACAACCATTTGATGTTTTATGTCAGTAAACAAAGACTGCACCTATTTCTACTGCTTGGAGTTCTCCTGACAAACCTTGTTCCAAAAACACTTTATAAACAGTTTTCGCAAAGCTATTTCAAGATGACCCTTCTCACAAATTCTTTCAGTGAAATGACAGTGAGCCCATGAAACAATTTTTATTCTATCTTCAGAAAGACGCTCCCGCCTGACTGTTGACCAAAGAAACATTTTCAGACTGCTCAGAGGGACAGCGAACCATGATTGTTTGAGGCCACACACATGTACAGATCTCAGAATATTAAGCTCAGAGGGTTCACACACCTGATTTCGGGATCGCAGGTTTCATTCTTATTGCATCTTCCATTCTCCCCGAGATTGAGTAAGTTGGTATGAATCAGATGGCAATATTACTGACAGTTAATTACTCTGCCAGTAATCTTTGCTATCCCAGATACAAATAAAATAATAGTTGTTTGCACGACACATTGAGCAGTTTTCATATACAGTGGCTGAGCTATATCCATGCAGGAAGCCAGGGATTGCCCCAAAAAACTTTCCAACAAATGGTATTCTAGCATGCAAAGGATGCAAGTATTACTCTAACCTCCAGAACCTAGAGAATGTGTGGCGGATGGACAATGTCCTGTGAAGAGACCATTCCACCAGAAAAAACAATTGTGCTTCTTAATAGCATATGTTATAACAACAACAACCATGCTTTCATTTTTAGGTCGAGCCTGGGCAGTGAATGCGCTGCTCTGCGAGGCATGCTGTATTGGGGTATGTACTTGAAGCCCCACCCACTCTCCGACCATATTTGTCATTGGCTTGTGTCATTGTCCTTCGTAAATGCTGACTTCTGTTTGGTTAATAGGCTTGTTAGTCCCTCCTTAGTACCACCTTGTCTTTATTTGTAACCTCCCATGAGGGCTGGCCCTTTTACCTCTGTTGTTACACAGTATGTCTTATTTACTCTGTAAGCACTATTTTCTTTAATCCCTCGAGGAGCCGCTACTGATACAGAGCAATGTTCTAAAGTCCGATGATATTAAAGAGCTCCCTCGGACTGCTTTCCCCAATTGTCAACAAAGGGGCCGATTCCGATCTCGGCCGGTAGGGCTCTGAATCGGATTCGGCTTAACCGGATCCGATTCGGAGCCCTATTTCCCGACCGATTCGTACGCGCGTCCGGACGAGCGAGTACGATGCGAAATCGCCGACCGACACGTTCGGGCGTCCCAACCGCTCCGACCGACTCGTTCCCGGGTCGAACCGCACCGACCGACTCGCTCGGACACGACTCGCACCGCGTAATGGAGACGTTCCCCGGCCGGGTAAGTACGATGCACGCCGCGAGCAATCCGACTGACACGCGCCGTCCGGCTCGAAATAGAGCAGTCGGAGCCGTACTTCGGAGGTCCGTGTCAGAGCCCCCTGTACGCGTAGCTGAGCGAGTCGCACACAGGGGGAACCCATGGTTCCCCCCCTACCTGTGTGTGTACGGCGCGAGTCGCTTCGCCGCATACCCGCTGTAGGGGGCGCCCTTGTTCGCCTCGCACCCATTGAGGCAATGGGAGCCCGCGTACGCGTTGTACGACCGGGTCCCATTCACTTCAATGGGAGTCCGACCGACTCGAGTACGATAGCATACGGACGCATCGTACTCGTTCGGTCGGGCTGCACGGGTCCGATTCGGTCGGAAATCTCTCCGGGTCCGGCTCGGTCGGAGAGATTTCCGGCCCGAATCGGAATCGGCCCCAAAGTATCTAATTCCCTGACTTGCCTTTGCCACGTATGTATCAATTTTTCTGGCCTGGCTCTGCCGAGCATGACATGTAATTTATGGATTTTTCTTACCTTGAGTTTAAACCAGAAAAGTTCTATTAGGAATAATAAAGAAGAAAAAGGTCATGTTAGCATTTTGTCTGCTTTCTAAATCAGTCCTGTTTCATCTCAAGAGCGTAAAGTCAAAGGTCTGTATTCTTCAAAAGATTTCGTAATGAAGGAATGAAACACAGTCACCATGTAGGACTGCATTTCGCTGTCACTCAGGTATATTTAAAAACGCAGTAGACATTTCCCTTTTAGAAAAGAAGTGTTTTTTGTTTTGAAGGCTTTTATAGTTCTCTCTTGCTTTTTGACAGTATCACATTCAGATAGAAAACACGGACACGAATGAAAGAGGCTCCTCCTCTTACATCATATTTGAACATCTAAGGTAGGAGACATTTTTGCCAATGAAGGGTCCCCTCCCTGATTATGATCCTCTTTTTGAAAAATTTTGAAAATAATTGTACATATGTAGAAACCTTTCTTTTTTCTTTTCTTTAATTTTAGAAATCATCCAGCCTTGGTCCTGAGGAGAACCTATAATAAATATGGTTCGAAAGGCGTAGACTATTAATTTTGGGTTTTCATGTTCAAACTACACTAATATGGAGGACGACTGAGGACCTTCTATGAAAAGCAATTATTTTTCTTTCATTTTCCATATTTGATGATTTTGGAACCCATTATGAACACCACAAGCGTTAAAAGGGGTAGCTCTGGTTTATAACTTTGGACTGGTTGAACACTGATTGGTGCTATTTTTGATTCGTGTCATCTTGTTTATTAATGTTAACCCCGGGCGTAGGTTGCGTAGCGGGGCTACGCGGAGGTCCACTGAGTTGCAAACAAACTCCGCTCCGCTCCGCCACCACCCCCCCTATTATAACAAGTAATTAAACTTTAATAAAAAATACATTTAAAAACACTTACCTGTACTGCGGCGTCCCCGGGCTGCCCTCCTCCTCTTCCTCGCCGTCTCGCTAATCCTTGTGAAAACTGCGCGCGCGCCCGTGCATGCGCATGTCTTGCGAGAAATGCGCATGCGCGGGCGTGCGCGCATGCGCAGTTTTCACAAGGATTAGCGAGACGGCGAGGAAGAGGAGGAGGGCAGCCCGGGACGCCGCAGTACAGGTAAGTGGTTTTACATTTATTTTTTATTAATGTTTAATTACTTGTTATATTAGGGGGGTGGAGGCAGGGCTGGCCACCTCCGCTCCGCTGCGAGTGTGCAGAGATTTGCCTTCTCCGCGGAACGCGGAGAAGGCAAATCTCCGCACACTCCGCGAGCAGAGCGGAGGTCTCCGCCCGGGGTTAATTAATGTGTGATTTGTTTTGGATTCTTTTTGTTATCACTCTCTGTTCTTAAATATTGAGCAATGTTATGTTAGGACGATAAAATGTTAGAATTGATTTACATGTCACGTTTATTAAATAGAATGATCTTGTGTGAAAAGTAAAAAAACAGAAAGAAACACAACCACCAACTGTTCTGGTATTTGATTGTATCTAATAGATATGGCGCATTCCTGTCCTTTTCTTTTGCTGTAGGGCAGCGCAGCAGCAAGGCCTGCTGCTGCGCTGCCCTACGGCTAGAAAAACATAAATGAGGCACCTTGATTTTTAATACAAAGGGGCCGATTCCGATGTCGGACGGACTCAGGTCCATCCGACATCGGTCAGGAGCCATAACCGACCGACCTGCTGTCGTCGGTTACGGCCCTGCAGATGCGATGCGACCGAACCCTGTTCGGTCGCACTCGTATACTACACAATGGGAGCATGCATTCCGAGCGGAATGCATGCTTGCATTGTGGAACGCAGGGGTGCAGTTCATCCCTGCACCCTGTGGCCGGCACCCCAAGGTGCCTGCCACCGGGTGCAGGGATCAACAGAGGGGCACCATAGGTGCCCCCAGGCCGTCATTCGGCGGCCTCGCACCCATGGGGGCCCTACTGGGGCCCCCAAAGACAGTTACCGACTGCCTTTTCGTGCCGGAAAGACCGGCACGAAAAGGCAGTGAAATACTGCCATCGTACTCCCTCGGTCGTGAAGAGGCGGCCGGGGGAGTACTGAAGGATTTCCGGACAGCAGACAAGCTCTCCGAGCCCGTCGTAAGCCATCCGGAAATCCCAGTCGGATTCCTTTCCGACCGAGCCCATCGGAATGGCTCGGTCGGACAGGAATCCGGCCGGCACGTTCCGATTCGGTCGGAAGGGCTCCGACCATCGTTCGGTGCCCTTCCGGCCGAAATCGGAATTGGCCCCAAAGGGTCTGCTGCACCGTACTCGGCAACACGAGGAGCGACGTCCGTGTGTGGGATCAAACTACTAAGAAATAAGATTCTGGACTTCTGGGACATACAGGGATCCCTTGGATTTAACATTGAGAAGTGAGACGTCGCGAGATATTGAATCCCAGTGTGGGTTGGAATTAACACCACTAATAAAGGTTATACACAGGAAGACAAGAGCCTTGATAAAGTCGCGGGATTAATTCCCATGTAAGAGACGAAACACGTGTCGGCTGTCTGAACATCGGAAAATAAAAAGGAAAAAAGAAATAAGAACTTACCTACTTGTATTTTACTTATGCTCACATCAAGCATGTTTATGTATATTGTGACATAACAGACGTGTGCTGAGGAATTCCTTTGTATATCTGTCAATTGGCCAAGGCCATTTTGTGTTTTGAGGAGGTCAGTGGTTCTCTTCACCTTGCAGCACCGTGATCAATACAGCAAGTAAATATCAAATATTTGTGTTATCTCTCCCGAGTGGCGCCTTCATTTACCCAACTAAATACCACTGCTCATTAGGTGCCAAAGGGTCTGCTGCAAAGGTGGATGTAAAATGTACTACCGATGGATCTGATTTATTTAGGGAATTAAAGCACAGGACTTTCCTTACGCCAGGACGGCAAGTTGTTGGTGGGATCCTCTGGTAGCCATATTAGGGACATGGAAGGGCCAAAGTGACCTGGCCCAGTGTTTCTGGGGGAACCCACTGTGACAGCTTAAATTTTCAGGTTTGCCCTTGCAGAGTACGAAAGGATCATACTCACTGTGCTTCTACAGAAACCGACTCTCTCTGGCATGAGAAGGCAATAGCTAATCCCATTTTTAAGCCAAAACAACCTCCTATGTATGCATGTAACCCTTTTTGACATTGGAGGTCCCCAAACCAAGCTACACAGCTAGTTCAAGTGGACTAAATAGGTATATATTAATTAGCATGAGACCTGCCTGACTGAAGCTGGACTATTGAAGCAGTCTGTGAGAAATAAAACAGGGCAAGTGAGTAGTCAGAAAAATAAAATTCCTCTACTTTGAACCATAGCCCAAATGGCACTGACTGAGCAAAAGAGGTGAGGAAACCCAGGAGTCCTCGGAAGTTGCTGCCACTGAAGAAATTCTGAAAACAGTATGGCCAAATATTGCATTTTACACCTTAGTCTGCAAACAGAGGGGTTTCAAATGCTGTTCAGGAAATTCTGTGTAGGCACTCATGAAATAGTCAGACTCGTCAAGTGCTCTCTACCGTGGCTAATCCTCCTCAAAGATTATTGAAGGGGCCACTACTTCTAATAAAAAGTGTACCACATTGTGCATTTTACAGAACAATTGTTTAAATAAATTGCCCAAAAGCAATAGGTTTTAAAATTGGTTTTGAAGGGGCACTCTTGAAATACTGTAAAACATCCATTGTACATTATGATACAATTTCAGTGTGCAAGGCAAGGCTTATTCACCCCAATCTATTGTTGCTTCTTTCCATGCTTCTCTCATCATTCTATCATCTGTTTGTGGTTTCCTTCTTCCTATTTTCTTTCCTTCTATTCTCCCTTCTTTTCTTCTATCTTCCATTTCTTGTTTCTATCATTGATGCCATCTTTAAATCTTTTTAATGTCTTGTCCATATTTCTTGCAGCCTTTTTTTATTTCCTTCCATAATTCAGTTGCTGTTTCCTTCCATACTTTTGTTGTTTCCATGTGTCATTCATTTTTTGCGAGACCGCGCCATCTTTCGTTTCTTCAGGTTTTTTTAATACGACGCTCAGTGGAGTAGCAAGTGAGCACTGGGACTTAACACATGGAAGATAAATAGTCTGATCTACCCACACCTGGGCAGTAAAACATAGTTATAACTGGGGTGAAGTGGGCCCCTCCCGCCTCTGGCTCGGAGCCAACTGCTATCACCGCACTTCTTTTATATATTCTCAGCACTTAACCACTGACCTGTCCTCTTACCCTACCATCTCACATATTCCTCCACCTCACTCTCCACTCCCATTGCATTGTTGCTTTGGAAGCCCGCTCAGAGTAGGTCTCGCAATGCTTATCTATGGAAGCTGCTTTTTAGGTCTGGCATTAGCTAAGACCTTCTGATTTGACTAAACTAATATGTATGGTACTTACTTAAAGGGGCTTTCAGCCACCTCTCTTCACCCAGTGGTCTGGTGTTGTGTCATTCACATCTTGCTTCAGCCTGAGCCCACTGCAGCGTGGGGCAATGAGTCAGCCTACTTAAGTCTCTGGTAAACGCCACTTTGACTGACTGCATTTTGCGCTTTCACAGGGTGCACATACGCACACAAGGAGTTCCCTTTATCGCCAGTGTTGCCTGATGAAATAGTAGGACACATTTGAAGTGAGCACCACAGGACACATTCCCACTTTGTTAGTTCCTATCTACTTATTTATTTATTTATAGATTTTATAATCTGGCTGGATTCGTAGGGTGAAATCCCTGCTAAGAGCAATAGGTTCAGAGGGCTACTGGGACACTAAGGACCAACCATTGCCTCTTAGCAAAGACGTAATTAAGAAGCACTATTGGGATTGGGTAGCACAGGGTTTATCCACTAGCCCCTCGTGGGGATGCCTAACCACAGAGTTCATGAATTTCAAAATGATTGGTTCATACAACCAATATTTTGAAATCATCACTACACCCCAGGACAGAAAACTCTATATACAGTTCCGGTTTGGTTCCCTCCCTTTGAACTCGTTCATTTGTACCTGGCGGCAGTCATCCACTTCCTCTCAGTTTTGCCGCAGGTGCCCTTCTGCAATAGAGTCTATTGCCCATGTATTCTTTGTTTGTTCCAAGTACTCCTGCCCGAGAGGTAAATGGCTGAAGCCAATTTGCAAGCAACCGGGCACACGTCGCCATGTCGAGGCACTTTGTATCTTAAGGTCAGATCCTAGCCCGGCGATCATTTGCTCTGTTGCCAAGTTCTTGGGACGCATGTGGGCAATTAGAAGGCATCTGCTGAAAGGGTGAGACCATTGCTCATGTCCTTAATTGGTTTTTTTTCTTTCTTTTATCTAACACTATCTATAATGTTTTTAAATCAATTCTGTTTCTATGTTTTATATTTAGTTGAAAATCTCTCATCGGCCATGAGTGTGCAAATATTCATAGAACCCAGCCAGCATAGAGGGCCTGGTCGGCCTATTGGAATAGGCAAAGGATTTTGTTGTCTCGGTTCCAAATCCACAACCATGTTAATTTAAAATCTATAATGGATTTTTAGATTATGTCTTGATAGATATTTTTTTTCTTTTAACTGGTTATTAATGTATTAATGCATTGTATTTTATGTTTTGATCGAGATTTTTTGTATCGGTTTTTAAATTGTTTTGTATGATGTATACTGCACTTGCACTTTTATGGTCTATGAACGTAATGTCCTTGACACCAGAACCTGGGCTTCTATTGGAATTCTCTAGGGCATATTATCAAGCCCCTTATTGCCGCTTTAGCGGCAGTTTCCTGCCGCTAAAGCGGCAATAATATTTGCACCGTTCTTCATAATATGGCCCATGGTGTTTAATTTAGAGCACACTCGTAACAGTTTTATTTTAACATATGTAATGTGTAATTTGGGTTTTAATATCTGATATTTTATATTGTGAAACCTCTTTCCTTCCTTCTTTCTATCCCTTCTTCTTTTCTTCTTTCCTTTTTCTTCCTTTTTTGCCTTCTCTTTTCCTTCTTTCTTTCTTTTTGCCTTATTTCCTCCTTTCTTTCTTTTTTCCTTTCCTTTTTCTTGCCTTCTTTTTTCCCTCTTTCCCTTTTCTTTCCCTTTTCCTTTCTTTTTTCCATTCATTCTTTCTTTTTCTTCTTCCCTTAATTATTTCTCTCTATTTTTCTTTCTTTTTTGTCTTTTCCTTTTTCTTTCCTTCATTCTTTCTTTCTTCTTTCCTTCTTTCTATCCTCCTTTCATTTTTCACTCTTCCTCCTTTCTTTCAGTCTTTCTTTCCTTCTTTCTCTCTTTCTTTCGTTCCTTCTTTCTCTCTTTCTTTCCTTTCTTTCTACATTCTTTCCTTTATCCGCTCATTCTTTCTCTTTATTTATTTTTTGCATTCTTTATTTTTTCATACTTTCCTTTTTCTTTTCTTAATTCCTCTTTCTTCTTTCCTTCTTTCTTTCCTCTTTTCATTCTTCCTTGATTACTTCCTTCTTTCTTTTTTTTTTTGCCTTTAATTATTTCTTACTTTCTTACCTGCTTCCCTTTTTTCATTCCTTCTTCTTTGTTTCTTTACTTTGCCTTGCTTTCTTTTCTTCTTCCTTCTTTCTATTTTTTAGCCTTCTTTCCTTTATCTTTCCTTGTTTTTTGTTTTGCCTTCTTTCCTTTGTACTTTCTTTTGCCTTCTTTCATTTTTTTCTTTCTGTTTTACCTTTGTTCTTTCCTTTTGTCTTGATTTCTTTCTTTCCTTTGTGCTTTCTTTGTACTTTCTTTTTGCCTTCTTTCATTTTTTCCTTCTGTTTTACCTTTGTTTTGTCCTTTCTTTCATTCGTTCTTTCTCTCATTCTTTCATTTTTTCTTTTCCTCTGCTTTTGCCTTCTTTCCCTCTTCCCTCCTTTCCTCCTTTTTGCCTCATTTCCTTCCCTTTTTTGTCTCCTGACTTTCATTCTTTCCTTTTTGCCCTTCTTCCATCCTTATTTGCTGCCTTCCTTACTTTTGGTCTGCTTGTCTTTCTTTGTTCCTTCCTACTATGTTTTTTCTTCTTCTTGAAGGCGAGGCTAGCAGTCAATGCCAGACCAATGGCTTTTTTAGGTCTGTGTTAGTCAAAACATTTTGATTTAATTAAAGGTATATACAACATTGTTACTCTTAGGCTTTTAAGCCACACTTTATACATTAGTATGTGATTGTGTCATTCACACTTTTCTACCCCCCCATTCCAGTATGCATCAAGGGGCAATGTTAGCCCACTTTAGACATTGAGGGGCAGATTTACAAGCCCCCTGCGCCACCAGTACGTCACTTTTTGTGACGTACTGGTGGCGCATTTCACTTTTCCATATTTACAAGGAGAGGAAAAGCCACCCTGCATGACCTTTCCTCTCCTTGTAAATATGGCCCCTTCACACGCAGCATTTTGCGCGGAAGGGACGTTCCATGGGTGTTGCTGTGGGTGTTCCCACGCAACACCCATGGAACGAGATACATTTCCAGATTTACGAGGAATCGTAAATCTGGAAATGCATGTCAATCCTACACCTCCCCAGGGGAGGCGTAGGGAGGCGCAAGGTGGAGAAATGTTTTCATTTCTCCTCGTTTTTTCCTCTTTCAAAGCGTGCTGCATTCTACAGCACGCATTGAAAGAGGAAAATGCCTGTAGTGATTGTTTTTGTGCAGGAAGGTGCCCCTTCCTGCACAAAAACAATCTCCCCATGGCGCAGGCATCCTTACATCATGGTGCAGGGGTGCCTGCGCCGGCGCATGGCTGCAGTTTGTGCGCCAGCGCAGGGGAGAGCACAGGAATGCAACATAATATTGTAAATATGTCGCATTCCTGTGCTTCGGAAGTACCGCAGCTTGGCGCAGCCATAGGGCTTGCGTTGCCGCGCTGCGGCACTTCCTTGTAGCTCTGCCCCTGACTGTCTTCAAAATGAGTTACAGCATGCTGCCCTTTCACAAGGAGCACATTCACACACAAGGTTGTTCCCTTTAGTGCCAGGTGCACCATGGTAATGTCTACTTTTTGGAGACCAGAAAAACACTTTTGCCTTTAACCATAGTTTATTTTCAGACTTAATGAGAGCCAGGCAGATTCTCAAACAATAACGTTTTGCAAAAACCATGACAAAACAAAACAAGAATTGCCAAAAGGCTGGCAGCTACCACCAGAACGTTTGGCTTCGTCAATGCTTGTTTGTGTTCTAGCCTAAATGTAAAATCATTGTGGAGAGGTTAACAGAAACGCAAGCAACAAGCCTTAAACTCAAAAATAGAAAGAGGACCATTTTCACTGGTGCCCCTGTCACTAATTCATACAAACCCTGCCCTCAAACCTGCCAGCTCACATGATACCATGGTTCACACAATATCAGCTCTCCTCTCAAGGTCTCCAATTGAAAAGTTGATATCACACGGTGTATGATAAGACAAGCTGGAAACCCCTGCACAGACACGGTTTCCATCTTTTGTTAATTCTCTGCACAGCTGGCACTTATCACAAGTTTTACAAATGCCACCTGACCTGCGTGTCAGCTTTTGTTAGTGTTTTGGGGGAACTGGAGGGAGAGTCTGGTACCAGGCTGCAAGCCCCGCCTCCTCTTCCTCCACCCAATCCTTCCAAGGCATCTTAATGTTCAGTAAAGCAGCAACAGACTCTCAGCCAAGCTCCGCTCCATGGCTACTTCCTAACCAAGGACCTTTCTCCTCCTCTCACACATTGGAAACATTTTAAAGTTTAGATGATCTGTAACTCATCTAACTACCATATTTACATGTTTTGTGCCCATCAGCTTCAAATATCAAGCAAGGTATGCAGTTCTTGTTTCTCACGTTATCTGTCTGATTTTTTTGTAGCCCTTAGTGATTCATCCATTATGATGACATTTCATTGTGTTGTAGTTGCATTTCTTTGGCAATTCATACCATGGCTGAGGTGCCAAGGTGCTTTCGCGGATGGCTAACATGGTACTCCATAGGTTGTGCTTGGCTGGTAGGGTTTGGGGTTTTAGTATGGTCTATGTTGGAAGTGTTTTGGTTTTGTGTGAGATGACCATTGGTGCTGTATTGTGTCACATGCAGCTTTGCTTCAGCATGGACTGAAGTGAGAACAGGAGCTGTAGGGATAAGAAGATTTGGAGGAGGACACCCTGTGCGATGCCTCACTTCAGGTGCCAGGGACAAGGCTCGTCCTGTGCTTTGGCATTTTTCCAATGTTTCTGAGTTTCTGTTTTATGTTCTGACCTCCTGGCCTTTATCCTTCGCACCATAGGACACCACCAGCTTTATTGGCATAACCCAGCTTTGTCCAGTGCAAAATGGGGTGGGGTTCTGAGGTAGATATGGTCCTAGTTTCCATTCCCCAGATTATGTTCCATATCCCGTTAGGTGTGTTTCAAATGTCCCACACACCGATCTGAAATGAAAAAGCAAGGGTGCCCTGGGCCCTGATGCAAGCAAAGAAATGGGCCCAAATCCCATTGGGTCATAGCAACAGCCAATATTGAGTCAATTTGGCAATTCCCAACCCTAGTTCTGGTGCAACTACACCTGCTGCACTACTGATAGCTACGTCCCTGCCCACATGCCTTACCACTGCCATTCCCAATATCTCTATGTCCTGTGCTGTGACATCAGGGAGTCTGGTAGTGGGCAGTAGGGGTAGGTGACAGGCATTAGAATCAGAACATGGCGGGTTCTACGGTGTATGAGAGATAGTGCTGTGATCTGCAGGGATCCACGTCATGTTCTCCCAACCCTGCCATCCAATCGACTACCCTCCATGTTTCTAGCCACCACTTTCGCATAACTGCTCTAACTCACAGTCCACCACACCTTTAAAAAGTTTGAAATGTCTCTTAGTTCTTAGGATTAGGTTTTTTGTGGAAGCGAGAGCACCAGCGCTGGGAGGAAAAATAGGGGAGCAGCAAGAGATGCTAAAGGCAATAGGTCTTCCTTTAATGTGCTAACTCATAGAAACGTTTGCAAACGTTAGCACAATGAGGCTGTCGTGCGAATACTTTTTCCAACGAACTCCATGAACTCACCGAGTTACCTAATGATGTAAAAATGGAAGTCGAAACTTTCTCCATATTAGCACGTCTTTCACGCTCTCTGATATGTTTGTGTGATGTACATAGTGTACCTTAATCATCACCCCCAAAGGGACTAGGAGTACATGCCCTAGAAATCTAGGATGCGTAATCACAGCACTTTCAGAACATTTGCTAAACTTGTAATGTCCCCAAGCCTGTAGGTGATGCAATCTACTGCAAAGGCACAGAAGACCCGCCCTTGGAACGAACAGCACTTGCAACTTTCCAAGAAGCTCATCTGATGATCACGCACCATCTATTAACTGTTTGTTCTGTGCCGTGCAGCCCGGAGGTAGTTGGAATAGATTCTTGGAATTAGAGTTTGGCAGACATGATACTTCCTGCATACATGATGGATGGCCCATTCTCTGTATTACAGGTGCATTATAGCCTATGGCACTTATAATAATGATGATGAGATTCCTCCCACGGTTTGACAGGGTTTTCCTTCCTCCAAACTATAATTAACGTCCTAGGTCCTCTGGTGAGTCAATAACCTTATCCATATGTGTAGTTTCTCACATCTACTGGCTTGTTTCTGCCAGTGAGAATCTGTGCTCAACTGTGTCAATGAGTGATTTAGACATTTCTTACTAAATCTTGGACAATGACTGCATACATTTATCACAAAGGCATTCAAGGTTTTTCACATTGCTAATATTCACCTTTTTCATCCAGGAGGTCTTTTTAAAAAAATGGTTTTGAAATCATTTATTTTATTCAGATTAGCCTACACCCAAATTCTACATTTAGCATAATGTCACAAATGAATAATTAAATTCATCACAAAATAATTGATATAAAATTAAGAAATACACCCTGCATTATATACATTTCAAATTCTATCATGTCTACAAACATGAATTATTTTTTCACAGCTTGCTTAGTAGAACACGGACAAAACTGCTTCTGTTTGTTACAATTAAACTATGTTGTTGCCTTCTTTGCTGATTGCACATTACTTTCCAAAATTATCTTTGAGTAAGGGGTTTCATTTATTTAGGAACTTTGAAAAATGAACTACAATGGGCATTGGTACTCTAGTCTGAAGTACGTGAAAAGTAGTTTGCTAGTAAAACCATGATGCACTGAGGGGGGATTTGGGGGGCGAGTTGTGACGCGGACCGGGGGAGATGAAGCTGGACCAGATAGGGGCCCGCGGGGAACCCCTAACGGCGGCGGGACCACAGGAAGTGCAAAGGGTGAAAACCCGCTAAAAAGACGTGTAATGATTGGGCGCTTCTTTTTTTTTAAAATGAACCGCCCATTAACAGGAAGAAGGGCAGGGCGACCTAGAGAGTCAAAAGGTGGCAGGAGCCGAGCTTTACCACAATCAGACCTCGCCTCATTGCCTTGGAACCCACCCACCCACACCATGAGAATGAGGTCGTCACAGCCGTAAGGACAGTGGATGAGGGCGAGGCGGAGGCAGAACAAAAAGGGGACCCAAAGAAAAGAGTAACCGAGGTAGAAGAGCTGCTTAGACAGTGTCCTTGGGATGCCTCACGGCAGGGACATGAGGAGCAGGTGACAGCACACAATGACAGCCAGAACAGAAGAGCTGCTCAGGCAGTCTTCTTGGGATGCCACACTGCAGGGGCACTGGGAGCAGGCAAGTGGCCAGCAAGGGTCCAGGGAAGCGGAACGGCACTTGCAGCTCGGGCTGGGTCTGACGACTACCCAGGAGGTCAGTAGCAAGGTAAGCCTAGAACCCGCAGAACCTGAGACACCTGCAAAAGGGCCATCGCGCAGGGGCAGTGCTGTCAGACAGAGATAGAAGGAAAACCAGTGGACAATATTCAGAGTGATAAGTGGGATATGTAATAAACAAACATAGGTCGCGAATGACCAACCAGTAAGTTGCAAGATGTATGATCCATGTTTTGTAATAAGATGCAGGGTGTGGCCAAGATGGACAGGGGAACTTGCACGCCTGGAAGGAGTTGAACTTACAACTCTTCTGAAACTCGCAATGAAAGTGCTTCTTCCAAATGGAGAGGTATTTTCTTCCAGGCTCTTGTTCACCATCCCCCGAACCTCATCACCCACCTATTAACAAATTTGTCCTGGGAGTTCTAAACATTTTTCTTCAATCAAGTTTTAGACTCACTGATAGATGTCTTTTGAGTGGCATTGGGCTTTGGGAGGTGGCTTCCTCCTTCAGGCATATAAAGTCTAAAATATAGCCTACAGTGCCAATTAATCACAAGTATGTGCTGGTTCTTCCTGGCCTCAGAGACATTTAAATGTTCTCATTCCGGTAGCTACTGGACTTTTTACATCTTGCTTGATTGGAAGCCTTCAGCACATGAAGGTACTGTAGTTTAGTCAGGGGTTAATAGCTGGTCCCACAACTATTACTTGGCCCTCGTGGAAATACATTTTCATCAGATCTTTATTAATCTGGGGGATCACCAGGATTGATTTATTTAGCAGAAAACCTAAATCTTCGAATTTGTTTTGAAAATGTATAGTATCTCTGACCCTGAAGTAGGGGTATCTAACAGGGCAATGGGGTAGTTGTGTTTCTACTGCGCTCCTCCAAACCCTGGCAGAAAGACCAGAGTGGTGCAGTATTGTCACATGTAGCTTTGCTGCAGCATGAACTGAAGAAAGAACACAGGATTGAGAACACAGGAGTGAGAACACAGGAGTGAGAACACAGGAGTGAGAGAAGGAATCGCTTAAGAGTACATCACATTAGTGTGTTTGACTGGAAGGGCAAATATTCAAAGTGTGCACTATGTGGGCATTTTTTGCTCTCATCTTGTTGCTGTAGAAGCTTATCTGAGCTTAGGCGTGGATTGGAGTGAAGTAGAGTGGAGCTCAGAGAAGAGGGAGAGAGCATCACATGTGTTCATGCCAGCCATCCATGTGTAAAGAATGGTTTTGCTAGATGGTTGGGTACTGATTGGAGACATCTGTTGGGGATAAGTCAGGTGTTTTCTGCCTTCTTGAATTCCAAGTGGCCTTAGACATTTCTTGTCTTTGCAGATAAGGAATTCCAGACTTTTGCTGCTTAGAAGGAGAAGGCAGTTACCCCAATACATGACTTATTGAAGGGCGAAACGGACGTCACCAAAAAACAGCATTGCTGGCTGCTTAACACCTTCGGTACGTCGGACGGCCGGGAGCTGTCCGACGCACCAGTGCTCATGGGTGTCGGACGGCTCCTGGCCATCCGCGCACATGGCACAAGAAGATTTCTTTGAGCCCTAAACAGCCTCGGGAGCTGGGGAAGGGCTTCCCCAGCTACCCAGGCTGTTCTGTTTGTTTCAGGGAAATGACGATCAGCGCACACGTCACGCTGACGTCATTTCTCTGAAACCGAAACTAAAATGAGCCTATCGGCTCATTTCAGTTTCACTTTCTACGTGCTCAGGGAGCTATCTCAATCCCCTGAGCACGTAGAAAGTCAGGTGAGGTATTGTTGGAAAGGGGAGAATCTCCCCTTTCCAATGGTACCCCTCCCTAGTGGATCCCTGCTTGGGAATTGCCCCAGGAGGGCGATCCCCAAGCAGGGATCCACCCACAAGGCACCAGGGAGGGGGAGCGGCCCCTTGGGCAAGGACCTTTGCTCCCCCCAAATTAATACTGCCATATTCAGTCTGACTGCCCCCCCTGGGGGCGGATAGGAGTAGTAGCCCCCAATCTGCCCCCGAGGGGCAGAAAACGCACTAGCCACCAGGGATTTTCTTTTTTTGAAAACTTTGGGGTTGGGGCTGCCCGAGATTAACATGCCAATGCCCTCACCGCCTAATTCCCAAGTCGTTCTGCCCCCCCCCCTGGGGGCAGATAGGGTCAATAGCCCCCAATCTGCCCCCCCGGGCTGCAGAAAGCGCACTAGCCACCAGGGATTTTTTTCTTGTAGCTAATTTTGGGGTGGGGGCTGCCCGAGATGGGCATGCAAATGCCCCCACCCCCACCTAAATCCCCAGTCTTTCTGCCCGCCGGGGGGCAGATAGGGATAATAGCCCGAGATGGGCATGCCAATGCCCCACCCCCCATAAAAATGTCCACAGCTTTTCTGCCTCCCCTGGGAGGCAGATAGGGGCAATAGCCCTGGGCAGAAAGCACACTAGGACCCAGGGATTTGTTTTTATGGATATAGGGGTGAGGGCTGCCCAAAATGGGCATGCCAATGCCCCCACCCCCCCCAAAATTCCATAGTCTTTCTGCCCCCCCAGGAGGCAGATGGGGGCAATAGCCCCTGATCTGCCCCCTATGGGGGCAGAAAGCCCAATAGGCACCAGGGATTGGTTTTTTCATAAGTAGAGTTGAGGGCTGCCCAAAATGGGGATGCCAAAACCGCCACCACCCCAAAAAAATTGCCACAGCCTTTCTGCCTCCCCCAGGAGGCAAATTGGGGCAATAGCCCCTGATATCCCCCCCCCGGTAAAAAAGTAAAATGATACCTCAATCGGGTGGGTATGCCAAGGGCCAAAAACATAGGGATTAAGGGTATAGCACAGTGAATTCTAAGCACTAAATGTTTTTAAAAATACATTTGTTAGCTGATTCTGCATTCGCCAGACACACAAGGGAGGTATCATTTTACTCAGGAGACCAGGGGGAACGCTAGGTGGTAGGAAATTTGTGTTGGCACGGTGATCCTACACAAAAATGTGTGGAAAAAGTGATTTGTTACAGCTAAATTTGAGGTTTGCAGCGGATTCTGGGTAGGCAATCGGTGGGGGATCCACGCAAGCCATACCTCCCTGGACTCCCCGGGTCTCTAGTTTTCAGAAATTTGTGGGTTGGGTAGGTTTCCCTAGATGGTCACCGAGCCCAGGGCCATAAACCCAGGTGCCCCTTCTTGCAAAACCAGGTTGTTTTGTGATAGGTAATTTTGATGTCTCCACAATACATTTTGGGCCCTTGCCTGTCATGGGTACTTGGCCCACCCACACGAGTGAGGTACCATTTCTATCTGGAGACCTGGGGGAACGCTGAGTGGTAGGAAATTTGTGTCAGCTTGGTGATCCCACAATTTTCCCACACAGAAATTTGAGAAATATTTGATTTTTTCAGCTAAATTTGAGGTTTGCAGGGGATTCTGGGTAGGAAAATGTTGGGGGATCCACGCAACCCATACCTCGCTGGACTTCCCAGGGTGTCTAGTTTTCAGAAATATGTGGTTGGGGGCTTTCTCAAGATGGCCGATGAGCCCGGGGCCAGAAACCTAGGTGCCCCCCCTTGTAAAACCAGGTTGTTTTGTTGTAGGTAATTTT
The DNA here is from genome assembly GCA_963921515.1 of Calotriton arnoldi. Classification (NCBI taxonomy): domain Eukaryota; kingdom Metazoa; phylum Chordata; class Amphibia; order Caudata; family Salamandridae; genus Calotriton; species Calotriton arnoldi. The sequence goes on from CAWUFW010000902.1 coordinate 49,016, forward strand.
GATGTCTCCACAATATGTTTTGGGCCCTTCCCTGCCACAGGCACTTGGCCCACCCACACAAGTGAGTTACAACTTTTATCAGGACACTTTTAAGAATGCGGGTGGGTGGAAGTTTGTGGATCCACGCAGATTCCAGAACTTTCCATCACAAAAATGTGAGGAAAATGTGTATTTTTTTTACAGAGTTTGAGATTTGCAAAGGATTCTGTGTAACAGAACCTGGTGAGATCCACACAGGTGACCCCATCCTGGATGCCTCTGGGTGTCTAGCTTTCAAAAATAGATAGGTTTGCTAGGTTTCCCTAGGTGCCGGCTGAGCTAGGAATCAAAATTCACAGCTAAGCACTTTCCAAAAAAAGGGTCTGTTTTCACTGTAAAAATGTGGTGTGTCCACTTTGCGTTTTGGCCCGTTTCCTGTCACGGGCACTAGGCCTACCCACAGAAGTGAGGTACCATTTTTATCGGGAGACTTAGGGGAACACTGAATTGTAGAGCAACTGTTATTACCTATAGACTTTCTATGCATTTTTGCCTTCCAAATGTAAGACAATCTGTAAAAAAGAAGTCACTTTGAAAAATGTCCTATAAATCACACAGAGATGTTTCTAAACTTCTCTTTCCAAGCTCTATATTTTGTTCCCATTTCGGAAATACATAGGTGTCCTTGATACCCAGTTTTTACTCTTTATATTTTACCAAATGAATTGCTATATACCCGGTACACAATGAAATATCATTGCAAGACGCAGCTCAGTTATTGGCTCTGGGTTCCTCTGGTTCTTGGTGAACCTACAAATCCTATATATCCACAAAACCAGTAGGGTCCAGCGGATGTAATGGTATATTGCTTTCAAACATCTGTCATACTTAGAAGAAGTTACAGGTGAAAACGTTGGCACAAATGGCTGTTTTTTTCAACTCTTTTTAAATATTTCTTATTTTCAACTGTTAGTTTCTATAAAACAAACCTTGAAGGATCTACACAAATAACCCCTTGCGGAATTTAGAATTTTGTCTAGTTTTCAGAAATGTATAGCTTTCCGGGATCCATTATTGCTTTCACAACCATTTCTACCACTAACTGGAAGGAGGTTGAAAGCACAACAAGTAGCAAAATTAGGCTATGTCCCAGTAAAATGCTAAAACTGTGTAGAAAATGTTGGTTTTCTGACAAAAGTCTGCTTGTCCCTGAAAGCTGGGAAAATGGTGATTTCAGCACCACAAACCCTTTGTTGATACCATTTGCAGGGAAAAACAGACACTTTCTTCTGCAGCACTTTTCCCCATTTAAAAAAAAACCAAACAAACATAATTTCGCTGTATTTTGGCTAATTTCTGGGTCCCCTCCAAGGGAATCCACAAACCCTGGGTACCTTAAAATCCCCATGATGTTGGAAGAAAAGGACGCAAATTTGGCGTGAATACCTTACGTGGACAAAAAGTTACAAGGGCCTAAGCACGAACTACCCCAAATAGCCAATAAAAAAGGCTTAGCACGGGGGGGGGGAAGGCCTAGCAGCAAAAGGGTTAATTGCTATACAAAAAAATAATAATAACAGCTGTACTGAAACAGCACACAGTCCATTTAAAATATTTGTAATGGAACCACTAAAAACATAATTTTTCCAACCTCAGAAGTCCTGTTCGGCTCTATATCCATTTGTGCTGTGTATAACTCTGCCACATGGATGATAGCACACTGAAGAACCTTAGCAGCTAGTGTGGCACGTTGCTATTTAAGAACCTTCTTCATTTCTAGCACTCCCTTAGAAAAGAACCTCCAGTCTCATGTTTTCTCAATTCATGTCTCTTCTTTATGTTTTTTTATCCCAACTCTCCCTAATATCCTTCAGCTCAACTGTATCAGAAAGGGTTTTGGTTGAACACTGTTTCTGGCAAGGGCTATTAAACCGTATACATACAATCCAGTCGTGGCTGCTTTTCAGTCTTCCTCTACAAGAGATTTGGGGCAGAAACAAAAAACATATGCAGGAGATGAGCTTTGGTTCAAGCCCCTTTAATGTGTTAATCCATCGAAACGTTGCAAATGTTAGCACAATAAAGCGATTGTGCAAATACTCTTTCCAATCGACTCTATGAAGTCAAAGAGTTAACTAATGATATTAAGATGGAGGCCGAAACGTTCTCCATATTAGCACATCTTTCACGCTCTCTGATATGTTTGCGTGATGTATGTACTGTACCTTAATCATCGCCCCAGAGAGATTAGGGGCCTCATTTATGAGTTTTTGCTGTAGGGCAGCGTTGCAGGCCTTTCTGCCCATAGGAGTACATGCCATGCAAATCGAAGATGCGTAATCACAGCACTTCAGAACATTTGCTAAACTTTTAATGTACCCAAGCCTGCAGGTGATGCAATCTACTGCACAGGTACGGAAGACCCGCCCTTGGAACGAGCAGCAGTTGCAACTTTCCAAGAAGCTCATCTGATGATCACACACCATCTATTAACTGTTTGTTCTATGTCGTGCAGCCCGGATGTAATTGGAATAGATTCTTGGAATTAGTGTTTGGCGGACATGATACTCCATCGCATATGTGATGGATGTCCCGTCCCTAGTCTTACAGGTGCATTATAGCCTATGGCACTTGTAATGCTGTGGATGATATATCTCCCATGTTTTGACAGGCTATGCCATTCTCTAATCATGCCCATGTGCATAGTTTCCCAAAACTGCGGCTTGCCTCTGCCAGTCAGAATGTGTGCATCAGTATCAACAAGTGGTTTAGACATTTCATCCAAACTCTTGGACAATGACTGCATACATTTATCACAAGGGCACTTCAGCTTTTTTCACATTACAAATATTTACCCTTTTCACGAACGAGGTCTTTTAAAAATGATTTTGAAGTCATTTATGTTCGTGAGATTAGCCCACACCCAAATTCTACATTCAACATCGTTTCACATTTAATAACTTAATTCATCAAAACATAATTTATAAGAAATACACCCTGCATTACACATATGTTAAATTCCATCACGTCCGTACGAAAGAATTATTTTTTTACAACTTGTTCGTTCTCTGAAGGACTCTGTAGACAACTGCCAAAATTGACCTTCTGTTTGTTATCCAATTAAATAATGGCATTCCCTTCTTTTCTGATTGCATATTACGTTCCAAAATCATCTTTGAGTGAGCAGTTTAATTTATTAAGCACCTTTGAAAATGAATTACTGTAGACACTGGTCCTCCAGGTTGGGGTACGTGAACAGTAGTTCACCAATAAAACCATGATTCCAACATAACAACAGAACCTAAACGGGGAAAAAAAGCAGCAGCGGTCGGTGCAGGTAAGCGCGGTGGGGCGGCGGTGCAGGGGGGATGTCGACAGACGACAGATTTGAGAAAATTAAATAAATGAATAAATCCTATTCCGTCTGTTGACATCTCCCCACCCCCTGTCCCGCCTCACCGCGCTTACCTGCACCGATCGCTGCTGGTAAAAAGGTTGTGCAACTCTTATGAAACAGGGCAGTGGAAAGTGCTTGTTCCAAATTCAGGAGTCTATTTACTAAGATTTAACTCTGTGTTTGCGTCACAAAAGTGACATAAAATGATGCAAAATCTTTTTTCACCTATTTACTTTCCAGCGTAAAACCTGCTATATGCTTTGCATTACTTAGCGCCAATGGGGAATACCATGCATGGGTGCATGGGCGTTCCCATGCAATCACCCACAGTTTCTGATGCTAAGCCCTATTTACTTAAAAATGTAGACAAGGTTTAGCATCAGAAAATAGCGCCCACTTCAATCAGGCGCTATCACAGAGAAATGCTTTCATTTCTCTTTTCTTTTCCGACTTTGCATGTGTGCTGCACACATGCAAGGTGAGGAAAGGTTTAAAGTGAGTTTCAGCATAGTATTTTGTACTGGAAGGGTATCCTTCCAGTACAAACCTATGCTAGACTCATGGAGACACCCTTGCTTTATGGTCCAAAGGTGTGTCTGTGGCGCCCAGCAGCACATTCCTGCACCGGTGCTGGGCAGAGGGGAGGAGAGTGCCATATTTCTGTAAATATGGCGCTCTCCTGCTCTCTCCTGCTCTCTCCTTCTCACGCACAGCATTTGCGGCTGCTGCACTGCCCTGCGTGACAATCTAGTAAATCAGGCCCTAAGAGTTAACTTGTTCCAGGCTTTTGCTACCAAACTGAGATTTCTTTCGCCTGCTTATTAACAGATATTGTCCATTGGGTTTTAAAACATTTGTTTTAATCAAGTCTTACATTGATAGATACCATTTGAATGACATGGGCTTTATGCTTATAAAGGCTGAAATTTAGCCCTACGGTGGCAATTCAGCTGGTTCTTCCTGGCCTAAGAGACATTTTCATTTTCTCATTCTGGTGGCTCATGGGTTAATGGAAAGTAGAGGGATTGCTCCGGATCACGGTACCTGATGAATTTGGTCTGGTGTCATTTTCTGACACCGGGACATAATTCAGCAGCGCCCGCACGTTGTCAGCATTCCATTCAGAGCAGCCACTTGCAACATGCATACGGCGAGGGGGATTTCTGATTTTATATTCCAGCAGGGCCTGAAACAAAGGCTTGATATAAAGGCCCATCAGCCCTCCTTTTGTTCATGTATCTTCCTGGCTGGGAGCCATCTGGAGCCTAACACCTAGATGCCAATGCAATGGAATAAAAAACAAAGGCAGAAAGCTTGTTACTACTTCACAAGTACTTAGGAGAAATCATTGGAGGCAGTTTTTTAACTTTTTTCATCTTCCCCTATGTACGAGATGTGTTTGCACTGTGAGAATGCAAGATTTATCTGAATGTGTGAGTATTTACACAACTATTGATTTAAATGGCACATATTCATTTAAATGGCACATATTCATTTTTTTGTTTATAATCCTTTTATAGCCCTACTCATTTCAGTGTAGGGTGTCAGAGCGCTTGACATCACACACAGAGGCACAATAAATCATACAAGTGTGAAAATAAATGTACTGGAAATATTACATAAGACAATGAGGATTATAAAATGTAGTAATCGCAAATCATCCATACTAGTAGACATTATATGTTAAGAGTGAATGGTCGGGAGAAACACAAAATCAGGATATCAAACGTAATGCAGTGATTGTGGTTGTCTGTCTGTCTTTATTACTTCCCAAAGGAATGCTTCTTTGCAATGTTAGAATAACAGGTTGAGAACAAACACAATAGGGATCTAAACCCATGAATTACAGTTTACATGCAGTTCCTTGATGCTGGTAAATTGATCACTGTGCTATAAGACTTGCAACTTATGAAATGGAAGTAGCAAAATGATCTTCGTGTCAAAAGCAGTAGCACACTTACCTATCTAAAAGAAATACAAGGGGGCCATGGCCATGCACAAGGTGGCACCAGACGTGTAAGCACAGAGCTCCATCCTGGGCAGTGGTCTAAGCAAGGTCCCTCTGGGCTGTGCCTCACCCAGCTATAATGAGTGGTGATCCAGAGGGGCCCCAGAGGTGGGCTGGTCCGGTGCCCTAGCACGAATTGGCCCACAGGGACCACAGCAGTAAATCGATCAGCTAGAAGTCAAGATGGCGGCGCCCACCTGATGAGGGAGGGTGGCCCTGAACAGAGAGATCCCTGTGGTGTGAAGCACAGTGGACTCCAGTTGTAGTAAAAGCTCTGGCCAGCCTAGAGTGAGGCCACAACAGGCCAGATACGAGACTGACACCCGGGAAGAGCCCGGTAAGTCACATACACCAGGCTGTGCCCAGAGGGCAGCAGTGGCGGTCTTTGGGTCAGGTAAACTATGGTTGATGGCTGGCTCCTCCCCCAAACCTGGGGGCCCTTCCTGATGGGAAGAAGCTGACGATGAGCGCCCATGACAGAGGCGCTGTGCGCTGACTGTAGGGCATGCTGAGACCGTGCTCACTGGGACCATGCCCAGGCCCTGACTGGCGGAAGATGGGGGCGGCGCTCTCTGGGCCGGACTGGTGAATGGCCTCTTGTTGATATTAGAGAGGCCAAGCGGACATCAGACTTCCCTCCCCACTGTGATGACTCTATCAGCTAGCTAAGGCGGTGATACTTGGAGCCCGGGCCTTGCTGTGGCTATCAAGGGCCCACCCGTGACTGACCTCGCCTAGCACAAGATTAGCAATGAACTAGGACCTACCTGTGGGGTGTCTCACAGCCCCGCATTAGCCCGTGCGTGACACGGCACAGCGCAATGCAAAGCAGACAATTGTGGGACGGAGCTTCCAGTAAGTGGCTGACTTGGCGCACTCCATTAGGTGATGACCCCTCTAGGCGTGAAGATATCTCTGGCCATGTACAGTGAGACAATGCTGTACAGCCATGGGGAGAGCTTCAACAGGGGTCCTTAAATGGACTGGGGGACTGGACCGGAATGGTGACCATTAGACACTGACGTGAAGCCTCGATAAAGGACCTCCTACAGTTGCCTCATGAAAAAAAGGGGATGAGGGCCCTAAGCAGAACAAGCAAAGAGACCACGATGCCGACCCGCGACCAGGTTCCACCTCTCCTGAGGATGAACCCATCACTAGAGGCTTCATACTCCAATTGTTTGTGGTCCCCAAAACCGAAATTGAGGCAATCAGGGTAGACCTCAAAGAAAATCTGTCCAAACTTAAACACAGCCTCGATGACCTCGGCCTGCGGAGCCACTTGTTGGAGATGACCCAAGATGAATGCTTCCTGAACTTGGAGGAGTACCAATCCTGACTGGTAACAGTCACTGAACAACTTGTGATCCTGCAAGAAAAACAGGAAGAGCTAGAGAATCGCTCTTAGAGGTGTAATCTCCACATCTGAGGGGTCTCACAGGGCAAAGAAGGAGAGAACATTAGACAATATATCCAGGGCCTAGCGAGGCCCTTCTGGACGAAACTGGTCCTGACCCTCAGTGTATAACCCGGGCACAAACAGCTGGCCCAAGTAGCCAGACCCAAAATGGGAAATGGCCCCACCCCAACATACTGGTCTGTTTTCATCACTTTGAGGGCAAGAAAGCAATCTTAGAGGCAGCCTGAAAGGGATGCCCATATAATACTATGGAGATGAATTACAGATCGTTCAGGACTTGTCAACGGTGGCCCTCATCAAGCAGAAGGATTTCAGGTACATCACTGCCTTTCTAATGGCCATCGCAGTACGATACAGATGGGCCACCCATTTCGTCTTCTCTTTGAGTGGAAGAGTAAAAGACATGCCCTCAAGTCAATCCAGGACGCAAGGCGGGTCCTGGACCTGCCATCCCCTACCGAAGAAACCAATCACCACGCTGATTTACTCACACTGTCATGCCCAGTATGGACAACTGTGAAGCGTTGGGGTGCACGGAAGACATTGAAGCAGGAGGAGATCCTGGCTGGTGGATAAAGCATCCTTAGACTTGTCAAATACGTTAGCGGGGGTTGGATCCTGAACTCCCCAGAATTAGACTCCTGCAGCTGCCCCCCAGGAAACCCCAAGGAGGAGGGCTAGGAGATACTGTGAATGTAGAGGTGTGGCTACAGGGGGTAGAGCTCAGGGGGCTATATATATCCTCCAAGCCCACAGTTAGCTGTGGGGTGGGACAAACTTTTCTCCTGATGACAGTCAACAGAGGCATTTACCCTTATACGCTCCTACAGGTACTATTCTTCTTGCCTCAAGTGCTGATTTTCTGATGTGAGACCTGGAACAAATTGCCCCCATCTTCCTGACTATTTCAGGGAAACAACACTTGTATGTTTGTCTTGTTGTTAAACTTATGTTGATGGATTTTATTAGTCTGGGGGTATTGGAGAGGTTTGGTGGATGGAATGTATCTTCCTTGGCTAAACCAAAATGTGCCTCTCACTGGTACCGAATGGCACAGACATACATGCACACCTCACACCCCAAGGTGTTCATTACAAATGTCAGGATCTCACCTGGTATGCGTTTCCGCAGAGGGAAATGGCCGGTCACTAAGAATACTCCCAACCTCCAGGTCAAGCTGAAAATTCACTACTGGTAGACCAACTAGTTACAACCCTGCAGTCAGTAATTCTTCAAATCATCCCCTTTTATTTAGAACTTGCAGGTACAGTACATATGTTCTCAAGATTCGCAAACAAGCATTTCTTCATGCCTTATATACTAAAATGTTTTCTTACAGACAATATAAATGATAAGTGGAACATAAATGTATGCAGCCTTTGTAAAATGCTGTACTAAAAATTCATTCATTATTCCAAATGAAACCAATAAATGTCCATTTCTAGATTTTTATTTCTCTGATAGGTCGTTGGACAACCAAATAACTCTTGTTCCAAAAACACAGAATACAATCAGGTAAGCTTTAAAATAATGAAAGCACTTTCAAAGGATTACCCAAAAGGAGTTTACAATATCTTCTTCTTGTTTTTTTCTCTCTTGGCCTTGACTGCAACACAGCAGCAACATGAAGCGAAACAAGACGAGAGCCGATACAGGAAATTAAGCGCACCGAGCCTCTCCACCCAACGCCGGGATGTTAGGAACCGAAGCCACGACAATGCCCAGAAAACTGAAGATGCCAAGAATGGACGCCAATGGGGGCGTGGCCTGCTGCCGTAGAAGATGGCTGCACACTAATTTGGCTCCGCTAGGCGTCAGTGAGTAACCCCACCATATATAACATCATCCTGGCTGGTCCGCATCCCTGCTGTCCCGCTGAAGTGTGGGAGACACCTGGAGATATAGGGGAGACCCATTGGGCCCAAGGATGAGGTGAGGAACAATTGTTGTGGAGCTGCCCGTTTGCAGCCGAGCTCAAAATGGCGGCGCCTGACGCCAGCGATCCTGGCCATCGTGAGTCCTGAGGCAGGGTCGGCATCACCCTGGCCTTGGCTGTCTGGTGCGACGATCCTGCACCTGTCGACCCGAGAGACTGACGTACGGTGGACCGAAGATGCCCGTGCTGCCTCTGGCGTGGAGTGGTGCTGATGTGGGGGCCCAGGCAGTGGACTGTCGAGAGACAGGGGCATGAAATAAGCACTGCTGTGCTGGAGAGTGTGGGCCCCGGGCCTGCCTGGGGGGCCTGGAGCCTCGCTGGTGCCTCGAGGAGTGGAGGGGAGCAGCGCGCCTGAGGGCACAAGGTGGAGGCTGGGCTCAGCTCCCTTGGACAGGGGAAGAGTGACTTGTTGCGGGCGAAGGGAACTTCCAACAGTGACAGTCGGCGCGGGAAGGACGCCGACCGTGTCGGAGCAGGGGGGAAAGCGAGGACTAGAGGGCCAGCTGGCCTTAACGCATCTGATTGGGCGCAAGAGACGACAAGTGCGCCCCCCCTTTCAACTCTACTGGGGGCCCCCTCTTCCCCTCGGCAGTGAAGAGGTGCCAAGGGTGATGTCTGGCTCGTTGGGGGAATCCCAGGACTCCAGGGAGGAGCAGAATCAGACTAACTTGATCTCCATGAGAGTAGGTGAGCGGAGCCAACGAATGCTGGGTGGACTGCATTATGACCTGAGGGGCAGATGAAGGGCCCTGTATAGGGGAGGCAGCTTCAATCTGGAACGATGATGCGCCACTGCTGAGTGGTGCCTTGACTACTCTGGGCCCCTGCGAGGTATCCTGAAAATTGACTCCGGCTGGAGACGTGACAAGGCGAGAATCTGAGATTGGGTGTGGTGGGTCCTGGCCTGGAGGCAAGGGGTCCGTTCTCAGTGCCCTGTTCCAGGGATCTGACAGCTATGGTGCGGAACAAGGGCCCTTACCCCGGGCAATCGAACCAAATTGATAAGTACACAGTTTCCCTGGGGGCCACAGAGGAGACGGGGGAGCCGCCCGGGACCCAGTGGCACTTGGCGATGTGGTCCAGGCACCAGAGCCCTCCCTCCGAGACATTATGAAAGCCATAGGAGACCTCAGGAGCACTCTTGAACCCAAACTTGACAAAGTGACAGAGGAGGTAAACCTCCTACAGGTGGACTTCCGCAACATGGCAGGAAAAGAAGCCTCTAGAGAAACACATATCGGAAGCCTCCAGTCGAAAACTAAGCGCCTCGAGGAGCAAGTGACCATACTAACAAAGCTGAAAGCGGAATTGATGGCTCGCCTGGAGGATCAGGAGGGTAGGGCAGGCGCAATAATATCCGCATGGTGGGGGTCTCTGAGGGAGCAGAGGGACAATCTGTGGATCTCTTTCTAGACGACCTAATCGTTAGCAACCTCCGCCCCAAAAGGCTCTCCAGGTTTTCCTCCATTGAACGGGCACATCGGGCACTGGGCTGCCGCCACGCCCGGGGGCCCCAGCGCACGATTGTGGCTTGTATATTCAACTACAGGTACTGCGATGCAATCCTGCAGGCAGCCCGGTCCTATGGGGACCTGAAGTTTGAGAATGCTGTTATTAGATTTTTTCCAGACTTCACCCTCCAGGTACAGTGCCAACGGCCCACCTTCGACTCAGTTAAAAAAGCCCTCGAGGAAAAGAACGTGAAACACATGATGATGTATCCGGCTAAATTTCGGTTGCTGGCGGAGTGCAAGTCATTACTTTTCCTGACTCCAGAAGAGGCCTATGACTGGCTGGAGGGTTGGAGCAAAGTGGGGCATGCAAAAGGTGGAAAGAGAAGTTCCTCGCTCAACACTTCGCAATGAGGTTCTTCACCTGGCACAGAATGAATATAAATGGGACTCTCTGTGTACAAATATGATGTTTTTGCATGATGATGGGGATGTCTGGGGAAGGCCTACTATGGGTCCTACGGACAGGGGTTCATGGACTGTGGGTCTGATTTTGCCTGTCTACTTTGGGGTGGAAAAACATATTAGGTACCCATGAGAACTCCGGACCTAGCCAATTTCTGGCTCAAAAGGGGGACTTAATTGCGATTGTACACTATCCAATTACTACATGGCATCGTTGGCATTATGCACAAGTTCAGGTGACAGGCACTCTGCAGGTTGGGGAAGTGGGAGGTTCGCCACCCACTATGCAGGCAAGCAGAGAAGGGGGGAGTTCCTGGGTATATTTGATTTTGTTGTGGTTTTGAACTGTTTTGCTTATCATAGCTATAACCTTACCGTGGCAGGTGCTGTGAAATTGCCCGTGAGGAGGAGGCGGGGTGGAGGCCTGACAGCGAGAATATGTTTGAGATGGGGGTGCGACATAATCACATACAAGTATGGACATGGAATGTGAATGGGTGACAAATTTAAACACATGCTAGTCCTACAGTATATTAAGCGCCATTCCCCTGAAGTTGTCCTACTCCACCAGACACATCTCAAGGGTAATCACTATAGAGCTCAGGAACACTTCGGTTACAGACTCCTGGCTCATGCAGGATATGGTGGGATGCCCAGGGGTGCTATGTGGCCCTGATGGGCACCTGGGAGGGGCGCACCTTGAACAAGTGCTCCATGTATATACCGCCCAAACTGCACGCCATAGTCCTTCCAAAACTGGGTGCCCTCCTCCTGGAGCTGCCAACGGGGATTCTATTGTGGAGAGGAGATATGAATGCAGTGATGGATCCGGGTCTCAACAGAACGGGGGAGGCAGAGAGACACCCAGATGGAGGGGCCCTTCCGGCCTTTGCATATGCAATGAGGGTGGTGGACATATGGAGGGCATATAACCCATACCAAAAGCAGTACACATTTTTCTCCGCTCCCCACAGCTTCTTCTTGCGCCTCGATTACCTCTTCACTCACCACACTCAGGGGCCGATTCCGATCTCGGTCGGAGGCGCACCCAATAGCATTCGGTCGGGAAAAAAGCCATGCGAAAGCCTGTTTCCCGACCGATCCGTACAGCACACCGAACGAGTAAGTACGATGCGCACAACAGCAAAGAATCCGGCCGAGCCGTACTCACCCAAACCAGGTCCTGTTCCCCGACCGAGGCGAATCCGGAAACGCCGAATCGAGTCGCACGGAAGGAAAAATGCAGCTCCGTCCGGCCGAACAAGTACGATGCGCTTTCCGTACGCGCCGAACCCGTCGCTACGCACGGCACGTCAAAGCATCCGGGAGAGGCGCACATATGCTCCGATTCGCGCCACAACACGATCCACGGCTCCGAGACGAACACGCCAGCGACGAGGACGACGCGAAGCAACGAGAAGGACGAACGACACGAACCAACCATGAATCCCTTCGTCCCGATCATACCAATATTCTACATTTACTACCGGAACAGGCACGGACGCGTACGTCGCAGAAGGTAAGCCAGACACCAACCACAAAACACATACAACACGTACACGACACATCACACACACACACAGAGGGATGCAGAATATACTTACACCAGCAACAGCAGCACCATAGGGGCGGGATGCCCATCACCAATGCCACATATGCACACAGGGGCCTGAATGCGCACCACCACCCCTACCCAGGGGGGGAAGGATGCCTACCACTACTACCACCCTTAGCCAGGGGGCTGGATGCCTACCACTACTACCACCCTCACCCAGGGGGGCTGGATGCCTACCACTACTACCACCCTCACCCAGGGGGGCTGGATGCCTACCACTACTACCACCCTCAGCCAGGGGGGCTGGATGCCTACCACCACCCTTAGCCAGGGGGCTGGATGCCTACCACTACTACCACCCTCACCCAGGGGGGCTGGATGCCTACCACTACTACCACCCTCAGCCAGGGGGCTGGATGCCTACCACCACCCTTAGCCAGGGGGCTGGATGCCTACCACCACTACCACCCTCACCCAGGGGGGCTGGATGCCTCCCACTAGTACCACCCTCAGCCAGGGGGCTGGATGCCTACCACCACCCCTACCCAGGGGGCAGGATGCCTACCACTACTACCACCCTTAGCCAGGGGGCTGGATGCCTACCACTACTACCACCCTCACCCAGGGGGGCTGGATGCCTACCACTACTACCACCCTCACCCAGGGGGGCTGGATGCCTACCACCACTACCACCCTCACCCAGGGGGCTGGATACCTACCACTACACCACCCTCACCCAGGGGGGCTGGATGCCTACCACTACTACCACCCTCACCCAGGGGGCTGGATGCCTACCACTACTACCACCCTCAGCCAGGGGGGCTGGATGCCTACCACCACCCTTAGCCAGGGGGGCTGGATGCCTACCACCACTACCACCCTCACCCAGGGGGGCTGGATGCCTACCACTACTACCACCCTCAGCCAGGGGGGGGCTGGATGCCTACCACCACCCCTACCCAGGGGGGGCAGGATGCCTACCACTACTACCACCCTTAGCCATGGGGGGCTGGATGCCTACCACTACTACCACCCTCACCCAGGGGGGGCTGGATGCCTACCACTACTACCACCCTTAGCCAGGGGGGGCTGGATGCCTACCACCACTACCACCCTCACCCAGGGGGCTGGATGCCTACCACCACCCTTAGCCAGGGGGGCTGGATGCCTACCACAACTACCACCCTTAGCCAGGGGGGCTGGATGCCTACCACTACTACCACCCTCACCCAGGGGGCTGGATGCCTACCACCACCCTTAGCCAGGGGGGCTGGATGCCTACCACTACTACCACCCTTAGCCAGGGGGCTGGATGCCTACCACTACTACCACCCTTAGCCAGGGGGCTGGATGCCTACCACTACTACCACCCTCACCCAGGGGGGCTGGATGCCTACCACCACCCTTAGCCAGGGGGCTGGATGCCTACCACCACTACCACCCTCACCCAGGGGGGGCTGGATGCCTACCACTACTACCACCCTCAGCCAGGGGGGGCTGGAGGCCTACCACCACCCCGACCCAGGGGGGGCAGGATGCCTACCACTACTACCACCCTTAGCCAGGGGCGGCTGGATGCCTACCACTACTACCACCCTCACCCAGGGGGGGCTGGATACCTACCACTACTACCACGCTCACCCAGGGGGCTGGATGCCTACCACCACTACCACCCTCACCCAGGGGGCCTGGATGCCTACCACTACTACCACCCTCACCCAGGGGGGCTGGATGCCTACCACCACCCTTAGCCAGGGGGGCTGGATGCCTACCACTACTACCACCCTCACCCAGGGGGGCTGGATGCCTACCACTACTACCACTCTCAGCCAGGGGGGGCTGGATGCCTACCACCACTACCACCCTCACCCAGGGGGGGCTGGATGCCTACCACTACTACCACCCTTAGCCAGGGGGGGCTGGATGCCTACCACCACTACCACCCTCACCCAGGGGGGGCTGGATGCGTACCACCACCCTTAGCCAGGGGGGGCTGGATGCCTACCACAACTACCACCCTTAGCCAAGGGGGGCTGGATGCCTACCACTACTACCACCCTCAGCCAGGGGGGGCTGGATGCCTACCACCACCCTTAGCCAGGGGGGGCTGGATGCCTACCACTACTACCACCCTTAGCCAGGGGGGGCTGGATGCCTACCACTACTACCACCCTTACCCAGGGGGGCTGGATGCCTACCACTACTACCACCCTCACCCAGGGGGGGCTGGATGCCTACCACCACCCTTAGCCAGGGGGGGCTGGATGCCTACCACTACTACCACCCTCACCCAGGGGGGGCTGGATGCCTACCACCACTACCACCCTCACCCAGGGGGGGCTGGATGCCTACCACTACTACCACCCTTAGCCAGGGGGGGCTGGATGCCTACCACCACTACCACCCTCACCCAGGGGGGGGCTGGATGCCTACCACTACTACCACCCTTAGCCAGGGGGGGCTGGATGCCTACCACCACCCTTAGCCAGGGGGGGCTGGATGCCTACCACTACTACCACCCTCACCCAGGGGGGGCTGGATGCCTACCACCACCCTTAGCCAGGGGGGCTGGATGCCTACCACTACTACCACCCTTAGCCAGGGGGGCTGGATGCCTACCACTACTACCACCCTCACCCAGGGGGCTGGATGCCTACCACCACCCTTAGCCAGGGGGGCTGGATGCCTACCACTACTACCACCCTTAGCCAGGGGGGCTGGATGCCTACCACTACTACCACCCTTACCCAGGGGGGCTGGATGCCTACCACTACTACCACCCTCACCCAGGGGGGCTAGATGCCTACCACCACCCTTAGCCAGGGGGCTGGATGCCTACCACTACTACCACCCTCACCCAGGGGGGCTGGATGCCTACCACCACTACCACCCTCACCCAGGGGGCTGGACGCCTACCACTACTACCACCCTTAGCCAGGGGGGGCTGGATGCCTACCACTACTACCACCCCCACTCATAGGATGGACAATGCATGACACAACCAGCACACCACAACCTAGGGAATGCAAGAAGAAGACATCCCCCCAACACCATGACAAGCGTGTGTAGACTGTGTCAAATGCCTACAACACCGAACATGACTTTGAACATACAATGTGACCCCCTAGCACATGTGCCACACATATATGTGTGTGGCACCCACAATGCAAGCAGGCCATGACCATTGTGGCAATGGGGTCCAAACCCCCATCATCACAGTGACCAAAATGTAAGTGTGGGGTCCATAGCTGAAGCACATTTTGAACATTGTGGCAATGGGGTCTAAACCCCCATCACCACAGTGACCAAAAGGTAAGTGTGGGGTCCATAGCTGAAGCACATTTTGAACATTGTGGCAATGGGGTCCAAACCCCCATCATCACAGTGACCAAAATGTAAGTGTGGGGTCCATAGCTGAAGCACATTTTGAACATTGTGGCAATGGGGTCCAAACCCCCATCATCACAGTGACCAAAATGTAAGTGTGGGGTCCATAGCTGAAGCACATTTTGAACATTGTGGCAATGGGGTCCAAACCCCCATCATCACAGTGACCAAAATGTAAGTGTGGGGTCCATAGCTGAAGCACATTTTGAACATTGTGGCAATGGGGTCCAAACCCCCATCATCACAGTGACCAAAATGTAAGTGTGGGGTCCATAGCTGAAGCACATTTTGAACATTGTGGCAATGGGGTCCAAACCCCCATCATCACAGTGACCAAAAGGTAAGTGTTGACAAAGAAAGAGGTGCAACTGCCAAACTGCATGGATGATTCCTGGTCACAGAACAACAAACACATCAGTGGCAAAGTAGTGTATGTGTCCCATTGCAACATAAATTGGGGGAGCCAAATACTGCAGTGCAAATAAGACATACCTTTGGCCATGTGCAGACAAACAACACCCATGGGGGCTGACACCGTCAACAATCATCAATGACACAATGACAGAAGTGACCATCAGAATGCAGACCCACATATTTGCACCAATGGGCACACAAATGCAGATACCCTGTGGAGACTGCAGATGTGAGGTGAACAGATACCATACCATGGCAGCAATGGGACACACAAACCATGATCATTGTGCTGACCGATGACCTAGGAGTCCCAGGGACAGCAGGGGAAACCCACCAAACTACATACAGCCAATGGCACACCCAAGATATGCCAATGCAGTGGTGCAGATGCACAAACACAAACAGGCAGACCCACACTGCACATCATACACAACAGGTGAGGGGCGTGCCAGTGTCCCCAGGCAACCACACAACACATGAGGAGACCTGAATACCAATCATACAGATGTGCATACAGTGCCACACAAAGGTAACTCATGGATCCAAATCCCCTATGTGGGCAAGCAGGCATTGTCAGATGAGAGGGAGCACAAATCACACATGTCACACAGGCACGTAGGGACAGCAACTGACACAGCAAGACACAGACACACCACAGCACCACCCCCAGGGCCCCCACAATGTGGTGACCCTGGGCTGCATTACAATCCCACTGTGATGACAAAGCTAAATGTGGTTCACACTGTGAACCACAGTCATGTGCCTGAGCAACTAACTACCATCACACCTACACAAGCACAAATCAAACAGCATGGCCAGTAAGCCAAGGCCAACATGGAGGCAGGGGCCTAGCCGGGCAACAACTCTCATCTGCACACACTCAACACCACACCCCTCGACCTCCAACAATGTGCAGCAGTGAAGCACACATGCACTGGTGACATTGCACATGCACCCATGACTATTCCAGGGTGGTGGGTGGGAACCAAGGCGCAGAAACACATCACACATGGCCACTCAACAAGACTCCTGAATGTCTGACACACTGCACACTACGCTGTACATGGACATGACTGCAATACCACACCAACCAATGGGATCCCATCCACAGTCACACACCAATGAAGAAGCCAAGGTCACCCACAAAGAACACACATAGACAACAACCAACATTGCAGCCCAGACCCTGAGGAGTGCCAGCAGTCACACACACAACGTGTCACAATCACTGAAAGATAACACAAACTGGAAATCACATGACAGGGGCAAACAACAAGTGCCAAGGGGAAACCTGACTGTGACCCATCTGCGTCTGCACACAAACTCAGCCCTGACAGCAAACACACCTATGGGTGACACCCTGATGACCAGTAATGTGCCATGCACCCACATCACAGAGAACCCAGGGCGAAGACTTTGGGGGAACATAGGTCAACTCAGCTAGCATCACAAACAGGTACAACACTAGGGATCACAGCATGCACAGCTAAACGGAAGTGAACACACAGACATGCACATACAACACACACCTTGGGCGCAGGCAATGTCACAGGAGTACACACTGCCATGAGGGGACTCCACTCCTGTGTGAGGAAAGCTGTGCCATATGTTGCCTCAGTAGGGCCCCATCATGGGCCCTACTGAGCACTTGGTCACACAATCAACAATTAGCACCAAATGAGGTCTCCCGTAACATCAGCCTGGTCATGGAAGTGCCAACGGAATCATCAGCACAGATCCAACACACTTGTATAGCAATGTTGCACTGACAACACAGATGAGTCCTTCCCCATTGATGCCCAAACCTGCATGTCCACTGGAGATGGCCACACGGTCAGGGAAGTAGACGAATTGAACAATGGCAGGCACAACAGATGTGCAGGGGTGGAAGCCACAGATGTGAAATTGCTAATGTAAGTAGGAAATCCCATTGCCAAATACTGAACACATGACACCCTCAGATGCTGCTATGGATGACATGGATACACCACAGGATAGGACACATTCCCCCTGGACCACATGGGTTCCTGCACAGTAACACTTCATTATCATGAGACCAAATATCACCATCACTGCAGCAAGGGCATGGTTAGCATCATCAACATCATGTACATCAGAAGCAAAAGCACTAGAGAACAGAAAGTTGCTTTATTCAGCATATGTGGCATTAAAAGTAGAAGTCCAGTAGAAAAAAACAAAGGCCAATGGCCAGTCCATCAACAAAGTCACAAGTGGGTGACAGTGGCAGATGCCACCCTACACATGCCTGCACAAAACCAGGGACAATCCACTAGGAGGGGCAACCGGGGGTAGGCCAGGCACCGCAGGGACAGGATCAGGGCTCACCAGGAGGAAGCAGGGAAGGGGTGGTGGGTGCTGGAGAGCCACTGACAACTGCAGTGGAGGTGTCTGACATGGTGTGTGCCGGCACAACTGGGGGCATGGCTCAGATGTTGTGGGTGCCGGCACGACTGCAGTGGACCCTGCAGATGGAGTGGACAGGTCCGCCACTGCAGTGCCCAAGTCAGACAGGGTGGTAGTGGACTCCACTGCAGTGCCTACCACCAGGGGAGGAGAATGGGGAACAGGCAAGGTGGGCTGGACAGAGGGGGAGGACACCCTCACCACATCAGTGGCACAGACAAGCGCAGCGGGGGGTGTGGTGCCGGGAGTGCAAGTGGCAGGGGGAGAAGGCCGGATCCTCTTGGGGATGGTATATCTGTGGGTGGGGGAACCTGGGGCAGGGTGTGGTGGGGGCACCTGTGGAGTGGGGGCCTGAGGGATGGAGGAAGGAGACCTGGTGCTTGAGCTGCAGGGCGGCGGCGGGGTCTTGCTCTTACCACTCCGGGGGACTTGCGGGTGGGGGCCTCAGTCTGTCTGCACCTGGGGGAGGGTGTCCGGGGGCGAGGGGCACTCTGCTCCGTGTGGGGGCTTCCTCTTCCCCTGGATGCTGGAGCAGCTGGATCGGAGGGGAAGAGGCCGAGGTCACTGAGGAAGAGGCGCTGGGTCTTTGGGGTTGCAGGTGAGGCAAGGGAGGGTGTTTTGGAGGGAGAGGCAACTGAGGACTGCGCAGTGCCCGTGGATGCGTGTGTGTGTACCAGGGCCCCATCCCCTGTGAGTCTGGTTTCAGTCCCCTGACTGTGCGTGCGTGTGCGTTTGTTTGTGGCGTGTGTGTCTGTGTGCTGGACGTGTGTGTGCTGGTCTGTGCCTGTGCCGGTGTGTGTGTGCTTGGGACGGGTAAGGTGCTGGGGAGTGTGGATGGAGCAGAGGCAGGAGGGGTGAGGGACTGTCTGAGGAGGGACACTGCTGCCGTCAGGGAGGAGTCCATGGACCTATTGCCCCTCTGTAGGTCAGACATGCCCGATGAGATGCCCTCCATGAACGACACCAGCTGAGTCAACAGAGCGGTGTGCGCATGGAGGACACTCAGCATGGCTGTCTGCCCTACATGGAGCTGGCGAAGGAGGTACACAGACTCCTCACTCAGGGCAGCAGGGGACACAGGGGCAGGGGGTGCGGTGCCTGGCCCAAAGGAGACACGCTCCCGAACATGGGAGCCTCCACGGACCTGGGGAATGGGAGCCGATGGGAGGGCGGTGGTGGTGCTGGTGGTGGCGGGGACAGCAACACTAGCTGGGGTGTGGTGGCTGCTGACACCCGCCTCCATAAGGGAGTCATCCTCCGAGTTGCTCTGGTCCTCAGCTGAGGTGGATGGTGCTGAGGACTCCTCGGTGTGGCTCCCCTCGCCCTCCGTGCCACTGGGTCCCTCCGACCACTCCTCGGCTGCTGACCCAGTCTGGCTCTCTGGCTCCTCCTGGTCCGTGGAGCTGTCCCCTTCCGTGGCCGTGGATGTATCTGCAAACAATGGGGAAACAGACAGACATCAGTCACCTGCACCAAACGCACACACCACTGTGAGCACAGCACATTACAGAGCAAGCCCTGGCATCATTAGTTGTACATTGCTAAAAGTGCCCTAACTGAACAGGAGAAGCCAATTGTCAGTCTGATGCCAAGCATGGCACTCACATCCCACATGGCCTTGCACCCATCTGTCTGGTGTCTGTTGGATTGCAACACCCCAGTGTGGACACATGCACCAAGTACACAGTAGTTGGACAGTGCAGAGGACACGGTGTGGTATGTGGACATGCACACATCACAGCTCTTGCCACTGAGTCAGTACAGGTTTCCGGATGAAAGGGATGCCCAGAGTCAAATAGGAAATGCATGTGATGCATACCAGCGACAGACACCATGATGCACCTATGTCCTGATAGCCATCGCCACAATGGTGTGCATGTAGCACATGTCACTCCCCTGCAGGACCACCAATAAGTTGACACATGCCATGGCAGAGGCATGACTGCTAAGTCATACATCACTGTCTCAGTGATGTATGACTTGGCAGCCAGACAACAACAGTATGCACTGTGTCACAATAGTAGGTCATGGGGAATGCAAGTCCTGGAGCTGCACAAGTGCACATGTACATCCCCCACACAACACATCATCTTAACCCTCATCTGTCCAGGTCATACCTATTGGACATATGGGAGACCTGTGACACTACCCTCTGAACCTGAGCCCCTCACAATCTGCTGTGAATGGGGAACAGCTGCCTGAACTTCACATTCGCATACCCCAGTCTGCACGGGCAGCTGATCAAACACCTATGTGACACACAAGTATCGTCTCCTATGGTCACATCTCCAGGGGCATGCTGAGCCCCTACCAAGAAACACCCCAGCAGTCCTGGCAACTAATCCACAGCACACTGACACAGAGGCAGACACCTGAGGGGTCAAATCACTGCGTACAATGTGTCAGCTGATACACGGGAGTGGGAGTACAGAGTGCATTGCATGGCCTGGAGTAGGCATGACTGTCCTGCTCCACATGAATGAGGGATGAGCCCTGGACAGTGGATAGCTGGCTATGTATGTGTGACACACGTAATCTGCACACTCCTGGGGCCCAAACATTGTTCCCACCCGCTGCATGGGCGTGTGCCACATACCCCAGGCACATGTGGTGGCTCAGCTCAGCAAGTGGACCGCATATCAAAGCAACACGCAGATTACATGTCCGAACACAGGCGTTGTGTGAACAATGGACCCACCCATGATGCCCACAACAGAGTTAGGGAAACAGATGCTGTCCCCCACCTTTAGTAAAGCAAACTGCAAGGACACAGTCCCAAGTGACACAATTCCCTGAATGTAAGGGCCACACCTGGGTATCAGATGAGCATTGGGCAGTGCACAATAGAGGGACATGACTCCTGGACAACATGACTGCTGCTCTGTGGCAGTTGAACCAGGCCAGAGGAGGGCACAAAGCATGTAATACAGAGTTCACAGTGCAGTCTTTGACTCACCCCCTCCTTGCTGCTGTCTGGCCTTCAGCTGCCCATCCAGGTCTGGAAACACCACCGCCAGGATCTGGAGCATGTGGGGGTCAGGGTCCGTGTTCCGCCCCTCCTGCGAGGAGGCGACAGCTTCAGCTGGACCCGTGCAACCCTCCGGGTCCAGCCCCGAAGGTCCTGCCACCTCTTCTGGCAGTTGCGGATCCGGCGCTTGTAGACCCCCACGGACCGGACGGCCCGGACGATGTCCTTCCAGATCTCCTGCTTCCGATGGGCATTAACCTGTCAGGATGACAAAGTGAAAAGGCCATTACTACACATGCAACATATCCGTGCATGACACAGTTGTATATACATGTCTCAATCACAGGGGCACATGATGTACACAGGCAGTGCAAAGCTGCCCATGGACAGTTTGCCAGACGTCACTACATGGTATCATTGCATGGGAAGTAAAACCTTGTTCAAATGCACTGTCACTGCACCATACCTGTCCAGTGCATGTCACTACACACTATGGGGGGTGACAACTACTCAGTGAGCCTGCTAGCCAGTGGCGTGCAGACTTTCAGCCTTGCTAGTCAGACAATATGCACATTCAGAAAGGCAGTGCACAGAACACTCACCTGCTCCCCTGGTGTCCCATACAGCTTGCTGTACTGTGTGAAGTAGGCTGTCCAGCAGGGCCTGGTTCTCCTCAAGGCTGAAGGCTGGGGCTCTCTCCACAGTACGTGCCATTGCAGGGTCCAGAGGGGCAGAGACAGCAGCAGTGCAGTGGCAGATGTCGTCCTGGAGCATGTAGTGCAGGCAAGTGAGCTCTCAGGGGAACAGCCAGCAATATATATGTGCTGGAGAGGGAGATACTGTCCCTTGTGTCCAAAGTGATAGGTCCAAGTCGTTTGCATCTTCTGAATCTGGCCAATCCATGGAATAGCAGCACCAAAACACGCCCACAGCATCCTTCAAATCTTCAACTTCATGACATACATGATTTTGCAACATTGTTGTGGGTGACCAACTGATTTTCCAGCAACCGACTCGTTCGAAATTCGAAAACGCGTCCGTTGCCAGGCAAGCCCATTGTCAATGGGTGCGCACCGATCGGTCCATTGCGGTACAACGCGTACAGGGGTACAACGCGTACCCGCACACATTGAATGCAATGGGCCGGCCGGGGCACCGATCGGTCCATTGCAGTTCAACGCGTACAGGGGTACAACGCGCACCCGCACACATTGAATGCAATGGGCCGGCCGGGGGCACCGATCGGTCCATTGCGGTACAACGCGTGCATAGGTACAACGCTGCACCGCACACATTGAATGCAATGGGCCGGCCGGGGCACCGATCGGTCCATTGCGGTTCAACGCGTACAGGGGTACAACGCGTACCCGCACACATTGAATGCAATGGCCGGCCGGGGGCACCGATCGGTCCATTGCGGTACAACGCGTACAGGGGTACAACGCGTACCCGACACATTGAATGCAATGGCCGGCCGGGGCACCGACCGGTCCATTGCAGTACAACGCGTACAGGGGTACAACGCGTACAGGGTACAACGCGTGCACCGCGACACATTGAATGCAATGGGCCGGCCGGGGCACCGATCGGTCCATTGCAGTACAACGCGTACAGTGGTACAACGCTGCATAGGGGTACAACGCGCACCCGACACATTGAATGCAATGGGCCGGCCGGGGCACCGATCGGTCCATTGCAGTTCAACGCTGCATAGGGGTACAACGCTGCACTACGACACATTGAATGCAATGGCCGGCCGGGGCACCGACCGGTCCATTGCAGTACAACGCTGCACAGGGGTACAACGCTGCACCCGCGACACATTGAATGCAATGGGCCGGCCGGGGCACCGATCGGTCCATTGCAGTACAACGCTGCATAGGGTACAACGCGCATACCGCACACATTGAATGCAATGGGCCGGCCGGGGCACCGATCGGTCCATTGCAGTTCAACGCTGCATAGGGGTACAACGCGCACTCGCACACATTGAATGCAATGGGCCGGCCGGGGCACCGACCGGTCCATTGCAGTACAACGCGTACAGGGGTACAACGCCGTACAGGGGTACAACGCATACCCGCGCACATTGAATGCAATGGGCCGGCCGGGGCACCGATCGGTCCATTGCAGTACAACGCTGCACAGGGGTACAACGCTGCACCCACACACATTGAATGCAATGGGCCGGCCGGGGCTCCGATCGGTCCATTGCAGTACAACGTGTACAGGGGTACAACGCTGCACCCGCACACATTGAATGCAATGGGCCGGTCGGGGCACCGATCGGTCCATTGCTGTTCAACGCATCACTGTACATGTGACTGGCATATGTCAGCATGCCTGTCTCAGATGGACATATGCCAGCCACAGATAGCTCCCAGGGAGTGAGGGGCACACCTACATCACGACAGCCTGTCCAAACTTTATCATAAGGCATGTAAGGCTGCATTTCCTATTGTGTGTATGTTGGTGTACATGTTGTCCTGTGGGTGTCACCTGTGGGCAGCCACCCCCAGGCTGTGCACGTGTTAATGGGGACAGGATCCTGAGTGTTACGTGTACATGACCACTGTGATGTGCAACTGTTCATATCTGTGCATGTGCCATGGTCACATTTCACGGTGGTGTATGTGTATGTCATGTCACATACCCCGTGAGTCCCATGTGGGACGGTATGTTTGAGCCAGGGTGTCCCAGTGGCACAATAGTGATGGTCCTCCACAGTCTTTGTGCATGTAGTGTTTACAATGTCTCTGATTTCATGTGCACAATGGGAGACAGTCTCCACATCCAGGTTGTGTGTGCATGGACTTTGATGTTGTGCGTGTGTATGTCACAGACGTCCATGTCTGTCCTGCCGTGGCAAGTGGGACCACTACCTGTGGGGGTCATGGTTGTTTTGCTGTGGTGTATACATGATACTCCATGTAATGCCAGTGTCCATGTGGCAATACAGGGTCCCTGGGAATGTACCTGTCATTGAGCTGTGGTGCCTGGGGCACATCTGTCCTCACATGTCACTGTGGGGGGTGATTGTGACACGGCAGCAGGAGATGGGAACTGTGACACGGCCTCATGATATCCAATGGGCCAACCTGGGACTAATTGATGCCACCTGTTGGACCGTGTTGACAGATGTTGGCCATGTATGTACCATACATGTCCTTACGGAACTGCACACTTCATGTAGTTGTGCCTCATAATGATGTATGTTGGGATATTGAGTGTGTTCAATGCCGCATATGTGGGGTGACTGACAATCTTGCTTACTTCTCCTCTGCACTGCAGGGC
Source organism: Calotriton arnoldi (assembly GCA_963921515.1). Lineage (NCBI taxonomy): Eukaryota > Metazoa > Chordata > Amphibia > Caudata > Salamandridae > Calotriton > Calotriton arnoldi. The sequence goes on from CAWUFW010000902.1 coordinate 73,714, forward strand.
TCCTGCTGTCCATCGACCATTCCCAGACCTGGCAACGATGGTGGAACGGGACAGCATCAGACGGTACCGCTTCACCAGGCAGCTGATTGAGGATTTGGCAGTGCAGTTGTCCCCACATTTGCAGCCTGGCCGGCCGTATCCTACAGCGCTGACCCCCAAGGTGAAGGTGATGGCAGCCCTACACTTCTTTGCCACCGGTACCTTCCAACATACTGTGGCGACTGCTGGTGGGATGTCACAGACCATGTTGAGCCGTGTGCTCTGCGATGTTTTGGCGGCAATGTTGCTATTCCTGAACCGGTACATCTATTTCCCTACACTGCGACGACTCACTGACGTGAAGAGTGACTTTTATGCCCTGGGGAGGATGCCGCATGTCATTGGCTCCATTGATGGGACACATGTGGCTTTGGTACCACCACAGGCCCAGGAGCAGGCCTACAGGAACCGCAAGCACTACCACTCGGTCAATGCACTGGTGGTGTGTCTTGCAGACATGACCATCACACACGTGTGTGCCCGTTTCCCTGGTTCAGCACACGATGCCTTTGTGATGAGGAGTAGTCGCATCCCCAGGATGATGGCACAGATGCAGAACCAGCGTACTGACTTTGTGCCATTGTGTGTGATCTGATCTGTAGTATTCCGCCCACTTTTCCAAGTCAGCTAATGTGCACTTGTCTGTCCGTAGGTGACTCGGGATACCCCAACATGCCGTGGTTGCTGACACCCCTCAGGAACCCTGTGACACCAGCCCAGATGCGCTACAATGAGGCACATGGTCGGACCAGGAGAGTGATTGAGCGGACATTTGGTCTCCTGAAGAGCCGCTTCCGCTGCCTGGACAAGACCGGAGGGTCCCTCCCATATGCCCCAGTGAAAGTGTGCAAGATTATCATCGTCTGCTGCATGCTCCACAACCTGGCAGTGCGGAAGGAGTTGCCTCTCATCCAGGATGACAATGACCAACATCCGCCACCTGTGGAGGATCCTGGCCTGGACCACGATGCCAGTGACGATGATGATGATGATGATGGTGATGTCCGCACACAGCTCATCACCAACTTCTTTAGCTGAATGTGAGTATCCTGAGGTGTCATGTCAATGATGTGAGTTGGCATGATGTGTAGGTGGTGCTCTGGTGCTGTTGGAGTGTGTCCATGGGCTACTTGACTGGATGTGTGTTGCGATGTGTGCTTACAGGTGGGCTGTACTCCCCAACTGTGTTGACATGCTAACTTGGTTCTGGGTGGGTATCTTGTAACATGTATTGTGCATGAGTTTTGCTGTTCTGTCCTGTACTCCATTGCTTTTGACTGTGTGTCATTTCTGTCCTTCACAGGGTACTTTCAGATTCGTTTGGTCAACTGTGTCCACCGACGACGTGATTGCACTTCCAGGCTGGTAGCTGTTGTGTCCCTACAGGTGATGTGCGCCACACCCATGGACTTCCTTCCGTCTACAGTTGTTGACTGTGTGCCCGCTGCCAGGTGGGATTACCTTGCATCTGTAGTGGTTACGACATGTTGCAACTGTGTAATAAACCTGTGCTTCACTTTGTGATGTGCGTTGTCTGTGGTCACACATTTGACTGCCATTTGCTTACTGCACCTGTGGGCTACTTGACTACAACTGGGAATGGGTGTGGTGTCTGTGCATTGCACCGTCTTCCCTGGCAACATCAGTGTAGGCAATGAGTCAGATGGCCTAGGTGTGTATGTGTTGTGTAGCCCTGGTGGTGTGTCTCCCTCATATGTGTGACGTTGCCTTTACTCACATGCCTGTGTTGTCCTTGCTGTTGCAGTTCGCATACACAGTGTAATTTTGCAGTTCATCATCCCCATAACAGCACCCACGTTGGAATCACAACAGAGGCAAGTATGGTGTATTAGTGTGTTTATTGTGATACATTTGTGTGAATAGTGCATAGGATGGGTAGTGCTGTACATAAATCTTGCAATCCGAAGTTCCTAGGTGAATTGAAAGTCCTGGTAGACAGAATCCCCAGTATCGGGGCCACAGTTGTCTGACACATTGGTCCAACTTGTACTCCCCATGCAATGTGTGGGAGTAGTGTTGCCGTCAACAGGGTGAACAGTCTGTGCACAAAGGTGAACATCCAGAACAGGTTCAGGCTTCCTGGGAGTTGCGCTTGGCCATCGGCCTCTCACTTGCCCCTCCTCGGACGACCCCTCTTCTTGGGGGGGCCCCTCAAGTACAGGCTGCTGCGGTGCAGGGGACTCTCCGCCAGAGTCATCCTCCCTCCCTGTGGCAGTTGCAGTTTGTTCGGCACCAGATGTTGTTGGCACACAGGGAGGTGTGGACTGGTTGCTGTTCATCTGGCGGAGGCATTGTAAAATGTCCCTGTGCACCGCCGTCATCTCATGCAGTGCATCCCACTTGGACTCCACGCGGGACATGTGTGAGTCCACGCGGGACATGTGTGACTCCACGTGGGACATGTGGGAGTCCAAGCGGGCATGATGGGCAGCCTGCTGCTGTTTCATGTCTCTGAGGAGCCCCACTACCTGGCTGAGGTCTCCGGTGCTGGACTGGTACGCATCAGCTATGCGTACCAGTTGTGGGTCATCATGCACACCAGCAACCTCTGCAAGCAGCGACCTCTGTCTCCCACCCCTGCTGACATGTGCAGTGCGTGCAGTGGCACGCACAGATGACCCTGGTCCACCTTGGGGGTTGGTGGTGGTGGTGGTGTCCATGGCCCCAGGTTGGTCCAGGGTCCCTGTGCTGGTGTTGCTCCTTGTTCTGTCCATGTCGGCAGGGATGGTATTTGTGGTGACAGTCGTTGGAGGGGTGGGTGCAGGGGTGCAGCTGGTGGTCCTGCTGGTGCTGCAGCTGGTGGTCCTGCTGGTGCTGCATGTAGACTTGCACCGGATGTGCCAGGTTGGTCTTCATCGTCCGAGGAGGACAGAGGCTGTACGACGCCAGTGAGCTCTGCATCCTCTTGAGCCTGGGACTGGGACTCCTCAGCGTCTGCTGCTGTGTCCCCATCATCACCTGTTTTTGGGAGACACACACAATGTATGTTATGTTTCTGCAGGCATCAATGGTTGACACACATGACAGTTGTGACTGTGCCTCTGGGTGCGGGCCTGTACATTGCATTGTCCTAAGTCGTCACAGTCAGGGGTTGATATTGGTGTGGCACATTGTCCTGCATTATTTGGGCATTTCTATGTATTTTTTGGGGTGTGAACATGGTCTGCATTGGTTGTGTTTGGTTGACAGCCGGCCCTCCTTCCCACCCACCCAGCCAGTCAGTTATCCCACCATGGAACGTGCTTGCATTGCAGGGAGTGGAAGTTGTCTCTCAGGATGTCAGTCAGTGGTGTCCTGCTGTTTGTTGGTGCACAGTTGCCAGCAGGGTCTTGTGCTCCCCACAGCAGTAGCCAGTGTCAGCCATCTTGTGAGTCCTTCTCCACTCCCTGTGATGTGAGCATGGTTCAGGGTGGTGTTGATGGGACAGTTGTGGGGGTGAGCTATGTCTGTGACTACGACTCCCATCATGCTATTGCCTCCACCCCACTTCCCAGCATTCCCATACTTACTTGCTTTTGTGGGGAGTTCAGTGTGTGTGGGTGTGAGAGCAATGGCAAGATGGCTGACAGTGGTGTCCTGCTGTTGGTTGGTGTGCAGTACCCAGCATGCCCTTGTGCTCCCCACGACACAGCAACAGTGTCAGACATCTTTGATGGGCCTTTCCACTCTCTGTGGGATGTGCATGCGTGAGTGTGAGCTTGCTGGGCCATGTGGTGGGGGATGTAGAGCTGTGACTACGACTCCCATCATGCTATTGCCTCCACCCCCTTCCCAGCATGCCCATGCTTCCTTCCTTTTGACTCTGCTTCCCTGTGGGGTGGGCTGGCTGTGCTGACAGGATGGCTGGGAGTGTTGTCCTGGCAGTTGTTTGGCTAAAAGTCCCAAGAGTGTCCCTGTGCTTCACACAACATAACCCAGGGTGGTGGTTCTTTGTGGGATCTTGTGTTAGGATGGGGGCATTGCATTCTACCAGGTGGGTTCTGTGGAGTTTGTGTTGGGGGTGTGTGTGAGGGGAGGTGCTTGTGACTATGGTCAGTGCTGCAAGTCCTCCTTCCCACCCACCCAGCCAGCCAGTTATCCCACCATGGAACGTGCTTGCATTGCAGGGAGTGGAAGTTGTCTCTCAGTATGTCAGTCAGTGGTGTCCTGCTGTTTGTTGGTGCACAGTTGCCAGCAGGGCCTTGTGCTCCCCACAGCAGTTGCCAGTGTCAGCCATCTTGTGAGTCCTTCTCCACTCCCTGTGATGTGCGCATGGTTCATGGTGGTGTTGATGGGACAGTTGTGGGGGGCAATATGTGTGACTGCGACTCCCATGATGCTATTGGCTACACTGACTTGGCCAGCATACACAGAATTCCTTCCTTTGAGTGGTCTTCACTGTGTGTTGGTGTTGTTGTGGTGGCTACATGTCTGGATGTGTTTGTTAGTTCTATTTGTGCCACTGCCTAGCTGTAGTTGTAGTTGTGTTTGTACATGTGATGGCACAGTTGGATGTGACTTTTTTGATGGCATGTGTTGTGTTTATCTGACTGACATACACATTTTGGGATAATTCTGTTCTGGTTGCTGTGTAATTGCTATGAGTGCATGGTTTGACTCTCCCTTGACAGTGATGTGTGTGTGTTTTGTGGCAGTATATTGTGTACATTTGTTGTGTACTCACCAGGCTCTGGGATGTCCTCTAGTCCATATACGCTCACTGGCGGAAGGATGGCCCGCACCTTCTCCTCCCAGGGCCTGAGGTATATTGGCTTGGCAGGAGGGCCACTGCCGGTGTATTGGCTGTTGATGTAGTCTTTTTTGAGCAGGTCCCGTACCCTCCTGCGCATGTCATACCACCTGTTCTGGATGTCGCTCTTTGTGCGCCGACATGGTGATTGTGCGTTCACCCTGTTGATGATCCTCTCCCACATCTTGGTTTTCTGGGAGATGGGGGTCTGAAGTAAATCTAATCTTCAACTCAGGGATCTTATTAATATAAAGAACTTTACAGAAGCTGAAATATGAAAAGACATCTTTATTAAACTTACATAAGTGAGGCCACGTCACACAGAAGCCGTAGCAACTGTATGAGGCAGTCTCAGGAATACAAAGAACAGAGGCCTTTTATATGCTCTCAGGGTTACAAACTTCAGCATACAAGTAAGGGGCAGTCCTAGCTTGTGCAAGCATGCAAAATACCTAACATTCCTTCTTTACAGTTTACCATTCAGATATTTACAACATTGAAAAAGCAGAGTCATGATGACAAGCCCATTTTCAGTTTGTCCATCCCAAGACCAATTTCCCGGCAAGGCCCGACATTCTCATCAGATATCAGATGGACCCCTAATAAAATCGGGCACCTCCTCCTCGTAAAGCAAGTCATAAAGAAAGAAACATAGACAGGTGTGTGAGAGATTAGGAGTGGTTTGAATGTGATGAAAGGTTTATGGTTTGCTGTGCCTTGATACTAATCTTGATCGGTCACTGGGAAAGGAACTGGTCGAACAGGTTTGGCTTCAGGCAGTGGAGTCAGCTTGCCCAGGTCACACAAAAGTCAACAAAGGTGTACGTGTCCTTCAGACTCGTTTTGGCCTTAGTTATCAGCCTATGTGAGGGCAACCACTTAAAATGGCTGCCATGCACAAAATGGAACCCGAGGGTTCAGGACGAAATCCCTGATTTGAAGGTGATCCAGCCATTCGAACACGCCGAAATTGCCTGGATATAGTATGTTCGTCATTGTCGTTCTGCTGATACCAAAATCGTCATGATTCGACGATGCTTATGACACGAAGCCAAAATTTCAAGTACTACAGACCCTCCTTTTGCCCTTACATAGGCAATTAATATATATACTCACGCTAATCTGAGTCCAGGTCTATATTCACAAATTCATTGAGATGTTGCTGTAGCATCATCCTATTGCTTAGCTCGTACCTTGATACAGGCTTCCTTACACACGATGTAGCACAGAGGCCACACATAGCAGGATCAAATAGGGAATACCTCTATCTGTAGTATGTGGCATAAGACCACACACCCAACAATTAGTGATGTTCACTACTAACTGGTGTTGATGCAGAAGCGGTACAAAGGAATTATTAATAAACTCTGACCTCCTAACCAGTTCGTGTTCAGGTAAAGTATTGAAAGAATGCAAAGAAGTAGTAGTAGGAAGAGACATAGGTTGGGAGGTGGGTACAGATGTCAATTGGGGAGAAAAAAACAATCCCACCCATAAAAGACAATGTCATGTTTAAAAACACTAGAAAACACATTGTTAAGAACATATAGACAACAGGAGAAAGTAGTGACCACTATTACAAACGAATTCATAATTTTTCACCACCCTAAGCAAAAAGTAAATCCTAAAATTATCTAGTAACATTTTTAGGGCTCCTATGTATTTCAGTAATTTATTACATGTTCAGGTGAAACAGTGGTGATCCTCATCAATGCTCTGAGGTGAAAAGGGAATACTCTTCCACAGAGAATGGACTTTATTCTGCTTTTACTAAACAGAATACTACTTTAAGACAATGCCAGCAAAACAATAAGAAACAGTCTCATAACACCTATTTTATGCAATCACACGGAAACCACTTTCTGCATCAATTATGTCCAAAGTCCGTTCAAGCCTCTCTGGCGAGCTTCCATCGTCCATCAAATCTTCTCCCATTGTTGCATGGGCCTCTTGATTCAGGCCTTATATGAAAAATAGTGTTTTTCAGTATCCGTTGAGTGCCCTCCTGGCAAACACTCACAGCTCATTTGAAAGTCTCAATGTCTCAAGGCAGTGCACCGATATCTCTCCTCTGCGGCAGGCACTACAGATAGTGTGCTCCTCATTGATCAAGGGCACAGATCATCTTATGCAGATCCGGGTCTACATTCTCAGGCTCCGACACTCATTACTCAGTGTCAGAGGACGCTCAGGCTGCTCTTTGATGGGCACCATAATGTAGTGCCTTTTCCCACTCTTGCATCTTCCGGTGCACTGCACTTCCGTTGGAGCAAAGGAAAAGGGTTGTGTGGCCAAAACTCAGGCCGAGGGGCTCAAGGGACTGCACACTGTCAGAGGTTACCAGCACATGACAGGTGAAAAACTCAGGCCTCAATCCTTTCGCTCTTTTGCACTGAAACTCTCCTGCTTCTTTTGATGTTCAACGCCTTCTGATGAAGCAAGCATAATACTTCGGAGATACCAGACGTCCGCCTCTCATTTGTGAAGTAGGAAATGTGACGCAGTTGTTTTCTTAAAATTAATGCGAATACAATTTATTTGTGTTTTAACAAGGGGACTGCAAGCAGGTGGCCTGCAATCTGCGAGGGAATGGCCATATGCCATGAGACAGTTCTGGTCTAGAACACACTGTCATTTCTCAAAGGCAATACAAAGACAAAGGCAGTAGGCACAACAGTGTCTCTAGGCTCTTCAATTGGGTTTCCGTGTGAGAGCATATTCTCCATCATCTAATGGTAGATAGCGACATGATTAAGTCTAGGTGTTCCTAAATTCCTTGTCTTAAAAACATCTCAAAAGAAAAATCGCATAATACAGATTATCAGGGGCATGTAGATACCTCCCTTTAAAAGTTGTGCATCAGGTGCACTATGCAATACACAGGCTAATGATCAAAATGTGGAAATAAAAGACAAGAACTAGAGAGTCCTGGTCTTTCCATAATTTAGAACACATCTGATCCCACCAAAAATTAAAGCAGTATGAACAAAAGGGTAAAAATAACCACATTAAAAAGAGTCATTGAAAATTTGTCATGTTAAAAAAAAAAAAAATGTAAGGTATCTCCTATTGAGATGGAAAACTTGTTTTGTTATAGTATTGAGTCAGTTAACCAGTCCATCACTATCCTAACAATCATACTGGAAAACATTGCAGTGGGCCTAAAGAGAATTCTTGAAAACCAGTCTGGTGATGCAAAAGGAATTATACATAATATGGGGGTTTCTGATATATTACTGCGGTCTGGAAGTGTGAATTTGAACAATACATCAATAAAAAGGCAAACTGGTGAAAAGAATATGGAAAAAGGGAAATGGAACTAGGACACAGCTAAAATCCCCAATAACTAGGCATGATGTGACATCAGGGGGGTGACAAAAAGGTTGGCTCTACCGCTGGCCGCTAAACCATATACGGTAACCTCCGCTAATGTTCCAGTTCCTTCTTCAGGGAAAAAAAAAATATGAAACCTTGTTTCCTTGATATCTTTTTTATTTTTCCTTCAAATACCATTAAAGCCAAATTTGACATACACTGGTGAAGTGTTGTCTGTCTTTCTGTGAATTTTAGTGTCAAAGCAAATCTACCCGACTGTTTGCAGGATACACATCGTCATGTATATCCCTTCACAACACAGGTAAACTTGTAATAGTATCATAAGCAGCAACAAGTGAACCCAAAATGGGAATAACCTGCAAATTTGTGTTTTATACCTAAATGTATTCATTTACTGAAGCCTAAAGCACTTTAAAGCTATTTTAAATGGCAAAAATACCCAAATTCGACTTTGATGTTTGGGGCACTTAAAAATAAATATCCCATAAGTATGTTACATATTAATCATCCTCAGGATGTTCTTTACACATTACAGATATTAGATATTAGACATATCTCATGTAAATCTTTAGAAAAATGAGTTTTTCACACCTGCGCCAAGTGAAAATCCATATGCTAATGTCGTCATTATTCGGTATAGCACAACTTAAATTAAATTTTAATGCTAGGATGTCATAGTATGAGCTTTAAGCTTCATGAATAGTAAAAAACGAATTTTGTAGCACTTATTTTTAATAATTATTTTTCATAATTAATAATAAAAAATTAAAAAATAAAAAAATAAAAAAAAACCCTTTTATTTTTGATAATTCCACATATAAGAGCAAGCTGCATCCCTTGCCTATCATTTTAGACGCATTTATTTATAAGCCTAAACACAGAAGCCTAACTTAAAACATGACAAAATTTGGCGCCACATTTTTCTTTCTAAAAAGGACAATTTTATTTAGCAACAGACCCAATAATATACTTACAAAATGTTGCTTAATAGACTGAAAACATCAAGAAAAACCACGAACAGACATTGAGCTCATTTGAGACATAAACAGAAAGGGGTGAAACACTCAGGACACACAATACGGCGCGCTTTTAGCCATGCATTTCATGAATAGCGCCAACGCTATTCTCTTACAGAAGTTGCACTAATAGGAAAACCACAGACATTTAAACACACACATTTTAACCCACCTATCAATACTCAGGACAGCCCACAGACTGTACTAGAACCAAACCATTTGTAAATACTAGTTGTAAGTTATATTTACAAGAAACGCTTCTCAATTGTGTTTTTTTTTTTTTTTTTTAAAAAGACTACGAAAATACACTCAATTCACTAGCTTTGGTTAGCAGAACACCAAACAAAATCGTTCTGCATATCTTCATTCATAAAAACTGCGCAGAACAAAGGATCCTTGTTTTGTATTATGTCATATTTTAATTCCCTGGGGATACAAAATCACCAAGGAAGAAATATGTTTGTAAATCTAAACCTATTTAGATTTTCCCTTTAGGGAAGCCGGCTAATCCAAACGTATACAAAGTTGGCCAACATAAAGCTCCAAATTTGCTAAGATCAGGCATCTTATAGCTCACTAATCTAGCTTCAAACTTCAAGGGGCTATCTCTATCGATACACTCGTAAATATACAAGACCCTCGGTTTTTGAAAATTGCAATCTTCAAATAAAACTAAGGACCAAACAAACTAAGAACCAATCAAACTAAGACTCAAAGGAACCAAGGAACCAAAGAACAAACGACTGGGAGCGACCCACTTATACTTAACTCTTACTTTTACTAATCAAAAGGTTATCCAAATTCTATCTGTCAAGTTCTACATGACCTAACGGTCTTTTAGAATACTCACGCCAAAAAGGTTCTCAGTCAGGAGTGACGTCATGTGGAGGATCAAAAATCAGGAAGATCAGAAATGTACTGGGCTGCAGAAACAAAGAATCTCCAGAATCCTTGTGCACAGAGTACCTCCTTAGTAGAATCTTGTTCTGTCCTCCTCAGTAGATTTCAGTCTCCTGACAAGATCTCCCACAGAAAGCCACTTCTCTGATGAGGCCCCGCGTTGGCTGCGCCATTTGAGATAAATCTAATCTTCAACTCAGGGATCTTATTAATATAAAGAACTTTACAGAAGCTGAAATATGAAAAGACATCTTTATTAAACTTACATAAGTGAGGCCACGTCACACAGAAGCCGTAGCAACTGTATGAGGCAGTCTCAGGAATACAAAGAACAGAGGCCTTTTATATGCTCTCAGGGTTACAAACTTCAGCATACAAGTAAGGGGCAGTCCTAGCTTGTGCAAGCATGCAAAATACCTAACATTCCTTCTTTACAGTTTACCATTCAGATATTTACAACATTGAAAAAGCAGAGTCATGATGACAAGCCCATTTTCAGTTTGTCCATCCCAAGACCAATTTCCGGCAAGGCCCGACATTCTCATCAGATATCAGATGGACCCCTAATAAAATCGGGCACCTCCTCCTCGTAAAGCAAGTCATAAAGAAAGAAACATAGACAGGTGTGTGAGAGATTAGGAGTGGTTTGAATGTGATGAAAGGTTTATGGTTTGCTGTGCCTTGATACTAATCTTGATCGGTCACTGGGAAAGGAACTGGTCGAACAGGTTTGGCTTCAGGCAGTGGAGTCAGCTTGCCCAGGTCACACAAAAGTCAACAAAGGTGTACGTGTCCTTCAGACTCGTTTTGGCCTTAGTTATCAGCCTATGTGAGGGCAACCACTTAAAATGGCTGCCATGCACAAAATGGAACCCGAGGGTTCAGGACGAAATCCCTGATTTGAAGGTGATCCAGCCATTCGAACACGCCGAAATTGCCTGGATATAGTATGTTCGTCATTGTCGTTCTGCTGATACCAAAATCGTCATGATTCGACGATGCTTATGACACGAAGCCAAAATTTCAAGTACTACAGGTCTGTTGGACCAGTGTGCCAAACAGCTGTGGCTCTACCCTGAGGATCTCGTCTACCATGACTTCCAATTCACAATCTAGGAACTTGGGATTCTTCTTGGGGGGCATGGTGATGGGTGGTGATGGTGAGTGATGTGTGTGTTGGTGTGCAGGTGAGGGTGTGTGAGTGTGTGTTTTGCTGGGTGTATGTGAGGTGGGTATTTGTTGGTGTGCTGATGGTGTGTGGCTTGTGTGAGGGATGAGCTGTGGGTGTGTGGTTGCTTTCTCTTGGGTGCTGGCAGTGGAATGGCATTTGCAAAGGCTCATGGTTGTGATTTGTGTCCTTTATATGGGTGGAGTTGTGGGTGTGTCTTTGTTCTCTGTCCCCACCCCCCAGTATTTATTGGCTTGGTAATTGCTTGTTTGGCCTTTTTTTGGGTGATTTTTCCTTTGTACTGTCTGTGTATGTTGGAAACGTTCTTGTGACCGAGTCGGACCCTGCATTTGTCTCGTACGGTCTTCTCCGTTTCGTTCACGCTGTGTATGTGCAGTTTTCTATGCTGCGTACGCGTCGGTCGCGGTGTTTTGTGTTGCTTCGGCTCGGTTTTGTATGCGTGTCGGTCGTACGGCTTGGCCTCCGTCCGACTCGCTCGTGGTTTTCGCGCCTTGCATCGTACTTTGCGGTTTGGAGTTTGCGTGTACGTTTCGGTCGGATTTGTTCCGGGTGCGTGTCGGTCGGTTGGATTCGCGTGTTTTTCCGACCGGATTGCTGTTTTCCGTGCGGCTCGGTCGGTCGACTTCGGTTCGGTACGTGTCGGTCGGATTTTGCACGCCTTGCATCGTATTTGGCGTGTCGGGCGCCACAGGTACGTGTCGGTCGGTATAATTTCCGGATCCGAGTCGGTCGGTGCTTTTTCCGGCCCGAATCGGAATCGACCCCTCAGTTGGGAAACTTTGGGGGCCCTAGACATTATGCACAAGGTATCTCAGACCACTCCCCCGTGTCAAAATTAAAGGCCCGACTGTTGACTACACCTCCTTCGCCAAGCTTGACCCCTGGTACTGGCGGGATAATGAGATAAAGGATATGCAGGGGCCGGCTTAAACTTTCAGGAAAATTGGGGCACAGTGGCCTCCCCCTGTACCCTCTGGGAAGCTTTTAAAGCTGTGATCCGTGGCCAAGCTCCAGCTTTGGTCGGGGGAAAAAAAGGGAGGCGGTGATAGAGTGCAAGAACATTAAACAGGGTATCCTCACCCTCGAGGCGGAGGTGATAGGGGGAGCGGGGACAGATACAAAGCATTGGCTGTTACTATGCCACCATGACCTGCGAGCCCTGGCAGAGAACGCGGCTAGATCCCATGCTTTAACGACACAGCGCTGATTATACGATATTTGGGACAAGGCATCTAAATTATTGGCCTGGCTCCGGGGAGGGACCGAGACAGGGCTTGGGTTGGGGGAGTTAGGAATACGAAGGGTATCCTTAAAACAGCGAACTTGGATATAGCAGATGTATTCGCCTCTTATTATGCCAATCTCTATACTCTGGTTATACTAGAACAAGGACTGACTGTGAGGCATTTTGCAGGACTTTTCACTACAAACCCTTCCTGGGGGGGTGGCTAAGGCCCTGGAGGCAGAGCCTACAATAGAAGAAATAGGGTCGGCCTTGAGAGCCCTGAAATCCGGGAAAGCAGTGGGGCCTAATGGACTCCCTGTGGAGCTTTTTAAAGGCATGTCAAGCAAAATAGCCCCACCGATGCTGGCTATGTTTTGGGCAGCTAATGAGACCGGCCATCTGCCTGAGGACCTACGCACTGCCACAATTGTGGTGATCCACAAAACGGGCAAACCCCCAGAAGAATGTAGCTCCTCTAGGCCAATATCCCTTCTCAACGTTGAAGCAAAGGTTCTGGCCAAGATATTAGCTCTTTGTCTCACCCCCATTCTGTCCTCGGTCATCCACGTGGACCAGTCTGGCTTTATGCCACGCAGAAGTACTTGACTCAACTTGCGTAGGCTATATGACGCTCTACACCTGACGGGCGAGCAGAGATAGCCCCAATCAGCATTGGTGGCCCTAGATGCTGAAATGGCATTTGGCACTATAGAATGGCCATATCTGTTTGCTACTATGTCCAGATTGGGATTTGGCCCAAAGTTTTGCAGGTGGATTGAGTTGCTCTACCAGGCTCCTAGGGCCAGGGCTAGAATGAACGGTGTGTTGTCGAGGTCCTTCCTGTTAGGAAAGTCACCCGGCAGGGATGCCCGCTGTCACCCCTGATATTCGCCCTGGTGCTGGAACCACTGGCATCTTGGTTCGGGGGGGGGGCCATCGTCGTGCGTTTTGTAGGAACGGATCTCCCTTTACGCCGATGATATTCTATTATACGTCTCAAAGCTGTATCCCTCCATAGCGAGAATTCTTCACATCTTCGAACTCTTTGGCAGCTATTCCAGCTGCAGAATCAACTGGGCTAAGTCAGTGGTGGTCCTCCTCTGAAACTCCTGAGGCGTTGCAAAGCCCCGATTGTAAAGGTGGGCTTTAAATATCTTGGGATCTTTGTGACGGGACCAGCAGCTCTTCCTGAGGAGCAACCTTGCCCGGCAGGTATACCGGCTTCGGACTGACATGACGCACTGGCGCACCCTCCCCTTGTCTGATGGGTAGAATAGCCCTGTATAAAATGATGTCCTTACCACGCTTCTTATAAGTCCTACAGAATGCGCCCTACTCCATACCACCGGGTTTCTTTAAACAAATTGAAGAAGATCTCCGGAAGCTGCTGTGGCAGGGTTGCGATCTGGTTTGCGCAAACTGCAGAGGGGGGTATATGACGGAGGATTGGCAATCCCGGACGTTAATAAATATTATTGGGACTCACAGCTGTTGGTGATCTATGACTGGGTTTACTTGAGCTGGGAGGAACTGGCCTATAGAGTTAAGACGCGATGCCGTTAAGTAATTATGAAACTATCCTCTATAACCGTCAGAGGAGAGAGGGCCTCCCAATACACATGACCACTGTTGCTGAATGTTGGTCCGGTGCCGAGACCTATCTGGGATGGTGAGGCAGATTGACGGCCATGACCCCTCTTTGGCATATAGATTGTTTGGCAGAGGTATCCAACCTGCATGGGTTCTCAAGCTGGGCAATGATAGGAATTGAACATCTGGGAGATTTATGGCAAGTTGGAGCTTTTATTACCCTAGGCACATTGTGGCGAGATTATGATATAACTATCACTCAAACACTCCAGTGCTACCAACTGGGGCATGCTCTCTGGGCGCATATGCAGGAGGGGATGATATTAGCAGATTCCTCCCCTTTGGAGGACTGTATGCTTGCTGACCCCAATCCACATAAGGGAGTACCAGTGATATACCAAAAGTTGTTAAACAACTCTCTGGACCCCGTGGATCCCTTACGGAGGGCCGAGAATGACAATCTGGGGGGCTTGGAGGATGAGAATTAGGTGAAGGCACTCAAGGGCCCTCGAAACATAGCGATCCAAGCCAGATTTTGGCTGATACAGCTTAGAATCTTACATAGAACGTACTACCTCATCGGCCGGCTGTATACCATGGGGCCAATAGATATACCGCAGTGTGTGAGGGTATGCGGACAAGTAGGCTCCTTCTACCATATTCTGTGGGAATGTCCAATTATACAGGGGTTTGACAGGGAGTGACTGCTGTGATGGCGAGGGCCCTCTCGGTTGAAGTGCCGATGGATGTGAGGTGGCTGCTTTTGCTGATCCAGGGTTAGGAGGTCTGGCCCAGACATAACAAGCTGTGGTTGGCACTGGTGACGGGGGTGGCTAAACACAACATTGCGAAGCGGTGGGGGGCCCCGCTCCCACCATCACTTTAGGAGTGGGTGAAGGATTTAGATTGGTGTCAGAGGGTGGAAGAGGTGATCTATCACTACAGAAGTTGCCCTAAGAAGTGGGAGAAGGTGTGGGGTCCATGGTGGAAATACAGTGGTGAGCATTAAGGGATGCTGTCTTGGTCGGGGTGCCAGAGTGGGCTCTCCCCTCATGGAAGGGACCCGGAACTGTGATACTGCTACATGCTGAAGTGTCTAATTCTATTGGTTTGTAAGGATCCACTGTACAGCAGGAGCACAGCAAGTTAAACTCCTGATGTATTGGTCACATCACTTCATATTTCTGTGCCTCCTTTGTATTTTCAGACTCTGTATTGAATGATGAGCATTAATTTTATTTTCTGCTAAATAGTTGGGTTCAGGTGCTTTCAGTCAGATATGGTGAGGTGGCTGTCGGATTTCACCTGGGATTTTTGCAAGCACACACTGACAAAAACACACACATACTGTCTCTCATCTGTTTTGAAAGCCCTAAAATCTTGATTATTTTACAGAAAATATTGTGCTTCTCTCCCCTAGTACTCCTACCAATCCTCATTTCTCTCCCTTTCCACTGCCTCTTGAGCCCCTCTCATGAGCCCTGCTTGTCGTATAATGTATTTTAACAGTATATGCCAGCTTGATTTTCAGGAAATCTGAAGCTCGCAGCCCCCCATTGTTACTGACTAAGCTAAGCCCTGCTCGGCAGCTGTCGAAACGGTAACCCAAATCAACACTCATTAGAAGACTTTATGAAGTAGGAACCTAAAGACCTACACTCAACTGGATCTGCTTCTTCCTTAAAAATCCTTACAAGCCAAAACCCTAATGTGCAGTGTCCCCCAGGGATCAACTCTCAGCCCGACTCTACTTTTATATGACCTTCCTGGTAGACCTCATCAGATCACATGGCATCAACATTCTCTCTTACACAGATGACACCTAAATAATACTCTCTCTGTCGGACAGGAACCCCGCAGCAAAGAACTATTTCGCCACCTGCATGTCCGCAGTGGCCACCTGGATATGATCCAACTACCTAAAGTTCAACACAGACAAAACCATAGTGGTGATCTTCGGAAGGAAAACATTTGTATGGGACTCCATCTGGTGGCCAAAAGACCTCTGCCTCACACCAGTTCCCACAGCCTACGCCAGGAACCTAGGAATCATCCTCAATGACAAACTCGACATGTCAAGCCAGGCAATTGTGGTGACCTCCACCTGCTTCCACATCATGGGGATGCTATGGAAAATCTTCAAGTGGCTACCAGAAACACCATGAAAACAATAACACAGGCCCTGAATATTTTGCAGACTCAACTATGGCAACACACTCTACATGGGAATCACCAAACAGCATATCAGCAGGCTCCAAACAATCCAAAACTCTGTAGCTAGACTTGTTCTCAACCTCCCTCACCGCACCCACATCTCTCCACTCTTCAAAGAACTTCACTTGCTCTCCACATGCAAGCTCACTTAACTCAAACTACTCTCACACAGATACAAAGCTTTACACAAAACAGGCCCTGTCTACCTCAAAAGCCACATAACTTCCACCAACCCTCCAGACACCTTCTATCTGTCAAACACTCATTAGCACATACACAAGAACAGAACTGGAGGACACTCCTTCTGTCACATATCGAATAAAGCCTGGAATGACCTGACACAGCACATTAAAGCCTCCTCTTCTTGTCTTGAGTTCTGCAAGAAGCTGAAGACCTGGCTCTTCAAGTATTCTCCCTGAGTGCTGGAGGGGATGTGGGGTAGGGATTATTGGCACTTGCTGTGGTCATGTCCTGCGCTGACAAACTTCTGGACGATGGTCCTGACACAAGTAGAAGCTAACACTGGCACGCCCCTCGCCAAATGCCTAGAAGTGATATTGTGGGGTTGTCCAGCCCCAAGTATACCCACTGTATGTATCTAGGGAGTGCCTGATGTCTAATCTAGTATTGATAGCTAAGCAGACAATTCTGGGACTGTGGGGACAGCATCACCCTCCAACAGAGCAGAGATGGCTGGAGAAACTGTGTTGAACCTTGGGCATGGAGAAACTAGCCTCCACAGTGCAGGGGAGAGAGAGGGAATTCGCCAAACAATGGAGCTCTTCGTTCATCTACTTTAGGAAAGGCTACAAAGAACTCTCTTGCCCCAAGAGGCTACGAGTGTTGAATATTTTAGATGACTCCAAATTGGACAACTAATATTGTGCAATACGACGGACCCCAGCCACGCAGTCTGAACTACTAATACTTGGCGGGGGAGGCACACTAACTTGACTGATCTCAATGAGGGACAACTGTCAATGGGTAATGAGAGACTGAGGGAGGCAGATCTTGTAGGGAAGAAGTTGGCCGGGGTGGGGGAGAGGGATTGTTTTTTAAAACATCTATAACTAATATAAAGTTTATCAGCATAGTCGGGATGTAAAGACTAATATGATAGTTCTACTGCAGGAATCAAATGCTAATAAAACATATTTGTACCTAAATTAACTACAAATCTGTGATCTGCATGTCACATTTTGCAGCAGGCACACTAACACTCTATGCTACTTTGTGAGTAAAAACTGTGACTGGACAAAACACAGAACTCTCCCAGAACTGTGTTAACCACTAGAATTGTCTTGCCACTATTATATGTTATGTTAAATGAGCTTGTAAAGCGCACGTACACCACACTTGGCGACGTGGTCCAGGCACCAGAGCCCTCCCTCCGAGACATTATGAAAGCCATAGGAGACCTCAGGAGCACTCTTGAACCCCAACTTGACAAAGTGACAGAGGAGGTAAACCTCCTACAGGTGGACTTCCGCAACATGGCAGGAAAAGAAGCCTCTAGAGAAACACATATCGGAAGCCTCCAGTCGAAAACTAAGCGCCTTGAGGAGCAAGTGACCATACTAACAAAGCTGCAAGCGGAATTGATGGCTCGCCTGGAGGATCAGGAGGGTAGGGCAGGCACAATAATATCCGCATGGTGGGGGTCTCTGAGGGAGCAGAGGGACAATCTGTGGATCTCTTTCTAGACGACCTAATCGTTAGCAACCTCCGCCCCAAAAGGCTCTCCAGGTTTTCCTCCACTGAACGGGCACATCGGGCACTGGGCTGCCGCCACGCCCGGGGGCCCCAGCGCACGATTGTGGCTTTCTATATTCAACTACAGGTACTGCGATGCAATCCTGCAGGCAGCCCGGTCCTATGGGGACCTGAAGTTTGAGAATGCTGTTATTAGATTTTTTCCAGACTTCACCCTCCAGGTACAGTGCCAACGGCCCACCTTCGACTCAGTTAAAAAAGCCCTCGAGGAAAAGAACGTGAAACACATGATGATGTATCCGGCTAAATTTCGGGTGCTGGCGGAGTGCAAGTCATTACTTTTCCTGACTCCAGAGGAGGCCTTTGACTGGCTGGAGGGTTGGAGCAAAGTGGGGCATGCAAAAGGTGGAAAGAGAAGTTCCTCGCTCAACACTTTGCAATGAGGTTCTTCACCTGGCACAGAATGAATATAAATGGGACTCTCTGTGTACAAATATGATGTTTTTACATGATGATGGGGATGTCTGTGGAAGGCCTACTATGGGTCCTATGGACAGGGGTTCATGGACTGTGGGTCTGATTTTGCCTGTCTACTTTGGGGTGGAAAAACATATTAGGTACCCACGAGAACTCCGGACCTAGCCAATTTCTGGCTCAAAAGGGGGATTTAATTGCGATTGTACACTATCCAATTACTACATGGCATCGTTGGCATTATGCACAAGTTCAGGTGACAGGCACCCTGCAGGTTGGGGAAGTGGGAGGTTCGCTACCCACTATGCAGGCAAGCAGAGAAGGGGGGAGTTCCTGGGTATATTTGATTTTGTTGTGGTTTTGAACTGTTTTGCTTATCATAGCTATAACCTTACTGTGGCAGGTGCTGTGAAATTGCCCGTGAGGAGGAGGCGGGGAGGAGGCCTGACAGCGAGAATATGTTTGAGATGGGGGTGCGACATAATCACATACAAGTATGGACATGGAATGTGAATGGGTGACAAATTTAAACACATGCTAGTCCTACAGTATCTTAAGCGCCATTCCCCTGAAGTTGTCCTACTCCGCGAGACACATCTCAAGGGTAATCACTATAGAGCTCAGGAACACTTCGGTTACAGACTCCTGGCTCATGCAGGATATGGTGGGATGCCCAGGGGTGCTATGTGGCCCTGATGGGCACCTGGGATGGGCGCACCTTGAACAAGTGCTCCATGTATATACCGCCCAAACTGCACGCCATAGTCCTTCCAAAACTGGGTGCCCTCCTCCTGGAGCTGCCAACGGGGATTCTATTGTGGAGAGGAGATATGAATGCAGTGATGGATCCGGGTCTCAACAGAACGGGGGAGGCAGAGAGACACCCAGATGGAGGGGCCCTTCCGGCCTTTGCATATGCAATGTGGGTGGTGGACATATGGAGGGCATATAACCCATACCAAAAGCAGTACACATTTTTCTCCGCTCCCCACAGCTTCTTCTTGCGCCTCGATTACCTCTTCACTCACCACACTCAGTTGGGAAACTTTGGGGGCCCTAGACATTATGCACAAGGTATCTCAGACCACTCCCCCGTGTCAAAATTAAAGGCCCGACTGTTGACTACACCTCCTTCGCCAAGCTTGACCCCTGGTACTGGCGGGATAATGAGATAAAAGATATGCAGGGGCCGGCTTAAACTTTCAGGAAAATTGGGGCACGGTGGCCTCCCCCTGTACCCACTGGGAAGCTTTTAAAGCTGTGATCCGTGGCCAAGCTCCAGCTTTGGTCGGGGGAAAAAAAGGGAGGCGGTGATAGAGTGCAAGAACATTAAACAGGGTATCCTCACCCTCGAGGCGGAGGTGATAGGGGGAGCGGGGACAGATACAAAGCATTGGCTGTTACTATGCCACCATGACCTGCGAGCCCTGGCAGAGAACGCGGCTAGATCCCATGCTTTAACGACACAGCGCTGATTATACGATATTTGGGACAAGGCATCTAAATTATTGGCCTGGCTCTGGGGAGGGACCGAGACAGGGCTTGGGTTGGGGGAGTTAGGAATAAGAAGGGTATCCTTAAAACAGCGAACTTGGATATAGCATATGTATTCGCCTCTTATTATGCCAATCTCTATACTCTGGTTATACTAGAACAAGGACTGACTGTGAGGCATTTTGCAGGACTTTTCACTACAAACCCTTCCTGGGGGGGTGGCTAAGGCCCTGGAGGCAGAGCCTACAATAGAGGAAATAGGGTCGGCCTTGAGAGCCCTGAAATCCGGGAAAGCAGTGGGGCCTAATGGACTCCCTGTGGAGCTTTTTAAAGGCATGTCAAGCAAAATAGCCCCACCGATGCTGGCTATGTTTTGGGCAGCTAATGAGACCGGCCATCTGCCTGAGGACCTACGCACTGCCACAATTGTGGTGATCCACAAAACGGGCAAACCCCCAGAAGAATGTAGCTCCTCTAGGCCAATATCCCTTCTCAACGTTGAAGCAAAGGTTCTGGCCAAGATATTAGCTCTTTGTCTCACCCCCATTCTGTCCTCGGTCATCCACGTGGACCAGTCTGGCTTTATGCCACGCACAAGTACTTGACTCAACTTGCGAAGGCTATATGACGCTCTACACCTGACGGGCGAGCAGAGATAGCCCCAATCAGCATTGGTGGCCCTAGATGCTGAAATGGCATTTGACACTATAGAATGGCCATATCTGTTTGCTACTCTGTCCAGATTGGGATTTGGCCCAAAGTTTTGCAGGTGGATTGAGTTGCTCTACAAGGCTCCTAGGGCCAGGGCTAGAATGAACGGTGTGTTGTCGAGGTCCTTCCCGTTAGGAAGGTCACCCGGCAGGGATGCCCGCTGTCACCCCTGATATTCGCCCTGGCGCTGAAACCACTGGCATCTTGGTTCGGGGGGGGCCATCGTCGTGCGGTTTGGAGGAACGGATCTCCCTTTACGCCGATGATATTCTATTATACGTCTCAAAGCTGTATCCCTCCATAGCGAGAATTCTTCACATCTTCGAACTCTTTGGCAGCTATTCCAGCTGCAGAATCAACTGGGCTAAGTCAGTGGTGGTCCTCCTCTGAAACTCCTGAGGCATTGCAAAGCCCCGATTGTAAAGGTGGGCTTTAAATATCTTGGGATCTTTCTGACGGGACCAGCAGCTGTTCCTGAGGCGCAACCTTGCCCGGCAGGTAGACCGGCTTTGGACTGACATGACGCACTGGCGCACCCTCCCCTTGTCTGATGGGTAGAATAGCCCTGTATAAAATGATGTCCTTACCACGCTTCTTATAAGTCCTACAGAATGCGCCCTACTCCATACCACCGGGTTTCTTTAAACAAATTGAAGAAGATCTCCGGAAGCTGCTGTGGCAGGGTTGCGATCTGTGTATTGGTTTGCGCAAACTGCAGAGGGGGGTATATGACGGAGGATTGGCAATCCCGGACGTTAATAAATATTATTGGGACTCACAGCTGTTGGTGATCTATGACTGGGTTTACTTGAGCTGGGAGGAACTGGCCTATAGAGTTAAGAAGCGATGCCGTTAAGTAATTATGAAACTATCCTCTATAACCGTCAGAGGAGAGAGGGCCTCCCAATACACACGACCACTGTTGCTGAATGTTGGTCCGGTGCCGAGACCTATCTGGGATGGTGAGGCAGATTGACGGCCATGACCCCTCTCTGGCATATAGATTGTTTGGCAGAGGTATCCAACCTGCATGGGTTCTCAAGCTGGGCAATGATAGGAATTGAACATCTGGGAGATTTATGGCAAGTTGGAGCTTTTATTACCCTAGGCACATTGTGGCGAGATTATGATATAACTATCACTCAAACACTCCAGTGCTACCAACTGGGGCATGCTCTCTGGGCGCATATGCAGGAGGGGATGATATTAGCAGATTCCTCCCCTTTGGAGGACTGTATGCTTGCTGACCCCAATCCACATAAGGGAGTACCAGTGATATACCAAAAGTTGTTAAACAACTCTCTGGACCCCGTGGATCCCTTACGGAGGGCCGAGAATGACAATCTGGGGGCTTGGAGGATGAGAATTAGGTGAAGGCACTCAAGGGCCCTCGAAACATAGCGATCCAAGCCAGATTTTGGCTGATACAGCTTAGAATCTTACATAGAACGTACTACCTCATCGGCCGGCTGTATACCATGGGGCCAATAGATATACCGCAGTGTGTGAGGGTATGCGGACAAGAAGGCTCCTTCTACCATATTCTGTGGGAATGTCCAATTATACAGGGGTTTGACAGGGAGTGACTGCTGTGATGGCGAGGGCCCTCTCGGTTGAAGTGCCGATGGATGTGAGGTGGCTGCTTTTGCTGATCCAGGGTTAGGAGGTCTGGCCCAGACATAACAAGCTGTGGTTGGCACTGGTGACGGGGGTGGCTAAACACAACATTGCGAAGCGGTGGGGGGCCCCGCTCCCACCATCACTTTAGGAGTGGGTGAAGGATTTAGATTGGTGTCAGAGGGTGGAAGAGGTGATCTATCACTACAGAAGTTGCCCTAAGAAGTGGGAGAAGGTGTGGGGTCCATGGTGGAAATACAGTGGTGAGCATTAAGGGATGCTGTCTTGGTCGGGGTGCCAGAGTGGGCTCTCCCCTCATGGAAGGGACCCGGAACTGTGATACTGCTACATGCTGAAGTGTCTAATTCTATTGGTTTGTAAGGATCCACTGTACAGCAGGAGCACAGCAAGTTAAACTCCTGATGTATTGGTCACATCACTTCATATTTCTGTGCCTCCTTTGTATTTTCAGACTCTGTATTGAATGATGAGCATGTTTAATAAAAAGATCTTTAAAGATAAAAAAATTAAAAGAATGGACGCCGACTGGAGCACTACCAGGTAGGTTGTAAACTGCAAGCAGGAAGGGAAGGACGCCGACTGGAGCACTATCAGGTAGGTTGCAAACACAAACAGGAAATCACGCTGACGACGAGCGACTTCCTGCAAGGGAATGCGTAGTCTTAAGGGCTACCCGCTCCTTCCCTTAAGGGATTGTAATATTCTGGACCTGCATTTTGGCAGGTCTCACAGTACACCTCCCCAATAGCAATCCCCGCAGGCTTGGGCTTATCAGGGTGCCGGCGATGAAACAGACGTAACAAGCGAGGAGCGTGAACATGCCCTGCTGGTTCCCATGTTCTATCCTCTGGACTATATCCTTTCCAGTGAATCAAGTAATAAAGTCTGTGTCGTATTCCCTTTGAGTCCAAGATTGCCTCCACTTCGAATTCAGGTTCTCCATTAACCATAGTTGCTGGAGGCTTTGGCTGTGCCACTGTCCCTGACACCACTTTCTTTAATAATGACATATGGAATACTGGATGCATTAACATATTTGAGGGTAATTCTAATTTCATTGCAACATCTTTGATTTTTCAAATTATCTTATAAGGACCAAAAAATCATGGTTGAAATCTGCGACATCCTTTCAAGCTCAGATATCAAGTTGACAACCACACCTCCTCGCCAATGTGGTACTCAGGACTAGGTCTGCAATGTTGATCAGCATTTCTTTTGTATACAGCCTTTGCCTGTTGTTTTGTGTTGTCTGTTTTAGTTCTTTTATCTTTTTAACTTAGTCTTGTACTGCTGGTACCTTATTAGTGGTCAGCGAAGGAAGCACATTGAACCTAGGATAAAACCCATAATTACATTGAAAGGGTGAGGTCTTTGTGGAATTATGCACTGCATCATTATATGCAAAATCCTTTAAACTATTTTTCACTTGACATCTAATCTATTGCTCTTAACATTAATTCACCCTCTCCGTCTGACCATCTGTCTGGGGGTGGTATCCAGAGGAGAGAAGAACATCAATCTGCAATGTCTCACACAAAGTTTTCCAGAATTGCAAGACAATTTGCGGACCTCAATCAGAACCTGGGATGGATGGAAGGTCATGTAACCGTAAAGTAGTTTGTAGAAATGTATCTGCAAGTTCCTTGGCTGTTGGCAAATCATGCAAAGGAGTAAAATTAGCCATTTTAGTTAACAAAATCACTGTAACCAAAACTGCCGTAATTTCCTGATCTGTCCTTGGAAAATCTACTATGAAATCCATAGAAAGTGTATGCCAAGGTGCGGGAGGAGTAGACAGTGGAAGCAGCAAACCCATGGTGGCTTGATGTGTATCTTTGCTCTGGGCACAATGCTACATGTCTGCACGAATTGCTTTGTGTCATGAGCGTGAGTGAGCCACCAAAATTGTCTTTTAAGTAACTCTATGGTTTTCCTTTCCCTGGGATGACCCGCGAGTATCTGTGAATGACACCACTCCACTGTATGCCGTTGAAAAGCCTTAGTAGGCATAAATAACTGTCCTTGTATGTAACACAACTCATTACCCACTGACTATTATTACTGTGAATGATGTCTTGTGCATCTTTAGTTTTTTGAGCCTTCGCGACTTCTGTCAAGAAATGTTCCTCTGAAAATAAGGCCGCTAAAATTCTATCCATAGGAAATATATTGGGATCTAAATCTTGATCTGAAATGTCAAAGCCCAGATGCGATAAGGCATCAGCCTTACCCTGTTGGCATCCTGATTGAAATTGTATTACATAATCGTAATCAGAGAAAAACGGAGTCCACCATAACTGTCACATGGACAATGCCATAGCAGACTTTAGGAATTTTAGATTTCTATGATCAGTGATCACTGTAACTGTGTGCATAGAGCCTTGCAGGTAATGTCTCCATTCTTCAAATACCATTTCTATGGCCAGTAATTCTTTGTCCCCTACAGAGTAATTACCTTCTGCTGGACTTAACTTGTGTGAATAATAGGCTACAGAATGGAGCAATCCTGTTTCAGCATTTCACTGGGATAGAACCCCACCAATCGCCACCTGCGAGGCATCTGCTTTAACTATGATAGATTGAGTAGGGTGTGGGTGTCGTAAAATGGGTGCACTTATAAAAGCATATTTCAGTTTCTGAAAAGCCTGCTCTGCTGCCTCATTCCAATGGAAAACTTCTCCTTTCTTTAATAGATTCGTAATAGGGGCCACCATGGTAGAAAATGATCTATAAAACGTCTATAAAAACTGGCGATCCCCAAAAGGCTTTGCACTTCTTTCACTGATTTGGGGGTCTTCCATTGTAGAATGGCTGAGTCCTTCTGAGGATCCATATTAACCCTTTCTGCAGACAGAATGTATTCCAAAAAGTAAACCTTAGGAACATTAAATTCACATTTCTCCAATTTCACGAAATTGTTGCTTTCTTGTCATTGTTGTAGGATGGCCCTTACATGATTTTTATGTTCAGACATAGAGGATGAGTATACCAAGACATTGTCAATATAAGCTACAGCCCAAACATCCAGAAACTCTTGTAATACCTTATTTATGAAAAATTGAAAGGCGTCAGGGGCGTTACACAGTCAAAAAGTAGGGGTGGGCGGAATTTGCGTAGTCGCG
Source organism: Calotriton arnoldi (assembly GCA_963921515.1). NCBI lineage: Eukaryota > Metazoa > Chordata > Amphibia > Caudata > Salamandridae > Calotriton > Calotriton arnoldi. Next base: position 99,125 of record CAWUFW010000902.1, read on the forward strand.
CTACGCAAAGTTCTGCGAAACCGCAAAAAATGTCCGCGAGCACGCAGAATTTCACGAGCTCGCGGAATGCGGTTTAATTTTTGTGACAGGACTCAGAGCATCATGCCAGAATGAATCCTGCCCAGCATATTTATCCACGAAGATGCCACCGTTTTGTGCAATACCTCTACTCAACTGGAGTACTACTGGCTAATCAGTAAGTGCTACCTCGTAGGGTAAATGTATAGCGCCTTTCCTACACTACAGCTGTGTAAAGGGCCAGAAGAGAAGAGTTGTCTCCACTCTCCAGTGACCATGTGTGTCTGTAACTTTGCCACCGCGGCGAAAGGCGCCGGGGTCCCTTGAGTGAGCTGTCCATCATAGCGTGTAAAGGGTGGGAAGACGTTGCATAGCGCTAGTGTGATTGCGGCGGGGCTTCTATGCGAGTTCACATGCCTCTTGTTTAAACCAGGTCAGAGACCGATCAGAGCAGCAGATGAGGAGAAAGAACCTCCTGGTCACAGGAACTACACGGGGATTGCGCTCGAGAAAGTCATGGATGCAAAGACCTCCATCAAGCATCACAGCTCATTTATGACGGTAGATATGGGGAGAAAGAAAGCACACCTGCCCAGCCTCGACCGAGCTCACGATTTTTTGAGGCTGATTAATGCGTTACCGATTTTGAGCTTTAACTCGGGCCCATGCTGTAAGTGCTTCCTGTTGAGGTTTAATTTTTGTGACAGGAGCATCGTGCCAGAATGAATCCTGCCCAGCATTGCCATTTATCCATGAAGATGCCACAGTTTTGTGCAATACCTCTACTACTCATTCCGTTCCGCCGCGGATCGCGGAATTTGTGGCATTTCCGCGTTCCGCGTGGAACGCGGAAATGCCGAAATTTTGCAAATTCCGTGAGCGGAACGGAATTTGCCGCCCACCCCTATCAAAAAGGGATCACCAAATATTCGTACAAGCCGAACTTAGTACGCAACGCTGTCTTCCACTCATCCCCCTCTCTAACGCGTACCAAGTGGTATGCCCCTCTCAAGTCCAACTTTGTGAAAACCTTGGCATTCTTAACCTGATCTAGAAGGGTAGTAACTAAGGGCAAGGGATATTGATTTTTAACTGTTACCTCGTTCAGGGCTCTATAATCAATGTATGCACACAAATCGCCTCCCCTTTTTGGCACAAAAAATAATGGAGATGAAGCAGACAATCTAGATGGCCTTTCACCAATGTATTCTCTCAAAAACTGGGACTCTTTTTCGTTAAAGTGTAAATCTTACTACAAGTAATGCATGCCCCAGAGAGAAGATCTATTTGACAGTTATATGGTCTATGTGGAGGGAGAGTAGTGGCCTTATTTTTATCAAAAATATCTGCTAGATCTTGATAACAAGGTGCAATATTGATAACTGACTCTTGAGCCGTAACTGCTAGCATCTTCTCATCATCAGTAATAGATCCCTCGCTAATATAACATGTCTTACAATAGGTAGAACAAAAGGAAACAGAGCGTTTTTCCCAATCCAGGCAAACATCGCACAGATTGTAACTTCTACTGACCCATAATGTAGATGTGAAAATATTTACCAAAATTGCAGTGCTGCAGTCGCAACCGTTGATGGGAAATTTGGTCCACCCCGACCAATCAGGGTTTATAGCGGAATGACAAACAGGGGACAAAACCAAAAAATCTCTACACCTCCTTCATAAAGGGGCTACAGGCACCAAGTAAACACCTTACTAGTCACCCTGGGCGCATAAAAGGCGTTCAACTGAATGTACTGAGAGATCATGGCGGACACATTGAAATTAACGGTAATGGGGAGACCTTCATATGATATTTACTGGCAGGATGCCATGAAACAAAAGGTAAAATACGCCTAAATCGGCTCCACTCACACTTGGTCACAATCATGCGTGGCACAAGACAGGGGTGTCTCTTGCCACCCCTTACAGCCCCCCATATGGAGTACCTACACTTCACACTGCGAATCTTGCCAACCTTCACCCTGAATGGAACCCTTGTATACCACCTGCCGTATCGCAGAGCAAGTTTTACTGACAACATCGCAGACTTCTTCACTCCTCTCCTCATCAATGCAAAAGCCTATATCTTACTTAGAGACCTCAAATTCTACTTAGAGAACCAGAACGACTCTAGCCCCTCTGCACTCCACAAAAGCCTGGGAAACCTTGCACTCACTCAACATGTACCTGGACCAAAATACTCTGTCAGACACACACATGACCCACTCTTCACCACCTTCGACGACATAAAAATCACAGCAACCACGTCTCACGCCTGGACCGACCATGCCATTGTCCACTTCCAAATCAACACCTGTCTTACCAGACAAAACCCACCACCACCAGCCAGGCCATTCCTAACTGGAGCACACTCACAGAATCAAAATGATCCCACACCGTGCGCATGAACCAGCTCAATCCCACAGTCTGAATTGCGACATCAAACAACTCGACAAATGGATCACAGACTGCACGACTCATTGGCACCCCGCAAAAACAACAACCAAAAGAGAATCAGGAAGCAAGCGAGTTGGTATACCGACAAACTCCGAGCAACTAAACTTCATTGCAAACACGTGTAAAGAGATGAAGAAATAATCACAAAGAAGCAGACAAAGACACCTTCCAAATTGTACTGAGATGCTACAACCGAAACCCGAACTGCCAAGCCAGGTACTCTCTGAAGTGGGTGTGCATGGGACCCACATCTGGGCAAACCGAAATGGGACAGGTATGCCCAGACATGGGTCCCATGCACACTGTGTCACTAGAACAAAGCTGTACCCGTCTGATGAGCCCATAACTAGGGCGAAATCAGTCCTGGGTTTCTTGTGTTCCGGTTGAGGGAGGACCTGGCTTGGCAGTTTGGGCTGGGCTGTTCAGACTGGAGCAGAGTCAAGAATGATTCGCATATAGCTGGGTTCGAACTGAGGTGACATGGTATGCAAAATAAGGATGGATTGGGATGCTGCCCCAAGTAATTACCTGTGGCTGAGAATAATTCAAGCATTTCATCCATCACTTTTTTGTATACTTTGGTATGTCACCCTACGTGGGACTGGTATGCCCAGACGTGGGTCCTGTGCACACTGTGTCACTGGAACCAAGCAGTACCAGGCTGATGAGCCTATACCTAAGGCAAAACCGGTCCTGGGTTGCTTGTGTTCCGGTTCCAAACTGAGGTGACATGGTGTGCAAAATAACAATGGATTGGGATGCGTTCTGAGTACCAGTTACCAGTGGCTGAGATTAATTCCATCCATCAATTGTTTGTATACTCTAATGTTTCACCCACCACATCTTCAACATGGATGCCTCCCCAATCAACGAACTTCTCACTCACATCCTGAATTCCTCTATCCCCAACACAAACATTACCAGATTCCTGGAAACAGGCAGCGGTAAACGCACTATTAAAGAAACCTTCAGCTGACCCTGCCCAGCTGGAAAATTACAACCAATGTCCCTTCTTCCCTACCCATCCAAAGTTATAGAGAAAATTATCAACAAGCAACTCACCCACCACCTCGACAAGCACAAACTCCTGAGTGCCACCCAATCAGGCTTCAGACCCAACCCCAGCACCAAAACTACCCTCATTGCAACAAAAGACGACATCAGGATGATCCTCGACTGAAGAGAAACAGCGGCCCACATTCTGCTCGACCTTTCGGCAGCAGGGGCGTAGCTTCAGGGGAGGTATTTGGGGTGTTACACCCACCCATTAATTTTATTTTCTGCTAAATAGTTGGGTTCAGGTGCTTTCAGTCAGATATGGTGAGGTGGCTGTCGGATTTCACCTGGGATTTTTGCAAGCACACACTGACAAAAACACACACATACTGTCTCTCATCTGTTTTGAAAGCCCTAAAATCTTGATTATTTTACAGAAAATATTGTGCTTCTCTCCCCTAGTACTTCTACCAATCCTCATTTCTCTCCCTTTCCACTGCCTCTTGAGCCCCTCTCATGAGCCCTGCTTGTCGTATAATGTATTTTAACAGTATATGCCAGCTTGATTTTCAGGAAATCTGAAGCTCGCAGCCCCCCATTGTTACTGACTAAGCTAAGCCCTGCTCGGCAGCTGTCGAAACGGTAACCCAAATCAACACTCATTAGAAGACTTTATGAAGTAGGAACCTAAAAACCTACACTCAACTGGATCTGCTTCTTCCTTAAAAATCCTTACAAGCCAAAACCCTAATGTGCAGTGTCCCCCAGGGATCAACTCTCAGCCCGACTCTATTTTATATGACCTTCCTGGCAGACCTCATCAGATCACATGGCATCAACATTCTCTCTTACACAGATGACACCTAAATAATACTCTCTCTGTCGGACAGGAACCCCGCAGCAAAGAACTATTTCGCCACCTGCATGTCCGCAGTGGCCACCTGGATATGATCCAACTACCTAAAGTTCAACACAGACAAAACCATAGTGGTGATCTTCGGAAGGAAAACATTTGTATGGGACTCCATCTGGTGGCCAAAAGACCTCTGCCTCACACCAGTTCCCACAGCCTACGCCAGGAACCTAGGAATCATCCTCAATGACAAACTCGACATGTCAAGCCAGGCAATTGTGGTGACCTCCACCTGCTTCCACATCATGGGGATGCTATGGAAAATCTTCAAGTGGCTACCAGAAACACCATGAAAACAATAACACAGGCCCTGAATATTTTGCAGACTCAACTATGGCAACACACTCTACATGGGAATCACCAAACAGCATATCAGCAGGCTCCAAACAATCCAAAACTCTGTAGCTAGACTTGTTCTCAACCTCCCTCACCGCACCCACATCTCTCCACTCTTCAAAGAACTTCACTTGCTCTCCACATGCAAGCTCACTTAACTCAAACTACTCTCACACAGATACAAAGCTTTACACAAAACAGGCCCTGTCTACCTCAAAAGCCACATAACTTCCACCAACCCTCCAGACACCTTCTATCTGTCAAACACTCATTAGCACATACACAAGAACAGAACTGGAGGACACTCCTTCTGTCACATATCGAATAAAGCCTGGAATGACCTGACACAGCACATTAAAGCCTCCTCTTCTTGTCTTGAGTTCTGCAAGAAGCTGAAGACCTGGCTCTTCAAGTATTCTCCCTGAGTGCTGGAGGGGATGTGGGGTAGGGATTATTGGCACTTGCTGTGGTCATGTTCTGCGCTGACAAACTTCTGGACGATGGTCCTGACACAAGTAGAAGCTATCACTGGCACGCCCCTCGCCAAATGCCTAGAAGTGATATTGTGGGGTTGTCCAGCCCCAAGTATACCCACTGTATGTATCTAGGGAGTGCCTGATGTCTAATCTAGTATTGATAGCTAAGCAGACAATTCTGGGACTGTGGGGACAGCATCACCCTCAACAGAGCAGAGATGGCTGGAGAAACTGTGTTGAACCTTGGGCATGGAGAAACTAGCCTCCACAGCGCAGGGGAGAGAGAGGGAATTCGCCAAACAATGGAGCTCTTCGTTCATCTACTTTAGGAAAGGCTACAAAGAACTCTCTTGCCCCAAGAGGCTACGAGTGTTGAATATTTTAGATGACTCCAAATTGGACAACTAATATTGTGCAATACGACGGACCCCAGCCACGCAGTCTGAACTACTAATACTTGGTGGGGAGGCACACTAACTTGACTGATCTCAATGAGGGACAACTGTCAATGGGTAATGAGAGACTGAGGGAGGCAGATCTTGTAGGGAAGAAGTTGGCCGGGGTGGGGGAGAGGGATTGTTTTTTAAAACATCTATAACTAATATAAAGTTTATCAGCATAGTCGGGATGTAAAGACTAATATGATAGTTCTACTGCAGGAATCAAATGCTAATAAAACATATTTGTACCTAAATTAACTACAAATCTGTGATCTGCATGTCACATTTTGCAGCAGGCACACTAACACTCTATGCTACTTTGTGAGTAAACACTGTGACTGGACAAAACACAGAACTCTCCCAGAACTGTGTTAACCACTAGAATTGTCTTGCCACTATTATATGTTATGTTAAATGAGCTTGTAAAGTGCACGTACACCAAACTGTTTCATGACACTGGAGTCCAGGGGATACTGCCGCTTGAGAGGTTTAGTCATATGCCTGGCGGAAAAGCCAGGTCTTTAAGTGTTTCCTAAACTGAGCGTAGGAGGTCAGTGATCTAATCTCCGGAGGGAGAGAATTCCAGAATTGAGGGGCCAAGACTGCAAATCTTAGTCCCCCGTGTTTCTTACGTTTGAAAGACGGGATGACTAAAAAGTTCAGATGGGAGGACCTGAGGTCCCGAGAAGGGACATAGCGCTGAATCCGAGAGGATATAAATGCCGGAATGCTGTCATAGAGCGCTTTGAAAGTGATGCACCCCAACTTAAATGCGCAATGTTTGGCTATTGGGAGCCAGTGTAATCTTTCCATTAAAGGCGTAACATGGTGCCATTTGGGCTGGTGGTAAATTAATCTGGCCACCTGGTTTTGCACCAGCTGCAGACGTTTTAGTTGATATGCCGGAATACCAGCATAAAGTCAATCGGCATAATCAATGCAGGAGATGTCCAAGACCAGTTCAACTTGGGTCAGGGATTCCGTAGTAAGAAATCTACTGATCTTCCTGATCCTTCGCAACTGGAAGAAACAAGAGGAAACCACTGTCACAATCTGGGCTTTCACCGACAGATCACTGCTGATGATAATGCCCAGACTTTTGATTGAACATGCTGGGAGTGGGGGGCTTCCCAATTTGGGTGGCCAGAAGTTGGAGTTCCAGGGGTTAGCTGGCCCGCCGATTAGGATCAGCTCCGTTTTATTGGGGTTCAATTTCAGGTGGTTACTGTTTATCCACTCACTTATAAATCGCATGGTGGATTGGAAATTGAAGACAGAAGATGCTGATTGATTGATGTCAAATATCAGTTGGAGGTCGTCGGCATAGTTGAAGGTGCCAACCTTCCTTTCTCTGAGGGAACGGATCAGGAGCAGAAGGTACAGATGAAAAAGAAGCAGTGAAAAAGAAGAGCCCTGTGGCACCCGCAAGCTAATTTCACTTTGGAGGAAGAGACATGAGCAAGGGGGACAGCTTGAGAGTGGTTGCTGAGAAAAGATAAGAGCCACTTAAGAGCCAGGCCCTGGATCCCGGCGTTACTAACACGATCGGCCAAAAGATCATGGTAGACCGTGTCAAAGGCTGCCGAAAGATCAAGGAGTACCAGGGCCTGAGTGATGCCCCTATGAGCCCCCCTCCTAAGTTTGTCCACGACCGTGAGGATGACAGTCTCGGTGGAGTGAGCCGGTCGGAAGCCAGCCTGGTGAGGGTCAAGATAGTGGGAAAGTTTAATAAAGGAGCTGAGGCAACTAGCCACATGTGCTTACAGAACTTTAGCTAAATAGGGGAGCAGAGAGATAGGGTGATAGTTTGTAAGGGCTAGGGGGTCTGACCCTGGTTTCTTTAATTGGGACAATTTCCGCATCTTTAAATACATTTGGGACAATACCCTGCTTGAGGGAGTTATTCAGCAGCGCGAGAGGAGGATCCGGGCAAGTGAGAAAAACATCCCGTAATATTTGCGGGGGCAACAATCAGTAGGGGAGCCGGATCCAATCTTCCTTAGAAAGCTAAAAAAGGCTTCCTTGGAGATAAGAGGGACCTGATCTAGCAGTAGTGGGTTCCTACATATAGATGGTAGGGCTATAGGAGAGGTATTAGTAGGAATGCTCGACTTCATGATGGCAATTCTTTCAATAAAATAAGTGTTAAGGGAATCACATAGGGCTTGAGTGGGGGCAGGTTTTGCTGTGACTGTGTCTGGCTTGGATAGTTCATCCACAATAGCAAAGATTTCCTTGGATTTATTAGCAGAGCTTAATATCTTGTTAGAAAAGTAGGCAGCCTTGGTTTGTAGAATGGCATTTTTATATTATTTAAGCTGGGTTAGGAATATATCTTTTTTGTCTGAGGAGTAATTTCGTCTCCAGTTGCATTCTGCTTCACGCAGGGCAAGTTTCTTAAGTTTTAAGTCGTCAGAGAACCAGCGTTGAGCCTCATGAGGTCTCACTATCTTGATTTTCTTAATGGGAGCAAAGCTGTCACTGGCGGATTCAAGCCAAGATTGGATTCTTTCTGCTTGGTTGTTAATTAACTGCTGCTCTGATGGAGCTGAGGTAGCCAGCCGAGTGCAGAAGTCTCCTAAGTTGCTGCGTCTTCAGTTTCTTGCCATGCGGCTCACCTTCAAATGAGGCTTGATTAAGTGAACATTGGGGAGGGCAAATGTTATAAAATAGTGATCCGACCAGGTGCACGGAGAGATCATTAAATTAGTGGCCATCAGGTTGGATGCCCAAACTTGGTCAAGAGTATGACCTTTAACATGAGTCGCAGCAGTCACATGCTGAGTGCAATTCAGCCCAGAGAGTAGATCTGTCAGTTCAGCAGAGCTAGTACCTTCCATAATATCATTGGCCCAATAATTAAAGTCTCCAATTATAAGGATTTTTGCGTAGTTGATGGCTAAATGGGAGATCATTTCACCCAATAGCTGGGGGAATAATGGCATATGATAAGGGGGTCTATAGATCAGTGCACAGATAATGGGGGAATGAGGAGAATCGAGTTTTAAAATTAAGCTGTCGACTGATGGTAGACCCGTAACAGCTAGCGATGTGAACTGTAATTTTTGATATATAATGGCTGCTACCCCTCCCCCTGCTTTCCCCGCGGTCCTATTAGCCTGAAGGATGTAGTAACTGTTAGGCGCCACTGCTAATATGTCAGGAGTAGACTCTTCAGTGAGCCAAGTTTCGGTAAGAAGGAGTATATCCGGTTTATCAGAATCCAAGAGCTGAAAAATTTCTAATTGGTGTTTGACCAAAGAACGAGTGTTCGAATATGTGACTGTGAGTCTCGTTTGCTCATGACACTGGGGGATTGAGGGGTCAGGATTAGGCTTTTGCCTAATGTGGTACTCCTTGCAGGGAGGCTCAAAGTTGATTTCGGGGAAAGACTCTCTATGCTTCAAGATACCAATGTTGTCGAGTTTGCACAAGTAGCAATATCAATGGTCAGTTTGCTGACTTGCAAAGATTTCAGCTCCATAGGGGAGTAGCACAAAATTTGGGCATGGTGTCTGGCCCCTGGTCCTGGCCGGACGGGCGCAGACGGGCTTGCCTTTGGCGCGCAGTCGGCGCTCCCGCGCTAGGGCCCTCATTTAATGGCCAAGTGCGGTGCTAGCTCCTCCCCCCTCCCGCAATGATTGGTTCTCAGAAAAATGCGGAATTTACGGGCCAATAGCCTGGAAACCGGAAGAGAAACCGAGAGGCTCCATGCAAGTGCAAGGTGAGTGATACAACAAATTCAAATTCAGTAACAGTTTTAAATTAGTATAGCAGCATCAAATTAGTAAAGCAATATTAAAAGGCCGAACAGCGAGTCAATTTAAAAGAGTATATAACCCAGCACAGACAATGCAGCAGTCGTACCTAAGACGAGATAATCCCCATAAAATTGGTAGGCACACAATAATCTCTGCAGCAGGTGTCTTAACTCTGGAAGACATTTTAAGTAAGTAGCCTCTTTGTGACTAGTGATAGTGATTCAGGTTTGCCCTTGCGGAACGCTCAAAGGTCATATGCACTGTGCTTCTATAGTGGCTGACTGACTTGGCAGACATGAGACCACAATAGCTAAGCCTCTTTCAAAGTCAAAACAATATCATAAACGTGCATGGAAACCCTTAAGAAGTCACCAAACCAAGGGCCCGATTTAGTTGTTGGCGGATGGTGTAACCTCAATTGGAATGGCGGAGGATTTAACGTCCACCAGCCAGAGACTATTCCACCTACCAAATTTAGAAATGGCCGTCAAGCTGGTGGTAATTTCTAAAGCATTGTCAGGAACTGTCATCACAGGGTTTCTGTCAATGCTGTTCCCAGTAGGGCTTCACCAGCATGACCGTGCCCTCCATCAACCTGTTTTCTTTCTTAATTTCAAAAACAAAATCCCAAAGTGGGATCTTGAAAATAAAAAATAAAATGCTCCCCTCGACATGGGAGTGACGGGCAGTGAAAACTGACCTCTAATTCCGCACATCTAAACTAGGTAAACGGAATTAGAGGTCTACCTCCGACGGCCCTTAGTCCGCAGGGCCTTTGGAGGGGTTTAATCACAGGGAGATACAGTAGGCTCCACCGTGAATAAGTCTAAACTCCGCCCAAATCTAAATTTGGCGAGCAGCCCATTATCTTGGTGGTTAAATCTGTCGCTGTTGCAACAGAGTATCTATACCGCCAAGATATAAATCAGGACCTAAGTCCCCTAACTAGTGCAAGTGACCTAAGTAGGTAAATAACTATTAGCATGAGATCTGCCTGGCGGCTATGATACCAGAGGGCAAATGAGTAGCCAGATAAATAAAATCCCCCCCACTTTGAACCAGAGCCCAAATTGCACTGGAGAGCAAAAGAGGCAAACAAACCAACCACTCTTTCAGAGGGTGCGTCCCCCAAGGGAATTTTGAAAACAATGTCCCAAATGGTGCATTTTACACTTCAGTTTCCAAAGAATATGATTTCTAAGGCTGTTCTTAACTTCTGCATAGAACTCATGGAAGGCTGCCTACTGTGTCTCTCATTCCTCAAAAATGTTGAAGTGGTCACTACTTCTAAAGAAAAGTGGGCCACATTTTGCACCTTACAGAACTGTTTTATAAATAAGTCGGCCACAAAAGCTATTGGTTTTACAAGTAGTTTTAAATGGGCACTCACGAATACTGTAATACATCCATTGAACATTATGATAGATTTACAATGTGCAAGGCAAGGCTTATTCACCCATGGGATTTGGGGAGTGTCGCCCCCAATCTATTTTTGCCTCTTTTCCAAGCTTCTCTCATGTTTCTATCATCTGTTTATGACTTACCTTCTTCTTATTTTCTCTCCTTCTATTCTTCCTTTTTTTCTTCCTTCATTTCTTTAGGGATTCAGGTTTGTCCTTGCAGAACACTAAAAGTACATACTCACTGTGCTTCTACAGCAACTCACTGGCTTTGTAGGCAGAAGACAAGCTAAGTCTATAATAAAGCCAAAACAACCAGCTATCTATTCTGTAAACTTTTTGAGATTGGAGGTTGCCAAACCAAGTCACACAGCTAGTGCAAGTGACCTAAGTTGGTATATGATGATTACAATGAGACCTGCCTGACTGAAGCTGAACTATTGAAGTGGAAACAGCCTGTCAGAGATAGAATAGGGCAAGTGAGAAGCCAGAAAAATAAAATATAGCCCCATTGTAAACCATGGCCTGGTCGGCACTGACTGAGCAAAAGAGACGAGGAAAGAGGTTGTTTCCACTGAGGAGAATCGGAAATGGTGCATTTTACACCTTAGTTTCCAAACAGTGTGGTTCTAAAAAGATTCAGGAAATTCTGTGTAGACACTCATTAAATAATCAAACTCGTCAAGGGCTCCCTACTGTGGCTAAAGCCAGAGGATTTACAAGTAGTTTTGAAGGAGCACTCATGAAATATTGTAATATATCCGTATAGAACTGTTTATTTCGGATTGCAAATCCATAAAACATACAATCAATAAAAACATTGTTTTATTGTAATATATTTATTGCACATTACTATACATTAATATTATTCAAGACACAGCTTATTCAATATGATGCTGTGGTCCCTAATCTATAGTTGCGTCTTTCCATAGTTCTTACATGTTTGTGGCTTTATTCTTTCTGTTCCACCTTCTTTTTTTCCTTCTTTTCTTCTATCTTTCATTTCTTGTTTCTGTCCATCTTTTTAATGTCTTTCTTTCCATATGTGTTTACTGTTATGAGAGGTAGAGTTCCATTCACTGAGGACAATCTGGAATGGAGGAAAGTGGAGTGGTCTCCAGAAGCAGTAAGGAATGGCATGTCGAAAGCACAAGGGTTACTATGACATTGATTGAAGAAGGTGTTGAGGAATACGGGACAATGGGTGTATATCAGAAAAGGATCCAAAATATCTAAAGGGGAAAGTGTGTTTTCACATCCATACATGGCTGTAAAAATGCTAAAAATACAACAAACTAAGTGAAGGGAAAGTGTGGCATGTGAACCGAATGCCTGCTTGTAATAATGTAAAAGTAAACAAAGAGGACGGAGCATGAATGCAACTTTCAATGGTTGGATGATAAATGGTGAATGTGAACCGATGGCGGGAAAGCAAATTAAGGAGATGGATGGCAACTTGGATGGTGTTGAGAGGGAACAAGAGCATGTTGAGGAATACAGTTTTAGGCATGATAATGAAGGAAGGGATGACGAAGATGTCCTAGATGGCTTGTTGGTGTGCAGGAAAACGAAAATGAGAAAGAAAATGAATCAAGAGGTCTAGTTTGAAGAGGGAGGTTTGGGAGGGTGGTAACTGCTCTAAAGAAACTAGAAGATTATATTTGCGATTATTTGTATCTTTGTATATTTGTATCTTTTACCTATTGTCTGGTTACCTCTAATGTAACAGGTGGCATTTGCATAGGAGCACTCTTGTTTTCTATGCAGTCAAGTGGGAAGTTGTTTTCTTATGTTTCCTTTCATTATTGTATGCATGTTTTGTTGGTCGATCTTTGCTGATGCTATATGACTGTCTTCTTCATTTCAATTTCAAAAAGGGGAGGATGCGTAGCATGCTGCTTATGATAGAATTGGGGTTCTATATTTGATGTGTACTGGTTCTAGCTTCTAAGGTGTACTAGGCAGTTGAAGGTGACCTTGGTCAAGTCCAGATTGCTGCTCATCATGGAGGCTGTGATTTGTTTGTAATGGAAGTAATATTAAGATGCCAAAAGGAGAAAAGACTTAGCTTTCACTTTCAACACTCCATGACTTAAGCACCATTGGATTTGTACCGGCAGTGACAATACTTGGAGGCACATAACATAACCAAAAGAGAAGTTTGGCATGATTTAATTTTTAAGCAACAAAACCTCTAGTCCTCCAACCTTACCAGGGATATTTAATCTTTTTTGTCTGTGTGAGTTTCAGAAGCACGTTATTTTATCCAGTAAGATATGACTACCTGCAACTCTATATTTAATGATCATAGTATGGTCAGTAGTTGACACTGATCTAGCAAGGTTTCATAAATGAAACTTGCTTGTATTCAATCCTCCTCGCAGTATTAATTTATTAAACTTGTATTGTTAATACTAACCTTTTGCATTCACGACACGAAAGAAAAGGAAGCTTGCCTATGTGTTTTACTAATGAATAACGCTTGTCTGTAATCTAAAATGGCCGCTATGCGCGGGAAAACTCAATGCGCATGTCACAACCATATCACATGGTGTGACGTCTTTCTTTGCTTGGTGGGAAACTTCTGCTTCTGCGCAGTGTGTAGTAAAATGGCTGTTTGATGTTTTCACATGCTTCAGCTTGCTCTCATGTCATTACTAAATTGTCGTTTCCTAACGCTACTAACGCGGGTTAGAATATATAATTAAATGGGAATAGAATAGAAAAAGTGGGCATACAGTGAAACATTTTATTTGTGATTTTAATATTTTCTTCTTGCACTTTTATTAGTTCGTAAACTTGGGCCTGGGTTGGTGACCTGAAACTCGAGAGGCAAATGGTTCTGCGCATGTGTCCTGTGTGCCTGCCAAATGAAGTCAATCTGGACGTCGTCCAAGGCCGCGACCCGATGGCCGAAGATGCTGTACTTTGGCTTTCCTGTTGCATATTGACACATTGTCTATGAAAATTGGTTTACATTTGTCATGAGACGGGTGGGAAATAAAGCGAATGTATTAAATTGAAGGGGTGGGAATGTAAAGACAATAGGCTTTACAAGTTAGGCCAAATCGATATGGTGCGACAATCCACCCCCTGTCCCTGTCCAATCAGAAGTAGTGGCCCCATATTTTAGCAACATTAAGGGGAGGTACATGGGCGTAGAAGGGTATAATAGAATATAGCATTAGTTAATTAGTTAGAGCATGCGTTCACGAAGAACAGGAGTCCATGCTGCCAGAGCGCTCTTAGCTCCAGACTGCCAAGCTGATCGATTGCAGACCGAATTGCTGTCCAGAGAGAGGTCCTGAGGAGGGGGCGGCAGAGTCCATTAGAAGGAAGGCACGGGAGAATCGAGGAGAAGTCGAGTATCAGAGAGGGGAACGACGCAGGCGTCGTTGTAGAGAGGTCACCGGTCCTGTCCTGATCCTGGAGGAGGTCTTTGCTCTTCATCCTTCCTGGGTCTTATTCTTTCAACTCCTTGGCTAAGGGGTTTGGTTCTCGCACTTAGGTAAATATAATGCAACCTTTAGTTGCGCTGCTATCTCTATCCTCTCCTCTTCTTTAAACACCGTCATTGATTAGCAATAATCATTTCTATGCTTAATCTTGGGTATTTGCGATTAAGTACCATGTGGCTCTGTATTTTACTCTGCTAAATCTTTAGATAAACATTTTAAAACTTCCTGACTCAGTGGTTATTTCAGGATTATGTACTATAATGAATGTCACTCATTTTAAATTTCCCAATTAGCAAAGGATTCATTGGTAAGTCATTACTCTTCAATCAGAAGGTAATTGGTAGCAGGGATTTTGATAGAGAGTAACAACTGATAAAACCCAGCGTAAGTATTAGCGTAGTGTGAATGTATGGGCCCAAGTGAGTATCTGGTGTATGAATGTTGTTTGCTGATATCGCGCTGGATCAGTTTTCTGGTAATCAGAGGATGGTTACTCTTTGTTAATTGGGTAATGAGAATTTTTATTTGTATTTTTATGAACTAACATCCGTGTATTCGAAGTTTTGTTTTATGTTGTCTAGAATCCCCGGGGTAAAAGGAATAGCGGATGGTAAGTGGAAGCCATACTGCAGTGAGGTTATCTGCCAGGCAGAAATAGTACTGAAAAGTTAAGCAGGACTTTCAGTACTCGTTAGGGACTCTATGCGTGTGAGTAATAGCAAAAGAGTACGCTGGTAAAAATTTGATGTTATATCACCTAGAAAGGGTAACATTGGAGAAGTAACAGGTACTTCTGGAGCTTGTGTGAAGAGTAGACGGAAGTGTTTTACTCGTAGTGTATGTTTAGTAAACGGAAAGGTTTTACTAAGTGTGAGAGAAAACTATCTTTTCTATTTTAGAGAAACTGGCACGATAGCGAATGTTTTATGTTGTTACTGAAATTTAATTAAGATTTGTAGAGAAAATAAGTTTGCGTAAATTTTTGTAAAGGGAGGGTCAGTTGCCGGAGAGGGAGCTGACGTCACAAAACGCTGCGCTGAGATTGGTTGAATCAGCGGGTGTGGAAAAAACCCTTGTAAAGGAGGGGTCAGTAGTCAGGAGTAGTACTGACGTCACAGGTGCCGCTCTGGGATTGGTTAACACCAGCAAGGACAGAAAAGAGCAGATTGTAAAGGAGGGGTTGACAGATAAACGTCACCAAAAGGCCGCGCAAGGATTGGCTCGGAAATAAAAGATAGCAGACATTTGATTGGTCAAAATTATAGAAGCGAAATTCTTAGTGGATAAGGATTGCATGTTAAAACGCGATCCGACTTTAACAGGAATTCGTCAGGATAGGAGATATTTAGGCTTTGCAGAATATAATTTTATACATCGGTACTTACCCAAGATGTACGGAG
This sequence comes from Calotriton arnoldi, assembly GCA_963921515.1. NCBI lineage: Eukaryota > Metazoa > Chordata > Amphibia > Caudata > Salamandridae > Calotriton > Calotriton arnoldi. The sequence goes on from CAWUFW010000902.1 coordinate 114,780, forward strand.
AAAGGAGAAAAATGTCATTTTTACAAAAGATCAAGAATTATTTTAAAAAGGACAAACCAATCAAAACTAGAGAAGGAATTATTATTCCACCAGCTAAAACGCCCGCTTCATTCATGATGATGGAGAGAGGTTATCATACTTGTGTATGGATGGAGAATTGGATAGAATATACCAAAAATGATGGAATACTAGCATTTCCCGAGAATGGCACGTTCAATGGGCGAATTCTACAAAACTTAAGATTGAGGATGAATGACTTAGAACCCAGACCTAGATTAACTCAGTACGAAGCTCTAGAGGAATGGGAAACCGAGGCATTTGAGCGGGACCGATCTAGAAGTAATAGGAGTTATCCAGGATTTTTCCCCAGATACCTACATGAGTCTAGGAATGGTCAGATGAAACAATGGAGAAGGGCAATGATTACAGAAGGATTATATCCATTGTTCTCAGCAGAGGAGAAATTAGGAAGTAAGTGCACAGAAAAGACAAAACATTTAATGAGAAATGAGGAGTCTGAAGATGAATTTATGGAGGAAATGTTAAGAAACCCCCACCATATCAGGAAGGGACAAGTGGATGCACCCCAAGTGCACCACCGAAAACTCCATTAGTGCCACAGGTAATGCATGAATTCACCACGAGTAGAATACTTCATGACAAAGAAAAAGAAGCCCTAGAAAAGACCAGAGCAGAATTAATACAGAAAATAACCCAGATAAAAGTACATCCTGATTCGTTGACCATACCTGTAACAATTGGTCCAGTAGTTCCATTATATGGTACTCAGGGAAGCTGTCCTCCACCGATACTTACACCTACTCCTGCGAATAATCCAAAACCTGAAGCTCCAGTTATAATTGAGGATCAATTTAGTGACTGTGAATCCACAATATCACTCATGGACTTGCCTATTCGAGGTTCTGTAAATAGTACTCCCAGGAAAGATGTACCTGGATGTTCAAAAGATGTAAGTTTAATAACTTCATCGGGAGCAAAAAGTGCCACCATAGTAACACCTGAAGATCTAGAAAGATGGGTGCAAGGGTCAGTTAAACAGTGCACACCTCCGAAAATAATGGACATTCATAAATTGAAAGTCGAATTAGAAGAAATAATAGCAGGAAATGTAGGACTAGAACGCTTAAATACCTATGATGAAGAAGAATTATTGTTCCTGTGTAGGAGTATCACCAGAAATGTAAGGATATTCCATGAAAAATTATCCAATTTAGCACTACAGATGGGAATAGAAATAGGGAGATCAAAGGTACTACAGAAACCCTATAGAGCAGAATTTTCAGACAAAGATTTAGAAAATATGAATGCCTCTGGAAGAAGATTACAAATAAGAGAATTAATGTTAGTTTTGCAAAAATGGGGAGACCTAGATAAATGGAAAACTAGGTGGGCCAAGAAAAAGGAAGAAGCACGAACAAGTAGAACAGCATCAGAATATGTGATGAAGGAAACAGGGAAAGCAGATCAAATGTATCCCATGCGAGAAGTTGCGGGAGGAGGATATGTACATGTCCCATGGAGCAGACAGGATATTTTGTCATTTACGAATGATTTTCCAAAATTGAGAGAAAAACCAATTGAATGGTACAAGCAGGTTGACAGGTTTGTGAAGGTGTCAAAGGTATTGTTGAAGGATTTGGATGGTTTGTTTGACATAGTGGTACCTGCCGATTTGTGGACAGATTGTAAAATTACAGTTGATTGGCCTAGTGATGAATATCCTAGAGATCCGAAAACAGGTGCCCCGTCAAATGATGTGATGAAAAAGTATCAGCAAGTGATAACTTACCTGAAAGGGAAAATACCACCGAAAGAAACAGATTGGGTAAAAATAGATCGAACTACCCAAGAAGCTAATGAATCAGTACATTCCTACTATGAGCGTCTATTGCAGGTATTTAAACAGTATAGTGGATTTGAGGACATTGGAGACAAAAACATGAGTCAGTTTGTGTACCGGTTTGTTTACGGTTTGAAGCCAGAAATTTGCCAGATGATTAAACAGCATATGCTGTGTTGGCAGGGAAAGCCCATTGACGAAATTTTGAAGTATGCAAAATATTGTGGAGACGATATTGAGGATAGACACAAGAAATTGCAGGAAAAAGTAATGTGGGCTCAGGTGAAAATGGCTGAGAAACAGGGAATTAATTTGGAAAATCCCAGTGAAAATCCAGGAAAAGATTCTGGAACGAATGGTGATGCTGGGAATGGTGGAAAATTTAGAGGACGAATGAGTAGAGAAGAAGCTAAAAAGAAATTTCCTTGTCATGGATGCGGAAAATTGGGGCATTGGAAGGATGAATGTAAAAAGATCCGGAATAATAATGGCCCAAATCAAAATTTAAATCCACAGACGCAGAATGACTCACAGCAGGGTGCAAATCCTCAGAGTCAGTTGCCACCTGCACCTATTCAGGGTAATGTAAGCAGAGCAAAGCATGGTACAGACATCGGATATCAGGGAGGAAGTGGTAAGAATGATTATATGACATCACAATTTCTTTTGCAGGACGATTTCTGTCAATACAGTCCATGACGGTGCCTAGGAGAGGGGAAGAAGGAGTGCATACTTGGCGCATCCTTACAGGTAGATCAGTCAGGTCCATATGTTGAAGGGAATGTGAAAGGTAATAATATTACTTTCCTTTTGGACACTGGTGCTACCCGGTCTACTGTGAGAACAGCAGACATTCCAGACCTTCCTCTCTCTGGTGAAAATATCCAAGTAGTGGGGGTAGCTAATCAGCGGATTAGAACACCTCTTACCGAACCAATGGAAGTTAAAATTGGAAACTTCAGAGAAATGCATCAATTTGTAGTGTGTGATTCTAGTCCAGTAAACTTATTAGGTAGGGATTTGTTGTGCAAGATGAATTGTACCATTTTCTGCACACCGGATGGTGTGGCAGTTCAGACACCAGATGAAGATCATGTATATAAAATTATGATTGCAAAACAAGGTACAGAAGTGGATGAGATGTTTTCATTAATAACAAAAGATGAGTTGCCAGAAGAATTAAAAGGTACAGTAAACCCCATAGTATGGGATTTCACCGGAAAAGAAGTAGGACTTATGGCTAAAATAGATCCAGTTAAAATTACTGTAAAGGAAGGTGCAATTTTCCCAAATACCAGACAGTACAAAATGAGTGCAGAAGTAAAAGCAGGAGTCATTGAAGAAATAAATCGAATGGTAGAACAAAACATACTAAAAGAAGTAATGAGTAGCCCATGTAATTCACCAATAATGGGATTAAAGAAACCTAGTGGAAAATATAGGATTGTTCAGGACCTGAGGAAAATAAATAAGATTGTAGAACCATGTTGTCCCATAGTACCAAATCCTGCAGTAATTCTATACCAGATTCCGTGGAGTGCAGGATGGTTCACAGTAATTGATTTGTGTCAAGCATTCTTTTCAATACCATTACATCCAGACAGCCAGTATCTTTTCTCATTTAAATTTGAAAACAAGGTTTATGTGTGGAATCGTGTTCCTCAGGGGTACACAGAAAGTCCTTCTATTTTCAACCAGATACTGAAAAAGTGCCTTGAAAAACTAGTGATGCCAGGAAGCTCAGTCTTAGTCCAATATATCGACGACTTATTGGTGGCATCGAACACCAGAGAGGACTGTGTTGTTGATTCCATAGCATTATTAAATCTTTTGGCAGAAGAAGGACATAAAGTCTCACCTGAAAAGTTGCAGTTCTGTACAACAGCTGTTAAGTATCTGGGACACCAAATTGAGAGAGGAAAAAGAAGAGTAACAGCTGAAAGAGTAGCTTTAATAAAGAAAATGGCAAATGCCTGTAACACAAAGACAAGTGAGAATGTTCCTAGGAATAGTAGGTTACTGTCGACAATGGATACCAGGATTTTCCATGTTAGCTAAGCCCTTAATTAACATGACAAAAAAGAAAGCAAAGGACCCTGTGGAGTGGGAGGATGAAAGTGTAGAAGCTTTTGTAAAATTGAGAAATGCCCTATGTTCAGCACCTGCCTTAGGCATGCCTGATTATAAAAGAGAATTTGCATTGTTCTGTCATGAGAGAGAAAATTGTGCACTTTCTGTCCTAACTCAAAGACATGGACTAGAAAGACGTCCTATAGCATATTTTTCTGCTACATTGGACCCAGTAGCAGCCGCATTGCCAGGATGCTTAAAAGCAGTGGCGGCTACTTGTTTGAGCATTGAACAAAGTGAGTCAATTGTGATGGGACACCCTGTAAAAGTGTATGTTCCACATGCAGTTGTCATTTTGTTGACAAGAACCCGAACTCAACATCTTACTCCTAGTCGGCTGACTAAATACGAAAGAATCATAATGGGTGCTGAAAATGTGAATATGGTAAGGTGTACTATAATAAATCCAGCAACCTTACTACCAGACCCATATCATGAGAGAATTAAAGATGATGAAGACGATGAACATGATTGTATACAAATTACAGAATTATGCACAAAACCACGCCCAGATATAGAGGAACAGCCTCTTAAAAAGCCAGACAGGGAGCTATTTGTTGATGGTTCATGTCAAAGACATGAAGATGGTAAACTAACTGCTGCCTATGCGGTATGTGAATTAACTGGAATAGTTGAAGCATCTTATTTACCAGGAGTCAAATCTGCACAAGTAGCTGAATTGATTGCGTTGATAAAAGCATGCAAAATTGGGAGGAATCAGAGAGTAACCATATTTACAGATAGCCAATATGGTTACGGGGTTGTGCACGATTTTGGCCAACTATGGATGCAGAGGGATTTCATGACTTCTTCAGGATCCCCCATTAAAAATGGACAATTTGTAAGGGAATTGCTAGAAGCAATACAATCACCAAAAGAATTGGCTGTGGTGAAATGTGCCGCACACCAGTCAGGAGATGACTGGGTGGTAGTCGGCAACAGATATGCAGATCTGGTGGCTCAACATTGTGCCAAAACCAGAATGTCAGTTAATAAGAGGGTGGAAAGAATGGGAATCAGCTGCCAACTTATGTTGTATATGCCACCTGAAACTTGGAATGACGTCAAGAAATTGCAAGATGAGGTTGATGAAAGTGAGAAGAATTTGTGGATCAAAGTGGGTTGTTCCCAAAGAGGAGATGATGAAGTGTGGATCAGTGCTGATGGCAGACCAGTCATGCCAGACTGTTTACTCTCACAAATGGCTAGAATGCATCATGGAGACACACACATAGGGAGAGATGCAATGATTAGGCTGTTCAGACAAAATTGGTACAATCCCAAATTCAGGGCTGTTGCAGAGAGTCTTTGCCAGAGATGTCTAACTTGCCAGATGCATAATCCGGGGAGGAAGACAGTAATTGGATTTGGAAAAATTGGAAAGGCAGAGGGTCCATTTATGAGACTTCAGTTTGATTTCATACAGTTACCACCATGTAGAGGGCTGAAATATGTACTAGTCATAGTGTGTCTGTTTTCAAAGTGGGTGGAGGCTTACCCTACTAGGAGAAATGACAGCATTACAGTTGCAAAACTGTTGCTACGAGAGCTCATTCCTAGGTTTGGTTTTCCAGTAACTTTGGAATCAGATAGAGGAAAACATTTTAACAGTGAAGTGATTCAAATAATCTGTGAAGCATTTCAAATCAAACAGAAACTGCACTGTGCATATCGTCCAGAAGCTTCTGGAGTGGTTGAACAATTGAATGGCACTATAAAGTCAAGACTGGGAAAAATGTGTGCATCAACATCATTAGAGTGGCCAGATGCATTACCACTCATTTTAATGGGACTCAGAAGTATACCTGACAGAACCACAGGATTGAGCCCACATGAAATAATGATGGGAAGAGCAATGAGACAAACACATGTTCCCACAAACAAACTGGTGAATATATCTGATGATATGGTTCTGGACTATTGCAAAGGATTGGCTGACCTAGTGCGTTCTGTCTCTCATCAGGTTGGAGAAGACGCAGTTTCCAGGCAGCCCGAGCAAGAACATGATCTGAATCCTGGTGACTGGGTGGTAGTGAAGAATCACACCAGAGAAACGTGTTTATCACCTAGATGGGGCAGACCGTGTCAAGTCATACTGACAACGAATACAGCAGTGAAGTGTGCCGGATTTCCTAATTGGATTCATGTAAGTCACACCAAGAGAGTACCAGATCCCGAGGAAGAGAATCCTCAGACAACGCCAATCACTGAAGAGGCTGAAGGTTGCCCAGCTGTAGGATCTCAAGTTCGAGATTCCAGAGAAGCTGAAGAAGAACAACCGAGCACAAGTCAGGATTGGATACCAGTGGTAGAAGTTCCTGAAGTATACCACAGAACAAGAAGTCAAGCGAAATTGGAAGAAATTGAAGAAGATCAGATAGGTGAAGAAGAAGCAGTTCAGGAAAAAGAAGAAAAGACATTAAGAAATCCTGAACAAGGTCAGATAGGGAAAGGAAACTGGACTCAAAACAGTGAAGACCTAATAGACTTTGAACAGGGACAGACAGGTCTAGAAGAATCCGGTCAGGCTGCAGAAGTTCACAGTGCAATAAGCCCTGATCAGAACAAGTTAGATCAAGAAGAGTGCACAGAAGAAAACCTTGAAAAACATGAACTTGAAGAAATAAATAAAGAACAAGGTCAGTTATTGGAAACTCACAGCGGAGCTGTTACAGAGAAACCAATCAGACCTGAAAAAGACAAAGCAGAAGAAAAGGTAATCAAAGAAGACGAAGCAGTATTAAGCAGTGAAATTAACGAGATCTCTGAAGACGAAAACAAAGAAACAGTGCCAACAAAGAAAACAAGAAAAGGAGATCATTGGCCGAGTGTCATTAAAAGAGTAAAGTACCACATAACAACCAGAAGTGAAGATCCAGATCAAGTGAATGAAGTAACAAGTCAAACTGAACAAGAAAATAAAACTGCGAAAAGAAGAAGCAAAAGACTGAAACTTGTGAATAATAAATTCAAGGGTCCTGATTGGACTTATATCATTCTTGAAGATTTTGAAAGCTCAGAGTCAAGTGACAGTGGTGGCGAAGGAACAAGTGCAGAATTGACGTACGAAGAAGAAACAAGACCACCCTGACTAAGCAAAAGAATAAGCTAAAGAAAAGAAGAAAAGATAAGAAGAGCAATCTTCCTTGTCGAAAAATGCCTGACGATAGAGTTACTGGGAGACCAAAACAGAAATGTTGTAGAAGATGCTGTGCAATATGCATATGTAGTCTAGTAATGGTGCTTATAGTATGGTTAGTCCTGATTGTAGCAGTTCCTTACCTTATGATAATAGATAAAAAGATTAATAATGAAACTAAGGAGAGGACAGCAAACATGAAGGGCAATAGAGTAGAACTAATGGCAGAAAGGGAACCAGAAATTCATCATGAAGTAGCTGACAACGGCACTAGTTTAAACGTTTTCACAAAGTTATTGTTTCAATATGTAGACACAATGGAAGTTAGTAATTGTTATGTCTGTATGAAGTTACCTGAATCAGTAGCAGAAGGATTAACATATCATCACTTACCACTGACATATGGCATATCATGTAGTGTTTTGTCTAGTTTATTTTATAGAACAGGGAAACTTCAGTATTATTATTCAAACTTAGATGTGATATTTTCTGAGGTTCCGATTCGTAAGAGTATGAACCCAGTGCTTAGTAGTCAAGACGCACAGTTTATGGGAGAATTTTTCTTAACAATGAAATCAATAGACATAACACATGCACATAGACACAATCTAACATGTTCTTTACTTGAAGAAGAAAAGATATTTTTGAATTTAGTAGAAGATAGAAGACAAGATTTTCAAAAGAAAGCTTCTGAGCATAAGGCTCATTTACCACCTTGGGCTGAGAAAGAAGGGAGTTACACACCTGGCAAGGCTCAAGCTGCTATGGCTCTGGATTTCGTAAAGACAGGGAAAATTTGTCTTCATAGGTTAAAGACTGATTATAACAATGTTTTCATCGGTACCAGTGAATGCGAACACAATTTTTTAATTCTTGGAGGTTGGGGACTCAAAGGAGGAACAGATTCAGTTTTTCCTGGAATCTATTATGTGTGTGGGAATAAGGCTTACTTTAGGCTTCCTGCACGGTGGTATGGAAGTTGTTATTTTGGAATAGTATTTCCAAAGATATACCATGTAAAAAGAAACACTGAGAGCAATGAAAACAATAGCGAATTAATACGTAGTAAAAGAGCTAGTTTTTCAGAAATTGTAGGTGATATATTTGGTGCATTGATACCTTCAGTGGGAATAATTCTGAACTCAAGGAAAATATGTAAATTGTCTACAGTGGTTGATCGTTTATCAACGGATACTGCTGGAGGTTTTCTAATGATTAATGCGGAAATGGTTGCGATTAGATCTATGGTGATGCAAAATCGACTTGCTCTTGATATTATATTGGCAAAAGAGGGCGGAGTCTGTAAATTATTGAAGACGAAACATTGTTGCACTTATATTCCTGATAAGAGTGCAGAAATTGGAACGTACATACAGAATATAACTAAACTTGAGAAAGAAATTAAACCACTGGAAGTTGATAGTGTATGGGAAAGATTGACAAATAGTATATTGTCAATTGGTACCTGGTTTGCTAATGTAGGAAAAGGACTTATAGGTCAAATATTAGTACCCTTAGCAGGGATAGCAATAATAATATTGGTAGTGACAATATGGTGCAAATGCTGTAAAAAGAATGGAACGTATAAGGTGACAGGAAGAGGAAAGAAACGAAAGGTAGATGAAATCGAACTTGAAGAGTGGAGAAGTGAATTATACAAGAAATTAAAAGGAGATTGTAAAAATGGAAAGTGTAAAGATGAGAATGAAGTAATTAGCAAAAAGTTGGCATCTGATTGAGGGTAGTGTTTTGATGGCTCAGAAACGCCATCAGAGAGGGGATTGATGGAGCAAGGTTTCATAAATGAAACTTGCTTGTATTCAATCCTCCTATTTACTAAACTTGTATTGTTAATACTAACCTTTTGCATTCACGACACGAAAGAAAAGGAAGCTTGCCTATGTGTTTTACTAATGAATAACGCTTGTCCGTAATCTAAAATGGCCGCTATGCGCGGGAAAACTCAATGCGCATGTCGCAACCATATCACATGTGACGTCTTTCTTTGCTTGGTGGGAAATTTCTGCTTCTGCGCAGTGTGTAGTAAAATGGCTGCTTGATGTTTTCACATGCTTCAGCTTGCTTTCATGTCATTACTAAATTGTCGTTTCCTAACGCTACTAACGCGGGTTAGAATATATAATTAAATGGGAATAGAATAGAAAAAGTGGGCATACAGTGAAACATTTTATTTGTGATTTTAATATTTTCTTCTTGCACTTTTATTAGTTCGTAAACTTGGGCCTGGGTTGGTGACCTGAAACTCGAGAGGCAAATGGTTCTGCGCATGTGTCCTGTGTGCCTGCCAAATGAAGTCAATCTGGACGTCGTCCAAGGCCGCGACCCGATGGCCGAAGATGCTGTACTTTGGCTTTCCTGTTGCATATTGACACATTGTCTATGAAAATTGATTTACATTTGTCATGAGACGGGTGGGAAATAAAGCGAATGTATTAAATTGAAGGGTGGGAATTTAAAAACAATAGGCTTTACAAGTTAGGCCAAATCGATATGGTGCGACAATCCACCTCCTGTCCCTGTCCAATCAGAAGTAGTGGCCCCATATTTTAGCAACATTAAGGGGAGGTACATGGGCGTAGAAGGGTATAATAGAATATAGCATTAGTTAATTAGTTAGAGCATGCGTTCGCGAAGAACAGGAGTCCGTGCTGCCAGAGCGCTCTTAGCTCCAGACTGCCAAGCTGATCGATTGCAGACCGAATTGCTGTCCAGAGAGAGGTCCTGAGGAGGGGGCGGCAGAGTCCATTAGAAGGAAGGCACGGGAGAATCGAGGAGAAGTCGAGTATCAGAGAGGGGAAAGACGCAGGCGTCGTTGTAGAGAGGTCACCGGTCCTGTCCTGATCCTGGAGGAGGTCTTTGCTCTTCATCAGAGAGGGGAACGACGCAGGCGTCGTTGTAGAGAGGTCACCGGTCCTGTCCTGATACTGGAGGAGGTCTTTGCTCTTCATCCTTCCTGGGTCTTATTCTTTCAACTCCTTGGCTAAGGGGTTTGGTTCTCGCACTTAGGTAAATATAATGCAACCTTTAGTTGCGCTGCTATCTCTATCCTCTCCTCTTCTTTAAACACCGTCATTGATTAGCAATAATCATTTCTAGGCTTAATCTTGGGTATTTGCGATTAAGTACCATGTGGCTCTGTATTTTACTCTGCTAAATCTTTAGATAAACATTTTAAAACTTCCTGACTCAGTGGTTATTTCAGGATTATGTACTATAATGAACGTCACTCATTTTAAATTTCCCAATTAGCAAAGGATTCATTGGTAAGTCATTACTCTTCAATCAGAAGGTAATTGGTAGCAGGGATTTTGATAGAGAGTAACAACTGATAAAACCCAGCGTAACTATTAGCGTATTGTGAATGTATGGGCCCAAGTGAGTATCTGGTGTATGAATGTTGTTTGCTGATATCGCGCTGGATCAACACCATACCTGGGAATGTGTCATGCATACACGCAACAAGGACTTTTACACCTTAAATTCAGATACGTGGCTATACATGTTGTTCTGGGAGTAATTGTGTTGTGAGAATGGTTAATCTAACTAACATATTCCCATAACAGTCCATAGTAACGAAGCTTGAGGGTACCGGAAATGTTCCCAGGGAGTAAGGCAGGAGCCTGGACTGAGATTCACAGACAGCGTTGTTTTGTACTGCGCTGTATGGCACACATACAGTGTGTGGACTGTTTAAGAATAACATAGGTATAGGATTTTGTACTGGAAGAGTGCGCTCCCAGTACAAATCCCAGTACAAATCCGCAGGTGTGCGCGGTGTTGTGCCAGCGCAGGGGTAGTGAGCAGCAGCAGGCCATTTTGTATACGTATTGCTTTGCAATGCTTTTTCACCTGTACAGTGCAGCGCAGCAACTTTATTTGCTTCTCTATTGCACTAAAAAAATAATAAATCTGACCCTCAGTGCGCATGCCTGCCCGCCTATCCTTAACCCAGCACTCTTAGGCGCTTGGTAGCAATTAAAATGAAAAATAATCTTTCTTTCTCATTTCTCTCTCCTTAGTTCACCTCATCTCTTCTACCTTGACCCTCCTCTTAAGCTCTTTCTCTCTCCTCCTGTATGTACCATCATCTTCTCTCGTTATCTCAGCTCTCTATTCCTCGCCTCTCTTTCAATATACCTAATATACCTCACTTGACCTAATCTCCCTCTCTCTTATGCCCTTGCCCCATTCTCTATCACTCTCTGTGCCTACAACTATGTATATCAATCCTGGACCCCTCTCTCTATCTCAACTCTCTTTACCTCATCCATCGCTCTCTACTACACTGCTCATGTCCCATTTGACTTCCCTGTATCTCTCTTTTATCTACTCCACTTTTCACACAACCTCATCTCTATCTTTAACTCACCTCTATACCTCTCTCTTCGTGTCTTTACCATCTTACCTCTCTAAATATCAATCAGCCCTTACTCTCCTTCACCACTCTCCCTGACCTCTCTATCTCAGTTTCCTCTATCTCACATCTCCTTCACTAACTCACCTCTTCCTACCTCACTGCTCTCTCTCCCTATCTAACCTCTCAGTTTACCTCACCGTTAGTGCACTACCTCACCTCTCCACCTCTCCACCTCCCCTTTCTCTCATTCTACCTTTGTTCCCTTTTCATCACCTCTCCAAGGGGCATATTCACAAGAACGTGCGCTAAACATCTCCAAAAAATGTTAACGCAACTTCACACATCGCAGCCTATCGCGGGAAAATAACCCTGTGTTAACAACACGGCGGTACCATGCGATAGTCTCCCGAAAACGCGGACAATGTCCGCGATACAACTACCGCGACGGTGATAAAAACCCAAACCCCAACGCAAAAAAACATGCGATGGGCCAAACCGCGATGAGGAAATCAGCGATAAGCAGCTCCAGGCCTGCAATACACACACGGCAGGCGGGAAAATCACTTCAAAAGCAGAAAAAACACACAAACACAAAATAACCCACATCGAAGCACCATGGAGGCAGCCGGAGCAGGCGCAGAGGACGAGCGGAACCCCACAAGCACCCCGGACGACCAGCCTGGGACCTCGGGGACAGGGAAGGGCAAGGACAAGAAGAAGAGGAAGAGGCGGTTCGGTCCGCAGGAGAATAGGATCCTGGTCACGGAGGTGATGGAACACCATCAAGAACTGTTTGTCACCTCCAACGTTTCATTGGGCACCAAAAATGGAATATGGCGGTCCATCGTGGACAAGGTGAATGCCGTCGGAGAGCACAAGAGGTCAATGGACGAGGTCAAGAGGCGATGGATTGACATCAAGCGCAAAACCAAGGAGAAACTCGCAGGCAACCAGAAGGCAGCAATGCAGACTGGAGGTGGGAGCCCAGCGCCACAGCTGGAGCTGGATGACATGGAGGAGCTGGTGTCGACAGACATCAGTGTGGAGACCGTGACAGGAGTCGGGGGAGCGGACACTGCTCGACATGACACAACACAACAGTAACAGGGTGAGTAACCACCAGGTACTGGGGGGACAGGGGGAGATGGCCACAATGGCACACATGCACAATCAAGCAGAGCACAGTGCACACCCACAATCACTCTGGATCATGGCCCTGATCTACAGACTGTCACAATGTACATTGCCATGCTGTCTGAATGTGAACATGTACCATGCGGCTACATATATGTGGACACATTGTAATACAGCATCTCCCCTTCACATTATAGAGGCACCATCAACACCTCCTGCTGAGCAGTCCCAGCCACTCTTCACTGATGACGAGGAGGACACCCCCAGCATCGACACCGAAGCCCTCCAAGACATCATTGAACTCATCCGCCAATCACCTCCAGGATCAGGGCAGCCGAGCTGCATCGAGGAGACCCCACCCACTCCACAAACCACCCAGCAGGAGGCACCCACAACCCCGGCTGTCTCCCAGGACCCCCACGAACAGTACTCGTTAGGGACTCTATGCGTGTGAGTAATAGCAAAAGAGTACGCTGGTATAAATTTGATGTTATATCACCTAGAAAGGGTAACATTGGAGAAGTAACAGGTACTTCTGGAGCTTGTGTGAAGAGTAGACGGAAGTGTTTTACTCGTAGTGTATGTTTAGTAAACGGAAAGGTTTTACTAAGTGTGAGAGAAAACTATCTTTTCTATTTTAGAGAAACTGGCACGATAGCGAATGTTTTATGTTGTTACTGAAAATTAAAAATTGTAGAGAAAATAAGTTTGCGTAAATTTTTGTAAAGGGAGGGTCAGTTGCCGGAGAGGGAGCTGACGTCACAAAACGCCGCGCTGAGATTGGTTGAATCAGCGGGTGTGGAAAAAACCCTTGTAAAGGAGGGGTCAGTAGTCAGGAGTAGTACTGACGTCACAGGTGCCGCGCTGGGATTGGTTAACACCAGCAAGGACAGAAAAGAGCAGATTGTAAAGGAGGGGTTGACAGATAAACGTCACCAAAAGGCCGCGCAAGGATTGGCTCGGAAATAAAAGATAGCAGACATTTGATTGGTCAAAATTATAGAAGCGAAATTCTTAGTGGATAAGGATTGCATGTTAAAACGCGATTCGACTATAACAGGAATTCGTCAAGATAGGAGATATTTAGGCTTTGCCGAATATAATTTTATACATCGGTACTTACCCAAGATGTACGGAGAAAGGAGAAAAATGTCATTTTTACAAAAGATCAAGAATTATTTTAAAAAGGAAAAACCAATCAAAACTAGAGAAGGAATTATTATTCCACCAGCTAAAACGCCCGCTTCATTCATGATGATGGAGAGAGGTTATCATACTTGTGTATGGATGGAGAATTGGATAGAATATACCAAATATGATGGAATACTAGCATTTCCCGAGAATGGCACGTTCAATGGGCGAATTCTACAAAACTTAAGATTGAGGATGAATGACTTAGAACCCAGACCTAGATTAACTCAGTACGAAGCTCTAGAGGAATGGGAAACCGAGGCATTTGAGCGGGACCGATCTAGAAGTAATAGGAGTTATCCAGGATTTTTCCCCAGATACCTACATGAGTCTAGGAATGGTCAGATGAAACAATGGAGAAGGGCAATGATTACAGAAGGATTATATCCATTGTTCTCAGCAGAGGAGAAATTAGGAAGTAAGTGCACAGAAAAGACAAAACATTTAATGAGAAATGAGGAGTCTGAAGATGAATTTATGGAGGAAATGTTAAGAAACCCCCCACCATATCAGGAAGGGACAAGTGGATGCACCCCAAGTGCACCACCGAAAACTCCATTAGTGCCACAGGTAATGCATGAATTCACCACGAGTAGAATACTTCATGACAAAGAAAAAGAAGCCCTAGAAAAGACCAGAGCAGAATTAATACAGAAAATAACCCAGATAAAAGTACATCCTGATTCGTTGACCATACCTGTAACAATTGGTCCAGTAGTTCCATTATATGGTACTCAGGGAAGCTGTCCTCCACCGATACTTACACCTACTCCTGCGAATAATCCAAAACCTGAAGCTCCAGTTATAATTGAGGATCAATTTATTGACTGTGAATCCACAATATCACTCATGGACTTGCCTATTCGAGGTTCTGTAAATAGTACTCCCAGGAAAGATGTACCTGGATGTTCAAAAGATGTAAGTTTAATAACTTCATCGGGAGCAAAAAGTGCTACCATAGTAACACCTGAAGATCTAGAAAGATGGGTGCAAGGGTCAGTTAAACAGTGCACACCTCCGAAAATAATGGACATTCATAAATTGAAAGTCGAATTAGAAGAAATAATAGCAGGAAATGTAGGACTAGAACGCTTAAATACCTATGATGAAGAAGAATTATTGTTCCTGTGTAGGAGTATCACCAGAAATGTAAGGATATTCCATGAAAAATTATCCAATTTAGCATTACAGATGGGATTAGAAATAGGGAGATCAAAGGTACTACAGAAACCCTATAGAGCAGAATTTTCAGACAAAGATTTAGAAAATATGAATGCCTCTGGAAGAAGATTACAAATAAGAGAATTAATGTTAGTTTTGCAAAAATGGGGAGACCTAGATAAATGGAAAACTAGGTGGGCCAAGAAAAAGGAAGAAGCACGAACAAATAGAACAGCATCAGAATATGTGATGAAGGAAACAGGGAAAGCAGATCAAATGTATCCCATGTGAGAAGTTGCGGGAGGAGGATATGTACATGTCCCATGGAGCAGACAGGATATTTTGTCATTTACGAATGATTTTCCAAAATTGAGAGAAAAACCAATTGAATGGTACAAGCAGGTTGACAGGTTTGTGAAGGTGTCAAAGGTATTGTTGAAGGATTTGGATGGTTTGTTTGACATAGTGGTACCTGCCGATTTGTGGACAGATTGTAAAATTACAGTTGATTGGCCTAGTGATGAATATCCTAGAGATCCGAAAACAGGTGCCCCGTCAAATGATGTGATGAAAAAGTATCAGCAAGTGATAACTTACCTGAAAGGGAAAATACCACCGAAAGAAACAGATTGGGTAAAAATAGATCGAACTACCCAAGAAGCTAATGAATCAGTACATTCCTACTATGAGCGTCTATTGCAGGTATTTAAACAGTATAGTGGATTTGAGGACATTGGAGACAAAAACATGAGTCAGTTTGTGTACCGGTTTGTTTACGGTTTGAAGCCAGAAATTTGCCAGATGATTAAACAGCATATGCTGTGTTGGCAGGGAAAGCCCATTGACGAAATTTTGAAGTATGCAAAATATTGTGGAGACGATATTGAGGATAGACACAAGAAATTGCAGGAAAAAGTAATGTGGGCTCAGGTGAAAATGGCTGAGAAACAGGGAATTAATTTGGAAAATCCCAGTGAAAATCCAGGAAAAGATTCTGGAACGAATGGTGATGCTGGGAATGGTGGAAAATTTAGAGGACGAATGAGTAGAGAAGAAGCTAAAAAGAAATTTCCTTGTCATGGATGCGGAAAATTGGGGCATTGGAAGGATGAATGTAAAAAGATCCGGAATAATAATGGCCCAAATCAAAATTTAAATCCACAGACGCAGAATGACTCACAGCAGGGTGCAAATCCTCAGAGTCAGTTGCCACCTGCACCTATTCAGGGTAATGAAAGCAGAGCAAAGCATGGTACAGACATCGGATATCAGAGAGGAAGTGGTAAGAATGATTATATGACATCACAATTTCTTTTGCAGGACGATTTCTGTCAATTCAGTCCATGACGGTGCCTAGGAGAGGGGAAGAAGGAGTGCATACTTGGCGCATCCTTACAGGTAGATCAGTCAGGTCCATATGTTGAAGGGAATGTGAAAGGTAATAATATTACTTTCCTTTTGGACACTGGTGCTACCCGGTCTACTGTGAGAACAGCAGACATTCCAGACCTTCCTCTCTCTGGTGAAAATATCCAAGTAGTGGGGGTAGCTAATCAGCGGATTAGAACACCTCTTACCGAACCAATGGAAGTTAAAATTGGAAACTTCAGAGAAATGCATCAATTTGTAGTGTGTGATTCTAGTCCAGTAAACTTATTAGGTAGGGATTTGTTGTGCAAGATGAATTGTACCATTTTCTGCACACCGGATGGTGTGGCAGTTCAGACACCAGATGAAGATCATGTATATAAAATTATGATTGCAAAACAAGGTACAGAAGTGGATGAGATGTTTTCATTAATAACAAAAGATGAGTTGCCAGAAGAATTAAAAGGTACAGTAAACCCCATAGTATGGGATTTCACCGGAAAAGAAGTAGGACTTATGGCTAAAATAGATCCAGTTAAAATTACTGTAAAGGAAGGTGCAATTTTCCCAAATACCAGACAGTACAAAATGAGTGCAGAAGTAAAAGCAGGAGTCATTGAAGAAATAAATCGAATGGTAGAACAAAACATACTAAAAGAAGTAATGAGTAGCCCATGTAATTCACCAATAATGGGATTAAAGAAACCTAGTGGAAAATATAGGATTGTTCAGGACCTGAGGAAAATAAATAAGATTGTAGAACCATGTTGTCCCATAGTACCAAATCCTGCAGTAATTCTATACCAGATTCCGTGGAGTGCAGGATGGTTCACAGTAATTGATTTGTGTCAAGCATTCTTTTCAATACCATTACATCCAGACAGCCAGTATCTTTTCTCATTTAAATTTGAAAACAAGGTTTATGTGTGGAATCGTGTTCCTCAAGGGTACACAGAAAGTCCTTCTATTTTCAACCAGATACTGAAAAAGTGCCTTGAAAAACTAGTGATGCCAGGAAGCTCAGTCTTAGTCCAATATATCGACGACTTATTGGTGGCATCGAACACCAGAGAGGACTGTGTTGTTGATTCCATAGCATTATTAAATCTTTTGGCAGAAGAAGGACATAAAGTCTCACCTGAAAAGTTGCAGTTCTGTACAACAGCTGTTAAGTATCTGGGACACCAAATTGAGAGAGGAAAAAGAAGAGTAACAGCTGAAAGAGTAGCTTTAATAAAGAAAATGCAAATGCCTGTAACACAAAGACAAGTGAGAATGTTCCTAGGAATAGTAGGTTACTGTCGACAATGGATACCAGGATTTTCCATGTTAGCTAAGCCCTTAATTAACATGACAAAAAAGAAAGCAAAGGACCCTGTGGAGTGGGAGGATGAAAGTGTAGAAGCTTTTGTAAAATTGATAAATGCCCTATGTTCAGCAACTGCTTTAGGCATGCCTGATTATAAAAGAGAATTTGCATTGTTCTGTCATGAGAGAGAAAATTGTGCACTTTCTGTCCTAACTCAAAGACATGGACTAGAAAGACGTCCTATAGCATATTTTTCTGCTACATTGGACCCAGTAGCAGCCGCATTGCCAGGATGCTTAAAAGCAGTGGCGGCTACTTGTTTGAGCATTGAACAAAGTGAGTCAATTGTGATGGGACACCTTGTAAAAGTGTATGTTCCTCATGCAGTTGTCATTTTGTTGACAAGAACCCGAACTCAACATCTTACTCCTAGTCGGCTGACTAAATACGAAAGAATCATAATGGGTGCTGAAAATGTGAATATGGTAAGGTGTACTATAATAAATCCAGCAACCTTACTACCAGACCCATATCATGAGAGAATTAAAGATGATGAAGACGATGAACATGATTGTATACAAATTACAGAATTATGCACAAAACCACGCCCAGATATAGAGGAACAGCCTCTTAAAAAGCCAGACAGGGAGCTATTTGTTGATGGTTCATGTCAAAGACATGAAGATGGTAAACTAACTGCTGCCTATGCGGTATGTGAATTAACTGGAATAGTTGAAGCATCTTATTTACCAGGAGTCAAATCTGCACAAGTAGCTGAATTGATTGCGTTGATAAAAGCATGCAAAATTGGGAGGAATCAGAGAGTAACCATATTTACAGATAGCCAATATGGTTACGGGGTTGTGCACGATTTTGGCCAACTATGGATGCAGAGGGATTTCATGACTTCTTCAGGATCCCCCATTAAAAATGGACAATTTGTAAGGGAATTGCTAGAAGCAATACAATCACCAAAAGAATTGGCTGTGGTGAAATGTGCCGCACACCAGTCAGGAGATGACTGGGTGGTAGTCGGCAACAGATATGCAGATCTGGTGGCTCAACATTGTGCCAAAACCAGAATGTCAGTTAATAAGAGGGTGGAAAGAATGGGAATCAGCTGCCAACTTATGTTGTATATGCCACCTGAAACTTGGAATGACGTCAAGAAATTGCAAGATGAGGTTGATGAAAGTGAGAAGAATTTGTGGATCAAAGTGGGTTGTTCCCAAAGAGGAGATGATGAAGTGTGGATCAGTGCTGATGGCAGACCAGTCATGCCAGACTGTTTACTCTCACAAATGGCTAGGATGTATCATGGAGACACACACATAGGGAGAGATGCAATGATTAGGCTGGTCAGACAAAATTGGTATAATCCTAAATTCAGGGCTGTTGCAGAGAGTCTTTGCCAGAGATGTCTAACTTGCCAGATGCATAATCCGGGGAGGAAGACAGTAATTGGATTTGGAAAAATTGGAAAGGCAGAGGGTCCATTTATGAGACTTCAGTTTGATTTCATACAGTTACCACCATGTAGAGGGCTGAAATATGTACTAGTCATAGTGTGTCTGTTTTCAAAGTGGGTGGAGGCTTACCCTACTAGGAGAAATGACAGCATTACAGTTGCAAAACTGTTGCTACAAGAGCTCATTCCTAGGTTTGGTTTTCCAGTAACTTTGGAATCAGATAGAGGAAAACATTTTAACAGTGAAGTGATTCAAATAATCTGTGAAGCATTTCAAATCAAACAGAAACTGCACTGTGCATATCGTCCAGAAGCTTCTGGAGTGGTTGAACAATTGAATGGCACTATAAAATCAAGACTGGGAAAAATGTGTGCATCAACATCATTAGAGTGGCCAGATGCATTGCCACTCGTTTTAATGGGACTCAGAAGTATACCTGACAGAACCACAGGATTGAGCCCACATGAAATAATGATGGGAAGAGCAATGAGACAAACACATGTTCCCACAAACAAACTGGTGAATATATCTGATGATATGGTTCTGGACTATTGCAAAGGATTGGCTGACCTAGTGCGTTCTGTCTCTCATCAGGTTGGAGAAGACGCAGTTTCCAGGCAGCCCGAGCAAGAACATGATCTGAATCCTGGTGACTGGGTGGTAGTGAAGAATCACACCAGAGAAACGTGTCTATCACCTAGATGGGGCAGACCGTGTCAAGTCATACTGACAACGAATACAGCAGTGAAGTGTGCCGGATTTCCTAATTGGATTCATGTAAGTCACACCAAGAGAGTACCAGATCCCGAGGAAGAGAATCCTCAGACAACGCCAATCACTGAAGAGGCTGAAGGTTGCCCAGCTGTAGGATCTCAAGTTCGAGATTCCAGAGAAGCTGAAGAAGAACAACCGAGCACAAGTCAGGATTGGATACCAGTGGTAGAAGTTCCTGAAGTATACCACAGAACAAGAAGTCAAGCGAAATTGGAAGAAATTGAAGAAGATCAGATAGGTGAAGAAGAAGCAGTTCAGGAAAAAGAAGAAAAGACATTAAGAAATCCTGAACAAGGTCAGATAGGGAAAGGAAACTGGACTCAAAACAGTGAAGACCTAATAGACTTTGAACAGGGACAGACAGGTCTAGAAGAATCCGGTCAGGCTGCAGAAGTTCACAGTGCAATAAGCCCTGATCAGAACAAGTTAGATCAAGAAGAGTGCACAGAAGAAAACCTTGAAAAACATGAACTTGAAGAAATAAATAAAGAACAAGGTCAGTTATTGGAAACTCACAGCGGAGCTGTTACAGAGAAACCAATCAGACCTGAAAAAGACAAAGCAGAAGAAAAAGTAATCAAAGAAGACGAAGCAGTATTAAGCAGTGAAATTAACGAGATCTCTGAAGACGAAAACAAAGAAACAGTGCCAACAAAGAAAACAAGAAAAGGAGATCATTGGCCGAGTGTCATTAAAAGAGTAAAGTACCACATAACAACCAGAAGTGAAGATCCAGATCAAGTGAATGAAGTAACAAGTCAAACTGAACAAGAAAATAAAACTGCGAAAAGAAGAAGCAAAAGACTGAAACTTGTGAATAATAAATTCAAGGGTCCTGATTGGACTTATATCATTCTTGAAGATTTTGAAAGCTCAGAGTCAAGTGACAGTGGTGGCGAAGGAACAAGTGCAGAATTGACGTACGAAGAAGAAACAAGACCACCCTGACTAAGCAAAAGAATAAGCTAAAGAAAAGAAGAAAAGATAAGAAGAGCAATCTTCCTTGTCGAAAAATGCCTGACGATAGAGTTACTGGGAGACCAAAACAGAAATGTTGTAGAAGATGCTGTGCAATATGCATATGTAGTCTAGTAATGGTGCTTATAGTATGGTTAGTCCTGATTGTAGCAGTTCCTTACCTTATGATAATAGATAAAAAGATTAATAATGAAACTAAGGAGAGGACAGCAAACATGAAGGGCAATAGAGTAGAACTAATGGCAGAAAGGGAACCAGAAATTCATCATGAAGTAGCTGACAACGGCACTAGTTTAAACGTTTTCACAAAGTTATTGTTTCAATATGTAGACACAATGGAAGTTAGTAATTGTTATGTCTGTATGAAGTTACCTGAATCAGTAGCAGAAGGATTAACATATCATCACTTACCACTGACATATGGCATATCATGTAGTGTTTTGTCTAGTTTATTTTATAGAACAGGGAAACTTCAGTATTATTATTCAAACTTAGATGTGATATTTTCTGAGGTTCCGATTCGTAAGAGTATGAACCCAGTGCTTAGTAGTCAAGACGCACAGTTTATGGGAGAATTTTTCTTAACAATGAAATCAATAGACATAACACATGCACATAGACACAATCTAACATGTTCTTTACTTGAAGAAGAAAAGATATTTTTGAATTTAGTAGAAGATAGAAGACAAGATTTTCAAAAGAAAGCTTCTGAGCATAAGGCTCATTTACATCCTCATTTACCACCTTGGGCTGAGAAAGAAGGGAGTTACACACCTGGCAAGGCTCAAGCTGCTATGGCTCTGGATTTCGTAAAGACAGGGAAAATTTGTCTTCATAGGTTAAAGACTGATTATAACAATGTTTTCATCGGTACCAGTGAATGCGAACACAATTTTTTAATTCTTGGAGGTTGGGGACTCAAAGGAGGAACAGATTCAGTTTTTCCTGGAATCTATTATGTGTGTGGGAATAAGGCTTACTTTAGGCTTCCTGCACGGTGGTATGGAAGTTGTTATTTTGGAATAGTATTTCCAAAGATATACCATGTAAAAAGAAACACTGAGAGCAATGAAAACAATAGCGAATTAATACGTAGTAAAAGAGCTAGTTTTTCAGAAATTGTAGGTGATATATTTGGTGCATTGATACCTTCAGTGGGAATAATTCTGAACTCAAGGAAAATATGTAAATTGTCTACAGTGGTTGATCGTTTATCAACGGATACTGCTGGAGGTTTTCTAATGATTAATGCGGAAATGGTTGCGATTAGATCTATGGTGATGCAAAATCGACTTGCTCTTGATATTATATTGGCAAAAGAGGGCGGAGTCTGTAAATTATTGAAGACGAAACATTGTTGCACTTATATTCCTGATAAGAGTGCAGAAATTGGAACGTACATACAGAATATAACTAAACTTGAGAAAGAAATTAAACCACTGGAAGTTGATAGTGTATGGGAAAGATTGACAAATAGTATATCGTCAATTGGTACCTGGTTTGCTAATGTAGGAAAAGGACTTATAGGTCAAATATTAGTACCCTTAGCAGGGATAGCAATAATAATATTGGTAGTGACAATATGGTGCAAATGCTGTAAAAAGAATGGAACGTATAAGGTGACAGGAAGAGGAAAGAAACGAAAGGTAGATGAAATCGAACTTGAAGAGTGGAGAAGTGAATTATACAAGAAATTAAAAGGAGATTGTAAAAATGGAAAGTGTAAAGATGAGAATGAAGTAATTAGCAAAAAGTTGGCATCTGATTGAGGGTAGTGTTTTGATGGCTCAGAAACGCCATCAGAGAGGGGATTGATGGAGCAAGGTTTCATAAATGAAACTTGCTTGTATTCAATCCAGCTCACAGTATTAATTTATTAAACTTGTATTGTTAATACTAACTTTTGCATTCACGACACGAAAGAAAAGGAAGCTTGCCTATGTGTTTTACTAATGAATAACGCTTGTCTGTAATCTAAAATGGCCGCTATGCGCGGGAAAACTCAATGCGCATGTCGCAACCATATCACATGGTGTGACGTCTTTCTTTGCTTGGTGGGAAATTTCTGCTTCTGCGCAGTGTGTAGTAAAATGGCTGCTTGATGTTTTCACATGCTTCAGCTTGCTCTCATGTCATTACTAAATTGTCGTTTCCTAACGCTACTAACGCGGGTTAGAATATATAATTAAATGGGAATAGAATAGAAAAAGTGGGCATACAGTGAAACATTTTATTTGTGATTTTAATATTTTCTTCTTGCACTTTTATTAGTTTGTAAACTTGGGCCTGGGTTGGTGACCTGAAACTCGAGAGGCAAATGGTTCTGCGCATGTGTCCTGTGTGCCTGCCAAATGAAGTCAATCTGGACGTCGTCCAAGGCCGCGACCCGATGGCCGAAGATGCTGTACTTTGGTTTTCCTGTTGCATATTGACACATTGTCTATGAAAATTGATTTATATTTGTCATGAGACGGGTGGGAAATAAAGCGAATGTATTAAATTGAAGGGTGGGAATTTAAAGACAATAGGCTTTACAAGTTAGGCCAAATCGATATGGTGCGACAATCCACCCCCTGTCCCTGTCCAATCAGAAGTAGTGGCCCCATATTTTAGCAACATTAAGGGGAGGTACATGGGCGTAGAAGGGTATAATAGAATATAGCATTAGTTAATTAGTTAGAGCATGCGTTCACGAAGAACAGGAGTCCATGCTGCCAGAGCGCTCTTAGCTCCAGACTGCCAAGCTGATCGATTGCAGACCGAATTGCTGTCCAGAGAGAGGTCCTGAGGAGGGGGCGGCAGAGTCCATTAGAAGGAAGGCACGGGAGAATCGAGGAGAAGTCGAGTATCAGAGAGGGGAACGACGCAGGCGTCGTTGTAGAGAGGTCACCGGTCCTGTCCTGATCCTGGAGGAGGTCTTTGCTCTTCATCCTTCCTGGGTCTTATTCTTTCAACTCCTTGGCTAAGGGGTTTGGTTCTCGCACTTAGGTAAATATAATGCAACCTTTAGTTGCGCTGCTATCTCTATCCTCTCCTCTTCTTTAAACACCGTCATTGATTAGCAATAATCATTTCTAGGCTTAATCTTGGGTATTTGCGATTAAGTACCATGTGGCTCTGTATTTTACTCTGCTAAATCTTTAGATAAACATTTTAAAACTTCCTGACTCAGTGGTTATTTCAGGATTATGTACTATAATGAATGTCACTCATTTTAAATTTCCCAATTAGCAAAGGATTCATTGGTAAGTCATTACTCTTCAATCAGAAGGTAATTGGTAGCAGGGATTTTGATAGAGAGTAACAACTGATAAAACCCAGCGTAACTTTTAGCGTATTGTGAATGTATGGGCCCAAGTGAGTATCTGGTGTATGAATGTTGTTTGCTGATATCGCGCTGGATCAACACCATACCTGGGAATGTGTCATGCATACACGCAACAAGGACTTTTACACCTTAAATTCAGATACGTGGCTATACATGTTGTTCTGGGAGTAATTGTGTTGTGAGAATGGTTAATCTAACTAACATATTCCCATAACAGTCCATAGTAACGAAGCTTGAGGGTACCGGAAATGTTCCCAGGGAGTAAGGCAGGAGCCTGGACTGAGATTCACAGACAGCGTTGTTTTGTACTGCGCTGTATGGCACACATACAGTGTGTGGACTGTTTAAGAATAACATAGGTATAGGATTTTGTACTGGAAGAGTGCGCTCCCAGTACAAATCCGCAGGTGTGCGCGGTGTTGTGCCAGCGCAGGGGTAGGGAGCAGCAGCAGGCCATTTTGTATACGTATTGCTTTGCAATGCTTTTTCACCTGTACAGTGCAGCGCAGCAACTTTATTTGCTTCTCTATTGCACTAAAAAAATAATAAATCTGACCCTCAGTGCGCATGCCTGCCCGCCTATCCTTAACCCAGCACTCTTAGGCGCTTGGTAGCAATTAAAATGAAAAATAATCTTTCTTTCTCATTTCTCTCTCCTTAGTTCACCTCATCTCTTCTACCTTGACCCTCCTCTTAAGCTCTTTCTCTCTCCTCCTGTATGTACCATCATCTTCTCTCGTTATCTCAGCTCTCTATTCCTCGCCTCTCTTTCAATATACCTAATATACCTCACTTGACCTAATCTCCCTCTCTCTTATGCCCTTGCCCCATTCTCTATCACTCTCTGTGCCTACAACTATGTATATCAATCCTGGACCCCTCTCTCTATCTCAACTCTCTTTACCTCATCCATCGCTCTCTACTACACTGCTCATGTCCCATTTGACTTCCCTGTATCTCTCTTTTATCTACTCCACTTTTCACACAACCTCATCTCTATCTTTAACTCACCTCTATACCTCTCTCTCGTGTCTTTACCATCTTACCTCTCTAAATATCAATCAGCCCTTACTCTCCCTCACCACTCTCCCTGACCTCTCTATCTCAGTTTCCTCTATCTCACATCTCCTTCACTAACTCACCTCTTCCTACCTCACTGCTCTCTCTCCCTATCTAACCTCTCAGTTTAGCTCACCGTTAGTGCACTACCTCACCTCTCCACCTCCCCTTTCTCTCATTCTACCTTTGTTCCCTTTTCATCACCTCTCCAAGGGGCATATTCACAAGAACGTGCGCTACACATCTCCAAAAAATGTTAACGCAACTTCACACATCGCAGCCTATCGCGGGAAAATAACCCCGTGTTAACGTGGAATTCACAACACGGCGGTACCATGCGATAGTCTCCCGAAAACGAGGACAATGTCCGCGATACAACTACTGCGACGGTGATAAAAACCCAAACCCCAACGCAAAAAAACATGCGATGGGCCAAATTGCGATGAGGAAATCAGCGATAAGCAGCGCCAGGCCTGCAATACACACACGGCAGGCGGGAAAATCACTTCAAAAGCAGAAAAAACACACAAACACAAAATAACTCACACCGAAGCACCATGGAGGCAGCCGGAGCAGGTGCAGAGGATGAGCGGAACCCCACAAGCACCCCGGATGACCAGCCTGGGACCTCGGGGACAGGGAAGGGCAAGGACAAGAAGAAGAGGAAGAGGCGGTTCAGTCCGCAGGAGAATAGGATCCTGGTCACGGTGAAGGAACACCATCAAGAACTGTTCGTCACCTCCAACGTTTCATTGGGCACCAAAAATGGAATATGGCGGTCCATCGTGGACAAGGTGAATGCCGTCGGAGAGCACAAGAGGTCAATGGACGAGGTCAAGAGGCGATGGATTGACATCAAGCGCAAAACCAAGGAGAAACTCGCAGGCAACCAGAAGGCAGCAATGCAGACTGGAGGTGGGAGCCCAGCGCCACAGCTGGAGCTGGATGACATGGAGGAGCTGGTGTCGACAGTCATCAGTGTGGAGACTGTGGCAGGAGTCGGGGGAGCGGACACTGCTCGACATGACACAACACAACAGTAACAGGGTGAGTAACCACCAGGTACTGGGGGGACAGGGGGAGATGGCCACAATGGCACACATGCACAATCAAGCAGAGCACAGTGCACACCCACAATCACTCTGGATCATGGCCCTGATCTACAGACTGTCACAATGTACATTGCCATGCTGTCTGAATGTGAACATGTACCATGCAGCTACATATATGTGGACACATTGTAATACATCATCTCCCCTTCACATTGCAGAGGCACCATCAACACCTCCTGCTGAGCAGTCCCAGCCACTCTTCACTGATGATGAGGAGGACACCCCCAGCATCGACACCGAAGCCCTCCAAGACATCATTGAACTCATCCGCCAATCACCTCCAGGATCAGGGCAGCCGAGCTGCATCGAGGAGACCCCACCCACTCCACAAACCACCCAGCAGGAGGCACCCACAACCCCGGCTGTCTCCCAGGACCCCCATGAACAACACATGGCCTTCCAACGCCGTGTGTTGGAGGGCCAGAGGGAGATGGCTGAGCAGGTGCGGGTGGGGTTCGACCTCATGGCTACCAAACTCGACGCCATCCATGGGTGTCTGAGTCCCATCAGGGACCACCTCCAGTCCCTAACGGACACCCACAGGCCGCTCCATGGTCTCCAACGAGCCCTGGCTGACATCGCTGGAGTCATGACTCGGAGACAAGAACACCTGTCTGCTCAGAGTGGCTCCAGCGATCTCAGCCGTGAGCTGGCACACATGCGGAGGCTCATGGAGGACATGGTGCGGATGGAGGCGGAAAGGATGGCAGCCACCGCTGCACATCAGCAAAATGTAGCTGGGATCTACCATGCCCTGCATATCCTCATCATGGCATTGCTGCCACAAGGCGTGGCGCAGATGAATGCTGCTGCTCCTACACCATCCACATGTCCGCCCCCTGGTGTGTCAGTGCCTCACAGTGCGGCAGGCATTTCCACTCCGGCACCTGATGCGTCACTGCCACACAGTGAGGCCGACAATCCACCTCCTGCCCCTGATGTGTCAGTGGCACACAGTGCTGCAGCCGGAACTGCAGCACCCACAGGTGAGGCAGAGCACACATCCGAAGACGAGGACGTGGATGGGATTGAGTTCAGAAGGAGGCACTAGCATTCATTTCCGCCACCTGGCCTGTTGCTGCTTGGTGCCGCACTTGGCCCCATGACCTTCCACTGACCCCCGATACACTCTGCTGCACTCACCTTGGACCGCGACATGGACTGCCATATCCTGTTTGGTGACAAATGACACGGCGACCAGAATGCGGACTGTACTCTTCCTCTTCCGCTGTACTTGTCATTCCCCGATGGACTTTGGCTGGCCCTCCACGAGCCCATTTGTGAAGTGCCGTTGGCATGGCCCTGTACTGCTCCAGCTGCAAAACTCCACTGGATGTGCATTAAACATTCAGAAACGCACTGCTGCGTCATGTCTTTCATCATTCAAGTATGAATGTGTGGATGAATGTAGGGTCAGTGATTCCCCCTAACGTCAATGATGCTCATCTAGTGGGATTCCAGTCACAGTGTGCTACATTGCCGATTGCGCTCCGGGTGCCGTAGACACAACAGGGACACACGCATTAGTCACTTCCTTGTCCGGACATGGACTGAACCACGCCCAGAGCCCCCGAGTCATCCAGAGCCCCCGAGTCATTGTTGCAAGCCCTGCGCTGGTCCGGCGTACGCCAGGCCAGACCACTCCGCTTACGCTCCGAGGGGGGGGGCCGCATCACTACATGTCGCAGGTTTACACGCTAGTGGTCTGCAGGTCACTGGTCTAGTTGTCAGCATGTCACGGCCACTCCCTGAGGGCAGGTTTGCACACACACCACACCCATCCGGCACAGGCGTCACAGGCCATGTGACCCCGCCAATATAAGGGGCCGACAACGTCACATTCCCCACTGCCGGAGGTGACTGGATGGCGGACGTTCCACGGTTCTCAATCATGAAGGGCCCATGAGTTGTTGCGCACAGGGTTAGTGGCACCCGAAGCCATGCATCCGTCACGGGCCTACCACCACGTGGCGCTGACTGGGGTCGCACAGGGTTAGAGGCACCCGAAGTCTTGCGGCCATCACGGGCCTACCACCACGTGGCGCTGACTGGGGTTGCACAGGGTTAGTGGCACCCGAAGCCTTGCGGCCGTCACGGGCCTACCACCACGTGGCGCTGACTGGGTTGCACAGGGTTAGTGGCACCGAAATTGCTGAGCGGGTGTGCAGCCTGCGATGATGACGTGTGCACTGATGTGGTCTCTGCCATTGATGCCCTCAGGACTCAGCATCATGTGTGGGACCTGCATAGGCGCGGTGCGGGTCCGCATGATGTGGAGCATGCCATGGTGGCGGGACCGGAGCCTGGAGCTTGCACGGGCACATGGTGTGCCCACTGGTGGACACACCATTGGCGGCAGGTGAGCAGTGGAGCCTGGGTGCGCAAGGGCGGACAGCCAGCGCTGGCTGGCGGGAGGGGCTAGGGTGCGGCTGCATGTGTGCGCAGGGGCGGACAGGCGTTGTTGCCGTGTGCAGTGAGATGGACTCTGCCATGATTGACTCTGGCCTCGATTACAGATTGCAGACCTGGTGGCTTGCAGTGTATACCGGCACGTGGTTGGAGACACACCGGTGGCAGCAGGTGAGCAGTGGTGCCTGGGTGCGCGGGGGTGGCAGTGTCCCTCTCTCTCTCTCTCTCCCTTCCTTTCCTTCTCTCTCTCTCTCCCTCTCCCTTCCTTTCCTTCTCTCTCTCTCTCCCTCTCCCTTTCTTTCTTTCTTTCTCTCTCTCCCTTCCTTTCCTTCTCTCTCTCTCTCTCCCTCTCCCTCTCCCTTCCTTTCCTTTACTCTCTCTCTCTCTCTCCCTTCCTTTCCTTCTCTCTCTCTCTCCCTTTCTTTCTTTCTCTCTCTCTCTCTCTCTCCTTTCCTTTCCTTTTCTCTCTCTCTCCCTCTCCCTTCCTTTCCTTTCCTTCTCTCTCTCTCTCCCTTTCTTTCTCTCTTTGCCTTTCTTTCATTCTCTGTTTCTCTATGTCTCGCTCCTTTGATGTGCGCATGACACACGTTCTGATTTTGTGCTTTATTTTCCAGGCGGTGACATCACGATTGTCCCGGACGGACCCGACAGGAGTCATCCGCATTGGTGTTTTGTGTTGTATTTCAATAAAGTTTTTGGTTGTTACTACAATGATGAGTGACTGTTTCTCGTTCTTCTGACCACACATGTGTGTTTCTTTTTGTCATTGTGCGACATCATGCGCTTTGTGTGGCTCTTGTGTCGTGCACGGTATGTGTTTGTCTGGGGGGGGGGCCTGGGAGTGGTGGCGGTGGGTGTTGTGGCCCTCTTGGGTCTCCGAGCTGCATGTTCATTGGCTCCATGGCATCTGTGGGTCTTCCGATGTGCCTCTGGGCTGGGCTCCCTTTCGTACTACAGGTAGTCGTCCTGCTTAACACCAGCAGAAGGCAGGTGTTAATTCCCTGCTGCTACCGCGGCTTATCGCCTGTTTTTGGTTCGCATCGCAGATCTGGCAGTTCGTTGTGAAAGTGGTGTTGTGGTGTTTTCGTGTGTTTTTGCACGGGAACGCCTACTCTGCATCTCATTAGGGTTAGTTGGTGGTGTCACCCGTGGGGATAAAATTTGCGGCAGTTATCGCGGGAATACTGGTGATGTCTGCAGTTTGCACACGCTTGTGAATGGGGCGTTAAATCTATCTCCACTTTTGATGCGTTAAGGTGGCGATAACTCGGCGATAAGTCCTTGTGAATATGCCCCTAAATATCTTACGCCTCTCTGGCTTCCTCTATTTCTCTACCCCTTTTTCTCTATAACTCCATTTCTCCTTCTATCTCTGCCTTCTCCTCTCACACAAACACATACCTCTCTCTTGACCTTCTCCTTCTCCTCCATTTTAACTCACCCCCTCCACCTCAACTCTCTTAAACCTTTTCTTTATAGATCTCTGTACCTCACCATCTCTTCCAAGCACATTTTACCTCTGCATAACCTACACCTCTCTTTCTCTATGTGATGTATGTCTCTCAGTTTCCTCTTTCAGCTCTATGCCACATTTCCTTTTCTGCCCTTCACCCCTCTCTTTACCTTTCTCTCTTCCTCACTACTCTCTTTACCTGGCTAGTTTTTCTTTTCTCTTCTCACTTTTTTCTCCTTCTGCCTTGCATCTTTTTGGCATCTCTCAAATCGCTCTGTCTAGCCCTACCTCTCTCTGCCTTTTTCTCGCTCTAATTGACCTCTTGTTCTACATTACCTCTCTCTCTCTCTACTTCCCTCCTTTGAGTACTGTGCTTGTCTGCCTCTCGTTATATTTCCTTCTCACCATCGCTATCTCTCTACTTCTCTGATGCACTCTAACACCTTAGCTATTTCCCTGCATCTCCTTCTCTACCTACAGCTTCTTCTTTCGATCTTTCTTTCTGGCTATCTCACATTTCTCGCTTTACTTCTCTCCCTAACTCACATATCTTTCAACATCATCTCTATCTCTACTCCATTCTCCCGCTAATTCACATCTCTCACTATACTGTACTCTTTATGTCTCTGTTCACCTCCTGTATCCTGCCCAATCCTATTCCTTTTATTCAGCTGGGCAACAGGTAACTGTCCAGCCACAGAGGTATACACATATAAAGGCATGGGAAGAGAAATTAGGATACATGTATTAGATTTATAAACAATTGAATGGTAAAAATCCTCTGTTGCTGCAAGAACACACTTGTTAAAGGGGTTACATTTGTGATTATTAATAGTTGGCAACTAAAGCTGCCATTTCAAGTCCTATCTGCGTATGTCTTATTTTAATAATATTCATTATCCACTAAACATCTAAAATGTTACTCTTAGTATGTTTTTCCTTGAACAGGAGTAACAAGCTGGTTACACACTGGATTCCACATAAAATGTTGTTGTTGCAAGTAAAAACAAAACAAGATCCAAACTAAAAAAGAAATGGTTAAATAATGGCTTTTTCAAGCTTCCTTTTGGTACTATATGGCTGGCACACACCAGGCAGCTTGAGCTTTCTGTTGTTTTTGCTTGGAGCCATTTCTGAAAGTTTAATATATAATTAGGACAAATTCATTCTCTTCATTCTTCAAAAAAGAAGTAAAAAAGCTTCTGCTTAATGGTCTCCTCCACTAGGAATACTTAATTACTAGTGATTCTTTATCAATGTGCTTGATCACTTACATATGGACTCCTTGGATCCTGGATCTACGAAGTGGCTGTGGTTTCTGTATTCTGTTTGCTGTGATTGCTTTATCAATGTGCTCGTACATTTACATGTGGACTTCTTTGGATCATGGATCTACCAAGCTGCTGTGGTTTTTTCTGCATTTGTTTGCTGTGTTTGCATTGCCCCCTTATTTCCCTTTCTGCATTTTTACCTTGTATATTTGACCTGCCTGTTCTATGTACAGTGCTCTGATACCCTGACAGGTCATGTTCTCACTTTATAAAACTCCAAAAATAAATAAATAGTAATTCAATATTGTTTGGCACCCCCTTTTGAATGAGTCAAAAGGGGTGATAAATGTAATACTGTGCCAAACAGTGGCCTCCAAATTATGTATTGCCCAGAGCTCCACAATCATGTCACTGTTTTAACAATGTTACATGTACAAAATGAGTTGACTCTCCCCAAATATATCTACGTTGAGTTTCTGAGGCAGTTTGCTCCTACTGTTTCTAGCTCTTCAGTCTATCAACTGACACATGGGGTATGAAGTATTTTCTTCTGTGCTAGGAAATAAGGGTATTCATGCAAAATGTGTTTGTGTGTGTGTGTGTGTGTGCATGCACATGAAGGAAACTTGCACTGTTGTTGCTCTTTGCTACAATAGATGTGTGTCTGATGAACACTTGCAATTGTTGTTGTGCCTTAGCAAATAGCAATTAGAGTTGTGGGTGGGCATTTGGAGCCATGCTTCAAAATATCAGGACAGTATATGATATATGAGGGCTATACCTAGATATCGGCGTCCAAGACATATCATGGTTCATCCACTGGCATTTCAGGGTAACAGCCTACTTAGGCCCTGATTATGAGTTAGGCATAGTGATACGCCAGGGTAAATAGTGCATAAATTTACTGGCTTGTCTGATCATGAGTTAAACTGTGCATGTTGTATTTATCACGTGTGGTAAATACTGCATGTCTGTGGTCCACATGCTCTATATATGGCATGTGCTATTTACCACATGTGATGTTTACCACATGCGAAAAATAACGCATGTGGTAAGTAACAACCCAATTACAAGTATGAGAGGTAATTGAAAACCAGTGGAAAATACCACCTTAGGATACCTCCGGTCAAAAGCAAGTGTTTAAAATTCCAGAAAGTATAGAGAATGAGAGGAAAGTAGTAAAACTACAACCAACGCAATATTGCAAAAACACAGAGTACATGCACTGTTTGAGCTAAAAAAATAATAAAATCACACACACACCTACAAACATGGCCAGACCCAGATAAACAGCTATAGACAGGTGAAGCTCTCACAGATTGATTGCAGCCGCCCACACTTGCATTCCGCAGTAGACCACCATGGATGCAGCGCTGCTAGGCCTCTATATCATACTATGCCAGATCCATGTTCTGCTACAATAAACCATGCAGCCCGAGGATGATAACCAGGATACCAATCAATGGCCTCAAATTGTGCAGCAACACCAGGATTGACACAGTAAGGCTGGAACCCATAAACATGTGTCAGCTTGTGGCCCAAAGAATACATAGGCTTAATATGGGTACAATACAAAACTTATTTTCATCATTGCGGATACCCTGGAGCCCAACAAAGGAATCCTCTACCATCCTGTCTTCTAGAAAATGCTAGCAGTGCTAGAATTCTTTGCAACAGGCACTACACAGAGGACAGTAGGATTGGTGCATGGTATTCCTCAGATAAACTTCAGCAAAATAGTCTGCTAAGTGATAGATGCTTTGGAGATAGTGAATGCCCATATACAGTTCCCCTTGGACACCCACAAAGCCAATGCCACCAAAGCAATCATTTACGGACAACCTTGGAACAATTGACTGCACTCATGTACACCAGAAGCCCTATTATGTAAAGGGCGTACTTTCCCTGTTTGCTCCCGGCGCACCTTAAAACAGGAGCGTTGGGCGCAAACAGGGAAATTGCACCCTATTACATGGAATGCGCTGACCCCAGGGTAGCCGCAAACTCGTGCTGCCCTGGGGGCAACGCATTAATGTGAAAAACAGAGCAGCTGCTTTGAAGCAGCTCTGTGTTTCACAGTGCAGGTGGCAACCTGCCTGCACTTTTAAGGGGGATTAGAGATCCCATTGCAGGCGGGTGCTGTGAGCGACTGCACCCGCCTGCAATGGAAGTTCTGGGGGTTCCATAGGATCCCCTTGACCCCCTCCAAAGGGCTGTCATCAGTGGGCGCACTGATAGTGCTCCACCTTTTAGGTGGTGCACTGTCAGTGCGCCCCCTGACAGCTTCTTAGCCTCTGCTCCCACGTCTTTAATACGGCGCAGAGGTAAAGGGATTCCCTCATTTGCATGGGGCCATGCCTCCATGCAAATGAGGGAATGCCCTCTGAAGATATCACTGGCTCTTTACATGCGCCATCAGTATTACAGAAGGGGACACGCAAGCTTTAGCGGCCTCTTCTGTAATACTAAAGTGCCCCAGGGGCACGCAATGCGTGCGCAAACGCCTGTTGCGCCCCCCGGGGCACTTCCAAAATATGGCCCCTGGTGGTTTCACATAGACAAGAACACATGTGCTGCAACCATAAAATGAGGCACACTATCAATATGCAAATGATGTGTGATGTGGACCTGTTTATCTTGAACTGGTGTGTTAGGTGCCCTGGATCAAACCAGAATGACATGGTCCTTCTAGAAATCTAACCTTCAGCCTCAAGATTGCAATGCATTATGATTGTTACCCCATATGACAGCACATACATGGATCAATATGAATATGTTCAATAGTACATCAGTCACTCTTCACAGTGCTGATGATTCTCAGGCAAGTCAACTATTTAACAGCCACATGTACTTCCATTGCAACTCTTATGCTCTTTAACCTTGGATTTCTCCGACCTCAAGACCTTCTATGTCACATGGTCCATGTGGCCATTGTCCTTTTCCCTATGTTAGCATGACCCAGCGGCGGACTGCCTTGTGCTTTGCGCACGTTACTATACAAACATATTTTTGCTTTGTGCCACACTGCAACTTTCACACAGAACATTCTATTGTTTTTGCGTTCTGCTCTTTCCTGGGATTTAGTCTCAACACTGCAGACAAGGTCGAACAACAATGCCCCTTGTTATTCTGTTCCGGTCAGGCCCTAGCACCTAGACATAACACGCAGAGGCAGCTGTTGTTTGGGAACACGTACTTTGGTCATATAGGTATACACGGGTGGGTAACACACATATTGGAGAGGGATCTTTCCAGAGAAGGAAGCGTGTAAGCACCTGTGATGTAGATCTTTCATCTATAGACTGAGGTACGGAGTCAGCTGCAAACACCCAGAGATCTTCTGATATATAATCATTTTGCTTCTATAGAAAGGGAGGGAGGTTAGGCTAAGCTGTCGTAAACAATGACAGCACCTTTTATGATTTACGGACTACTTGCTATGCTAACCGTATTTGTGTTAGGCATTTTTCTACTTGTTGTGGCACGTATACTGCATATTAGGGCACGATTGTTAAAATAAACATTTTAAACTTTCCTCGTGTCTCTGTCAGATCTTATTGTGGACCGGTAAGAGAGTGTGAGCGAAAGGGTGTGTCCTGCAATCGTGATTCCTGAGAGGGTCGGGAGTGTTGTGTTCTGGGGTGTCTAATCACTTGTTCCTCTGTGAGTGAGTAGGAGGGCAAGTGAGACACTATAGCTAGTTGGTCCCCGGGCTCATGGATACTCAGGTGGTAGGATGACTCAGTCCCTGACAACGAAGGTTCCATGATCCCAAGCACAGTTCTGTGACTCCGCAGAATCCCTGCAACATGGCGCCACCAACGTTTGGTCTGGTACTGATTCATGGGATGCCTGAGTAGTGCTTATGCTGGTCCACAATACCCTCGCACCGGATCCCGGAGACGTCCGTGGTGGGAGGGCTTTACCTCCTCAGTTGGTAGGGTACACCTCTTACTGTAGGTTTTTCAAGCTTGAATTTTAAAAGGGTTTTGACCCGTTTGTGCTACTGACAGATTCTCTACACATTTTATTATGGCTCAACCCATCGCAATTCCGGTACATTGCCGCGGGGCGGTTACACAGCATTTGTTACAGAATGGGGTCTCCAATGCCGGATCTCCTGTTGTTTTTGTGGTTGAAGCGGATCTAGCATACAGCTTCGAGGTTTTTTATTCCTGGGTTACGTTTCCCGCAGTAGATGCAAATGATAATTCCTTTCATGCTTATAAGGTTGCTGCGGTTCCGGCGGCATATCGTCCTTATGCGGTGGTTGAAGTTCCTCTTACAGCCTGGGAGCACAAGATTTGTTTTAATGGTGCCCTTCCCCACATTCTTTCGTTCGTACATATGGCCCCTTAACTATTGACTGGGCCACATGGCCTGTCTTGGCTGGTTTTACTCCACATCCCAATTATTTTAGCGCTAATTTAGCAGAGGTTCATTTACTTTATGGACAGATTTGTCTCCTCTATAGACGCCTGATTTAGTTTATTTCACATGCCTTTTTGGTGGCTCCCCCTGGAGCTGCGCCTCCGGTGCAGGCGCATGGTGGGGTCCTTGTGATTAGCCCAGTTCTTATTAATTCAGTAATGGGAAAACGTCCTCAGGATCGTGAAGACCTTCCATTTTGGATTGCTCAGAAGATTGAACAGCTTGATGTTGTCTTCCCACACACTGGTCCTGTAGAAAAACACAGGATCCTTACTATGTGTTTA
Organism: Calotriton arnoldi; assembly: GCA_963921515.1. NCBI lineage: Eukaryota > Metazoa > Chordata > Amphibia > Caudata > Salamandridae > Calotriton > Calotriton arnoldi. The sequence continues at coordinate 151,019 of CAWUFW010000902.1, forward strand.
CCAAGTGGCCTAATTCCTCCACAGGCAGATTGCAACACCTGGGGGGTGGTGTTTGCCTCAGTGTATACACTTTGTTTTGGCACCCCCTCCATGAGCATTCTGAAACAAATACAGAATGAACACGGGGCAGGTATTGCCCTGGATTTGGGGATGAAATTAGTGGGTATTTTTCCCATTGTCTCCGAAATTATTCTTTTTATTATTAAAGGTGAGGCAGTTTGCTTACAGGTTCGCCAACGCCTTTCGGCTGTGGCCAACGTTGATCGGGAACGTGAGTTACCAATTATTATTGCTGACGTTTATACATCCTTAGGTCGCAATAATTTGGGGGTCAGACCTTCTACCCAGTCCCAGCATAAGCCACCTCCTGAGAAGGAGGGGCGCCCAGTCTTTCCTAAAAAGACATGGGACAAGAATAAACAGCAACAGAAGCCTAGGTCTCGTGCTGGTTCACCACCACCTGACACTTCTGAACATAGATATGATTTACGTGATCGCTCTCAGATTAAAACTCCTGAGAGGTTTCAAGTTTCTGATTCTCCTTCTCCTCATTCCTTTCAGGAATAGGTGGATCAACAATTTGGCAGAGGAGGCCAACAGGATTGCAGACAAGGCGAGTCCATGCAACCTAAGCGGGACCCGCAGCACCAGTTTGATGTGAAAGTCAAACGGGAGGAACCACCTCCGTATTGAGCCCCTTTTCAGAAGAAAAAAGTTGTGCTTTAACAGCGAAATATGCCACACATGGTGAGAACCGTTCTCCTGAACAGGAGTTAGGCAGTGACTCTCCTCGACAGCGCGGCGGAAGTTACCGTAGTGCGGCAGACACTCTGCCGGTTTCTGGTGGCGAAAGCAACTGACACCTTTGTAACTGTAGACTTTATCATGTACACCTACAGATCGAAGGTGATATTAATTGCACCATAAATGCTATTTTTGGGGAAAACTTGAGGTCTTCTTATGACATTTTAGTAGCGGAGGTGGATTGGTCTCCCACATTTGTTCTTGCTTGGCCTCGAGGCGAGGAGGTGATTATTCCTTCTTTTTCGCAATATGTCCCAGCAGAGACTAAACATGCTTATGCATCGGAGTGGGCTCTTGCCTTAGCTCCTGCCTTATACTGCAACCAGGCTGGTTGGGATAAGGATTAACCGTTCCATGTTGTGCCAATTCGCTCAACTCCTCAGCCTCAAAATCTAATTCAATGTGACACCAAGGCATCCATTAAAGAAATTCTCAATCAATTGGAATACCAGGGTGTGATTGAACCCTGTGTTTCTGCGAGAAATAATCCTTTTTCCAATTTTGAAACCTGTTGGTTCATATCGCATTGTTTTGGATTACAGAAATTTTTGCTGTCCAAAACACACATGCTACAGCACTAATTGATAATATTGTACGTGAAAAGTTTAAAACTACTTTGGATATTTCCAATGTATTTTTCAGTCACAATTTGGCTCCAGAGAGCCGTGACGTATCCGCATTCAGCTCTCTCTGCTCTCAGAGGCGCTATGAGAGATTGCCTATGGGGTATAAGAATAGCCCCGGGGTTTTTGCGGCACGTATTGTGTCCCTTTTATTTGAAATTGATCCTGATGCTTTTTCGTATGTGGATGACATTTACCTGACAGATGATGAATTCTTGCTCGTGTGGATTGCATCATCGCTCGTTTCTCAACTTTAGGCTACAAATTTAACTTTGCAAAATCACATACAGCCCTTTTGGATGTTCTTTTTCTTGGCTGTGAGCTAACAAGTGAGGGTAGGGGTTTAGCACCCCACTTTCTGGAGAGGTGTGCTCAATTGCAACCTCCAGCTACCCTTAAGAAATTATAGTCTATGCTCTGTTTTTTTAAATTTTGGCAGAACTTACATTCCTGACTATGCTCAGCGTATCAAGCCACTCTACACATTGATACACCCTTCATTTTCTGCTTCCTCTTGGCTTCCGGAACACACCGCAGTGTTGCACGCATTACAAACTGACTTGCTTGCAAAACAATATTTACAAACTAGATTGAATACCGCCAATTTGGTTATCTGGATTGTACCCGGTTCAATCGGATTCACTTATGTGACTTTTAATGAGGGTGACACAGTTTCTATTTCCTATCAATCGTATCTGTATACTCCTGCAGAATTGCGTTTCTCTTCTAGTGAAAAAATTCTTACTGCTGTGCAGATGGCGATTCTGAAAGAACGCCCTCTTGCCCAAGGTAAACGCATTTTCGTCATTTCTCCAGTATCCGCCTTAGAGGCGGTCACAAAAGCTAGTGTTCCTAACTCCAAAGCTCTGCATCCTCGTTAGATACAATGGGCTACTTCCTTGACGTCGGTTGATGTCGATTTTACTTTTGACTCATCGTTACAAACTAAAGAGTTTCTTCAGTATGAACATGTTCACCCTCTCCCTTTGACGGTTTTTCCTCTGGATCAGTACAAAAGCATCATTTACACCTATGGCTCGGCTCAAACAGCCATTGGTTCTAAACAAGCTTATTCTGCAGCCTGCGCTATTGTGGTAGGTACAGTAGTGGACGGAGTTTTTCGGTCTACTTCAGTTCAAACTCAGTCCCTTGGTGACTGCATGGCCCAATTGGCAGAGTTATGAGCTCTGCTTTTGGCTCTCGAATTTGCTAATGCTGATTTACCCACTCTTATTGTGAGTGACTCTTTTTATTGTGTACAGTCTTTCAATTACAATTTGTTTTTCTGGAAACAGAATGAGTTTCGGGATTCTAAAGGTAGCACAATCAAGCATAAACTACTTTGGGTCAGTGTGGCTGCTCATAAAGATCGCTTGCCACTTACACATCTTGTCCATACATTAGCACATCAACATGCAGGAGCGCACGCTGTTGGAAATTCAATGGCTGATGAAGCAACCAAATCTGCAGTAGCCACAGTCAAAGTAGCAGCAGTTACTAGGTCCATGAATAAAATTGACAATGACATTTTGGCAGCCATAGCTGCATCTAATGTGGGCACTCCTTTTTCACAGGGTTTCCCTTCCCGTTATACTTATCAAATGACTTCTGAAAAAGTACCATTTGTAACTATTCCTACTGTTGGTGATCGCTTCATTCCCAACGAAGACCACAGACTATCACTCATTGTGGCCGGCCATGAAGCCTTGGCTTCTGCCCATGCAGGAGTGTCGGCTACAGTTTCTCTTTAGCAGCAAAGCAATTGGTGGCGCGGTTTATACCAGCAGACCCGTGCTTTGTTGTGAGATTTGTCAACAAATTAAGAGTTCTACTGTCGCGCTCATCTATTCATTTCTAACCATCCATTTCGGTGTATTTATCTTGATCATTGCGGTCCATAAACTTCTGATAATGCTTTCAAATATAATTTGGTTGCAGTGGATTCTTGCACAAGGTTCCTCTGGGTTTAATCACAGTGCTCTGCTTAAGCTTGACTGTTATAAAAGATTTGCATTTCTTTGTCGGGACTTACGCCTGTGGCACTTTTTATTCTGACCAAGGTCGGCTTTTGCCTCTCAGGCATACCGTGGTGCGATGAAGTCTATGGGAGTGCAGGTGCATTTCTCGTATTCATATAGGCCTGAGGGCAATTCTGTTGTGCAGCAGGTGAACCGTGACCTAAAGCAGACTTTAACAGCAAGGGTGTTGGATATGGGCCGTGGCTGGTTAATCCACCTCTATGGGGTTCAACGTGCTCTTAATAATCTCCCTAGAAGATCTCTGTGTGGGCAGACCCCATAGAAAATGCTTTTTGGCATTAAGTTGTTTGTTCTAGACCTTGAGGGTCTAGACCTTATGGTGGCTGCCGCTACCTTTGACGTAGATAACCACTGTGCAGAACTACAGAATCTACAAAAGAGTCGTGACACTCTGGCGAAGACAAATTTGCCCTCAACCTCACCAGCGGATGCTGCAGGTCTGATTCCTGTTTCTGGCTGGCTCCCCAAGATTGGTGACCTGGATTGTGAAAAAGTGGCGATCAAGAAAGAATTTGGTCCCTCGTATCATACCCCTGTTCCAGTGCTTGGTTTACAGGGCACCCAAACTGTGATTTTACCTCCAGTCCCTGGATACAAAGAGAATCGCTTTGTCTCAATCGAACATGTCAAGTTACACCATATGGCCAATTCTGAATAGTATACCAAGGAGTGTCCCACGATGGGATATTTCTTTACGGCCTGAGAGTAGGCCTGGGCATTGAACTCTGCTCCGTTCGTGGAGTTTGCGGAGTTTTCTGCACTCCGCAGAGCTCGCGGAGTGCAAGAAAACCCCGCTTCGCGTAGTGCAGCGGAGTTTTTCCCCCACTCGCGAACGGTAAGTTCGCGAGCGCGAGCTGATGCTCGGGTAGACTTTCTACCTGCGCTGCAGAAAGACCAGTGCGAACATCAGTTCGCACTACACTCCGCCACTTGCGGAACTTCGCTGAGTTTTTTTGTAACTTCGCGAAGTTCCGCGTAGCAAAACTCCGCGGATTACACCCAGGCTTGTTCTGAGCCTCGTGGATTCTGATTCTCCCCGGCTGCCGGAGGGGAATGTCGAGTCTGATGTTGACCAAGTATCAGTTTTGCCTTCCTTACATCCTTCACTGGAAATCGTTTATTCTGATCCACCTGTTGAGAACCCTGTGGACCTGCACACTTCTGCTCTGGGTCCAGACTCTCAGCCTCCGCTGTTTCAGTTGAGTTCTTCCAGTGACTATATCGATCAGGATAATTTTTTTTCAAACAGTTTTTCTTTGTCTACAGTCCTCACACCGACACCGGCAAGGATTTGTGTTCTTATCTCTTGGTTGAAACGCACTTATCAGAGTTCCCCCATGGACATATGTCTGGATCGTGTTTTCCATAGTGTTCCTGTTCACGTGGATTGGATTAGTGACTGTTTTCTTCCTTCTGATTAATGGCCACTACCTTCCTGAGCGCTCCAAAGTGGAATCGGTCGACGGTGTGTTGGCCCCACATTCTTCCTCCCATAAAATGAAAAGAGACCAGTCCTTTGTTAACATTTCAGCGGTCCCAGTCTCTGATGGAATTGTATGGGATAAAGTACCATTCAATGTATATGGTCCTACGGAGACCCTACAGATACCATATGTATTCCGTGTTTCAATGGGTGATGTGATTATTCCTGGGTTACAGTCAGATGATTGGGATGTCAATGCTGTGAATGCATTGTTTTCTGAATTACAATATTACACTGTCTTTGATACAGAAGATTTATATTTGAATTCTGCTAACTATGCCGAGTTAATTTGTCACCGACACTATGGGCATAATGTTCTGCATATAACTAACAGACAGCATCCCCTTTTTAATTATACTCAATGGGAAAATTGCCCTACTCCATCTCAGGGTAGTTCCAATACCCAAAAGCAAAAATACACATACTTTACCGGTTAAAACCTTTCAGACCCAACTTCATATTACTTTAAATTAGTTCCCATTTCTCAAAAAAGTATATGCTTACCTAAAGCAAGTTAATATACTCTTCTTCTGTTATATTCCATATGGGTACCCCATATAGGCGCAGGTAACCTTGTAACATTTCACCTATATTCTTCCCTACATTACACACATAACGGTTCTTGGGTACTGACCTTTTACCTAGATATGACACTGCATTCACAATGCTGGTTTTTCCCTGGTTCGATTCTCATACATTATGCATGAGGCTTCTTCGAAGCACAGCAGGACTAACAGTAGGATTACCATCTCCTGTATAATATCTCTGTATAATGTTCAGGCCCAATGTCATCCTTTAGGCCGACACAGTAACACAGCAAGGTAAGACCCCTGGGAGACCTATGGGTATATATACAGCACATCTTGCTTAGGAAGATAGAGGAGACCGAGTCTTCCCGGCTGACACACTGACCAGAGACGCTGAGGTTCCTGCATGTAGAAGCTCCAGCTCGCAGTGGTCTAACATCCCTCGCGGGGTGTCCAACTCGAGACCAGGACGGGGTCCCATATTCTCTCATTCTAAGGTAATGGGGTTGACTAGATCCTAGAGGGATTCCTGGCATATCACCTACACAGATGCTAGGTACATTTAGGTACATCTAGTTAGGGAGACATCGTAGGAGTACACACTTTTTATCATGTGTTTTATGTACTTGTATATATTCATGATTTCTGCAAGATGGTAGAACTATACCATCCCTTTACTTTCGTAGTACTGCTAATCATATATCTCTGCTACTGTCTAATGGTTGTTGCAGCTCATCTATTCTACACTAGAATAACAACTGTTCAATAAATACTTATTGAAAACGCCCAGCCTGTTTATTCTGTGTATCTCTCTGAGACAAACTAAGTAAGCACGAGTGACTGAGTGAAAGGTAGTATATTGTTTCCACGATTCTGAGGGATCAGGGTTGTCATGTTCTGAGGTTGCCAGAATCTATTCTCTCCTTGGTAAGAGGAGATTATAGTGGCACTGTGAGCTAGCTAATACAGATAGGCTAACGTATCCGGTGGGGGTGCACGAAACCAGTCTGCCACCAATCCCACAGTTTATGTTATCCAAACGCGCAGATCCTGTATAGGTTATATAGGAACTACACGACATGACGCCGCCAACATTGGTTGGGTACTTATTTAGAATCTGAGTAGTTCAGTCGTGCTTTTCTCAGAGACCCCTACTCACAAAACACCAGAGACGTCTGGAGTGGGTGGGCACAAACTCCGCCACAGCTGAGTAGGCTACAAAATCCTATTTATTTACTGTTGGTTAATCAAGCTTGAAGGACACAGTGTTCCTAAAATTGTGCAAAACACCTTATCTTAGTTCCCTGGGAAAGCTCTTCTTTACAAAATGACTGAGGACAGAGATAACGTAATAGTAGATCTACACCTCTCAGCCGGAGAAGAAGATGCAGACGCAATACACATTGCAGAGAACGTTAGAAATACAGTCACCCTGAAACTGCTAGAGCATGGTTTATCATCTAGGGGTGGCATAGTAGTTTTCGTGATTGAGGCACATGAATCAAACAGAACAGAGGTATTTTATTCGTGGGTTATATTCCCAGCAGCAAATGCAAGAACAAAAACATTTCACTCCTACACAGAAGGAGATGCACCAGCGGAATACTGTCCGTTTGAGGACATTGAGGTTCCGCTCACATACCAGGAACACTTATACTGGTTTAAAGGCGCCCTACCCCACATAAGAAGAAGAGTAAGACTCGGCCCGCTCGGAAGAGAAGGGGCAACATGGCCAATATTAGCAACCTACACACCACATCCTGACATTGAAACAATGCCACCAGGAGACTTACTCACACAACACAAAGATTTAATAAAAATATACAGAAACTTGACGCAATTCGTCATGAGGACACTTACAGTCTAACCAGCGATAGTTGCAACTAATGGAATTCAAATTCAGGGTACAGCAACTAAAATTACACCACAAACATTACACGCGGTAATGGGTAAAATGCCCACAAAACGTGAACAAATGCCATTCTGGGTAGCTCAGAAAATAACACTGCTAGAGGCAGTATTCCCGAATACTACCACGTATGAAAAACACAGAATGCTAACAATCTGCTTGCCCATGGGGATAACACCACAAGTAGAGGATTGTACCACTTGGGGTACAGTCTTTGCTGCCATTTATACCAGAACTCATGGTATCCCGTCATTAGCAGTAGTACCAGATGTATTGAGACAAATACAAAACGAGTACGGAGCAGAGCCTGCTCTGAACTTAGGGATGAAGTTACTAGGTAACTATGCCCAGGTATCAGCAATAATATTAGCTAATATTAAAGGGGAAGCAGCTTCAGTGGCTATCCGCCAACGCCTAAGGGAGTTCAGTCCTTTAGAACAACAACACAAACTACCAAAAATAATTGAAACTGCATATGCAGAATAAGGCAGAGACAGTTTGGGTAGGAAAGCTTTAAAACCACAACTGATGGGCAGTCCTGACAAGGACACTTCCAAGCAGATACCTACTTCTACAAAGAAGAAGTGGGACAATAAAAAACAACAAAGCTTTAAAGGAAACAGATCTCAATCCAGAGGTAGATCTCCTCCACAGGAACCCTTCGAAAAGAGGTATAACCTAAGGAATACATTAGGAAACCTGACAGGTATCAGGATACTGATGCACGTTCCTCTCGTTCCTTTCAGGGTTCATCGAAAAACTCTGAGAGGGAAGGATGGTCAGAAAGGCAAGAAGAGCGTACAAAGTCCAGAGACAAGCAGCACGCTCAAGATTACACTTCGAAAAAAGAAGAAAAGCCAAAGCAAAAGCCACAGTTCAAAAAGAAGAAGGTTGCAGGTCTAAAGATCAGACATGCCCAGAATTCTGAGCACTCGACTACTGAACGGCGAGTGGACTCTGACGATGCTAGACAGTGCGGCAGAAGTAACAATAGCTCGCCAGAACCTGATGGAATTTCTGGTGACAGCGGACTTTAATGATTATATCACGGTAGAAACACCCGATACTAGGGTAAGTGTCCCACATAAAGTATATGAAATAACGCTCCAAATGGAGGGGGACAAATGTAGAACAGTAAGAGGACTCTTTTGGGAGAACCTGACGTTTAGCTATGATATTTTATTAGCTGAACAAGATTGGCCGCCAGCATTCGTCATGGATTGCCCTAAAGGGGAAACGGTAATTCTTCCGGCATTCTCACACCATATTCCCTGGCACCTACAACACACATATGCCCAGGAGTGGGTGGTAGCCCAAGCCCCTGCATTATACAAAAACCATGTTGGATGGGATGAGGATTCAACCCACCACATAATTCCTTAAAAAAATACTCCAACTGCACAGAGGCAGTATCCAATAAAGCAAGAAGCTAAGAAACAGGTCAGGGAGATCTTAGATCAACTTGAATACCAAGGGGTGATCGAAAATTGCACCTCATCGATGAACAATCCTTTGTTCCCGGTCATGAAACCTGACAATTCATGTCGTTTAGTTTTAGATTATAGACATTTAAACACTTGCACTAAGACGTTTGCAGTCCAAAATGCACATAGTGCCGCATTAATGAATAACATTGTGCGGAAAAAATATAAAACAACACTTGATATCTCAAATGGATTTTTCTGTCAAAATATAGCGCCTGAAAGCAGGTATCTAACAGCATTCTCAGCGCTAGGGTCCCAACGGCAATTTTGTCGACTCCCCCACCCCAAGGGTATGAGAACAGCCCGGGGTTGTTTTCGGCCAGAGTAACTGAGTTACTTCAAAATTTGGATGAAGAGGCATTGTCCTATGTGGATGATATTTATCCAATGGACGATGACCTAGAGGAGCACTTGAACAGAGAGAATACCATAATTTTGGGATTTGCATCTGAGGGCTACAAATTCAACTTTAAAAAATCAAAAATTGCCCACCTCAGTGTTCTGTTTTTAGGATATGAGCTTTCAAGTGAAGGAAAAAGCCTAGCAGCCAATTTTTTAGAAAAATGCGCGCTGCTCCAACCTCCAAAATCATTGAAAAATTTACAGTCAATTCTAGGATTCCTAAATTTTGTTAGAACATACATTTTAGATTACGCAGAAAGAGTAAGACCTTTCTACGATTTAATAAAACCTGATTTTTCAGTAAAACAATGGACCCAGGAACATACAGATACACTTCGTTCCTTACAAGCTGACATGATAGCTTCCAAACACTTACAGACACTCATAAACGTACGCAACCTGGGGATCCCTATAGTTGCGGGTCAAGCTGGGTACACCTATCTAACATATAATGAAGGTGAGACTGTACCAATTCCATACAAATCACATTTGTACACAAATGCTGAGATGCGCTTCGCATCTACAGAAATGATTGTGACAGCAGTACAGACTGCTGTAGTGAGAGAAAGAGCACTGGCTCAGGGGAATCGGATAATAGTAGTGACTCCGGTTCCAGCCTTAGAGGCTGCGACATAGGCAAGCGTTCCTAATGCTAAAGCTTTACATCCGAGATCGATACAATGGGCTAATTCACTCACTGCATCAAATGTAGAATAGAGGTACGACCCAAATTTAAAGACACAAGCATTTCTGCAATACGAGCAAGAATATCCTCTACCAAACGAAATAATGCCTCTAGATCAGTATGAATATATAATTTACACTGACGGATCTGCTCAACCGGCTGTAGGAAGTAAGCAACAATATAGCGCAGCATTGCGCAATCGTTAAAGGTCGCATGCAGGATGGAAAGTTCCACCCCAGATGCACAGAAACGCAGTCTCTAGGAGACTGCACGGCACAGTTGACAGATTTAAAATCCTTGATACTGGCACTAGTAAATACGGATTGAGAATTCCCCACACTGATTGTGTGCGATTCCTTCTACTGTGTGCAGTCAAATAATGAATATTTGCAGCACTGGGTTCAAAATGGTTTCAAAGATGCAAAAGGTGGCACAGTTAAACATAAAATGCTATGGGAACAGGTAGTGGAGTTGTAAACCGAACTACCGAGGGCTTACGTGATACATACACTGAGTCATCAGCGTGATGGCGTTCACGTTGAAGGGAATTCTTTGGCTGATGAAGCCGCAAAGGGGGCTGTACGCACGGCTTCCGTAGCTGCAATCACTCGTTCTAAAATGAGAATAGACTTGGAGATTATGGTAGCTATCAATGCTTGTAGCAAAAACAGCGGAGCAGTACCAAAAAGGTTTCCACTCAAGTACTCATACAAGTTAGATGCCAATAACATTCCATTTGCTCAGATTCCTGGAGTGGGGGGGACAGAGTAATTCCAAACATTGATCGTAGGTTAGGTTTAATTCTAGCAGCACACAAAGGGATAGGTTCTACCCATGCAGGAGTTACGGCGACTGTTTCTTTATTGAAACAACGCTATTGGTGGCCTGGGTTAACAAAGCAGACTAGAGACTATGGGGTCGATTCCGATTCAGGCCGGAAAACGTACCGACCGACTCGGTACCGGAATGTAGTCCGACCGACACGTACCGGCGCTGCCCGATCCGCATAGTACGATGCAATGCATGTGAATTACGACCGACTCGTACGGAACACAAGCCGAACGAAACCAGCTATCCGGCCGGAAAATCTACACGAATCGAACCGACCGACACGCACCAGGAATAAATCCGGCAGAAACGTACCCGCGAACTCTGCCCCGCGCAGTACGATGCAATGCGTGTAAAACCAGACCGAGTCGCACGGAGCTCAAGCCGTACGACCGACACGCATACAAAACAGGGAGCCGAAGCAACCGAATACTCCGCGACAGACGCGTACGCCGCACATGAAACCCAGCAGAAAGACAGCGTGAAAGACTCGGAGAAGCTCGCATGAGCCAACTGCAGCGTCCTACTCGGTCAGAAGAACGTCTCCTACATGCCTAAAAACTACAAAGGAAAAAAAAAAAAAGAGCCAAACAAGCAATGACAAAGTCAATAAATACAGGGGAAAAAAACATGGAACAAAGACACATCCACAACTCCACCCATATAAAGGCCACAAATCCCTACCATGATCCTTTGCAAATTCAACAGACCTGCCAGCACAGAACACCATCAGACAGCAACCACAGACACACTCACAACTCATCCATCACACAAGCCACACACCATTAGCACCTCCCTCACATACACCCAGCAAAACTGACACTCACCCACCCTCACTTGCACACTCACACACACATCAATCCCCACCACCACCCATCACCATGCCCCCAAAGAAGAATCCAAAGTTCCTAGACAGTGAATTGGAAGTCCTGGTAGGTGAAATCCTCAGGGTAGAGCCACAGTTGTTTGGTACATTGGTCCAACAGACCCCCATGTCGCAGAAAACCAAGATGTGGGAGAGGATCTTCGACAGGGTGAACGCACAATCACCATGTTTGCGCACAAAGGAAGACATCCAGAACAGGTGGTATGATGAGCGCAGGAGGGTCAAGGACCTACTCAAGAAGGATTACGCCTTGAGTCATCGCACCGGCAGTGGCCCTCCTGCCAAACCAGTATACCTCAGGTCCTGGGAGGAGAAGGTGCGGGTCATCCTACCACCAGAGAGCGTACATGGACTATCAAACATCCCAGAGCCTGGTGAGTACATAACCAATATACCCAATATTGTGTGACAATACACACACATCACTGTCAAGGGGATAGTGAAACCATGCACCGTTAGCAAAGCCACAGTAACCAAAAGAGAATCATCCCAAGATGTGTATGTTAGTCAGACAAACACAATGCCTGCCATCTCATAGTGATATGTAACTGTGTCATGACATGTACATACCTAACAACAAATAGAGCAAGGCAGTGGCACAAATCTAACCAACAAACACTGTCAGACATTTTGCCACCACTAGAACACCACCTCACAGGGAAGCTGACTGAAAGGAAGGAATTGTGTGTATGCTGGTGAAGTGAGTGTAGCCAATAGCATGATGGGAGTTGTAGTCACAGATATTGGTCACCTTCACAATTGGCCCATCAACACCACTCTGAACCATGCTCACATCACAGGGAGTGGAAAAGAACTGACAAGATGCCTGACACTGGGTACTGCTGTGGGGAGCACAAGGCCCTGCTGGGAACTGTGCACCAACCAACAGCAGGACACCACTGCCTGACATCCTGAAAGCCAACTTGCACTCCCTGCAATGGAAGCACGTTCCATGGTGGGATATCTGGCTGGGTGGGAAGGAGGACTGACAGCTCTGACCATAGTTACCAGCAGCTTTTCTCACATACCCCCTTAACACAAACTCCACACAACTCACCTGGGAGAATGCATTGCCTCACACTCTAATTAAATATCCCACAAAGAATTACCACACTTGGTTATGCTGTGTGAAGCACAGGGACACTTTTGGGACTTGTAGCCAAACAAACGCCAGGACAACACTGTCAGCCATCCTGTCAGCACAGGCACACTACCCCACAGGGAAGCAGAGTCAAAAGGAAGGAGATATGGGCATGCTGGGAAGGGGGCTGTAGGCAATAGCATGATGGGATTGGTAGTCACAGCTCAATATCCCCCACCCACATGGCCCAGCAAGCTCACACTGAAGCATGCACACCCCATAGGGAGTGAAAAGTCACTTCTAAGATGTCTGACAATGGTGCTCTGTTGTGGGGAGCACCAGGCCCTGCTGGGAACTGGGCACCAACCAACAGCAGGACACCACTGACTGACATCCTGACAGCCAACTTCCACTCCCTGCAATGGAAGCACGTTTCATGGTGGGATGTCTGGCCTGGGGGAGGAGGAGTGCCAGCTCCGACTACAGCTACCAGCAGGCCCTTACACACACACCACTTCCACTAACTCCAAACAACACACCTGGGACCGTGCTCTACAAGAGAGTGAGTGAAAAGCCACTTCCAAGATGTCTGACACTGGCCTCAGCTGTGGGGAGCACAAGGCCCTGCTGGGAACTGTGCACCAACAAACAACAGGACCACACTGTCAGCCATCTTGCCATTGCTGTCACACTCACACACAGTGAAGCCGACTCAAAAGGAAGGAAGTATGGGCATGCTGGGAAGGGGGCTGTAGGCAATAGCATGATGGGAGTGGTAGTCACAGCTCAACATCCCCCACCCACATGGCCCAGCAAGCTCACACTGAAGCATGCACACCTCACAGGGAGTGAAAAGCCACTTCTAAGATGTCTGACAATGGTGCTCTGTTGTGGGGAGCACACGGCCCTGCTGGGAACTGTGCACCAACCAACAGCAGGACATCACTGCCTGACATCCTGAAAGCCAACTTGCACTCCCTGAAATGGAAGCACGTTCCATGGTGGGATATCTGGCTGGGTGGGAAGGAGGACTGACAGCTCTGACCATAGTTACCAGCAGCTTTTCTCACACACCCCCTTAACACAAACTCCACACAACTCACCTGGGAGAATGCATTGCCTCACACTCTAATTAAATATCCCACAAAGAACTACCACACTGGGTTATGCTGTGTGAAGCACAGGGACACTTTTGAGACTTGTAGCCAAACAAACGCCAGGACAACACTGTCAGCCATCCTGTCAGCACAGGCACACTACCCCACAGGGAAGCAGAGTCAAAAGGAAGGAAGTATGGGCATGCTGGGAAGGGGGCTGTAGGCAATAGCATGATGGGAGTGGTAGTCACAGCTCAACAACCCCCACCCACATGGCCCAGCAAGCTCACACTGAAGCATGCACACCTCACAGGGAGTGAAAAACCACTTCTAAGATGTCTGACAATGGTGCTCTGTTGTGGGGAGCACCAGGTTCTGCTGGGAACTGTGCACCAACCAACAGCAGGACACCACTGCCTGACATCCTGAAAGCCAACTTGCACTCCCTGAAATGGAAGCACGTTCCATGGTGGGATATCTGGCTGGGTGGAAGGAGGACTGACAGCTCTGACCATAGTTACCAGCAGCTTTTCTCACACACCCCCTTAACACAAACTCCACACAACTCACCTGGGAGAATGCATTGCCTCACACTCTAATTAAATATCCCACAAAGAACTACCACACTGGGTTATGCTGTGTGAAGCACAGGGACACTTTTGGGACTTGTAGCCAAACAAACGCCAGGACAACACTGTCAGCCATCCTGTCAGCACAGGCACACTACCCCCACAGGGAAGCAGAGTCAAAAGGAAGGAAGTATGGGCATGCTGGGAAGGGGGCTGTAGGCAATAGCATGATGGGAGTGGTAGTCACAGCTCAACATCCCCCACCCACATGGCCCAGCAAGCTCACACTGAAGCATGCACACCTCACAGGGAGTGAAAAGCCACTTCTAAGATGTCTGACAATGGTGCTCTGTTGTGGGGAGCACAAGGCCCTGCTGGGAACTGGGCACCAACCAACAGCAGGACACCACTGACTGACATCCTGACAGCCAACTTCCACTCCCTGCAATGGAAGCACGTTGGGATGTCTGGCCTGGGGGGAGGAGGAGTGCCAGCTCCGACTACAGCTACTAGCAGGCCCTTACACACACACCACTTCCACTAACTCCAAACAACACACCTGGGACCGTGCTCTACAAGAGAGTGAGTGAAAAGCCACTTCCAAGATGTCTGACACTGGCCTCAGCTGTGGGGAGCACAAGGCCCTGCTGGGAACTGTGCACCAACAAACAACAGGACCACACTGTCAGCCATCTTGCCATTGCTGTCACACTCACACACAGTGAAGTCGACTCAAAAGGAAGGAAGTATGGGCATGCTGGGAAGGGGGCTGTAGGCAATAGCATGATGGGAGTGGTAGTCACAGCTCAACATCCCCCACCCACATGGCCAAGCAAGCTCACACTGAAGCATGCACACCTCACAGGGAGTGAAAAGCCACTTCTAAGATGTCTGACAATGGTGCTCTGTTGTGGGGAGCACAAGGCCCTGCTGGGAACTGTGCACCAACCAACAGCAGGACATCACTGTGACATCCTGAAAGCCAACTTGCACTCCCTGCAATGGAAGCACGTTCCATGGTGGGAAATCTGGCTCGGTGGGAAGGAGGACTGACAGCTCTGACCATAGTTACCAGCAGCTTTTCTCACACACTCCCTTAACACAAACTCCACACAACTCACCTGGGAGAATGCATTGCCTCACACTCTAGACCCGTGCCCTCACCACATCTTCAACAAAGCCAGTACAGCCATCGCGCCCCATCTCCGGAAAATAATCAACATCTCCTTCGAGACAGCAACCTTCCCGGAAAGCTGGAAGCACGCCGAGATCACCGCCTTACTCAAGAAACCCAAGGCAGACCCCAAGGACATCAAGAACTTCCGACCCATCTCTCTGCTCCCGTTCCCCGCGAAGGTCACCGAGAAAATCGTCAACAAACAACTGACCCGCTACCTCGAGGAGAACAACATCCTGGACCCTTCCCAGTCCGGCTTCCGCAGCAACCACAGCACCGAAACCGCCCTCATCGCCGCCACCGATGACATCAGGACCCTGCTAGACAACGGAGAAACAGCAGCCCTCATCCTCCTGGACCTATCAGCCGCCTTCGACACGGTCTGCCACCACACACTACGAACACGCCTTCACGACGCCGGGATCCAAGAGAAGGCCCTGGACTGGACCACATCCTTCCTTTCCGGCCAGAACACAAAGCGTCCGCCTCGCCCCTTCCGATCCAAGGCCACCAAGATCATCTGCGGCGTACCCCAAGGCTCCTCCCTCAGCCCAACGCTGTTCAACATCTACATGGCACCCCTCGCCCACGTCGCCCGACAGCACAACCTCAACATCATCTCCTACGCCGACGACACCCAGCTGATCCTCTCCCTCACCAAAGACCCTCACACCGCCAAAGCCCACCTCCACGAAGGAATGAAGGCCGTCGCCGAATGGATGAGGACCAGCCGCCTGAAGCTGAACTCGGACAAGACGGAGGTCCTCATCTTTGGTTCCAACCCTTCAGCCTGGGACGACTCCTGGTGGCCAACATCACTGGGAACAGCCCCACCACCCACCGACCACGTACGCAACCTAGGGGTCATCCTCGACCCCACCCTCTCCATGACTAAGCAGGTCAACGCCGTTTCCTCATCCTGCTTCAACATCCTCCGAATGCTCCGCAGGATCTTCAAGTGGATCCCCACCGAAACAAGAAAAACAGTCACCCAGGCCCTCGTCACCAGCAGGCTGGACTACGGAAACGCCCTCTACGCAGGAACAACGGCTAAGCTCCTGAGACGGCTGCAACGCATCCAGAACGCCTCTGCACGTCTTATCCTCGACATCCCCCGATGCAGCCACATCACACCCCACCTGAGAGACCTGCACTGGCTCCCTGTCAACAAGAGGATAACCTTCAAGCTCCTCACCCACGCACACAAAGCACTCCACAACTCCGGACCAGCCTACCTCAACAGACAACTCAGCTTCTACACCCCCACCCGCCAGCTCCGCTCGACCAGCCTCGCCCTCGCCACAGTCCCCCGCATCCGGAAAACGACCGCCGGCGGCAGATCCTTCTCCCACCTCGCCGCCAAGACCTGGAACACCCTCCCCACCAACCTCCGACAGACCCAAGACCTACTGGCCTTCAGAAGACTCCTCAAGACCTGGCTCTTCGATCAGTAGCAGCACCACCCCGTCTTCCCCAGCGCCTTGAGACCCTCGCGGGTATGTAGTGCGCTTTATAAGTGACATGATTGATTGATTGATTGACACTCTAATTAAATATCCCACAAAGAACTACCACACTGGGTTATGCTGTGTGAAGCACAGGGACACTTTTGGGACTTGTAGCCAAACAAACGCCAGGACAACACTGTCAGCACAGGCACACTACCCCACAGGGAAGCAGAGTCAAAAGGAAGGAAGTATGGGCATGCTGGGAAGGGGGCTGTAGGCAATAGCATGATGGGAGTGGTAGTCACAGCTCAACATCCCCCACCCACATGGCCCAGCAAGCTCACACTGAAGCATGCACACCTCACAGGGAGTGAAAAGCCACTTCTAAGATGTCTGACAATGGTGCTCTGTTGTGGGGAGCACCAGGCCCTGCTGGGAACTGTGCACCAACTAACAGCAGGACACCACTGCCTGACATCCTGAAAGCCAACTTGCACTCCCTGCAATGGAAGCACGTTCCATGGTGGGATATCTGGCTGGGTGGGAAGGAGGACTGACAGCTCTGACCATAGTTACCAGCAGCTTTTCTCACACACCCCCTTAACACAAACTCCACACAACTCACCTGGGAGAATGCATTGCCTCACACTCTAATTAAATATCCCACAAAGAACTACCACACTGGGTTATGCTGTGTGAAGCACAGGGACACTTTTGGGACTTGTAGCCAAACAAACGCCAGGACAACACTGTCAGCCATCCTGTCAGCACAGGCACACTACCCCACAGGGAAGCAGAGTCAAAAGGAAGGAAGTATGGGCATGCTGGGAAGGGGGCTGTAGGCAATAGCATGATGGAAGTGGTAGTCACAGCTCAACATCCCCCACCCACATGGCCCAGCAAGCTCACACTGAAGCATGCACACCTCACAGGGAGTGAAAAGCCACTTCTAAGATGTCTGACAATGGTGCTCTGTTGTGGGGAGCACAAGGCCCTGCTGGGAACTGGGCACCAACCAACAGCAGGACACCACTCAATCAATCAATCAATCAATCATGTCACTTATAAAGCGCACTACATACCCGCGAGGGTCTCAAGGCGCTGGGGGAAGAGGGGGGTGGTGCTGCTACTGATCGAAGAGCCAGGTCTTGAGGAGTCTTCTGAAGGCCAGTAGGTCTTGGGTCTGTCGGAGGTTGGTGGGGAGGGTGTTCCAGGTCTTGGCGGCGAGGTGGGAGAAGGATCTGCCGCCGGCGGTCGTTTTCCGGATGCGGGGGACTGTGGCGAGGGCGAGGCTGGTCGAGCGGAGCTGGCGGGTGGGGGTGTAGAAGCTGAGTCGTCTGTTGCGGTAGGCTGGTCCGGAGTTGTGGAGTGCTTTGTGTGCGTGGGTGAGGAGCTTGAAGGTTATCCTCTTGTTGACAGGGAGCCAGTGCAGGTCTCTCAGGTGGGGTGTGATGTGGCTGCGTCGGGGATGTCGAGGATAAGACGTGCAGAGGCGTTCTGGATGCGTTGCAGCCGTCTCCAGGAGCTTAGCCGTCGTTCCTGCGTAGAGGGCGTTTCCGTAGTCCAGCCTGCTGGTGACGAGGGCCTGGGTGACTGTTTTTCTTGTTTCGGTGGGGATCCACTTGAAGATCCTGCGGAGCATTCGGAGGATGTTGAAGCAGGATGAGGAAACGGCGTTGACCTGCTTAGTCATGGAGAGGGTGGGGCCGAGGATGACCCCTAGGTTGCGTACGTGGTCGGTGGGTGTCGGGGCTGTTCCCAGTGATGTTGGCCACCAGGAGTCGTCCCAGGCTGAAGGGTTGGAACCAAGGATGAGGACCTCCGTCTTGTCCGAGTTCAGCTTCAGGCGGCTGGTCCTCATCCATTCGGCGACGGCCTTCATTCCTTCGTGGAGGTGGGCTTTGGCGGTGTGAGGGTCTTTGGTGAGGGAGAGGATCAGCTGGGTGTTGTCGGCGTAGGAGATGATGTTGAGGTTGTGCTGTCGGGCGACGTGGGCGAGGGGTGCCATGTAGATGTTGAACAGCGTTGGGCTGAGGGAGGAGCCTTGGGGTACGCCACTGACCACTGACTGACATCCTGAGAGTTAACCTGCACCCACTGCAAGGGTGGCATGCTTCATGGTGGGATAACTGGGCTGGGGGGAGAAGGAGGTCCGGATGTCAACCAAATACCTCCAATGCTGGCCATACACACACCTACTCTGCAAAAACACATTGCACACGTGGGACCAGTCACTCCCAAAGTAAAAGCCCTGGCAAGATGGCTGACACTTGGGCATGAGAAATGATGTGCCTGCAATTCACACCCATGCACTGGCCAACCCAAACACGTACACACTCACAGCCATTGCAACTCTATGTTTACACACTATGTCAGGGGATGCAGTGTCCATGGGTGCCCCCTGGCCTGGCTGTGAAGGTGTGTCTTGCAGATGACAACTGTGGAGAATCAGACATACTACATAGCACAAAACACACAGGAAGTCACAGAGACATCATTGACAGGGGACACCTGACAGTGAATGCAATGGACACACCAATATACCGGACACTGTACCATGGTGTCAGTCACACAAGTTGCGGTCGTGAGCTGCATTCCACTCCCACATCGTTCGGCAACATATGCATCCTTCACACAACACACCACTCACTGTCATAGACACTGTAGACACAAGCACCAACCTGGACTGCATTTGAGGAGACATGCTACTCACAGCAGCAGAACTGCAACACACACCACTGGCCATCACTGTCATGAGAATGGAAAAGCCAGAGAGCTGCCGTGCCCAATCCTTATCACCATGGAGGACATTGACAAGATTAATCACGTTTGCACGTACAAAACTCAGCAACAACATCATTAGCTATGTTAACAACATCACTTGTATGAAATGAGACGTGAACTAGGAACCCAGACAACAACACAGATACTCCCAAGAGATCCCAGGCATACCGGACTGTGACCATGTTGTCCAGACACACCAATGTGACGCACAAAGACTGGCAAAAACTGCCACCACACATGTCCCAATCTTGAAAGATATCCTAAGTGGAATTGCACGTATGTCCCTGTTAAAGGACAAATGTGGACAAGGATGACACACCTGTGTCAGGCACGTGATGACCCTTGAGTAGCCAATCAATACATGAGCTGGTCATGCACGCACCTCAACATTCACATTGAAATGCTTCAGGTTGGCAGGACAATGTGCTACACCAATATCAACCTCTGGCTGTGACAACTTAGGACAATGCAATGTACAGGCCCGCATCCAGATGTTCAGTCACAACTGCCATGTGTTTGAACCATTGATGCCTGTAGAAACATAACATACATTGTGTGTCTCTTCCAAACACAGGTGATGATGGGGACACAGCAGCAGATGATGAGGAGTCCCTGTCCCAGGCTCCGGTGGCCCCTGAGCTCTCTGGTGTGGAACAGCCTCTGCCCTCCTCGGATGGCGAAGACCTACCTGGCCCCTCCGGTGTGAGTCATCATGCAGCACAAGCAGGACCACCATCTGCACCCCCTGCACCCACTCCTCCAACATCTGCCAACACACAGACCACCCCCGCCGGCACGGACAGACCAAGGACACTGAATGACAACAGCACAGGGACTCCCGGCCCACCGGGAAGCAATGGACAACAACCCCAGTACCAACCCCCAAGGGGCCTAGGGTCACCTGTGCGTGCCACCGCAGGTCCCGCACATGTGGCCAGGGGTGGTGGGAGGGGTGGTAGGCAGAGGTCGCTGTTTGCAGAGGGGTCTGGACTGCATGATGACCCACAACTGGTACGCATTGCTGATGCGTACCAGAATAGCACCGGAGAGGTCAGCCAGGTAGTGGGGATCCTCAAGGACATTCAACAGCAGCAGGCTGCCCATCATGCCCGCTTGGACTCCCACATGTCCCGTGTGGAGACACACATGTCTGGCATGGAGTCCAAGTGGGACACATTGGAAGAACTGACAGCGGTGCAGAGGGACATATTGACATGCCTCCGCCAGATTAGCACCAACATGTCCACACCTCCCTGTGTGCCCACAACATCTGGTGCCGCAACAACTGCAACTGCCACAGGGAGGGAGGATGACTCTGGTGGAGAGTCCTCTGCACCGCAGCGGCCTGCACGTGAGGGTCCCCCCAGAAAGAAGAGGGGTCAATCAATCAATCAAACAATCATGTCACTTATAAAGCGCACTACATACCCGCGAGGGTCTCAAGGCGCTGGGGGAAGAGGGGGGTGGTGCTGCTACTGATCGAAGAGCCAGGTCTTGAGGAGTCTTCTGAAGGCCAGTAGGTCTTGGGTCTGTCGGAGGTTGGTGGGGAGGGTGTTCCAGGTCTTGGCGGCGAGGTGGGAGAAGGATCTGCCGCCGGCGGTCGTTTTCCGGATGCGGGGGACTGTGGCGAGGGCGAGGCTGGTCGAGCGGAGCTGGCGGGTGGGGGTGTAGAAGCTGAGTCGTCTGTTGAGGTAGGCTGGTCCGGAGTTGTGGAGTGCTTTGTGTGCGTGGGTGAGGAGCTTGAAGGTTATCCTCTTGTTGACAGGGTGCCAGTGCAGGTCTCTCAGGTGGGGTGTGATGTGGCTGCGTCGGGGGATGTCGAGGATAAGACGTGCAGAGGCGTTCTGGATGCGTTGCAGCCGTCTCAGGAGCTTAGCCGTCGTTCCTGCGTAGAGGGCGTTTCCGTAGTCCAGCCTGCTGGTGACGAGGGCCTGGGTGACTGTTTTTCTTGTTTCGGTGGGGATCCACTTGAAGATCCTGCGGAGCATTCGGAGGATGTTGAAGCAGGATGAGGAAACGGCGTTGACCTGCTTAGTCATGGAGAGGGTGGGGTCGAGGATGACCCCTAGGTTGCGTACGTGGTCGGTGGGTGGCGGGGCTGTTCCCAGTGATGTTGGGCACTAGGAGTCGTCCCAGGCTGAAGGGTTGGAACCAAGGATGAGGACCTCCGTCTTGTCCGAGTTCAGCTTCAGGCGGCTGGTCCTCATCCATTCGGCGACGGCCTTCATTCCTTCGTGGAGGTGGGCTTTGGCGGTGTGAGGGTCTTTGGTGAGGGAGAGGATCAGCTGGGTGTCGTCGGCATAGGAGATGATGTTGAGGTTGTGCTGTCGGGCGACGTGGGCGAGGGGTGCCATGTAGATGTTGAACAGCGTTGGGCTGAGGGAGGAGCCTTGGGGTACGCCGCAGATGATCTTGGTGGCCTTGGATCGGAAGGGGGCGAGGCGGACGCTTTGTGTTCTGCCGGAAAGGAAGGATGTGGTCCAGTCCAGGGCCTTGTCTTGGATCCCGGCGTCGTGAAGGCGTGTTCGTAGTGTGTGGTGGCAGACCGTGTCGAAGGCGGCTGATAGGTCCAGGAGGATGAGGGCTGCTGTTTCTCCGTTGTCTAGCAGGGTCCTGATGTCATCGGTGGCGGCGATGAGGGCGGTTTCGGTGCTGTGGTTGCTGCGGAAGCCGGACTGGGAAGGGTCCAGGATGTTGTTCTCCTCGAGGTAGCGGGTCAGTTGTTTGTTGACGATTTTCTCGGTGACCTTCGCGGGGAACGGGAGCAGAGAGATGGGTCGGAAGTTCTTGAGGTCCTTGGGGTCTGCCTTGGGTTTCTTGAGTAAGGCGGTGATCTCGGCGTGCTTCCAGCTTTCCGGGAAGGTTGCTGTCTCGAAGGAGATGTTGATTATTTTCCGGAGATGGGGCGCGATGGCTGTACGTGAGGGTCCCCCCAGAAAGAAGAGGGGTCGTCCGAGGAAGGACAACTGAGAGGCAGATGGCCATGTACATCCCCCAGGAACCCAACACCTGTTCTGGAAAATCTCCTTTGTGTGCAAACTGTTCACCCTGTCGAAAGCAACCCAACTCTCCCACATGACATGGGGAGTTTAAGTTGGACTAATGTATCAGATGACTGTGGACTTTACTCAGGACATTTCTGCTACCAACACTTCCAACTCATCTGGGAACTTTGGATTCCAATCCCAATGTACAGCACCCACCATCCTGTGCACTATCCTCACACATGTATGTAAATAAACTCACTAATACACCATACTTGCCTCTGTTGTGATGCCAACATGGTTTTTGTCATGGAGATGATGATCTGCTAAATGACACTGTGCATGCTAACTGCTACAGCAAGTTCAACACCGTCATGTGAGTCATGGCGACGTGACACATATGAGGGAGACACACCACTAGGGCAACACAACACTTACACACCAGGGCCATCTGACTCATCGCCTACACTGATGTTGCCAGGAAATACAGTGGAATGCACAGACACCACACCTATTCAGAGTCTGTGTTAACTAGCCCACTGGTGCAGTAAGCAAATGTCAGTCAGATGTGTGACCACAGACAACGCACATCCCAAAGTGAAGCACAGGTTTATTACACATTTGCAACATGTTGTTTCCACTACAGATGCAAGGTAATCCCACGTGGCAGTGGCCACACAGTCACCAAGTGTTGAAGAAATAAAGTCCAGGGGTGTGTGGCACATCACCTGTAGGGAAACGACTGCTTCCACCCTGGAAGTTGAATCATGGTGTCGGGGGATCCGAGTTGACCAAACAACTCTGAAAGTACCCTGTGAAGGACAGACATGACACACAGTTAAAAGCACTGAAGAACAGGACAGAACTGCAATACTCATGCCCAATACATGTCACAAGATACCTACACAAAACCAAGTTAGCATGTCAACACTGTTGGGGAGTACAGACTACCTGTAAGGACACATCGCTGCACGCATCCAGTCAAGTAGCACATGGCCACACTCAAACAGCAACAGAGCACCACCAACACATATCATGCAAACTCAAATCATTGACATAACATCTCTGTATACTCACATTCCGCTGAAGAAGTTGTTGATGAGCTGTGTGCGGACATCACCCTCATCATCACTGGCATCGTGGCCCAGGCCAGGATCCTCCACAGGTGGCGGATGTTGGTCATCGTCATCCAGGATGAGAGGCAACTCCTTCCGCACTGCCAGGTTGTGTAGCATGCAGCAGACGATGACAATCTTGCACACCTTTGCAGGGGCATATGGGAGGGCCCCTCCTGTCTTGTCCAGGCAGCGGAAGCGGCTCTTCAGGAGACCAAATGTCCGCTCGATCACTCTCCTGGTCCGACCATGTGCCTCATTGTAGCGCATCTGGGCTGGTGTCACAGGGTTCCTGAGGGGTGTCAGCAACCACGGCATGTTGGGGTATCCGGAGTCACCTACATACAGACAATTGCACATTATCTGAGTTGGAAAAGATGGTGGAATACAACATTGCAGAACACACACAATGGTACAAAGTCAGTACACACCGACAAGCCAGGCACGCTGGTTCTGCATCTGTGACATCATCCTCGGGATGCGACTACTCCTCATTACGTAGGCATCGTGTGCAGAACCGGGGAAACGTGCACACACATGTGAGATGCTCATATCTGCAAGACATACCACCAGAGCATTGATAGAATGGTAATGTTTCCTGTTCATGCATGCCTGCTCATGTGCCTGTGGTGGTACCAAAGAAACATGTGTCCCATCAATGGAGCCGATGACATGTGGCATCCTCCCCAGGGCATAGAAGTCACTCTTGATGTCAGTGAGTTGTTGACGTTTAGGGAAATAGATGTACTGGTTCAAGTATCTCAACATCGCCTCCAAAACATCGCGTAGCACACGGCTGAACATGGTCTGTGACATCCCACCAGCTGATGCCACAGTGTGTTGAAAGGTACCGGTGGCAAAGAAGTGTAGGGCTGCCATCACCTTCACCTTGGGGGTCAGCGCTGTAGGGTATGGCCGGCCAGGTTGCAAATGTGGGGCCAACCGCCCCGCCAATTCCTCAATCAGTGGCCTGTTGAAGCGGTACCGTCGGATGCAGTCACGTTCAACCATGGTTGCAAGGTCAGGGAATGGTCTATGGACAGCTGGTGCCCTGCAGTACATAGGTGAACAAAGAAAGATTGTCAGTCACCCCACATATGTGCCATTGACCATACTCAATATCACATTATACATCATTACGAGACACAAGTACTTGATGTGTGTGCCGTTCTGAATGGACATATATGGCACCTACATGGCCATCATCTAACATCTCAGTTCAACATGTGTTGACAACAAGTTCCAGGTTGTGCTATGGGAAATCATTAGGCTGTGTCACAGTACCCATGTACTGCTGTCACGTTCCAAACACACACCACAGTGACAAGTGAGGACAGATGTGCCCCAGGCATCACAGCTCTTTGACAGGTAGATTCCCAGGGACCCTGTATTGCCACATGGACACTGGCATGACATGGCGTATCATGTACACGTCAGCAAAACAACCATGACTCCCACAGGTAGTGGCCCCTGTTGCCTCTGCAGGACAGACATGGACGTCTGTGACACACACACGCACAACATCAAAGTCGATGCACAAACAACGTGGATGTGGAGACTGTCTCCCATTGTGCACATGGAATCAGAGACATCTGAAACACAACATGCACACAGACTGTGGAGGGCCATCACAATTGTGGCAATGGGTCACCCTGTGACGTACATACCATCCCACATGGGACTCAGGGTGTATGTGACATAACATACACAACCTGGAAATGTGACCATGCCACATGCTCTGAACTGAACAGTTGCACATCACAGTGTTCATGTGCACAACACACAAAGGATTCTGTCCCCATGAACACGTGCACAGCCTGGGAATGGCTGCCCCCAAGTGCCACCCAACAAACCACATGTTGACCCCTATACACACACAGGTAATGCAGCCTTACATGCCTTAGGATACAGTGTGGACAGGCTGTGGTGTTGTAGGTGTACCCCTGAGTCCCTGGCAAGTAATTGTGGCTGGCATACGTTCACCAGTGACAACCATGGTGACATATGCGAGTGACTTGTACAGGGACGCGTCGTACAGCAATGGACCGATCCGTGCGCACGCATTGGCCATTGCATATGATGTGGACGGATGCGTGTTGTGTTTCGGAATACGCGTCGTACAGCAATGGACCGATCCGTGCACACGCATTGGCCATTGCATATGATGTGGACGGATGCGTGTTGTGTTTTGAAATACGCGTCGTACAGCAATGGACTGATCCGTGCGCACGCATTGGCCATTGCATATGATGTGGACGGATGCGTGTTGTGTTTCGAAATACGCGTCGTACAGCAATGGACCGATCCGTGCGCACGCATTGGCCATTACATATGATGTGGACGGATGCGTGTTGTGTTTCGAAATAGGCGTCGTACAGCAATGGACCGATCCGTGCGCACGCATTGGCCATTGCATCTGACGTTGACGGATGCGTGTTGTGTTACGAAATACGCATCGTACAGCAATGGACCGATCCGTGCGCACGCATTGGCTGTGGACTGACATGGTAACAGACGCGTATTCGAAGCTTGTACGAGTCGGATGCAGTGAATTCAGTTGGCCACCCACAACAATGTTTCAAATTCATGGGTGTCATCAAGTTGAAATTTTGAAGGATGCTGTAGGCGTGTATAAGTGGTGCAATTCCATGGATTGGCCAGATTCAGAAGATGCAAACGACTTGGACCTATCACTTTGGACACATGGGACAGTATCTGCCTCTGCAGCACACATATAATGCTGGCTGTTCCCCTGAGAGCTCACTTGCCTGCACTACATGCTCCAGGACGACATCTGCCACTACCACTGCTGCTGTCTCTGCATCCTCTGGCTACTGCAATGGCACGTACTGTGGATAGAGCCCCAGCCTTCAGCACTGAGAAGAACAAGGCCCTGCTGGACAGCCTCCTTCCACAGTACAGCAAGCTGTATGGGAAACCAGGGGAGCAGGTGAGTGTGCTGTCCACTGCCTTACTAATTGTGCATGTTGTCTGACTAGCAGTACTCACAGTGTGTACACCAGTGGCTAGCATGCTCACTGAGTAGTTGTCAACCCCCAAAGTGTGTAGTTACATGCACTGAACAGGTATAGTGCAGTAACAGTGCATTCCAACAAGGTTTTAATTCCCAGGCAATGATACCATTTAGTAACTGCTGGACAACTGTTCATAGCCATAGTTGCACTACCTGTGTACATCATATGCCCCTGTGATTGAGATATGTATATCCAACTGTGTGATGCACGGATATATTGCATGTGTAGTAATGGCCTTTTCACTTTGTCATCCTCACAGGTTGATGCCCACCAGAAGCAGGAGATCTGGCTGACCATCGCCCGGGCAGTACTATCTGTGGGGGTCTACAGGCGCCGGATCCGCAACTGCCAGAAGAGGTGGCAGGACCTTTGTGGCTGGACCCGGAGGATCGCAAGGTCCAGCTGAAGCTGTCGCCTCCTCGCAGGAGGGGTGGACACCGGACCCTGACCCCCCACATGCTCCAGATTCTGGCGGTGGTCTTCCCTGACCTGGATGGGCAGCTGAAGGCCAGACAGCAGCAGGGAGGGGGTAAGTGCTAGCCTTTTCGGGGTACTATGACTAACATGCTCTATGCACTCCTTTAGCCTGGTTACACTTCCACAGTACGACTGTCTTGTCGTCCTGGACTCATGTCCCTCACTTGTGACATGCCCCCTCCTCATCTGATACACAGGTGTGGCCCTTACAGTCTGTGACTTAGGTCACTTGGGTACTGTGTACTTGCAGTTACCTGTGGTTCAAGTTGGGGACAGCATCAGTTCCAGGAACTTTGTTGTGGGCTGCATGGGTGGTACAATTGCTCACACAATGCCTGTGATCTGACATGTACTCTGGGTATGGCTTTAATATGTGTTCCAATTGCTGCTCTGACTCACCACATGTCTGGGGTATGTGCCACACACCCATGCTGCAGCAGAGACCAAGGTAGGAGCCTCAGACGTATGTCCATCATGTGTGTGACACATGCATAGCCACCTGCCTAGTGTTCAGGGTAATACCATGTTGCACATGGACCAGGACTGTAATGCCTACTCCGGACATCGAAGGCACTCTGTTCTCCCACTCCCGTGTGTCAGCATACATATTGGGCATTGTGAAGAGTGCACTCAGGTGTCTGCCTCTGTGTCACCGTGGTGTGGCCTTGCTTTTTGGACTCCTGGAGTGTTTAACAGTTTGGGGTGGCCAGCCATCTGAGTTGTGACTATAGGATCTGCACATTGGTTAATGCATAGGTCTCTGATCCCTTGACTGTGCACAATGGTGTATGAAATATTGAGGTGCAGGC
Organism: Calotriton arnoldi; assembly: GCA_963921515.1. Classification (NCBI taxonomy): domain Eukaryota; kingdom Metazoa; phylum Chordata; class Amphibia; order Caudata; family Salamandridae; genus Calotriton; species Calotriton arnoldi. Next base: position 179,265 of record CAWUFW010000902.1, read on the forward strand.
AGCTTTGGTTCATTCTCATCAGACGGTGAAGTGCTCATGTGTATGGATTTGTGTTTGCAGTCACTCAAATGTCTCATTTGAATGACGTGGGATCATCTTAGTCCTCATGATGTGGTTGGCCAGGGGTGCACATGTGCACCTGTCAGCTACAGGGCTTGCATTCCCAAAACTTCCATGATTGTGACACAGTGCAGACTGGTGTTGTGTGTATGCACTGCCCCTGTGACAGGAGACAGTTATGACTGACTTGCCAGACAGGCCTGTGCCATGACATTCAACTCGCAAAGGGTGATCCAGCAGTAGTGTGATATGTCCTGCAAGCACACCATTGTCGCATTGTCTATCAGGACATGAGGACATCATTGTGTCTGGTGATGGAAGCAAAACCCGCATATCGACAGAGACTCTGCCTATCACTGTTCCTGACACATGTACTGAGTCAGTGGCAGGAGATGGCATGTGTTTGGAGTGACACATTTCCATATTTTCTCTTGGATGTCCAACAACTGTGTATGTGGTGCATGTGTGCACATATGATTAGTGGCATCCGACAGGCACCAGACAGATGGGTGCATGGACAGGTAGGATATGAGTGGCATGAATGACTGTCAGGCAGACAATGGGCTTCTTCAAATCAGTGTCAGCACTTATTGCAATGTCTAGCAAATGATGGCAGGGCTTGCTCTGTGATGTGCTGTACTTACTGTGGTGTGTGTGGTCAGTACAGGTGACTAATGTTGCTCTGTTTATCCTGATTGTTTGCAGATACATCCACGGCCACAGGAGGAGACAGCTCCACGGACCAAGAGGAGCGGCAGAGCCTGACTGGGTCCAGTGCAGAGGAGACCGAGGGACCCAGTGGCACAGAGGGTGAGGGGAGCCACACTGAGGAGACCTCAGCTACGACCACCTCGGCTGAGGAACACAGCGCTTCAAGTGAGGACTCCCTTGTGGAGGCGGGTGTCAGCAGACCACAGACAAACTCGAGCAAGTCTGTACCCGCCACCACCACCATCTCCACCCTCCCATCTGCTCCCATCCCACATGTCCGTGGAGGCTCCCGTGTAGGGGAGCGTGTCTCCTTCGTGCCAGGCACCGCACCCCCTGCCTCTGTCTCCCCTGCTGCCCTGAATGTGGAGTCTGTGGACTTGCTGAAACAGATCCATGTAGGGCAGACATCAATGCTGAGTGTCCTCCATGCACACACGGGTCTGTTGACACAACTGGTGTCATTCATGGAGGGCATCTCATCTGGCATGTCTGCCCTACAGCGGACCAATCAGTCCATGGCCTCCTCACTGATGGCAGCAGTGTCCCTCCTGCAACAGTCCCTCACCTCTCCTACCTCTGCCCCATCCACAATCCCCAGCCCCCTACCTGTCCCAAGCACACACACACCGGCACAGGCATGCACCAGCACAGACACAAGCAGCACACAGACACACAAGCCAAAATCCAGACGCAGATGCACGCACAGTCAGGGGACTGATACCTCACTCACAGGGGATGGGGCCCAGACACACACACACGCATCCACGAGCACTCCGCAGTCCTCAGATACCTCTCCCTCCAGAACCCCTTCCCTTGCCTCACCTGCAACCCCCCCCTCCCAGAAGCTCCTCTGTGAGCTTGGCCTCTTCCCCACAGTTACATCTGACCCAATGTACAGGCGGAAGAGGCCACCACCCCACACAGAGGGTAGTGCCCCTCACACCCGGACACCCTCCCCCAGGCACAGGCAGACTGAGGACCCCATTAGGAAGTCCCCCGGACCAGGAAGGGCAAGACCCCACCACCACCACCACGCAGATCCACCACACAGTCTCTCTCCTCCATCCCCCAGGCCACCACTCCACAGGTACCCCCGCCACACCCTGCCCCAAGTTCCCCCACACACCGATACCGCATCCCCAAACTGCTTAGGCCCTCCCCCCCTACCACTTGCTCTTCCACCCCCAACCCAGACGCTCAGCCTGTTTGTGCCACTGGTGTGGAGACCGGGTCCCCCCCCTCTGTCCTGCCCAACTCATCTGCCCCCCCTTGGAGTTATGCACTGCAGTGGAGTCCACAACCACCCTGTCTGACTTGGGCACTGCAGTGGGGACCTAGTCCACTCCATCTGACCGGCCCACTGCAGTGGTGCCGGCACCCACACCATCTGACTTGTGCCCTACAGTGGTGCCGGGCCCCACTGAGTCAGACACCTCCACTGCAGTTGCCGGTGACACTCCTGCACCCACCACCCCTTCACTGCCTCCTTCTGGCATCCCCTGATCCTGTCCCTGCGGTGCCTGGCCTGCCCCTTGTATGCCCCACCGAGGGGGATGTCCCCTGTCCGTACCAGTGCAGGCAAGCAATGGGTGACAAGTTGTCACATGTCACCCTGTTCGGACTGTGAATCTGGACTGGCCATTGGCCTTATTTTCTTTTGGACTTCAAATTTTTCTTTCACATTGGCAGAATAAAGCCTCTTTTTGTTTACTAGTGGTTTTGCTTTTGATGTACATGATGTAGATGAGTATCATCATGCATTTGCTGTTGTAACAGTGTTCAGATCAGGTAAATGAAGTGTTGCTGTGATGGACTCCATGTGGTCCATGGGATATGTGTCCTAATCTAGTCTGGATCCATAGCATCCTTTGCTGCAGTCTGAGGGTGTAATGTTCAGCATTTGACACAGGGATGTACGTTTTGCATTTGTGAATTAACATCTGTGGCTTACACTCATGCACATCTGGTGGGCTTACCACTGTTCAATGTTTCTATTTCCCTGACTGTGTGCCCATCTCCACTGGACATGCAGTTTAGCACATCAATGTTGAAGGACTCATCTGTGTATGCAGTGCAACTTGCTTGCCACGTGTTTTGGGCATATGCAGATGACTGAAGTGACACTCCCGTACCCAGGCTGATGTGAGCAGAGCCTTCAGTGTGTTGTAATTGTTGACTCACTGACCGAGTGTTCTGCTGACATGTTTGAGTCGTGCACAGACAAGGTTTGGCACAGCGGACCTTCCACAGGAGTGGAGTGCCCTCATGGCAGTGTGTAATCCCGTGACATTGCCTGGGCCCGTGTTGTGTGTTGTGTAAGCATGTCTGTGTGTGTTCCCTTCCCATTTCCTACACAGGCTGTGTCCCTATGGATGTTCCTGTTTGTGATGCTTGCTGAGTTGTCCTGTGTTCATCCAGCATCTTGGACCTGGTTTCTCCGGGATGTGGGTGCATGGCAAACTAATGTTCATCAGGTTGTCATCCCTAGTTGTCTTTGTTGTCAGGGCTGGGGATGTGGTCAGACGCAGATGGGACACAGTCAGGATTGCCCTTGGCACTTGTTGGTTACACAAGTCATGTAATTTACAGTTTGTGGTAGCTTTCAGTGCTTGTGACACGTTGTGTGTGTGATTGCTGCCACTCCTCAGGGTCAGAGCTGCAATGTTGGAAGTTGTCTACGTGGGTTCTTTGTGGGTCACCTTGGCTTCTTCATTGGTGTGTGACTGTGGCCGGGATCCCATTGATTGGGGTGGATTTCACGTCATGCCCATGTACCGCGTACTGTGCAGTGTGTCAGACATTCACGAGTCTTGTTGACTGGCCATGTGTGATGGGTTTCTGCACCTTAGTTCCCACCACCACCCTGGGATTGTCATGGGTGCATGTGCAATGTCACCAGTCCATGTGAGCTTCACTGCTGCACATTGGTGGAGATCAAGGTGTGTGGTGTTGAGTGTGTGCAAATGTGAGTTGTTGCACGGCTAGTCCCCTACATCCATATTGGCCTTGGCTGACAGGCCGTGCTGATTGATTTGTGCTTGTGTAGGTGTGATGGTAGTTTGTTGCTCAGGACACATGGCTGTGGTTCACAGTGTGAACGACATCTACCTTTGTCATCACAGTGGGATTATCATGCAGGCTAGTGTCACCACAATGTGGGGTCCCTGGGGGTAGTGATGTGGTGGGTCTGTCTCTTGCTGTGTTAGTTGCTGTTCCTACAAGCTTGTGTGATGTGTGTAATTTGGGCTCCTTCTCATCTAACAATGCCTGATTGCCCACATAGGGGAATCCGATCCATGAGTTACTTTTGTATGGCACTGTATACACATCTGTGTAATTGGAATTCAGGCCTCCTCATGTGTTGTGTGGTTGCCTGGGGACACTGGCACACACCCCCATCACCTGTTGTGTTTGATATGCAGTGTGAGACTGCCTGTTTGTGTTTGTGCATCTGCACCACTGCATTGGCATATCTTTAGTGTGCCATTGCCTGTATGTTGTTTGGGGGATTTCCCCTGCTGTCCCTGGGACTCCTAGGTCATCAGTCAGCACAATGATCATGGTTTGTATGTCCCATTGCTGCCATGGTATGGTATTTGTTCACCTCACATCTATAGTCTCCACAGGATATCTACATTTGTGTGTCCATTAGTGCAGATATGTGTGTCTGCATTATGATGGTCACTTCTGACATTGTGTAATTGATAAATGGAGACAATGTCAGCCCCCATGGGTGATGTTTGTCTGCACATGGCCAAAGGTATGTTTTATTTGCACTGCACTGTTTGCCTCACCCAATCTATGTTGCTATGGGACACAACCACTACTTTGCCACTGATGTGTTTGTTGTTCTGTGACCAGGAATCATCCATGCTGTTTGGCAGTTGCAGCTTTTTCCATAACAACACTGACCTTTTGGTCACTGTGATGATGGGGGTTTAGACCCCATTGCCACAATGTTCAAAATTGTGCTTCAGCTATGGACCCCACACTTACCTTTTGGTCACTGTGATGATGGGGGTTTAGACCCCATTGCCACAATGTTCAAAATGTGCTTCAGCTATGGACCCCACACTTACCTTTTGGTCACTGTGATGATGGGGGTTTAGACCCCATTGCCACAATGTTCAAAATGTGCTTCAGCTATGGACCCCACACTTACATTTTGGTCACTGTGATGATGGGGGTTTGGACCCCATTGCCACAATGTTCAAAATGTGCTTCAGCTATGGACCCCACACTTACATTTTGGTCACTGTGATGATGGGGGTTTGGACCCCATTGCCACAATGTTCAAAATGTGCTTCAGCTATGGACCCCACACTTACCTTTTGGTCACTGTGATGATGGGGGTTTAGACCCCATTGCCACAATGTTCAAAATGTGCTTCAGCTATGGACCCCACACTTACCTTTTGGTCACTGTGATGATGGGGGTTTAGACCCCATTGCCACAATGTTCAAAATATGTGCTTCAGCTATGGACCCCACACTTACCTTTTGGTCACTGTGATGATGGGGGTTTAGACCCCATTGCCACAATGTTCAAAATGTGCTTCAGCTATGGACCCCACACTTACCTTTTTGTCACTGTGATGATGGGGGTTTAGACCCCATTGCCACAATGTTCAAAATATGTGCTTCAGCTATGGACCCCACACTTACCTTTTGGTCACTGTGATGATGGGGGTTTAGACCCCATTACCACAGTGGTCATGGTCTGCTTGCATTGTGAAGGCCACACACATTTTTGTGTGACACATGTGATAGGGGGTCACATTGTATGTTCAATGTCATGTTCAGTGTTGTAGGCATTTGACACAGACTACACACTCTTGTCATGATGTTGGGGGGATGTCTTTTGCTGACATTCCTTATGTTGGAGTATGCTGGTTGTGTCATGCATTACCCGTCCTATCAGTGGGGATGGTAGTAGTGACAGGCATCCAGCCCCCCATGAGTAGGGGTAGTGGTAGTGGTAGGCATCCATCCCCCTATGAGTGGGGATGGTAGTAGTGACAGGCATCCAGGCCCCCATGAGTAGGGGTAGTGGTAGTGGTAGGCATCCATCCCCCTATGAGTGGGGATGGTAGTAGTGACTGGCATCCAGCCCCCATGAGTAGGGGTGGTGGTAGTGCTAGGCATCCAGGCCCCCATGAGTAGGGGTGGTGGTAGTGCTAGGCATCCATCCCCCTATGAGTGGGGATGGTAGTAGTGACAGGCATCCAGCCCCCATGAGTAGGGGTGGTGGTAGTGCTAGGCATCCAGGCCCCCATGAGTAGGGGTGGTGGTAGTGCTAGGCATCCATCCCCCTATGAGTGGGGATGGTAGTAGTGACAGGCATCCAGGCCCCCATGAGTAGGGGTAGTGGTAGTGGTAGACATCCATCCCCCTATGAGTGGGGATGGTAGTAGTGACTGGCATCCAGCCCCCCATGAGTAGGGGTGGTGGTAGTGGTAGGCATCCATCCCCCTATGAGTGGGGATGGTAGTAGTGACAGGCATCCAGCCCCCCATGAGTAGGGGTAGTGGTAGTGGTAGGCATCCATCCCCCTATGAGTAGGGGTGGTAGTAGTGACAGGCATCCAGGCCCCCATGAGTAGGGGTAGTGGTAGGCATCCATCCCCCTATGAGTGGGGATGGTAGTAGTGACTGGCATCCAGCCCCCCATGAGTAGGGGTGGTGGTAGTGGTAGGCATCCATCCCCCTATGAGTGGGGATGGTAGTAGTGACAGGCATCCATCCCCCTATGAGTGGGGTTGGTAGTAGTGACAGGCATCCAGGCCCCCATGAGTAGGGGTTGGGGTAGTGGTAGGTATCCATCCCCCTATGAGTGGGGATGGTAGTAGTGACAGGCATCCAGGCCCCCATGAGTAGGGGTAGTGGTAGTGGTAGGCATCCATCCCCCTATGAGTGGGGATGGTAGTAGTGACTGGCATCCAGCCCCCCATGAGTAGGGGTGGTGGTAGTGCTAGGCATCCAGGCCCCCATGAGTAGGGGTTGTGGTAGTGCTAGGCATCCATCCCCCTATGAGTGGGGATGGTAGTAGTGACAGGCATCCAGCCCCCCATGAGTAGGGGTGGTGGTAGTGCTAGGCATCCAGGCCCCCATGAGTAGGGGTGGTGGTAGTGCTAGGCATCCATCCCCCTATCAGTGGGGATGGTAGTAGTGACAGGCATCCAGGCCCCCATGAGTAGGGGTGGTGGTAGTGGTAGGCATTCATCCCCCTATGAGTGGGGATGGTAGTAGTGACTAGCATCCAGCCCCCCATGAGTAGGGGTGGTGGTAGTGGTAGGCATCCATCCCCCTATGAGTGGGGATGGTAGTAGTGACAGGCATCCAGCCCCCCATGAGTAGGGGTAGTGGTAGTGGTAGGCATCCATCCCCCTATGAATGGGGATGGTAGTAGTGACAGGCATCCAGGCCCCCATGAGTAGGGGTAGCGGTAGTGGTAGGCATCCATCCCCCTATGAGTGGGGATGGTAGCAGTGACTGGCATCCAGCCCCCCATGAGTAGGGGTGGTGGTAGTGGTAGGCATCCATCCCCCCATGAGTAGGGGTGGTGGTAGTGGTAGGCATCCATCCCCCTATGAGTGGGGATGGTAGTATTGACAGGCATCCAGGCTCCCATGAGTAGGGGTAGTGGTAGTGGTAGGCATCCATCCCCCTATGAGTGGGGATGGTAGTAGTGCTAGGCATCCAGGCCCCCATGAATAGGGGTGGCGGTAGTGGTAGGCATCCAGCCCCCCATGAGTAGGGGTGGTGGTAGTGGTAGGCATCCATCCCCCTATGAGTGGGGATGGTAGTAGTGACAGGCATCCAAGCCCCCATGAGTAGGGGTAGTGGTAGTGGTAGCCATCAGGCCCCTATGGGTGTGTATTGCATTGGTGATAGCCATCCCGCCCCTATGGTTCGGCTGTTGCTAGTGTACGTCATTTCTGCATCCCTATGTGTGTGACATATGTCGGGTACGTGTCGTTTGTTTGTGTAGTGGGTGTCTGACTTACCGTCTGCGCCGTACGCGTCCGTACCGGTTCCGGTAATAGATGTACAGTATTGGTAGGACCTGCGCGATGGGATTCATGGTTGGTTCTGCCTCGCTCGGGTTTATCGTGGCTTCGACTCATACTCGTAGCTGGCTTGTTCGTCTCGTAGCCGTGGATCGAGTTGTGGCACGAATCGGAGCTTATGTGCAGCTCTCCCGGATGCTCTGACGTGCCGGACGTAGCGACCAGTTCGGCGCGTACGGAGTGCGCATCGTACTAGTCCGGCCGGAAGGTGCTGTGTATTTACTTCCGTGCGACTCGAATCGGCGTTTACGGATCCGGCTCGGGCGGGGAACTGGAGCTGGAATGGGTACGTACGTCTCGGTCGGAATCTGAGCAGTAATGCGCATCGTACTTGCTCGTTCGGACGACTGTTCGAATCGGTCGGGAAACACGCGTTCGGCTCGTATTTTTTCCCGACGAATCGTATTCGGTGCGCTTCCGGCCGAGATCGGAATCGACCCCTATGTCTTGAAATGCGACATCTGCCAGCAGATGAAAGGTTCCACCGTAACACGTCCAGGACAGACTCCATTATTAATATCTGACAAACCACTAGCGTGTGTTTACTTGGACCACTGCGGCCCCTTATAAAGAGATGGGGCTTACAGGTATATCATGGTTGCAGTGGATTCCTGCTCAAGATTCCTATGGGTCTGGCCCCAACGCTCGGCTGACGCTCGAACTGTTATCAAAGATTTGTGAGTCTTTATAGGGACATACGCGATTGGCACATTACACTCTGACCAGGGCCCTGCGTTTAGCTCTCGGGCTTACAAGGAGGCCATGCGAGGATTGGGTGTAGCATTGCGGTACTCATCTCCGTACAATCCCAAGGGAAATTCGGTTGTGGAGAGAAAAAAACGGGACTTAAAGCAATCTTTATCAGCTAGAGTACTAGGCACGGGTGAAAGTTGGGCAAAACATCTGTATGGAGTCCAGCGAGCTTTGAACAACATGCCAAGAAGTTCTCTAGGGGGGGTCACTCCATATGAGGTTCTATTTGGGACAAGAATGTGGGTACCTGATCTTGATTGTGAAGGCGCAGTGGCGGATGAAAAGCCTTTTGACATCCATGATCGTTTGGCTGTTTTACAGGATCTAAATGAATCCAGGACACAACAAAGTAATGTCCACCTGAAGAAGACCACCACTGGGGGAGTCAAATCAGTCACGGCTAGGCCTGTCTGGGTCCCAAAAGTCGGGGATCTGGTCAGAGAGAAGATAGCGGATAAGAAAGAATTTGGGCCATCATACAGAAAGGTAACACAAGCAAATCCTTGGGTCTAAACTTACAAAACTAAGCACGTAGAGTGACGGACTAGAATCTCATTCAATTCCCTTGTGGGAGAAATCCCTTTCAGGGCTAACACCCTCACCCACCAAAGGTGGCATGCTTCATCTTCTGGGTATCTCCTCTTAGTGGGAAAACCTAGTCCCACTAAGGGCTACGACCTCTTCTCTGAGAAGAGGGAGTTCAGGGATGTTTTAAATAAGCCTACCCTATAGAGGATACACTAAATCCCATAGATGTGAGATGCTAAGAGAAAAGTGGTGAGGACGCAGCGCAAAATAAATTTAACTAGTGAGGAAGTGAAGTTAAAACTGCCTAGTCTGGAACAAATTTTTTTTTAATACCTTGTTCCTTCTGACAGGATTAAAAAGACAGTGCAAAAAGCAGTATGGATTTAAACAGCTTGATGTTCAAAAAAGAGGTCTACATGTTTCAGCCCTAGTTGATCCAAGAGGTATCAGGGCTTTCGTCAGGACCTAAAGAAGATTGCTGCTGCCAGTGACAAAAAAGTGTGTAAAGTGTGTACTGATATCAAACTAGTTATCCCTTCGGTTTCATTTTTTGGATTTTACTGGTTGTACCTGTATAAATGAGACAGAAAATGGGGAAAAAAACATAAACCTTTATCAATCAGTCACTCTTATTGTGTTTTTAGTTTAGTAAGGAAGGAAGAGTACAACTTCTCCTTCCATTTCAATCACGCAGTTCTGAGTATCGTGATAATCACTGGTTTCACTCACCCAAAGTTGTTGGACAAGCGGCCACACCTCAACCTGGCGACAGCTCAGGGAAGGGGGCCCGCTCTGTAAAAGAAGGATGGCGTTGTGTCAAACATACCCACATTATGTTGACACTACTCCTATCTTCATTTTTATGTGTAGGTCAGGAAAACACATTGAAAACCAAGTAGAGTGCTACCACACACTCAAAAATAAATGTACAAAGGGTGTTGGTAATGTCCAGGCACTGATCAAATATAGTCAGCGAGTAGTAGGGACTGTAATTCCAATGACACCATGCATATGGCAACAGTGTTGTCAAATCTAATCATCAGAAAGCCGGATGACAGTGAGAGTATCTTCGGACGGCTACGTAACAAATGGTAGAGGAATGTAACTGTTACATTACTGCATCCTATAGTTACATCGTGACTACCACATCGAATCTCAACAGGTATTAGTATAGCCAGACAGCACCAAACCATGGTGATAAACTGGAGAGAGTTAATTGCACTCCTGATATCGTGCATGAATATCTCCAGAAACTGACACAGCGTGACCTCTATCGAAGCGATTTGCTAAAAACTGCAAGTTAAAAATCGCATAATGATGGCATTATAATATTGATTGTGTCACTAAATATATTTGGTTCATTCGTGCCCACAACTATCATTTCTATACCAACAGTAGCAAAGCAGGACCCAAGGACCTTCCTGAAGATAGCGTGATGATGGCATACTAAAGTCCATTGTGTCACTAAATATATTCTGTTCATTAGTGCCCGTGGCTATCATTTCTATTTCAATGGTCACAAAGCGGGACCTAGGGGCTTACTTGAAAAGCAGCATTCTAGTGCCAATCGTATCACTAGATACGTTAGGTCGTAACCCTAACTATCCATAGGGTGCGAAATCAGAACCAGGGACTCTCCTGACAGTCACAGAAATCAAATGCTCGAAATTCGTCCAAAGGCTCTCTTAACCCACGTCCTGTGCGGCATGCTGGTACACTTACCTATCCGTCGGTACCCCGTCTCGGTACTGAACTGCGACCGGAGGTACCGACTGAAGGTTTCCAGACGAGTTTATATCAGCCAAAAAAGCCCACACACAGTAGTTAGAGAAAGTCCTCTCACCTGCATGTTTAGAGGATCCATGGTGTGCCTAAGGAGAATGCCTGCGTGGTGTGACTAATCGGCATTTGAGCGCATTGTGCGCATCCCGATGCCACTGATCTGTCTGGGTATATCTGTCGGGGTATGTAGGGACACTTTGGAACTAAGTGAGTGGGGCTCCACTCTGATATCTGACAAACATGACAGAAATACAGGGGTTGGCCTTTGATGAGCCTACTGTCTAAGCTATATTGACCACGCCAAGTATCTTAGACACCACTCCCAGTGGGACTTACACTCAAGGTGATGACTGGGCTAAATTACTCCTACTAAAACCCACCCATTCTCGCACATCTATACATGGTGCGATTATGACAGAATATTTAAGGGAAAACTGCGCCCCCACTGGGCTCATTGTTACAAACACACCTAGGCTGTTTTTAGAAGATAAGGTATTCATGAAGGACTGGTCCCTTGTCACGTGGCGGTGTACAAAGGATTGGCTTATTCTGATTATCAGCATGGCCAAACGCATTGCTGATACAATTCTGGTCGAGATACAGACACTTGAATCTCAAATTAAATCAGTGATTGCAACAATTGTATACAAGAAGCAAGCAGAAGAAACAAACAAAACAAACAAAGGGTTCAAGGATTCGGTGCTCACAACGAAGATAAATAAATTCAAAAAAGATTTGGCACGCTTCTCGTTCGAGAAGGTGTACCCATATACCAGTGACAACTATGTTCCCCCTCAATACAATCAGAGAGGAAGGAAATATGGGTCAAACTACTCAACCTCAGCGAGTGAAGATGGTTCAACGGATTCTGATTCCTCTACCAATGCGGAACCCAAAGGAAGAGGTTCTAACAGAAGGAACAGAGGAAATTGGAGAGGAAGGCAAGCAGGCCCCTTACCACCACAATGGTGGCCGCAAGTACCGTATGGGTTCGCCAATCCACCTTTCCAACCGCCCATGCTTCCATATCAACCTTATCCACAAATGGTTCCTAACCAGCCTTTTTTAGGGTATGGCCAGGGGAGATCGAGAGGACGAAGAAGAAATCAGCAGGCGCACGTGCATTGGAGCCCTCCGCCTTCCCCCAGAACAACACGGAGCATGACAAAACCCCCCGCTCAACCGGGGAGCAGCCATGATGCAACTTAGTGGTGAATCTGAGTGATCGACAGTTGATGGAAGACGAATTGACAGTCCTCAACAGAGGACTGGGCTTTGTTCCGACTTACAAAGGGGACACCTTCCTTATCAAACAGGAACTTGCCACTTTCTTCCGAAAAATCCGCTTACGTTTTTTCTTTAAAGATAAAACAACAATGGAACCTGAAAATGACACAATGAATACTGGGTTGAAGGAGCGTCCACTTTTAATCCACCTCCGCATCTGATCCCGTCACAGGTATCTACCTTTGAGAAAGCGGTATTACAAGACTTGATGAGTCTGTTTGACACTGATACGAAACAGTTCCAGAACCTCCCTAAACGTGAACATGCAGCCATCTGGACACTGGCTGACGATGAGTCAATTATAATAAAACCAGCGGACAAAGGTGGAGCGATTGTCATTTTAAACACCACTACCTACAGAGCTGAGTGCCAGCGCCAACTGGAGAACAAGCGGTTCTATAGACTTCTTAAAATGGACCCTACAAAAAGACTAACCCTGGAAATCAAGAAAATGGTTGGCGAGGCCAAAGAAGAAGGATGGATTACCGACCAAGAGGCTTCTTTTCTGGTCACTTCTCATCCCGTTGTTCCATATTTCTATGTATTGCCAAAAAGACACAAAGAACAGCGACCACCACCAGGGAGGCCAATTATTACTGGCATCGGCTCAATTCTGGAGCCACTTTCCACCTTTGTGGACTTCTTTCTTCGTCCCTTGGTACTAGAGATGCCGACGTACATCCAAGACACAAAAGACCTTTTGTGGCTCCTAGCTGAGACTCCATTTGATGTTAACCAAGACTATCTTGTCTCCTTTGATGTGGAGTCCCTGTATACGTGTATACCTCAGGAATAAACGCTGACATCGATAGAGGCCATGCTCAACACCAGAGAAATGGACACCATCTCCCCTGTACATTTTATTATGGCATGTGCCCGCCTTACCATGACAGAAAACTTCTTCAGGTTTGAGGATGCTCTCTACCTTCAGACGTCAGGGACGTCTATGGGCAGTGTTTTTGCCCCCAGTTTGGCGAATCTTTATGTACACCGATTCGAACAAGAAGCGATCTTCAAAAAGAGCAATCCGTACAGAGAACACATCCGTGTTTGGAAACGTTACATTGACGATGTGTTTGTTATATGGAGAGGGACTCCTGAGAGGATCATGACGTTTCACCAATGGCTCTATACCAGGAGTGAGTATCTGAAGTTTACCTGCGAATTCAACAACAGCAGCCTGCCATTTCTGGACATTCGTATTTTTCCGGAAGGTGACAGCTTGGGTACTGAACTATACAGGAAACCGATGGCCAGGAACTCCCTATTATCATACCAGAGTTACCATCCCAAGTCCCTCTGTGAGAACTTACCGTATGGTCAATTCCTACGGATTAGAAGGAATTGCTCTACCAAAGAAAAGTACACTGAACATGCGAAGAATCTCTCGTCTCAATTGAAAGAACGGAACTATCCATCGAACATCATTCAAAGGTCCAGGAAAAGAGCGACCAACAACAATAGGGAGGCTCTAATCGAGGTTGCACCGCCCAAAGTTGAGCAACAACGGCTGACCTGTGTCAACACTTTCTGCAGTTACTCCAATCAAATCAAAAAAAGCATTTTGAAACATTGGCAAATTCTAAATATCGGGAGCGATCCCATGCCACAACCACTATTTGCGTTCAAGAGGAGCACCAACATCAAAGATCAGCTCGTACATACTCGGCCCAGGCAGAAGAAGACAGCTAACCAAGAAACACTATGGGGCCTACCAGCTATAAAAAGGGCACTACACGTGCGGTTCATGTGCTGTTTGCCCACAAACGAAACAGACTGGGTCCGTCGATATTGGCACAGACAAGCCATGGATTTTGTCCAGACATACGAACTGCAACAGTGATAAACTGATATACTTGATTGTCTGCCCATATGGCTTACACTACGTGGGGATGACAACACGCAAGATTAAAACCAGAATAATGGAGCATAAGAGCACCATTCGGTGCAAAAAACAATCCACCAAATTGACCAATCACTTCGTGGATCAAAATCATGCCCCAGGGGATCTGAACTGGACAGTCCTTGAACAACCATGGATTCCACCTCACATCACAGATATATCCAAATTTTTGTTCAGACGAGAACAACGATGGGTGCACAGACTCAAGAGCGATAGCACTGGGTTGAACGACGAAATCCCTTGGTTAGCCCTGTAACATATTGCTCCCCTCAATCTGTGACACCCTCAAGAGTATGCAAATCTCGGCTGAGATTCTGGTCTTTCAGTTAGGATGACCTGTTAGCATACTGACTACATTACAGACTGCAGTACTACTGGGTCTCATGAATGATTATTGATCCTTTTAGTTCTACACACACCCCTTACATGTATTAACAGCCTTTTAGCATTCTGTGTGTAAACACCTAGGTACATTAGATTCCTATAGAGTACAGCATAAGTTTGCTCAACTAACATGCAGCCCCCCCATAGATGGATCAGTCTATATCCAACATGTATTTTTCAACCCCACATGACCCGAGGTTAATATACACATTAAGAATATAGAATTAGAATTAGAATTTTAAGAATATAGGCTGACCCTAGACACTCCACATATGGTCTGCAACAATTCCCAAGCACGAGGCTGGTTAACACCTTTATACAGCGTACTCTCCGTTACAGACCACTAATCTAGATGACCAGCACTGATCATCCACAGAGCATGACTTACTCCATTCTGACATGTAATTACGATCTAACACTATCGAGGTGTATCACAACTAATCTGTGTTTCAATACCATAATTAGTGACATTTTCTTGAGCCGCTTATCATAAAAGGTCTCCCCCTGTTCCTTGGTTGTTTGTCCGTTTGTTGATCGGAACTTACAGGTTAAAGTTAAGACTCGTGTATCAGTTAAAAAAACGTTGAGGACAAATCAGTGGCATCGGGATGCGCATGCGCACTATGCGCTCAAATGCCGATTAGTCACACCAGGCAGGCATTCTCCTTAGGCACACCATGTGTCCTCTAAACTCGCAGGTGAGAGGACTTTCTCTAACTACTGTGCGTGGGCTTTTTTGGCTGATATAAACTCGTCTGGAAACCTTCAGTCGGTACCTCCGGTCGCAGTTCAGTACCAAGACGGGGTACCGACGGATAGGTAAGTGTACCAGCATGCCGCACAGGACGTGTGTTAAGAGAGCCTTTGGCCGCATTTCGAGCATTTGATTTCTGTGACTGTCAGGAGAGTCCCTGGGTCTGATTTCGCACCCTATGGATAGTTAGGGTTACGACTTAACGTATCTAGTGATACGATTGGCATTAGAATGCCACTTTTCCACACTGATTATCTGGCAGACCTCATAAGTAAGTTCCTAGGTCCCTCTTTGTGACCATTGATATAGAAATGATAGCCATGGGCACTAATGAACAAAATGTATTTAGTGACACAATGGACTTTAGTATGCCATCATCACGCTATCTTCAGGAAGGCCCTTGGGTCCTGCTTTGCTACTGTTGGTATAGAAATGATAGTTGTGGGCACGAATGAACCAAATGTATTTAGTGACACAATCAATATTATAATGCCATCATTATGCGATTTTTAACTTGCAGTTTTTAGCAAATCGCTTCGATAGAGGTCACGCTGTGTCAGTTTCTGGAGATAGTCATGCACCATATCAAGAGTGCAATTAACTCTCTCCAGTTTATCACCATGGTTTGGTGCTGTCTGGCTATACTAATACCTGTTGAGATTCGATGTGGTAGTCACGATGTAACTATAGGATGCAGTAATGTAACAGTTACATTCCTCTGCCATTTGTTACGTAGCCGTCCGTAGATACTCTCACTGTCATCCGGCTTTCTGATGATTAGATTTCACAACACTGTTGCCATATGCAAGACGTCATTGAAATTACAGTCCCTACTACTCGCTGACTATATTTGATCAGTGCCTGGACATTACCAACACCCTTTGTACATTTATTTTTGAGTGTATAGTAGCACTCTACTTGGTTTTCAATGTGTTTTCCTGACCTACACATAAAAATGAAGATAGGAGTAGTGTCAACATAATGATGGGTATGTTTGACACAACGTCATCCTTCTTTTACAGAGCGGGCCCCCTTCCCTGAGCTGTCGCCAGGTTGAGGTGTGGCCGTTTGTCCAGGAACTTTGGGTGAGTGAAACCAGTGATTATCACGATACTCAGAACTGCGTGATTGAAATGGAAGGATAAGTTGTACTCTTCCTTCCTTACTAAACTAAAAAGACAATAAGAGTGACTGATTGATAAAGGTTTATGTTTTTTCCCCATTTTCTGTCTCATTTATACAGGTACAACCAGTAAAATCCGAAAAATGAAACCGAAGGGATAACTGGTTTGATATCAGTACACACTTTACACACTTTTTTGTCACTGACAGCAGCAATCTTCTTTAGGTGCTGACGAAAGCCCTGATACCTCTTGGATCAACTAGGGCTGAAACATGTAGACCTCTTTTTTGAACATCAAGCAGTTTAAATCCATACTGCTTTTTGCACTGTCTTTTTAACCCTGTCAGAAGGAACAAGTTATTAAAAAATGTTTTTGTTCCAGACTAGGCAGTTTTAACTTCACTTCCTCACTAGTTAAATTTATTTTGCGCTGCGTCCTCACCACTTTTCTCTTAGCATCTCACATCTATGGGATTTAGTATATCCTCTATAGGGTAGGCTTATTTAAAACATTCCTGAGCTCCCTCTTCTCAGAGAAGAGGTCATAGCTAGGGGTGGGCAGAATTTGCGTAGTCGCGCTACGCAAAGCTCCGCGAAACGGTAAAAAATCTCCGCGAGCACGCAAAAGTTCCGCGAACACGCGGAATTGCTTATTCCGCCCGTTCGCGATGCTTTTTTCCTGTTCACGAACGCTGTTTGCGTGCTCGGGGAGAAATATCTTGCGAACACGCATTTTTAAAACGCGAACAAGCAAAAAATTCCACAAAGCAGCAGATCGAGGAATTTTTGGTAATTCCGCGTTCTCCGCGGAACGCGAAATTACCCAAATTCCGCAAATTCCGCGAGCCGTACGGAATTTACCGCCCAGGCCTAGTCATAGCCCTTAGTGGGACTAGGTTTTCCCACTAAGAGGAGATACCCAGATGATGAAGCATGCCACCTTCGGTGGGTGAGGGTATTAGTCCTGAAAGGGATTTCTCCCACAAGGGAATTGTATGAGATTCTAGTCCGTCACTCTACGTGCTTAGTTTTGTAAGTTTAGACCCAAGGATTTGCTTGTGTTACTATTGTATTCTTTAAGGGAATTTTTTCCTTGCAGGTCTCTAAATATTTTCCCTTGGACCCTCCTCCCATTTTTTGTGTTACCCATCATACAGAAAGCCTGTACCGGTCCTAGCAATTGAAGGAACAAGAACTGTACTTCTACTGCCTCTTGCCGGAAAAAAGGAGACAAGATTTGTCTCAATCGACCTAATCAAACCACACTATGTGGCCGATACTGAGTAGTAGGCCACGTGGACTCCAAAGTAGCAGATGCCCTCCTCTCACTACAATCCAAGAAGTTCGAACAGAGAGACTCATCACGTTCGAAGAGTCCCCTGCACGGAATGAAGGACTATGCAACAATGCTATGGAACTCGTTCCTCTTGAACCTGAGGTTCAATTTCAAAATGAAACTCAAAATGAAAGACAACTCGCTATTCGACCAAATACAGATGTCTACGTCAACATGCCTCGACAAGAAGAAACTACAATTTCTACAAATCCTGATGCAATACCAACAACTGATCGAACTGCTTCTGGCTACTTCATAAACTTTGATAACGACGCCAGCCAAAAAATCACGCAAGCAGCAAGTAAAAGACTTTCTGAACTTTCTTAAAAAGACTTACCTGGTGTCACCTTGGGTAGAACTATGGGTAATCACTGGGATACTTTTCTTTCTTTTCTGGGTAGGCTTGGTAATAGTTTTTAGTATGCTTGTTAATGGAAGATACCTTCGACAAAGCTCTGCAGCCTAAAAAAGGTGAACTTACTTTTGAAACCACACCTATCATCTCATCGAGAACAAAGAGACTTGCCATCAGTGAACATTACAGCAGTTCCTATACCTGATGGTATAGTTTGGGACAAGGTTGATTTCGATATATTTCGTCCAACCGAAATTTTAAGAATTCCTCATTTATTTAAAATATCGTTGAATGATATCATTACCTCAAGTACATTTTCCGATGATTGGGATTTCGAAACTGTTAATAACATGTTGTCTGATTTGGAAAAATCTGCTGCATTTTCTAATAGTGAAACATTGGAAAGCACATCAGATTTCGAAACTATGTATTGTTATCAACACTATGGTCATCACTTTTTGCATAAATCTGCTAATCCTAGACCTGTGTTCACATACCACCAGTGGGAACATTGTCCAACACCGCCGAAAGGCAGTTCAAAAACATTTACACAGAAGTTTCCATATTTTTCGGGGTTTAATATGTCTGACCCTGCCTCATATCATTATAAGGTTGCACCAACATCAGCACAGAAAAATATGTTAACAAACACCAAACAGATTTACTCTGCTTCCTTTATTGCCCAGTTGTCTGAACAAGGTTTCGACTTATGGAAAGATACCATAGACTTAAAATCAGTCTGGGGTACTAGGGAATGGCAAGTTCAGGGAACAGAAGCTTTGTTTAGAGCATGCCTCATCCCTCAACAAATCATGTTTTTGAACGAGACAGTTCAACAGACGTCTTGCCTTGGACTAGCCAAGAACAAAGACTTGAACACACCTCAGTTGCCAACTCCACCAACACTGAGGGTAACGAAACATCACAGAAAGAGATTACAGTAGAGGACATCATACAATACAACAGATCAGACCCAGATTGGAAAGAATGGTTGATTTGGCCCACAGACACTAATAGTTGTCAGACAAGATTCATGGGTAAAGCCGAAGGGTTTAGTATCCATAGGCCAGATCCACGTTATGTACAGAGACATCATTCAGGGGTAGTGACATCCTACAGTGTTGGGAAGTTGTGCCTTGATTGGCTAAAAACCTCAACACTCACAAAGGTGAAACAACACTTATCCTTACTATCAAAGGATGTGGATCTCAGGGATTTTTTATTGGGTCCCAGGCAACCACATCAGAAACGTTTCTATTATGCTGTCTACAATGAAATATGGAAAATATCACAACAAGAGGCCGCAGAGAGGTTACGTGAAATAGATAGTATAAATCTAGAAAAATCTCTAGCAGTGGTAGACAATGGGTTAACTACATTGATTTCCAGGATATATTCATTAGGCAACATTGTATCTTCTGCGATAGACATACTAGAACAAGATTTGACCATATTACAACACGGGCAAACTCAATTACGTTCTATTATGTTATTAAGCTGGACGCTGCAATCTTTGCGTGCAGGCGACGTGCCTTGGCGTTATATTAACAGTACGTCTCTGTTTTCTGAATACAATCTAACAGATAAACAGATAGAAATGGCACAAAGGGGAGCAAAATATACAATGCTGCGTATCAAAAAACTGGATAGATTAGCATTTACAGTGGCAGAATCACCGTCCACAGAATGGCTGATCCATGGTCACTTAACTCTACCGGTCACTACTTTTCAGTTTCAGTATTGCCTTGAACAAAAGCAAGTAGGCAGATATGACAAAATGGGTAAGGAATACATTAAGGAATCATGGGTATTACCATACAGATTTCGATGCCGGAGTGGGGATCGAGAAGTGTTTCTAAGCGGTACAAACAGTGAAAATGCTTTGAGTGGATCACTCATATGCCAGGATATAATGCTGCACGGGGCTTGTAATGGTTCTAATGCGAACCTGTCCTGCCATTTGAGGGGTGCCCCAGCTGCTGTGATTACTCCAGCATTCAGGCTACTTTCGAATAGGAGTTACTTGATGCTGAACAGTCAAGGCTGCTGCGGCATGCTCCCGGGCATCGCATATCTGGTAACAGTGAGCTCCAGGGTTACTTGTTGTATGCAAGTATTGTTTCCACCGACATATACAGTCAGGGAGGTGCCGTTATGGCCTTCACTGAATGTTTCTTTAATACGGTTTGATACTCTAAGCAGAATGAAAACCATGCTTCTACAGAAGTCTGTGCCCTTAACCTCAGCTCAAGAGACTTTTGATCTCCAGATCGCTAGGTCTTCGGCAGGGATACAGGTGCTAATTCATACAAACTGCCCTTTCCATTTCGCAGAAATGGTCAATCGTATCTTTAACATGCCTGATACGACAGGCATAGTCCACCTATTTAAGACCATAGGTTCTGGTTTTCTGAGCACCTTTCAGACGGTACTTGGAGTTATCCCAAACTTCATACACTCCGTATTTGGAAGCATCTTTGGAGGACTTCCGCTCATCCTGTTCCTAGCAGCAGGTATCCTGATTGTTTTATATTTGCTACGCAATGGACGTCCCAGTCACCAATGAGATGGAAAAAGCACTCCTGGAGCGTAAATACCGTGACCGCATGGTACAACATCTGGGCATACCTCGCCTAAGAGAACTTAGTGCATCTTGGTTCTTGTCATTTCAACCGGTCAGGATGGACTGCATCTTACCTGTCCTCCGTTGCCTGTTTTGCGGAGAAGAATGCGTGTTAGACCTGTGTTTGACACTCCCATCATGTGTGCAACCGGATGTGAATGCGTTACTGGACCCGATAACGGCCCATGTTCTGCAGTGTCCTCAGCGTATTCCAATGTTGATGGCGGCATTCCTTGAGCCACCGCAGGTAGTAACTGCACCTGTTGGTATGAACACCGGCTCCTCCATTGACACCCAGGCTTTGGACGGCGCACAGGCTGCCCCAGCACCGGCTGTGGACAGTGTGGAACATCATCTGTGCTCAATTGACATACTCTGCGAGGTGTTACAGGGGCCGTCTATGGTGGAAGCAAACAACAGAAATGTTGCGTCTACCAGCCAGGACACAAACATTTGACTCATTTGGCTCATCGTGTGCTGGGAAGAAATTCTCCCTTTTTTAAATAAGCTCCAAATTGGAACTCATAAACAATAATTGACATTCCTTTCATTTTTTGGGCATAAATGGCTTTTTTAATGCTTATAGTACTTCGGACTATAGTTATGGACACTTTAGAGCTATGGCTTGCATTATTTTTTATCATTTAAAAAAAAAAAGTTTTTAGAAATTTTAGAGGATTTTTAAACTTTTTTTAGCATAATCAATGTTTTATAAATCTATACTAATATGCGTTAGCTTAGTAGTATGGTAATAAGTTACGTATGTCATCCAGTCGGAAGAGGAGTGGGTGTTATATTCCATATAGGTACCCTATATAGGCGCAGGTAACCTTGTAACCTTTCACCTATATTCTTCCCTACATTACACACATAACGGTTCTTGGGTACTGACCTATTACCTAGATATGACACTGCATTCAGAATGCGGGTTTTCCCTGGTTCGATTCTCATACATTATGCATGAGGCTTCTTGGAAGCACAGCAGGACTAACAGTAGGATTACTATCTCCTGTATAATATCTCTGTATAAAGTTCAGGCCCAACGTCATCCTTTAGGCTGACACAGTAACACAGCAAGGTAGGACCCCTGGGGAGACCTATGGGTATATATACAGCACATCTTGCTTAGGAAGATAGAGGAGACCGAGACTTCCCGGCTGACACACTGACCAGAGACGCTGAGGTTCCTGCATGCAGACGCTCCAGCTCGCAGTGGTCTAACATCCCTCGCGGGGTGTTCAACTCGAGACCAGGACGGGGTCCCATATTCTCTCATTCCAAGGTAATGGGGTTGACTAGATCCTAGAGGGATTCTTGGCATATCACCTACACAGATGCTAGGTACATTTAGGTACATCTAGTTAGGGAGACATCGTAGGAGAACGCACTTTTTATCATGTGTTTTATGTACTTGTATATATTCATGATTTCTGCAAAATGGTAGAACTATACCATCCCTTTACTTTCGTAGTACTGCTAATCATATATCTCTGCTACTGTCTAATGGTTGTTGCAGCTCATCTATTCTACACTAGAATAACAACTGTTCAATAAATACTTATTGAAAATGCCCAGCCTGTTTATTCTGTGTATCTCTCTGAGACAAACTAAGTAAGCACAAGTGACTGAGCGAAAGGTAGTATATTGTTTCCACGATTCTGAGGGATCAGGGTTGTCATGTTCTGAGGTTGCCAGAATCTATTCTCTCCTTGGTAAGAGGAGATTACAGTGGCACTGTGAGCTAGCTAATACAGATAGGCTAACGTATCTGGTGGGGGTGCACGAAATTAGTCTGCCACCAATCCCACAGTTTATGTTATCCAAACGCGCAGATCCTGTATAGGTTATATAGGAACTACACGACACTTCTTTTATTGAAAATATGCGCTAAAGGGATAAGATTATTGGAAAGATAACATTGAATTAAAATCAGTATGGGGCCCTGTCCCGTGCATATCAATTACCTACCCAAATCATCGTTCTGAATGACACAGTCCAACAACCTACTTGTCTGTGATTGGCTAAAATTAAAGAATTGAATACTCCCACTATTACATCACTAGCCCTTTATAATATCTGGCAGACTTATATAAATTATACTGAAGATCAACTTAATTGCATGATAAGAAACAGCATGTTTAATTCCTCTACAATGAATCCAACTGGGTGGGCTTTGTGGCCGGTGGACACAAATGTTTGTCATTCGCGTTTCATGAATGCTAATTCGGGGTTTTCCTTACATAGGCCTGATTCACGCTACCCTCAAACCCCCAATTCCAATACAGTCACCATTTATTTGGTTGGGAAATTATGTCAACAATGGTTAGAACATTATACGCTGTCTTCTGTAAAACAACATCTTTCTCTTTTTCTGGAGACATAAATCTTGCTGATTTCCTTTTGGGTCCAAAATCCCTTAGTGCTAAGCGTTTTATTTATGCTGCTTATAATGAATTTTGGAAATTGTCACAACTAGAAGCTGCTGTACATCTACGACAAATAGATAAGGACAATTTGGATAAAGTCCTTGCCATTGTCGATAACAATATTAACACATTCTCATCTCGTATTTATACTTTAGACAATATTGTATCTTCTGTTATTGATATTGTACAAAATGAAGTGTCTACGTTATATCATGGTCAACACCAACTTAGATCAGTTATGCAATTTGGGTGGACACTACAAACACTTAAAAATGGGCGAGTTCCCTGGGAATATCTGAATGCAAGTGCATTGTTCTTACCTTTCAATTTAACAAGCAAACAACAATTGATGGCCATGAAAGACGCTACATACACTATGTTGCATATAGAGAAACTCGAACAACTACCGTTTACTGTAGCCGAAACTAATTCTGCAGTCTGATTAATACATGGGGTCATTTCGTTGCCCATCTCTATGTTTCAGTTTACTGCGTGTATGAAACATTTTCCCATAAGTAGAAATGAGCCCTTTGGGAGCAGTTACATACATGAGTTATGGTCTTTACCGTTTACATATCGCTGTCAACGAGCAGAAAGAGAAGTTATTCTTACAGGGGAAGAGTGTGATTCCACTGCCGGCCATCCCCTTGTGTGCCAACAAGTGAAACTGCACGGTGCTTGTAACGTTTCTGCCCCTAATTTGGCTTGTTTCTAAAAGGAACTCCGGTTCCCGCTATCATTCCCACTTTCACATTGCTTTCCAATGGCAGTTATCTCGTCCTTAATAATCAGGACTGCTGCGGTCTGCGGGCTGGGATCCCATACGTAGTGACTGTTTCCCAGCTAGTTACTTGTTGCAAAAACGTCCTGTTTCCCCCGCTACACAGGTGTAGATAGTTCATTGTGGCCTTCCATTCCAACCCTGAAAACAGATTTCAATAAGCTAAGCAGACTCAAAGCGCTATTGTGTCAACAAGAAGTAGCTCTCATGTCAGCCCGTGAGACCTTCGAATTGCAGGTGGCTAGAACGTCCAGTGAAATGCAATTGTTGTTAAGCACAAATCTCCCTCTTAATTTCGGGGAATTGATACATCAACTATTTAATGCGTCTGATACGACAGTCCTGGCACACTTTTCTAAACTCGTGGGCTCTGGCATTGTATCCTCATTCCAGATGATTTTTGGAGTAATTCCTGCCTTTATACATTCTATTTTTTCCAGGTGGGTTCCCACTACTGCTCGTCTTGTTTGTGGCATCATTGTCCTCTTTCTTCTATTCTGCAATGGCTGCTTGATCTGTGGTTCTGCCCAGACAGGAGCAGCTGCAGCTGTACCGTGAGCGGATGCGTCAGCTTTTTGGATTGATGCCACTAGAAGCTCTGGATGTTGATTTCTGTCTGACCTTAGCATCGGGAGACTCTCCGCAAGTACTCCTCTAATTTGAAACCTTTTAACCTGCATTTTAAACCTTTTAACCTGCATTTTTAAGTTTTAAATACGGAACTCAGCAGCTTTGCACTTTCAGTTTGCCTCCTACCTTTACTTTTTTTTTGTAACACAAATTTGATTAAGTTTTCAGTTTATGCATAAACATAGTACATCTGTTAGTGATTGCATCTGGTGATAGTTATTACAATAATTGGTATCAGCGCATGTTCAACAGACTTAATCATCACAGATTATTTTTCACATTTGTGTGAGATATAAGCGATTTGCATACAGTAATCAGGATATACTTTTCAATTGAGTAAGTTTTAGCACTCTAACTTTCCCCCCCACCACCCCCCGCACACAAAAATATAAATCCTTCCTAAGAAAAAAGAAAGAACATTGAAACAATACCATTGTGGTCTAGGTGCCTGCCTTAGCACACATCTCTACAGGGAAATCTGGCTGGAGCAATAAGGGTAGCAAGGGTGGGGGCAAGGGGGTAGGAAGGGAAAGGGAGGGGAGGGAGAAAAGAGAGAGGATCTGTGTCGGGGGGCACATAAGCAGTACAATACCCAGTGCTCAGCTTTACTCTGGTGCCCGGACAGTGAGGCACAGACGGACCACATCAAAGGGGGGGGGAAGAAAGGGGCCCCCAGCATTCCATCAATCTTCGGGATCAGTTGCGGTATGTGCTTTAAAATGTTCTAACAATTGGGCTCATTCCATTGAAATCGGCTTTTTCCTCAGTCCCCTATACTCTTCGCGCTGCAGCGCCTCTCTCTCAGCGGTAGCCCATTTAACAACTTCTTCCCGCCACTTCCCCTCACGCGGTGCCGCATGTGATTTCCAGCGCTGCATGATTAGTCTCTTTGCTAGCATCAAGGTGAGCCCCATAAAGCGGCGCAGTACAACCGCCTTTTTGGGGAGGGGGAAAGACCCAAAAAACAGGCCTCGATAGTAGCCCAAGTGGAGCGTTCAGTAACTTGTGTGAGGCCCTGCATGACTTCCATCCAAAAACCATTCAGGGAGGGACAAGCCCATAACGTGTATAAAATCAGCATCCGGGTGGTAACACCTAGGACAATCCGAAGAGGCAGTCGGATACATGCGTCATATCGCCTGACGTGTGAGGTAAGCCCTGTGTAGTTTTAGCAATTGTATAGCCTTAAGTCGGGCATTACGAGAGGCGCGTCTGGGGTGTTCAAGGATCTGCGCCCATTCTCTGTCAGTGAATTCCCTGGCTATCGCAGTTTCCCATTTCTGGCGAAGGGACAACAAAGACACGCCCAGATGTAGACGTAATCCACGGCATAACCATCTAGCCAGATGGCTCCCATGGCCCATTATGTGTAGGGCTTGCAGGAGTTGGAAGGTAGGGGGTTCCCTTTGATCCACCATCCAGTGCTGGCGTATGTAATGTGTGATTGCAGCGTGAGTTAAGAATAGTGTTCTAGGGGCAGCATTAGTTTGTGTAAATTCATCATGAGGCATTAAATTCCTGTCTAGTAATAAATCACCCACTGTTTCAACTCCGGCTTCCACCCAACTCCGCAACCTAGTGGTCGATAGTACTCCCCTTAATGTAGGTAGGCCACACAGAGGAACATTTGGGGCATATGGCGTTTGCGTTTTGGTGTATTTCAGCGCCAGTTTCCAGTAATGGAGCGCTATATGGAGGAGGAAGGGGGGGATCAATTGCCCGTCCTGCACCGGGACATACTAGTGTCTGTAATGACCCAAGTTTTAACTGTCCAGGGGAGTAACCTATTTTGAATAAGTTATGGCCAGCCAGCCAATATGCCAACCTATGCAATAGGCCTTAAAATCTGGTGCTCCCATGCCCCCTTCGGTGCCTGGCAATTGCATTTTGGTGAGGGCCAGTCTATGTCGGTCCTGTCCCCAGAGCAATGAAGTTATTAATGTGTTGAGTACTTTGTAGATCCATGCTGGAAGGGCCACAGGGAGGTTCACAAATTGGTATAAAAGTCTGGGAAGCATGACCATTTTAGAAACAGCCAGTCGACCAGTTGTCGTTAGTGGCAAGGTGTTCCAGAATGCCACTTGAGATTTTAGGAAGTTAAGCGTTCAGACCACATTTCCATCTATGGTATCCGAAGTGGTCCTGTAGATGTGGATGCCCAAATATTTAAAAGTAATTGGTTCTACCCTGAACTGCAGCGGTCCGAACTGGAGAGTACATAAAGAGTATGTGTCGTAAAATGAGTACGCTACAGATTTTGAGGCGTTGAGTTGTAGGCCAGATATTTCCCCAAATTGCGTGAACAACGAGGATAGAGGTGTCATGTCCACATGCATGTCTTTAAAGTACAATAACATATCATCGGCGTAGAGCGATACGGAGTGGTTTACCGAGTCAACTGGGATGCCATATGCTGTCATAGCGCAGCATAACTGTTGTGCCAGGGGTTCTAAGGCCAGCACAAACAGTAAGGGCGAAAGGGGGCAACCTTGACGCGTGCCACAAAAAATATGATATGCTGGAGAAATGTTGGTTCCAGTCTTTGCTCATGCCGTAGGTTTGGAGTAAAGTAACTCGACCCATCTGCAAAATTCTGGAGGAATCCCAAATTTGTCTAATGCAGCCAGCATGTGTGGCCAACTCAGAGAGTCAAACGCTTGACGAATATCCAATGAAAGGCAGTCCGCTCGGGGAGAATGGACTTGAGCTGTGTGTAATAGGTCATAAAAACGGCGGATGTTTAAGGAGGTGCTACGCTTTGGTATGAAACCACATTGGTCTGTGTGGATCAATTTAGGGAGTAGGGGGAGTAGCCTCGATGCCAGGACTTTTTTCTTTTTTTTTATTGTCAATTTGAATTCAACACAAACATATAGCATGATTAGCGCATCGTTGACATTACAGCATTTTTGATAAAAACTGCACTTGGGTTACAGTAGCATGAAATAAGTACATTGCAGTGTCTAGCATTATTGTGAAAGGCAGCGAGTCTTCTAAGACCCTCAATGCTGCCCGGTGCAGGGTTCCACCTCTAATTCACTTTGGGTTCGCTATCAAAATAATGAGGCAAGCGCTGGAAACTGGAAGAAAAGAAAAAGGTTTATTTCTCATGAGGAGATCACGTCAACTGCAGACACCGGGATGCCTGAGGGAGGTGTTCTGCTGATAACTCCTTTGGCTCTTCCTTTTATACAGGTTTGACACAATGCATTGGTTTCATCAACATGGTTACACAAGCTTGGGGTCCCCGCCCCGGGCAGGTTGTCACACAAGCCCAACAGTAATTCTCTTACCACCCAGGTCAAACAGACAATCTTATCTTGCAGCTGGACCTTGCTTCAGGGTCTAAAACATGTGAGACCGGCCAGATCTAAGAGTCCGTTCTGTTGATAAAAACAGGTCCCATTGTTGGTAACAACAAGTCTTGCTGTTTGCAGTGCAATAAATCATGTTGCAAGAGTCTTTTGGTGTTTGGAACCTGTTTGTGTAACTAGGTGCAGGGAGGGGTAGAGTGTCCAAAGGTTTGCCTAAAAACAGAGATGAGAGGAAAAACGAGTTTGTGGCAGCAAGTGGCGCTGAGGTTTGTTGCGGCAAATAGAGTTTATAGCCCCCAGCACACATACCAGGTCGGTCAGAGGGTCAGAGGGATGCTAGTAAGGGCAGGGTGAAACAAAGGTGACCAACAGAGTACAAAATGGCTGTGATAGATTAAAATGACTGCAACTTATGTGCACATAGAATTCCACCAGACAAGATGGCGCAGGTAATGTTCACGATTGTCGTTTTGCTTTTAACAGTGGCCCCTTTGAACATAACTAGCCAGCTTGTCAGTCTATTTCGATCTCCATAATGTCCTGTATCTCTTGATCATACATTACTCTCATTTTCGTTAGCTGAGTGTCCATAGTCTTAGGGTGCAAGGTAGTTATGCAAAGAGAACACAAAGGTGGTATACAGTGTATACCCAAACAACAACCACATCTTGTCAATACTGGGACCAAGAGAATCATTGATATTTTCCAACCCCACTCCTTCAAGATGCCCCAAAGCCAACTTCCAATTGTCCAAGTCTCTGATCCTTGATGAATTTCTGAAGATAGTCTATGGAGATGTTCGATTGCTTCATAGACAGAAGGTGAATTATCAGGAATGTATACACAGCAGCTGGCACCGATGATGCGGCATGCTCCTCCACGGTCCGCTAGTACCACGTCCAGGACCATGCGATTTTGCAGGGTAACCAGACGGATCGTTTGGAGCTCAGCAGTGTTGTTGGTGAGGATGCCAGCAGTGACGTTCAGGGCGGTCTCTACCGCTTGGGACAGATGTCTGATGGCTCGGCTGTTTGCCATCGGACCCCATAGCGGGACGAGCCCTTTTGCTGCGTCGAGGAACTGTGATGAGGCAGAGTCTGCTTGATCAATGTCTTTAGAACGCTTTTCTCGATGATGCTCTGCAGGGGCTGTGTAGGTTGGTGGCAAAACAAAGGCGATGTAGCACGTGCCCCCCAGTTTCTTGGGAGCCAGGTGTAGGCTTTGGTTCCACAAACAAAGTACATATTGGGTGATGCAACAAGCGCTGGGGGTTGGCAGTGTTCAAAGTCCTTACAATGCTACAGGTGCTGTGACCCACATTCTTAGTCCCACGGCCTTCAATGCATACAAGGCCAGAGACGTGCACCACAGATAGGGCCACAGTCAGTGTTGCAGCAGTTCTTTTCTTCAGGTAGGAAAATGTGGCTCTGTTAGGATTATTGAACACTTGCATTTCCACTCGTTCTTTGGAGGGGACATTAATCTGGAATGTCGCATTGAAGGTGTGAGGGCAGAAGGGGGCGGCTGTCCTTCCTGTTTTGTTTCGCCAGAACTCGTTGTAGAACTGGGCGATTGTTCCATCGGAAGTGGCATTGTCTTTGTAACTTTCTTGTAGAAGCATCATCCAGGCAAGGCAAGATCCGTGAATAGAAAAGGGCGAAGGGATGAAAGGGATGGAATGTTCAGTGGCATGTGGTAACAGCCCACAGACCCAACAGTTGGTAGCATTGGTGGCAAGATTGTGTTGGTGCAACATCTGCACGAAAGAATTATTCCAGAATTCTTTGCGTCGTTCTCGGAGATGTGGCGGTAGTGATACCAGGTAGTGTTCTTTCTTGGTGGTTGGTTGCATGGTGGGTGACAATGTTCTGTATGCAGGTGCATTCTCTTCAAATGATCCAGAGTGCGACCATTAGCAGGAGACAGGTGAGAAATGCGGCTACAAGTGCAATTGTCTTTGTGCTGTGCAGGTTAGCAGTCTTGGTGTCTTTGCGGTGGTTTTGCAGGTGTTCAGTTTCTTCCATCATCTTCGAGGAGCTCAACAACTGTTAGGACCACAGACTTTTGTCTGGCGCTTTCCTGGTAGCGTTGTTTGACTGTGCTACTGATCTGAGACCTTGACTTAGTTAGTGGCCTGGTCGTTGGAGCTCCCTCCTTTCGTCGATCTCAGGTTGTACCCTTTCCTGGATGGCACCGTGGGGTCGGGAAATTCTGATAGTTCGAGGGTGTCTTCTTGTGGGTAGCAACTCAGAGCTGGTCGGTCTCTCGCGAGTACTTCCTCTTGCACCTCCACCCCTTCACAGGTTGCCAGGGTTGGAGGGACTCGTTTGCAATGATGAGCGTGCAGCCAGTTTCGTTTTCCTTCCACTCGGAGGGCAGTTCGGGTGGTGATCAGGACTTGCCAGGGGCCCGTCCACCTAGGCTCCAGATTCTTCGTTCTTTGGAAGTTGCGAATCAATACATGGTCGCCTGGCTTTATTTCATGTCCCGGGCCCCTGGATACGTCAGGCAAGGCTTGCTGCACCTGTTGGTGGATAATTGTTAGCTCGTTTGTCAATTTATGCAAGTAATCCGACATTAATATGTTCGGGACATCGTTAATGGAGGTGGGTCTTGGTGCCGCCCAAATGCTCATAGGCCTGCCGAAGACCACCTCATACGGGGTCAGTCGGTGTTTGGTTGGGGTGGAGCGCATCGATAACAATGCCAATGGGAGGGCGTCGGGCCATTTCAACCCGGTCGTGGCAACTATTTTGGCTAGTTTTAGTTTCAACGTTGCATTGTGTCTCTCTACCAGGCCCGCTGATTGGGGGTGGAAGACGGCATGGAACTTTTGTTTTACCCCAACCCTCTCAGTATGTTCTGTATCACCTCGGCTACGAAGTGGGGGCCGTTGTCGCTCCATAAAATTCTGCAAAGGCCGTATCGGGGGAAGAATTCTTTCAGCAATACTTTTGCAGTGGCTAAGGCGGTATTGTCGCGGGTGGGATATGCCTCCACCCATTTGCTAAAAGTGCACACAACCACCAGGACATATTTTAGACCAAGGCATCTCTCTAGTTGAATGTAATCCATTTGAAGGATTTCAAAGGGGTGGTCAGGGACTCCAAACCCTCCCCGTGGTACTACTGTCCCCTTCCCTGGGTTGTGTTGTAGGCAGACTATACATTGTTGTACTAGGCGTTTTGCAGATTCTGCTATCTTGACATTATGCCATACTCTGGTGATTAGTTCAATCATGGGGGTGGAGCCTATGTGTGCTGGTAAATGTGCCATGGTCAATATGGGGATGAGGTAGGCATTGGGTAACAGCCATTTATTTCCGTCTTTAGTTCTCCAGCAATCTTCCTCGTCTTTTAGTCCCACCTTTTCCCACTCGGTTAATTCGTCTTGTGTGCCTGTAGTCTGTATGTCCCTTACAGTGGTCCTAGCGTCAGTCCATCGTTCAGCTTGTGACCTGGTCACATACATTTGTGTCGTAGTTCTGTCTCCTGCCGTGGCTCGGGCAGTAACGTCTGCTAGTGCATTTCCCTGTCCAATGAGATCAGTCACTTTCCTATGTGCTTGGCATTTTATCACTGCTAACTTCTTGGGGAGGAGGACTGCTTGCGTCAAGGCGGAGACTAAATCTCCATGCAGGATGGGTGTACCGTGTGAAGTCAGGAACCCTCTTTCTTTCCATAAGATCCCAAAATGGTGAACCACCCCGAAGGCATATTGGCTGTCGGTGTATATGTTAACTGTCGTGTCAGTCGCTAAGATACATGCTCGTGTGAGGGCAATGAGTTCTGCAGCCTGGGCTGAACGTTGGGGAATACGGGCTGTTTCCAGAACGGTTCGGGCTGTGGTGACAGCGTATGCAGCTGAGGTGGTGCCGTCGGAGAGTTTGATGCACGAACCATCCACCCATAGTTCTCCATCTGGTTCTAGAAAGGCGGTGTCTCTGAGATCTATTCTACTCTTTGTTTGTTCATCGGTTAGTGTCACACAGTCGTGTAGTGGAGTCACGCTAGGATCATTTTCGGGTAGGGGTAACAGTGTGGCTGGATTGAGGGTGGTGCATCGCTTTAGGGTAATGTGCGGTGCTAGCAGGGTCAACTCATATCCTGTCAGTCGGGCGCTAGTCAAGTGTTGGGTTTTGGTCTGGTTTAGTAGTGTGTCGACTGCATGGGGTACTAAAACAGTGACTGGATTGGAGAGTACTATTCCTTCGCTCTGGCGTATCGATACTGCTGCAGCTGCCACAGCGCGCAGGCACGCTGGCAGCGCTCTGGCTACTGGATCGAGGGTGGCAGAGAAATATGCACAAGGGCGTTGTTTGTGACCAATTGATTGTGTTAGGACAGACAATGCACATCCTTCCCTCTCGTGCGTGTAGAGGAAGAATGGTTTGGAGTAATCCGGGGTTCCTAGGACAGGCGCTGAACAAAGGGCATTGCGTAGTTCTTTAAAGGCTGACTGGCATTCGGGGGTCCAGGGGAGAGGTGAGGGGATGTCTTTAGCTAGGAGGGAGAGAAGGGGTTTGACAATGAGGCTAAAGTTCAGTAACCACTGTCGGCAAAATGAAGTGAGACCTATCAAAGAGCGGACTTGTTTCTGATCTTTGGGGACAGGGGTGCCTAGAATTGTCTGGATCCTGTCGGGCGTGAGTTTCCTCCCTTCTTTGGATAAAAGGTGACCCAAATAGGTCACTTGTGATTTACAGAACTGCAATTTCTTTCGGGAGACCTTGTGACCATTCTCAGCAAGAAAATGGAGTAGTTTGATGGTGGCTGTGACGGCTATTGGTATGGTGTCCGCTGCTAGAAGGATGTCGTCTACATATTGTATTAGTGCCACTCCATCTGGCAATTGTATGGCGTCCAACTGTCTTTTAAGCACCTGGCTATAGATGCTTGGGCTCTCAGTGTACCCCTGAGGTGCTCTGCAAAATCTGTACGAACGGGAGTTTAGGGTGAATCCAAATAGATAGCGGCTGTCCTTGTGTATAGGTATGGAAAAGAAAGCGTTTTTGAGGTCAATTACAGTGAAGGTGGTGGCAGTGGAGGGGATTAAAGTCAAAATTGTCGTGATGACGGAAACTACTGGGTATTGTGGCACTACGATTTTGTTTATCTCCAGCAGGTCAATGATGAAGCGGTAGGCTTTTCCGTCTCCCTCTCCCTGTCTCTTTACAATCGGTAGTATGGGACTGTTACAAACGTTGCTCACTACTTCCTCTACCACCCCTGCCTCTACCAAAGAGTGTATGATCTCTGTCAGTGCCTTCTCACCCTCTGGCGATATTTTGTACTGCGGTACTTTCGGTAGGGTTGCGTCCTGTCGTATTGTTACGTGTACTGGGTCAATCATCATTCGTCCTACGTCTGAATCAGCCCTAGCCCATAAGTGTGATGGCAAAGTGTCCAGTAGGGATGCGTCAGTCTCGGAGATGGGAAACATGTGCTGAGAAGGGTTCTCTCTATGGCGCTGGGGGTTGTCATACAGGACGACACGCACTCCGTCTGGTGAGCATCTGATAGTCGCATGGAAGTGTTTCAAAAGGTCGAGACCCATAATGGCGTCTGGGGTGTTGGAAGAGAGGAGGAATGTCGTTTCGACACTATTGTTGTCAAGGTTAAAAGGGATCGGTCGGGACAAAGGGTTGGTGGAGAGCGTACCGTCAAATCCTATTGAGGTCACATGTGAGCCTGACAAGGGTGCCCTTGGAATCAGTCGTTTGGATAGTGCACTACGTGTTGCTCCCGTGTCTACCAGAAATGGCGACTTTGTGCCCAGGACCTCAGCGGTAACATAAGGGCCTTGCTGATCAACATAGAGCTCGACTGGATCCCTCCCTTGCCCCTGGCTGTCCTATGCAAAGTCGTATGTATTGTCATAATCTGTCTGTTGGTACTGATTCTGTTTGGGATGGTCGAATGTGTTCACTCTTCCTGGCCTTTCCTCGCTTGCTTCACTCACGTACCCTCTCCCACGTCCTCTTCCTCTCTGTCCACTTGCTATTTCCTCGCCCCTCTGCCCCTACCAGCTCCTAACAAAGCCGGGCATTGGGTTTTCCAGTGTCCATATTCTTTGCAAAATGCACATTGATCCTGTCCTAGGTCTTGGCGTCCTACATATGAAGTCGATGAATTGTTTCTAGGTGGCTGTACTCTAGGGGTATTCTGCTGGTATCCTCCCTATATTGCTCCCTTCCTGTATTCGCCCCCTGGAGTTGTGCTACCATTACCCTTTCCTTCAAGTCCTTCTTTTTCCTTTCTGTAGGCCTGTCATTTTCGTTTCTCTGATGCTCATAGTACTGGGCCATTTGGAGAATGGCCGCCGGTTTAGAT
The DNA here is from genome assembly GCA_963921515.1 of Calotriton arnoldi. Classification (NCBI taxonomy): domain Eukaryota; kingdom Metazoa; phylum Chordata; class Amphibia; order Caudata; family Salamandridae; genus Calotriton; species Calotriton arnoldi. Next base: position 213,415 of record CAWUFW010000902.1, read on the forward strand.
GCTGCCCAACTACTTTCGCTGGCTTGTAATTTCTGGGATACATCTGGCAGTAGTCCTTTGACATAGTTCTGCACAAATAAGTGGTGTCCGGTTGCGGTGGACATGTCTTGTCCACTGTAATCGGAGAGCACCATTTCAAATCTGGAGAAATACTCTGAGACATCCTCTTGTGGTTTCTGGCGGCACGCGGTTACTATGGACCAGTCTATCTTTTTCTCTGGGATCAGCGTTTTCACTTTCTGCACTATTTTGTCAGGGAGGTCCAATATTGCTTTAACCGGTTTTTGACCAGGGTTCCGCTGTTTATCTAGTGTGTTGAGTTGTTCCCAGGTATGACCAAGCAGTTCGGTATGGTCTATTTTCCTAATCTGTTTCCACACATCTGCTGGCAAACATAACCCGAAGAACAAGTCTATGTCGGCAAGTGTCATTATTGTTGATCCCAGAGCGGTACCTAGCTCGGTGTAAAAGGCGGTGGGGTTCTTTCGTAAATCCGGTAAAGATTTACGGAACGTCAAAATGTCCTGTCTGTCCCATGGTTGATACACCCAATTGTAGACCACCCTTCCTCTAGCGTCTTGATGGTTCATATCGTCATGAGTCCCTTGTCCTCTAGGAGGTACCCAATAAGGGGCAGCTTCTTTTATCGGCATCATGCTATCTTGTTTTTCCACTGGGGGTCCTGCTATCTTAGATGTCCTGTCCTTATCTATCCGTCCTTGTTCCACGAGGTGACGGAATACCTCCAGTGTGGATGAAAAGAGTTCTGTAACATCGTTGTCGCCTTCATCTCCGGTGTCTACCTTCCTATAGAGAGCCACTAGCCGCTCGGGCCCTACATCTTGGTACTTCTCTTCATATGCAGTAAGAGTGTGGTAACAGAGACGTACAATAAAGTATCGTTTGCGGTTTTCAACATAGGAGTTACATATGTCAGTTACATACTCTTCTGTCTCCTTCCTATCTATGAGGGATTTAACTATTTTATCAATGCCTGCTCGCTCATTTTTACTTAATCGCGGGACCCTGGGCGCTCCTTTTTCTTTTGATCCTACCTCTACTACTGTATCCTTTGATGAGGCATTTGGTGTGGGTGACTCGGTGGGAGCAGAGGCGGTGGAGACTGAGGCGATCGTGCCATCTCCGGCTATACTTTGGTGGTCCTGGCGTTGTACTACGGGATGAGTAGGGGCGTAAGGGGATGGCATGTATATGATTGGGGGACCTAACAATAAATCATCATCTACCCTTTGTTTTGCTGGTAACTTGGGGTAAAGAGTCGAGGGCGTTCGAACAGGGCATTGACCTGATATTTTTGATTCCTGTTCCTTTTTATCGATTTCCTTTTCTTTTAGGTTTTCTTCTAATCTTTTACAGGCTTGGTAAGCTGATTTTCGCGTTTCTTTATCTTGTCTAGCTTCGTCCCTTTTCTTTCTTTGAGCTGCCTCTTTTCGCCATAAACCAAAACTGTCAAACATGGCTGGTCTAGTTTTCTTTTTGTGGAGAGCTAATTCTAACGTTTCTATTTTAGCGGGATCGAAAGATCCCGTCAGTGGCCACTGATTTACCCGGTCCTTCCTAGTGTATTTATGCCATAGTTTGCTATAAGCTACGGTGGCTAATCCATACTTTACGTACATGTCCTTTTTAGGGGTGCCTTCCGGCGGTGCCGGCTGACTGACCTCTAACGAACGGTCTGGTCCAAACAATTACAATCAAACAATCTAGAGAAAACAGGCATGACGTATTTATCGGTCAAAAATGAATATCTCAATCAATCAATTTAGACAAAAAGTCTGCACTACCTGTCCTTCGCTGCCTGCAAAGAGAGAGAATATTCCTATTCTTCGTTGTTTGCAAGCAGGGAAATGTCGCAAATAACTCAAAATCAAAAAGGAATACTAGTATTTCAATCAAACTATTCAATCAATCAATTTAAGTCGTTTTTCACGACCTTACCCGGACCGTATGGACGGTTCTTCGTCTTCCCCTTCCAGCGCCTGGTTGTCCTCTCACTCCAACAATCAATGCGGCGTTCCTCTAAGGTCCCAGTCAGGACCGCAGGTCACTCGAGAGAGGTCCGTTCGGAACCGGTGAAGTTCAGTCGATCGGCAGCCAGACAAGGGTCTTCTCAGGCAGGTATACCCCAATCGTTTAGTCGTTCACTCCGTCGTTAGGACCTCTCTACCGGACCCACGCGTCGCTGATGGGCCCCCACGTTTGGCGCCAATTTGTGAAAGGCAGCGAGTCTTCTAAGACCCTCAATGCTGCCCGGTGCAGGGTTCCACCTCTAATTCACTTTGGGTTCGCTATCAAAATAATGAGGCAAGCGCTGGAAACTGGAAGACAAGAAAAAGGTTTATTTCTCATGAGGAGATCACGTCAACTGCAGACACCGGGATGTCTGAGGGAGGTGTTCTGCTGATAACTCCTTTGGCTCTTCCTTTTGTACAGGTTTGACACAATGCATTGGTTTCATCAACATGGTTACACAAGCTTGGGGTCCCCGCCCGGGCAGGTTGTCACACAAGCCCAACAGTAATTCTCTTCCCACCCAGGTCAAACAGACAATCTTATCTTGCAGCTGGACCTTGCTTCAGGGTCTAAAACATGTGAGACCGGCCAGATCTAAGAGTCCGTTCTGTTGATAAAAACAGGTCCCATTGTTGGTAACAACAAGTCTTGATGTTTGCAGTGCAATAAATCATGTTGCAAGAGTCTTTTTGGTGTTTGGAACCTGTTTGTGTAACTAGGTGCAGTGAGGGGTAGAGTGTCCAAAGGTTTGCCTGAAAACAGAGATGAGAGGAAAACGAGTTTGTGGCAGCAAGTGGCGCTGAGGTTTGTTGCGGCAAATAGAGTTTATAGCCCCCAGCACACGTACCAGGTCGGTCAGAGGGTCAGAGGGATGCTAGTAAGGGCAGGGTGAAACAAAGGTGACCAACAGAGTACAAAATGGCTGTGATAGATTAAAATGACTGCAACTTATGTGCACATAGAATTCCACCAGACAAGATGGCGCAGGTAATGTTCACGATTGTCGTTTTGCTTTTAACAGTATGACTTAGTTAATCAAATTCCGGATTGCGTTTCACCCCCCTTTACTCCTTATGTTGCGTTTGACAGTCCTAGTCTCATACTTGTGTCAGACTGTGGGCCTCTAGCAAAGTTCTATTTCTGGTTTGGGGGTTCTACTGTGGTTCTGTCCCTTGGGGACTCTTGGTGTAGCGATTCATTCCTGTACATGTATGCAGGGGTGGGGGCAGGGGAAGACAGAAAGGGGGGTGATGGGGGTCACCCTGTCCGCTCAACATGTTTGGATGAGTTAACAAATATCCCTTCAGGGGGTCCCAAATGTCTTTTGGTCTACTGGACACTGGGAGTAGTTCCGCGTATATTAGTGTCTGTTCTTGCCAGAAAACAAGATCTCGAACCCACTCCTTAAATTTAGGTGCTCTCCCTCTGCCCCATCTGCACGCCACTCTGCGTTTGGCCAGCAATAGCCCCAATGCCACATATCGTTTGTATGCTGAGGGTATATCTGCTGTGTACCCCAGTAAGGCCATTACAGGCGATTCAGTCAGTGTTAGCATAGTCATTTCTGTTAGGGCCGCGAAGATCTGGCTCCAGTAGGATCGTACCGTCGTACATCCCATGCAATGTGCAGGAACCCCGCTGCCTCCCGACCGCACCGGTCACAAGCATCGTTGTCTCGTAGTTTAAATTTAAACATTCTGGCTGGGGTATAGTAGATTCTGTTGAGGTATTTAAAGTGTATGATGCGTAGTCGGCTACTTCCCCATTTGTTGATGGCAGTAGCTCCATTTGTCTTTATCAATAGCCTCACCCAGTTCCTCCTCCCATTGTAATCTAGCTGCCCCTCCCGCCGCTTGAATAGCTGTCTTGGTACTGTGGTAAATGATAGATACAACCCTTTTTGGGTCCGTACTTTGCAGTAGGCAGTGTAGCGGAGTTAGTGTGGGTGGTTCGTTAGGGAAGTCTGGTGTGACAGCCCTCACACTCTGCTGTAGTCTTACATACATAAATAGGTCCATTGCCGTAGGGACTATATTTGAAAAGAAATGATCCTTGGTGCGGAACACCCCATTTATATAGAGATCTCCCCATAGTCCAATGCCACTTTTTTCCAATAGTTGGCGGCACTGAGCTTCTTGGGTAACCTCAAGATCTGGAAGACCAGTTACCTGTAGGAGAGGTGAGTATATCTGTGTATTAGCTAGTCTCTTTGCGATTTTTTGCCAAGCCGCAACAGTGCATGCCACCGTAGTGGATCCAATATCCCTCCCCTTTATCTGTGTGGCTATGACACCCGACAGGGGCGTGGGCTGCATGTAGTATTGTTCAACTGCCAGGTGTGCCTGTGCGCTGAGGTAATAGAGCTCAACATCCAGAGCCTCGAATCCGCCTTGTGCAAAGGGCAAAGTTAGGGTTTCCCATTTCAATCTAGATTGCTTCCCTCCCCAGGCGAGACGTATCATTTGGGATTGCAGGGTTTTAAAAAAATGTCACCCCGGGGCAAGGGGGATGTTATTAAATAAATACAACAGCTTAGGTAAAATGACCATTTTCATTAGAGATATTCTACCCGCGAGGGATATGGGCATGGCAATCCATTTGGAGACTAATTCGGTCACTCTCGCTATTGTTTTTCCATAGTTCACCCGGAGCAATTTCGTTCTGTCTCTGGAGACAATAATTCCCAAATACTTGACTTCCTCAAGACACCATTCAATGGGGTAATCCATGGGATACGGCTGGATGACTCGGACAGTGGGAACAGCTGGGATTTCCCCCAGTTAATTTTGACCGCGGATATTTCTCCCAAAATGAGAAGTTCTCTTAGTATTGGGTTAAGACTAGTCTGGGGTTCCCTTAAGTATAATGTGATATCATCAGCGTATAATGAGATCAGCACATGTCTGGTGGGATACTCAAGAGCCCACTCCCGGTGATGCTGCCTAAGTTTGGCCGCCAGTGGCTCGACAGCTAAAGCAAATAGGAGCGGCGGTAGCGGGCACCCCTGCTGTGTGCCCCTTGTGATATTAAAGGGAGGGGAGCAGGCACCGTTTACCACAACTCTAGCTTGAGGTTTGTGGTACAGCAATTGTATCCAAGACAGGAAGCCACAGGACAGGCCCATTCTCTGTAGTATTCCGAACAGATAATCCCATTCTATGGAATCAAATGCCTTGGTGGCGTCTGAAAAAACTGCCACCGCAGCTAGGTCTGGATCTATATCGTGCATCACCGCAAAGAGTGTTCTAAGATTGTGGGAGGTGTCTCTTCCTGGCACAAAGCCCGCCTGGTCAGGCAGCACTAATGCACTCATAAGAAGGCTCAGGCGTTTGGAGAGTACTTTGGCCAATATTTTTGCATCGCAGTTAATCATGGAGAGCGTTTTGTACGACTTGCCTCTGTCCGCTGGCTTCCCAGGCTTAGGTATAGATATAATGGATGCCTCCCTCATCGTGGGTGGCAGAATTCCCTCTTCTAATGCTTCTTCATATACCTGTTTAAAGATAGGTGCCAGGTGCTCTATGTATCCTTTATAAAAATCGGTGGGTATGCCATCCGGACCTGGAGCTTTACCCGAGCGGAGCTGCATAATCGCTGTTCGGATTTCATCTAACTCTAGTTCAGTGGAAAGGAAGTCCCTATGGGCGTCGCTCAGCCATCCCAGCGCTATAGGCTCCAGATAGTGTTGTAACGTGAGTGGCTGCAGCCGTGTTGTGGTGTAGAGCGAGGTGTAGAAAGTCTAGAATGTATGGAGAATTTCCGGCGTATCTCTAACAACCTTCCCTTCTGGGGTGTGGAGTTCCAATACATGATTCGAGAAGCGGGGATTGCGGATCTGCTCAGTTAGCATTTTGCCGGGTCTTTCCCCCTCCCCATATCTGTGGGCTTCAAAATATTTGCCCCGGTACAGGCACTCCCTGTCCACTGTGTCTCTATATTCGGTGATTTTATCTCTGAGTGTTGTTTGTTCATGCGCTGATGGCGAGAGGCTGATATCCTGCTCTAATTGTTTTATTTTGGTCTCTAGCCTGGTAAGTGTGGAGCATAGGTCTTTTAGCACACCTCCCCCCTTAGCAAGACAAATCCCCCTGATGGTGACCATAAAGGCCTCCCACACCGTCGTAATACGATCAACTGAGCCCACGTTACGTTTAAAAAATTCCTGAATTTCCTCGTCAGTTTCTGTGCAGAACACTGAGTCTAGCAGTATGGCGGGGTTTAGGCGCCAGGCAGCATGTGGAGCGCACCCAATCAGCATGGCAAGACCACAGGGGCATGATCCGAGTAGGTGCGTGCAAGGGGCTTTACTCGCGTTAGCCAGGAGCTCAGACCTCTCGAGATCACCCAAAAATCTATTCTCGACCGCGTCCCGTGAGCAGCAGTGTAGTGTGTACCCTCCCGCCGCCCATGGTGTAAGTGGTGCCAGGTGTCCACCAGGCAATTCTCTGCTACAATGTCCCGCACCTGTGCACGATTTTAATGTTGAGGTTGTGGATGCGACCAATCTATCTTTGGCTCAATCGTCGTATTAAAATCCCCTCCTCAAATGACATGGGTAGACCCTATATTGGAAATTTCCCCCCATAAATTGGCAAAGAACACTGGGTCATCCAGATTAGGTCCGTAGCAGCAGACCATCGTGTTTGGGTGCGAAGCTAGTTTACCCTATAGTATGCTGTAGCGCCCTTGCGGATCAGACATTGAGCCCATAGGTATATACGGAGTGTTCTTTTTAACTAAGATTACGGTGCCCCGTGAGTAAGTAGAATAGGATGCAAAACAGCTGTGCCCCGCCCATCGGGCAGCGAAATGTTGGGGGCGCTTAGGGTCCAGGTGAGTTTCTTGTAACATCGCGGCTTGGATTCCATGTCTGTCCAAGTACGCTAATATTTGCCTGCACTTGCAGGGGTTGCCTAGTCCTCTGACGTTCCAGGTCATGAAACGAATCTCAGAGCAGTCACGGAGTTCCATCATCTGAGTGGCGTTACATGCAATCTGTTCCTAGCGGAAAACCCAGTAATCTTTGTGTGCTGTAAGCGCTTCAATAAAAAAACATCATGCTGTTTCCTGTCAAACAATGTACCCTTTAACAAACTGTACCCACTACCCTCCCCCACCCACATCGACAGCCCCAACTTGTTGTGATCTCTGTGCCCTCCCATACAACCCAAAACAGTAGCTGCCTTCGCAGCAAGAGCGAGTCTCTGATAAATCTCCCGTCAAATTGTGCTATCACTTCTAGCAGACCCACAGTCGCAGATAAAAACAGCCAGTGAGCAATGACCCTCCCCAAGTGAGAAATAGGAATGAGGGGAAGAGAGAAAGAAAAGGTATCTACAGGCTCTAACAAACTAATAGCGCACCCAGGTATGACAATTAGTACGTTATGGTGCGATAGCTAAGGTAACAAGGATTGAGAACTAATGACAGGGGGATCACCCTGTGGGGTTACATCAGAGGGCGCGCCAACCCGCTCTCACTGCTCCCCCCAGTAGTGGGAGGGAGTGGGAGAGGGGCACCCAGGAGTGCTAGTATCCATGCTCACTAGATTGCATGAATCCGTTTGAATAACTAATAATTAGCATGACTATTGGCAGGGCATGTATCTAGCTTCGTAGCTGTTCAGGCCATAGTCTAGTCTATGCATCTATGGAGGGTCCCTTTTGTTTTTTTCCCATTATACGGTTCACAGTGGTTTTTTTTTGGTTTCCTTTTAATATTTACGACCAGACCAGTAATGTCCCATTCAGTCATTGTTCGACAACTGTGAAGTTGGTTGATCATCTGCGTTTTCTCTTTCTTGACTTGCCCGTTGCTTCTTCAATTTTTTGAGAAATTCTTCTGCTTGTTGCAGGTTGAGGAAGAACTGCTGCTTCCCCTGATGTGTAACTCGTAGCCGGGCTGGGTACATCACTGCATAATCCACTTGCGCCTGGAGCAGTTTTTTCTTGACCGGTACAAATTTCTTCCTAGCTTCCTGAACAGCAAGCGTAAAGTCCGGGTATAGGGCAATATTGTGTCCTTCGAAATTCAGTGGCTGCTTCGTTCTTGCCATCCTCAATGCCGTGTCACGATCCCTGTAATTTAATAATTTGGCTATTATGGGCCTGTCAGGTGTCTCCGGCGGCGGCCTAGGCCCCAAAGATTGGTGTGCTCTTTCCACGAATAGTTGGGCGGAGAACACATCAGCACCAAAGACCCCGCAGAGCAGTTGCTCGACATAATTCTCCATTCTTCCAGTGTTAGCATTTTCTGGAACTCCCAAAATCCGTATATTGTTCCGCCTTGAGCGCACCTCAAGGTCTTCATTTTTGGCAGCGATGACCTTCAGCAGCCAATCCATTTGTGACTGATATAGAAAAACAAAATGAACTTTTGTTTTGAGTTTTTCCTAACTAGGCAATTCATTTACCTTTTTAGGTTGCTCCCCGCATCCCCTCATCCCTCCTTTCTGTCTTGAGGAAGACCCGCTTGCAGAGGATATAAACTGCCCTCATTGCACTAGGGTCGAAACGTCGACACTCTCCCCTACTCGGGGCCTGTACCTGTTATTATCCCAGCCCTACTTGCTTACAGACAAACGTTGTTTGCACATTTTTTGAGAAATAACAAAATGATTAACCATGAACTAACTAATGGACAGGCCTCAATGTAGAACTGGTGCAATCATGAATCACGACCAGTTTTACTAATGAGATTGTAATGTAAATAATGATGAATCATTGTTTTTCTTGATTGGATCTCCCTCTTATATATTCTATCTTACTTCACGAGCACTTTCTTTCTTCACTTTTTCCCTTGGAGCAACCTCTCCTCTGTTTTGAACATTGAATATGATAAAATGGTATGAAAAGTGACCGAATAAAATACGAGTCACATAAAAACAATTGTGTGTGCCCTTTTTTGGATTTCTTTTTGGATTTTGAGGATATATTTGAATGTGTTTTAAATAAGTTAATGGTACATTATTGAATTAAACTGTATATGTACCCTATGCTGTCTATGATTGCTTCAGACAACTAAGATTTAACATAAGTCTAGGACCATTGTTTTTCTATATCAATTAGTACCCAGGTCCATTGACTTTTGTGGGTTACCCCATTATATCTTAATGAATCCATTTGTGACAGCTGCGAGCTTCCGGCCGCCGCATCATCCTCCAGAGTTGAAATACTTTGTTCAGCTTCCCCGAGGCGTGCATCATGCTTCTCCAGTTTTTGGGCCATGAAGTCCAGTCTGTTACACATAGTGTCCATTTTGGTTTCTATTGAGGTGAGGCTGTGTTTCATAGCAATGAGGAGCTTTTTAAGATCCTCATCTGCAGGTGGTGGTGTTTCATTCAGTGAGTCGACGGGCTGTTGTTCAGTTTCGTTTTGGCTTCGGGGCATCTTCCGGCGCTCAAAGGGCAGCTTGGCTTGCTTCTGTTTTGTCCTGCCCATCCTGTCTGGCGATAGTATTAAGTCGTCATTGTCTCCAAGTAAGCTTGGCGGAGTTTGCAGTGCTTATCTCTTTTTTTTGGGGGGCAGGAGCCAATTTAATCTCAGCAGCCTCAAGGGCTCCCCAGCTCCGTACGTAAGGGATTCGCAACTGCCAGCAGGTTTTTTTTACAAGTTATGCAGCCAAAGCGGCCCCTGGCGCATCCGGTCAGCCCCTACGCGTCCTTATAGCGTGTGCCTTGGCCGCTATCTTCTTCTTCCCCTCATGAGGAGCCGATCTAGCTGGTGTAGCCAGTGAGGGGGTGGGAGTGCAGGGGCCCCTTCGCTCAGCAGAAGACACCCCACGTGCAGAGGGGGGTTCATCCTTGTTGACTCGTGGGGGGCAGTTCCCGTAAAGGGTAATGGTGTCCCCTTCCTCCACTTTCCTTCAGCACCTACTGTGGGAAGTGCCTTGTGTAACTCTTTTCGGATGTTCCCTCTGAGCGTGTTCGTTCTGTGGTCTTCTCTGTTTGTTTTATTAGTTTTTTCTTTTTCCTCCCCTTATTCTGTATTTTTGGTTTCCCTCTTCGCCCCCGGGGTCACGGAGCGTTCACCTTCGCCGCAGGGGGAATTGCGCACACCCAGCCGAGGTCGCTTCGGTCCCCCACCTCCGCTCCGATTCGCTCTATGTCGGCAGCAGGCGGGCCGCTCAGCAGGCCCGATCGGACCTTCTCGTCAGTGGCATCCATGCACGCCCTCTTCAGTAGGCCTCACGTGTTCTCCCACTTCGCCTGCCGCATCAAAGGTCCGCTAGGGCCGATCGCGCCCGCACCAACCTCGTGTCAGTCGGGGGGTAGTCTCCTCTGTAGTCTTGAGGGTCAGCTGCCCGCTTAACAGGCGTGACTCGCCGGTCTGGGTTTCAGCAGCGCCGTGCGCTCAGTCTTAGTATCGCGGTTGGGGCCCAATTCGCTCTGTATCCCGGGGCCTACCTCGACAGCAGGCGAACCGTTCAGCAGGCCCAATCGGGCCTTCTCGTCAGTGGCATCAGCACGCGCCCTCTTCAGTAGGCCTCACGCGTTCCCCCACCTTGCCTGCCGCATCGAAGGTCCGCCAGGGCCTGTCGCGCCCACACCCACCTCATGTCAGTCGGGGGGGTAGGCTACTCATTAATCTTGAAGGTCAGCTGCCCGCTTTGACAGGCATGCCCCGCCGGTCCGGTATTCTGCGGGATCGGAGCAGCGCCCCGCCAGCCACGCAAGGCCTCAGCCCCTCCTCCGGACCTCAGCTCGCGGCCTCTGCACGGTCTTTAGACCCGCCAGTAGCCTAAGCCATTACCGCTGTATCGCACGGCGGATTCTTTAATTTTAATTAAACCGCTTCGTTAGCTTCCCAGCACCTTCCTACGTGGATGCGGCTCCTTTTCTGCGCCGGAATTCATACAGGAGCAGGATAGTGACGGATTTGCTTTCCTGGGCCGCCGGAGCCTCACAACTGTGTGGCCATTTTGCGCGTGCGCCCTCTAGCGCCCCCCCATCGATGCCAGGACTTTACTAAGAATTTTATATTCTGTATTAAGAATCGAGAGGGGCCTGTAGGATGCGAGGTCTGTTGGGGGCTTATCGGGTTTCAATAAGGAAGTCACTATTGCTTCCCTGGTCGTGGGGGGTAGGGCTCCTTCTGTTAGCGCAGTAGTGTACAGCTGTAATAGTTTGGGGACTAAGGGTGACGCAAAGATGGAATAAAACTCGATAGGGAGCCCATCCAAGCCTGGAGTTTTGTTACGAGCGAGTCCTTTTATTGCGCCGTGGATCTCAGCGGCAGTCAGTGGAGCTGCCAAATCTTCGATATTTGCATCCGTGACAGTGGGGAGCTCTATGGACCCCAGGAACACTGAGGTAGCTTCTGATATGTCGTGGGAGGGAGCGGCATAGAGATTTGCATAATAATTGTGACATGTCCTATTAATTTGCACCTGGGTGGTGACTAGTGCATGGTGACTGACATAGACAGCCAGAACAGGTGTAGGGGGGGGTTGTGGCCTAATCAGTCGGGCCAGCAATGTGCTGGACCTGTCTGCTTCTGCGTGTGTGCGTAGGGTATATGCATTCAAATCTATCACTCGTAGTCGTTCTAATAGCTCTGCATATTTTATCCTAGATTCTTGAAGTTCCGCCACTCCTTCCACATCTGTCTGGGCTGCCTCCTCCAGCGTCTGTAGTGACCCCTCCAGCTCTGTGATTTCACGGGCTGCCTCCCGCCTGGCCCCCACTAGTGTCCCCATAGAGACCCCCCGGATGGTCACCTTGATTGCTTCCCACTCAACTGATCTAGTTGTGGCTGTGCCCTCATTGTCCGCGAAGTATGTAGTTCCTAAACACTGGGTCCTCTAGCTGCAAGGGTTGGAGGCGCCATGTTGGAATTGACATGGGGGTCCAGCCCCAATTAAGCAATAGCTCCAGTGGGTTATGGTCCGAAATAGTTTTCCCCAAATAGGTGCTTTGTGTAACAAATGGGACTAGGCCTGGTGTTCAAAGAAAATGGTCAAGGCGGGTATGTAGGGAGTGTGGGTGGGAATAAAAGGAGTATTCACGCATACCGACATGTTGCAATCTCCATATATCTAGCAGGCCCCAACCTTCAGCCCATCTATTGGTAAATGCGAGAGAAGGGTTTAAATTAATGCGGTATGCGATGGCGCCTACTCGTGTGTACGTGTGTGTAACCAAAGGTTCTTAGTGGAGTACGGTGCTACAGGCAAGGGGATTACCCTGAACCCCTCAACAGACACAAGGTCACTTAATTTAACACCAGAGGCCTGTGCACACGTAATGGTAATTTGCAGAGCTAAATCTGCATCAATGGAAACAAACAGTATTCAGAACAATACAGTTGTACAAAAGGTTTTGATGTGAATAAAGAACACTCCAGGTATCACGTGTTCTTTATTGAAGATCGATTGCCCAGCCACACGTGTTTCATCAGGGTTGTTAAACCCGCGACTTCTTCAGGGCTCTTAGGCACGACAGTAGAGACTTGATCGATCTCTCCGCCGGTTGTACTTCCGTCCCGGCTGTATCTAGGAATGGTGTATCCAAAACTTTAAATGGAGAAGGACTCGTGTACGTGTCCGGTGGGATATCACTCGAGACACGTAGTTTTATGCTTCGCAACGGACATGAACATCAGAGCTGAGTAAAGCTCGGTCCGCGGTACGAAAATCTTCTAGAGCTCTGTGAGGAACAGTGAGTACGCTGCTGCTTCTGACGGACCAGCCCATCTAGCCAAGTTAGTAGCCTGCACTATAGCGGCTACGTTCGATAAGGGAGGGTGTGATCGGTCCAAGTGCATGTCGAATACCGCATTGACGTCTCCCCCTAACACCCATGGATATTGCGTCCAGTCTGAAAGGGCTCGCGACAAGCGGGAGAGAAAGGCATCTTGGTCAGTATTAGGCGCATACACTGATCCCAACACTACCGGCGTGCCATCTAGCGTCCCTTGCAAAAGTACATGCCTACCCTGGTCGACTATCCTACTTTCAGTTAGAGAATAAGGAACCCCCGCCCGTAACCAGATCGCTGCTCCCCTCGAGAAGGCGGAGTACTCAGTAGCATATAACTGGCCCCTCCATTGTCTCTGCACCTTACTAATCTCAGAGGCAACCAAGTGCGTCTCCTGTAAGTATACTATTTGGGCCCGGCAACGATGTAATTGAGCCGCAATTCTATGCCGCTTGTGGATCGAACCCATCCCCCTTATATTCCAGGAGATGATAGTGTATGATTTAGCTACTGACATGGCACAAAGGATACAGGAGCAACCCTGCCCCCCCCCGCCCACCACCCCCCAGGATGTTAGCAAACAGACCAACGGCAGTTCAAATAAGGTAACGTAAACCCAATACTGGGTCAAACAACTAAACTTCAATCGACCAAACTGTGTGTGAACCAAAAACATGGCACACTATGTAACAACAATGGCTTCTTGCCTGTGGGGTGGGCTGCTTACTTGGTATGCGTATATACCGGTTACAAAGGGTGGACTAGCCCAGGACAGGCCGGGCCACGGGACAATACCATTTGAGCTTACCGTGCTGCCTCTATATGAGTACTGCATACATGAAGTATTATGCACCAGCTGGTGCTTGGAACTTAACACTAAATTAAGTTAGCCTTCCGAGGCGTGGACATTTTACCTGGGTAGCAAGGCGCCCCTTTCGTATTGCACTTACATCACTCTCAGCCCAGTGGGTCGTTACTCAGCTGCGTAGACACTGAAGGAAACAATGCTATGCTACCCCCTCCCCCCCCGAGTCCGAGGACACCTCCACTGAGGTACTGGAGCTGATAGGTGGGCGGGGGGCTCGCAGTGCAGATGCTGAACAGAGGGCCTCACGTCTGCCATCCAACACCATCCGACGAGAAGGGGGACTAGTCACTGTGCTCTGTGTCATAAGTCCTTTCCTCGGTCTTCGTGGAGGACGCTGCAATTTCGGTTGTGATGCTTTAGGTCGCTCAGCGCTCATGGTGTCAGGGAAATTCCTGTCCAGCCAGTCCCACGCACTCTCCGGCGTGTCGAAAAAGAAGGAGCGTTGGTTGTGGATAATCTTCAGTTTGGCCTGGTAATAATAAAGCAAACACGATGCCCGCGGCACAGACCAGGGCCTTGACCTCCATAAACGAGAAACGCTTGCGTTGGACTGCTAAAGTGTAATTCGGAAAGATGGAGATTTTTGTATTGTTAAATTGTATTGGGCCGTTGTCTCAGGCTGCCTGCAACACATGATCTGGGTCCCTATAATTCAATATCCGGGCCAGTATCGGTTGTGGGTTCACGCCAGGTATGGGTTTTCGCCTGGGGACCCGATGGGCCCGCTCCACCATAAAGAGCGCAGATAGACCTGTGGGGGCGACACTGGTTTTGAGCCATTCCTCGATAAATGTCGTGGGGTGTGGATCCTTCAGGAAGCCCAACTATTCTAAGGTTGTTGCGTCAGGCCCTTCCCTCCGCATCATCAGCACGAGCCTGTAAGGATTCAATTTGTTGGCGCATGTGCTCATCATGTTCTTTCACCTGCGGTACCATAGTTGTCAGTGACTGCTCAGATATTTTAACTTTTTCCGCAAGTTTTCTGTGATCGTCTTTGAGCAGGTTAAGCTCTGCTGAGATTGTGTGCAACTGTTGCGCAATTGCAGATCTGGAGTCCCGGATTTCCTGCAATATCATGTCCAGTTTATCAGCGGGAGGGGAATTTGTGGCCCCATCCTCTACCAGCCGAGAGCGCACCGACGAGGACTCCTAGGGTGGCGAGCGAGATCCAGCCCTGCTGGTCTCCGCCGCTGTCTTTGTGTTGCTTCTGCCCATTGTCGTTGGCACTGCTGGAGTTTGATTAGCATCGCACCTGTGGCCTCCGCGTGGGTCAGTATGTCCAGGAGACTGGCACCAGCCCGGTGATGGGTCCCAGGGGAGGTCGCTGTTTGGCGGTGTAGCACTGTACGGGATCCTTAAGTTGTAATTATGTGCAGCCTCTAGGCCAGTTTAAAGCAATTGGATACTTGTGGGGCAGAAATTTGCAGCTGGGTGGGGGGAGAAGCTCTCCAATACTCCTCGGGGGTCCCCCGCTCCTGCCGCAGTCCGGCCGCGAGGATCTATCCCAGACGGTAAGTTGCAGAGGGGGAGGGGGTCCAACCACTCCCACAGGCCTTCACTCTCAGCACGGTCCGGCCACGACCAAAGGCGGAGGGGTTCGGACAACACTTCCAGGCATCACGGGCCCTCCACCGTGTAGTGCAAGCCCATCACTCCCAACCAGACCAGGTAGGCCGCCATCCGGGGCCTCGCGTGCTCAGACACGCCGCATCTAGTAGCCCCAGCCCGGTGAGCGGCCCCAGGCGAGTCCACTGCTTTGGAGCCTGCTCCTGCAGGTACAGGCACACTCCGGTGCGGGGCAAGTCAGGGTCCCGGGTCATTAACAGCGCAGGGGGGAGCCACAGGCCTCATCAGCGCTCCACCCCTGAAATGGACCGAAGCCTACACCGCCTCCGGGGCCAAAATCCACAGCCGGGGGGGGGGGGAAATCCAAAATGTCCTTCGGGGGGCCACTGCCCCTGCTGCAGTATGCCCTGCCGATCACCCCCGGTAATTGGAGAGGAGAGTGGGGGGGTCCGGTCGGTCCCCCCGTCAGCCCGGAGCTTTAGATAGTGTTCCCAGGGCAATTTCTGTACCTGTTTATTCAGGCCTGTATCCGGAGCCTCGTGGAGTTGCCGGTTTCATCCGTGTGCCACCTCCAGTCTGGACTGGGGTCCTCGTTGACTCTTGGGGCCAGGATCAACAGCCGGGGGGGAAGGAGGAAATCCATGGTATTCTCTGGGGGCCGTTGCCCCTGTTGTAATTTGCCACGGCGATCCCCAACGGTAGTCGGGAAGGAGAGGGGGGTGTCCGGACACCACCCACAGGCAGTCCGCAGTCACCAGCAGTCTTTTCGGGGGCAATGCCCCCACTCGTCCGGCTAGGCCCGCATCCGGGGCCTCGCGTGCATAAGCACGCTGCTCAGGTCGTTAGCAATCCAGCAATGGGTGCTAGGCGATGTCGCCACTTCAAGGCCCACCTCGATCACCTCAGGCCCGTCCCTGCCAGGGATGGCTCCAGTTAGCAGAGTGCCTCCCGGAAATGCTCATCTCTGCATCCTCCAGCCACACTTCACAGGCCTCAGGGTCTGCTACCACTCAGCATCCCCGCTGGGTGTCGAAGCAGCTGGAATCAGAGGACATTTCTCGGATTAGGCATCCCGGGCCCAGAGCACGTCGCTTATGCGACCACCATTTTGGGCTGCTAGCCACGACCCTTGCCTCCTACCTTTACTTCCTCCTCCAGGGCTGCTCTCCGGTCCGCCGCGGCTGTTTGGGTGCCGCTTGAGCAGAGGGAGCAAACCCTCAAAATGCAACTTCCAGGACGTCATCTGCCGCCATTTTGGGCAACTGACGCTCTAGTCTTTTTACTCAGATCTCCCCGGGCTCCGCTCTCCTATTTATTCGGAGCCCTGTGCGTCCGCACTGCAGGCGCGCCAAAGGCAAGCCCATCTGCGCCTGTCCACGCCTGGACGCCGCCAGACGCCAGGAAGGCTGCATCTTTTCAGGTAAATCATGTCCCAGAAACCATATTCAAGTCTGGAGCTCACAGAGATAGGAAAGCACACTCTCGGCATCTCTTGTGAAGAGAAACTTCATCTATCCTATAAAATAGACCATTGGCAATGCAACACCTGCAAGTTCTCCTGGGCCTATACCATCCCCTTAGCCAGGTATAGGGCCCTTGATTCCCTCAATATATGACCCCTTAACCAGCAAATCCCCAGTTAGTAGCAATCGCATTAATCTGGCGAAGGCCAATTACATCCCCCCTCAGTTGCAGTGCACTTATTTAAATGAACGTTCCATCCCTAAGCACGCCTTAGAACTTTGGGATCTCTTAGACTCAACGAAGCCAGACATATGTTTCATTACTGAAACCTGGCTAAATTTGTCCTCCTCCCCTTCTATAGCTATAGCGTTTCCTTAACGTTATATTGTAACGAGATGTGACAGACAGCTCAAAAAGGGAAGGGGAGTAGCTATTGTGACACAAAATCCTTTTGGAGTGGATACTCTGGACTCCTGCTCTACCCCTGGGTTGGAAATGATAATATTCCAATTAAAAGCCTCAACTAACATAATTTGGAAGGGGGCACTGGTCTATTGCCCACCTGGTGAACAAAAAGATTTTAGTGCGAAGCTCATGGAACGGATAGCACCACACATCTTAGCAGCAGATAATTTTCTGCTCTTGTGGGATTTCAATTATCATATTGATAATCAAGCTGACCCAGATACCATCCATCTTTTGGCAGACATGGAATCACTGGGGCGCCACCAAATGGTATCAGGTCCTACACATGTAGCCGGGCACACTCTCTATTTAATATTCACAGATGCCACCAACTTAGTAGTGGCCCCTCCAATCGCACAGGCGTGGACCGACCACTTCTCCGTAGATTTCCTCCTGGATGTTCAGAAACCTAAGGGTGCCCCCCGTGATGCCATGAAACTTACAAGACCCTGGAGAAGGGTCGTTTCCTACACCCTTCTCCATGTCTTTACTCCTCCTATTGTATCTGACTATGGAGACACCAATCTTGCACTAAAAGCCTTCGAAGACTCATTTATACAGGCCTTAGACATCATTGCCCCGCTAAAAGTTTCTAAAAGAAAAAGGGAAAACCCTGCCGCACTCTGGTACTCCGAATCCTTAAAAAAGGAGAAATCCGCATGTAGGAAATTGGAACGTAAATGGAGGAAATCCAAATCAGATGAGGGGAAACTCGCTTACAAAATAGCCCTAAGGAAATACCTAAAATATTGTAACATCGCTAGAAGAACTCCCATAGCCGAAAGAATCAATTCTGCGAAAAACTCCTCCAAAGAGCTTTTTAAAATCCTTAAGAAACTTTCGAATCTGAGCAGATGTAATCCTATAATACCCACATCCCAATTATATTGCAACAATCTTGCAGTGCACTTTGAACAAATAATTAACAACATTTACAATTCTCTTGCAAATAGCATGATACCAATGACTTTGGAATCTCAGGAAGTCAAGACTGATTTTTCAATCCTGTTACAGCGGATCAAATAAACACAATAAAAACCGGTTCCCCGGTGGACCCTGCCCCCCTCATGTGATTGCCACTCTGACCCCTATTTTGCTTACCTTGATTACAGACCTATGTAATCTCTCTTTACAGTCAGCCACTGTTCCACGTAAATGGAAGACAGCACGTATCAAACCCCTTCTTAGAAAGCCCTCGGCTGATCCCTTGGACATGTTAAACTATAGAACTATATCTCTACTCCCTTTTATGTCCAAAATCCTAGAGTCTCTGGTGAATCAACAACTGGTGTCCTACCTTGAATCCAACCGCCTGCTGGTCTCCTCTCAGTGAGGTTTCCGTGCGTTTCATATCACGGAATCAGCCTTAATGGAGGTCACCGATACCATCAAACTCGCTTTAGACCAGGGAACTTCTGCTATGCAAGTTCTCCTGGATCTATCAGCGGCTTTTGGTACCATCTCCCATCAAATTTTAGCTCAAAGATTGGGGGAGATTGATATTACCGACAAAGCCTTGAAATGGATGGAGAACTTTATTTCTGATCGCGCCCATTCTGTTCACTTGGGTAACAACTCATCAAAACCCATGGTCCTAGACAAAAGGGTGCCCCAGGAATCAATTCTGAGCCCCACTCTTTTCAATATTTATGTGGCTCCCCTTGCAAAATTCATTAGATTATGTGGCTTTGAAACCATCTCTTACACTGATGACACAAAACTGGTCATCACCATGGATTCTAACTCGACTCTCACAAAAATTTTATTGAAGGATTGTATGCTAAAAATCACCTCATGGATGACTACAAACTTTTTTCAGCTTAACACGAATAAGACGAAGATCCTTTTATTCAGGAAAGCCCACTCAGTCTGGTCGGCAGACTGGTGGCTGTCAGAGCTGGGTTTACTGCCTACATCTAAAAAATATGTAAGGAATTTAGGAGTCCTCTTAGATGAAAATCTCTCCATGAACGAGCACGTTAAAAACATCTCTGGAACCTGTTTTGGTCTCATACGCATGCTTCAGAAAGTGCTTCAGTGGACCCTTCTACAGGCCAGGAAAACTTTAGTCCAAGCTCTGATAGTAAGTCGCCTCGACTACGGAAATGCCTTATTTGTTGGAATAAACGAAAGCCTTTTTGCCAGGCTCCAGGTGGTGCAGAACAGAGCTGCACGCCTTATCCTAAATCTCCCTTCTCGCTTCCCATCGGAACACACTCTGCACCCTCTCCATTAGTTACCGATCAAAAAACTTGCTCTTTTCAAACTTCTTTGTCTAGTCTGCAAAACTCTGCACGGAAAGGGACTGTGTTACCTTAAAAATAAACTACAGCTGTATATTCCTGTTCGCCAGCTTAGATCTAGTGATCTATTACTGTTACGCCCCAAACGAATTTGTACGACCAGATTTGGGAGTCGCTCCTTTTCATTTCTGGCTCTGCATCACTGGAATCAGCTGCCCATGTCCATCTGCGCATGTCCCGTATTTACTCTCTTTAAAAAACTTTTGAAAACATGGCTGTTTAACCTCTAACCTTGCCAGCGTATTACGATCTGCCCACCACTGCTATGGCACCTAGAGATACCTTCGGGGATGATTTGTGCGCCTAATAAATAAATAAATAATAACCTTCCACTGTGCCTATTTCACCTGTGTGCAACCCGTTTTTTACTGCATCCAGTGCCCCTTCCAGTGGGCCCTGGATATCTGCCTGGCAACAACGTCACACGCTGCCCTAGATTATGATCTGCTGAAGAGTCCGTTGATGTCCCATAACCAGGACTGTTCCTTGAGTATGCGGCTTGTATATAATTCATCATTGGGGCCAGTGGCCAATGCGGTTTCCTACTAACCCCGGGCGGGTAACTCCGCTCTGTCAACGGAGTTTGCAAATTTTTGCCTACTCCGCGCTCCGTTCCAAACGCGGAGTTTAGGCAAAAACTCCCCTCCATGGCGGAGCGGAGTTAGCCAGCCCCTTCACCCTCCCAAGTTCATAAGAAAATAAAAAAGAAGGCACTTACCTGCGTGGCTGCCTTTTTCCTGCTCCTCGCCGTCCTTGCCGTCCTCCTTCTCCTATGAAAAAACACTACGTTGTGCGTCTTACGCGTGCCCATGCGTACGCGCAAGACGCACAACGTAGTGTCTACTTGCTATGCTAACCATATTTTTGTTAGGCATTTTTCTACTTGTTGTGGCACATATACTGCATACTAGGACACGATAGTTAAAATAAACATTTTAAACTTTCCTCATGTCTCTGTCAGATCTTATTGTGTACCGGTACGAGAGTGTGAGCGAAAGGGTGTGTCCTGCAACCGCGATTCCTGAGAGGGTTCTGGGGTGTCTAATCACTTGTTCCTCTGTGAGTGAGTAGGAGGGCAAGTGAGACACTATAGCTAGTCGGTCCCGGGCTTATGGATACTCAGGTGGTAGGATGATTCAGTCCCTGCCACCTAAGGTTCAATGATCCCAAGCATAGTTCTGTGACTCAGCAGAATCCCTGTAACACTGTCATGCCTTCCACTCCAGACATAATGAGGATGGTCATAACTGTTTCTCTCTGTGGCATGAGCTAGAAGTGATGAGGAGAACTACCACCAGTTGTCATGCTTTTGTGCTTGTGCTCCCTTAAGTACCTAGCATTTCAAGGTTTAGAATCTGTTTTATTGAAACAGTATTGATTTTGTCTATTATCTCCCTCCAAATACATGTTCTTGTTTGTTTTTGGTGGCATTCAGCATGCCCTTGCACGTTAGACGGTCATGGTGTCTTACTTCCTCAAGGACAGCAACTCCAGCTTGATTACCCTACTGTCGACACAGCCTCCTGTGAGACAAAGTGGACAAATCATATTGTACCATTACAGTTGGCAGACAGTGATCTTTGTTGTTACAGGGTACAATTACAGAGTTTCAAGGAGGGCGTTCGTCCAGCGGTAAATCAGAGCACGTGACTGTGCTTTCCACAGTACAAGAGCATCCTGTACTTTATCATCTGTTCTAATTAGTGCCAATCTGATTCCTCCGCCAATTTCCAGTCTGTCACATCATGTATCCAGGTTCGGATCTCTGGGAATTTTGTTCTTAGCCAATGAATCATCATGAGGCGCTTCGCCAACAGGAGTGTGAGTTGTACAAATCTCTTTTTAATTTTATATTTAGTTTTAATTACATCAATCCCCAGTAGACATGCAGATGAGGTCAACAGCACAGTTAATGGCATGTGTTCCGAGTCTTGACTGTTTACATTGTGCATCCGAAAAGGCTCAGTCGCAGTCTGCCTCACATTTCACACGCAAATGTAATGAGTGTTTGTTTGAGTCTTCCCCAATGGCCGTGATGATCCCGCACCCACAGTCCACACGGACCAGTTGGTCCAGAGTAGCAGATCATGCTGGGGCACTCCGGGTGACCCCCAGAGTTTGTGCATTTTCCCCGTAATAGCATGGTATTGTGTATATTGTCCGTGGGGGACCTGAAAATGCGCCTGGGCTGTCTCAAAAGAGTCAGCCCTCCCGTTTTCCATTCTGACCTGTCTATAGTACAGTCCAGGCAAGCAAATTCTGGCACACACCAGTGATAAATCCGCAGCATATGGCTTGTGCTGCCCCTCCCACCGCCTGCAGTATCTCTGCCACAGGGACGCTGTGTCTCGTATCATGCAGGTGACTCCTTTAGCGCTTGTGGTAGCTCTCTGTCCAGCTGTCATCAGTGCTAAATCAGTTGGCCGTGGATTGCAGCTGTGCTGCCAGGTAGTATGCTTCCATGCCCGGAACCGGCATTCCCCCCCTGCATGTATGCAAATGGGCATCTTCATCTCTACCTTGCTTCTCTTTTTTGCCCAATATGAGTGTATTGAAGAGGGAACGCATTCTGTTATTGTATTTCTGTGGTATTGGGTGGAGGCAGCATTGAAAAAGGTACAGACAGGGAGCTAACACTAACAGTTTAGAGATTGCTATGAATCCAGCTGTTGGCAGTGGGAAAGAGACTCAGAACTCCATAGGTCCTGCATGCCCTCTATCAATCTGTGTGTATTCAATTCATGCCAAATGCATTCTGAGGTAGAAGAGATGGAGGAAAGACTATAATGAGGAGAAGGCCAAATATAACTGCTTGACAAACTACAAGGCAATGATTGCAAAAGTCAAAGCTTCCTATTTCATTAAAAGATAGAAGAAGCGAAGAATTCTACTAAAGAACTGTTTCAAATGGTCATTACATTGACAACGGACACAAAAAAAAATCAAAGACACCAGTCAATCCTTTTGCAATATGCTGGCCAACTTTTTTACATAAAGTTGAAGTGGTGTATAGTGGATTCTCATCTACCGAGTAGATCAATTAACCCGGCACAAAACCATATTTTTAACTCCTCTCTGGCATCAGGGAAGGTTCCCTGTCTGTGGAAAAAAGCGAAAGTCCTACCATTGCTGAAAAAATCTACCGCAGACCCTAAGTTAGTTACCAACTATAGGCCCATTTCGCTTCTTCCACCCTTCTCCAAAATTCTTGAGAAGGAAGTAAACCGCCAATTGTCTGTTTACCTGGAGACCAATGGCATCCTTCACGCCACACAATCTGGATTACGCCCTCAATTTAGCACCGAGACTGCACTGTTGGAGGTGAGTGAGTTCCTTCGTAGTGTTCTGGACAGAGGAGGAAAGGCAATGCTGGTACTGCTCGACCTTACAGCAGCATTTGATACGGTTCCTCACCATAAGCTGCTGGAACGACTACATGAAATTGGAATCAGACATCAGGCCCACAATTGGCTGGCATCTTTTCTGGACGGACGGTGCATAGAAGTGTGGGTGCCTCCGTTCACAGTGCAGGCTAGGCCACTGAGAGTGCCACAGGGATCGGCACTCAGCCCCACGCTGTTTAACGTGTATTTGACCCCTCTTGCAACACTAGCAGAGTCTCTTGGCGCTAAAGTCGTCTCATATGCAGACGACACTCAGCTATTGTTCTCATGCGATAAAGGCAAGGAGTTAGACGAGAAAGTAATAGCCAAGTGCCTCACCGGAGTTTTCCAGTGGATGGAATTGCACCACCTTAGATGTAACCCCGAGAAAATGGAAATTGTGACCTTTGGAGATGTCCCACATAATGCGGTGGCGGACTGTTGGCCTAGCAATTGCCCTCACCAAGGTACTCCCAAAAACTGTGTGAAGAACTTAGGAATCAAAATCGACAGCTCTCTATCCTTCCTCCCACAGATCCTAGCCCTGGCAGGGACCTGTTTCAACGTACTTCGCACGTTGAAAAAATTTCTACCTCTCCTCTCCGAGACAGCAGGCAGAAAGGTGGTAGAGCCCTAATTACATCACGACTGGATTACAGTAATGCACTGTACCTGGGCCTGCCGGACTGCCTTCTGAACAGACTCCAGGTGGTGCAGAATGCCGCAGCTAGACTTCTGCTCTCGCTCCCCTCGAGATCCCACATGTCCCCACACCTAAGGGCCCTCCATTGGCTTCCCATGAAACAGAGGGTGATGTTTAAAGCCATGGTCCTAATGCATAAAACCCTGAAAGGGACGGGTCCTGCCTATCTTAAGGAGAGAATTACCCCTTACGCCCCTGCCCGCACTCTTCGCTCCTCCTCAACTCATATGGCAAAGGTCCCTCGATGTAACCGTCTTCGGATGGGGGGGGAGATCGTTTGCGTACCTGGGTCCCCGTGCGTGGAACAGCCTTCCTATGTCCGTGAGGCTGATAGATAATCTGGAACTTTTTAAGAAGAAACTTAAAACACATATTTTTAATAACTAACTTCTCCCTAGCATCCTGTCCTTCCTCTGCCAGCGCCGGGACACTCTGTTGAGTAGCCGTGCGCTTTATAAATTTAAATAATAATAATAATAATATCAGGCTGTCACTCGACCGGGTTGGTAGGTCAGCTCTCATCCTGCTTGATCTATCAGCAGCCTTTGGCATGCCTAATCACAGGCCGAAGATAGATAAACCAGTCAAAATCGGGATCGCTGGCACAGTCTGGGATCTGCTTAATTTCTTTCTCCTCTGCAGAGAACAGGCTGTCCGGCTAGGCAAATTTGTTTCACAGCCTTCCTCCCTCCCTTTGCGGGGTCCCTCAGGGATCCTCGCTCAGTCCGATGCTCTTCAATGTATACGTCACCCCTCTGGCTGTCCCAATGAAATCCTTTGGTATCTCCCTTACATCTTACGCAGACGACACCCAAATTGTTGTCTCCCTGGCCAATGATGACACCGGCACGGGCCTAGATTTTGTGACTGCATGCAGGCAGTCAACACATGGATTTTATTTATTTATTTATTTTGAAGGTTTTATATAGCGCGGACAAGACCCTTGCGGGTATCAGAGCACTTTACATGCAGATATAGGAAACAAAACAGGTATTGAGTGATATAATTATGTTCAGTGCAAACCAACAATAGTATTACAAGTTATATACATAGTTCATGTGAATGAAAAATTTCCTAGCTAACGTAACGGAAAGTTTCAATTCTATTAAGGACTCGGAGGCGAGGATTATGTCTTCTCTCTTCGCTTTATTCCAATAGCAGCACATTCAAAGATTAACAAAACTACGTTTCCCATGAACCTTAGGGAAAGGTAGTAATAAAACAACACATGGTAACATCCAATCACGACATGGAGACAGTGTCCAATCAGGGGCCTCCTAGTTCAACATAGTCCTCTGTTACTGTCCCTTCTCCCTCTTTCATCGCGTGAAGACAGCCATCACAACCTCTTCATGCGTCTTGTTTGTTCGCGTCAGAACCTGCCAAAGACAAGGACATTTTACCAATAGAACCGTAACCACTACACCTGCAACAGAAGTCGTCACAGTATCACAGCAAAGCAAGTGTAACTCAATGAATAATACATTGAAGCAGATTACTTACTGAAGTACGGGGAGGGATGTCTCTTCTTGGGACCTAGGGTGGGATAATCCTCGCCTCAGAGTCCTTAATAAAATTGAAACTTTCCGTTACGTTAGCTAGGAAATTTTTCATTCCTTGTCAGGACTGGAGGCGAGGATTATGCTAGTTCAAAGCTTGCTCACCAAGAGGTGGGCCATATTCAGCACCGGCTTGAAGTAAAATCGTTTGAACGTAGAGTCCGAAGACCAATCTGCCGCGTTGAGGATATCCTCTAAGCGGGCACCCAAGCCGAATGCTTTCGAAGCCATAGCTCCTCGCGCAGAATGCGCTCCGAAGTGACGGAGACTGATGCCAGCCTCTTGCATCACCCATCTCACCCATCTGGCGATGGTCGGAGAGGAAACTGCCCTGAAAGGCTTCCGGAGAGCAATGAGGAGTTGGCGCTCACCAGGAGGACGGAACTCCTCCGTCATTTCCTCGTACGCCTTGAGGCACCTAACAACACATAATTTGGAGAAACTGGGAATGCCGGGTAAGAGATCACCCTGGTATGGCACTTCGTCCGGCAAAGCAAGGTGAAAGACACCCCGTCGGGAGTAAATATTCTGCTGGTTATGTCCAGAGCTCTAACATCAGAGACATGCCTGCAAGAGATCAGACAAAGTAACATGGCCAACTTGGCCGAAAGTTCCTTCCTAGAAAGAAAACGATTCGGTTGCCAGGACAAAAACAAATTGAGGACCTGGCTCACATCCCAAAGGGCAGAGTAAAAGGGCTCCGGCGGAAGCGAGAGCCGAATACCACGCAACAGTTTGCATACCATGGGATGTTCACCCATCGTCGTGCCATTCACCGGAACATGGCCAGCGGAAATCGCAGAACGGAACGTGTTGATGGACCTATATGCCATGCCGCTGGAGGCGAGAAGTGCCAGAAAATGCACCACATGCACCACGTCCGCGACCAGGGGATCAAAACCCCGTCGCATACACCAACGGGACCATCTACCCCTCACGGATCTGTATCGCTTGATGGTACTGTCCGCCCAAGCCTTGGAAATGTACGCTTCAGCCTCCTGCAAAAGTCCTGGGGCCTCCCATCGGCCCCGGAAATCCGCCACGCCATGAGCCACAGGGAGTTCGCCAACACCAGAGGATGTGGAGTTCCGTCGGGACTCAGGAGGAGTGTCGGAAAGCGGGGGAGTAGGATTGGAAAATCCCAAGAAAGTTCCAGAAGAACCGGAAACCATACTTGCGACCTCCAAAGGGGCGTTATCAGGACTAGGTCCGCTGACTGCCTGAAAACTTGGGCCGTCAATCTCGTGATCATCGTGAAGTGGGGGGAACGTGTAACCCTGCTCCACACTCCAATCCTGGAGGATCGCGTCCATGGCTACCGCCAGGTGGTCCGGCCTCCAGATGAAAAACCGAGGAGTCAGGTGATCTAGTCTGGACGCGAACAGGTCCACCGTGAACGGACCCCAGAAATCGTTCAGCCTCGCAATGACGCTCCGGTCGAGCATCCAAAGGCTGGAATCCCTGAAGTGGCGGGATTGGAAATCCGCCTCCTGGTTGTCGTGTCCTGGCAGATATTCCGCAGTGACTGAAATTTGACTGTCCAGGCAATACTGCCAAAAACTAGCCGCTAGGTCCGAGAGGGCCTTGGACCTCTTGCCCCCTAGATGGTTGACATACCGGACCGCCGAAATGTTGTCCATTTTCAGAAGGACGAATGACTGAACTGAGTCCCTGGTCCAACAGTGGACAGCGAAGGATCCCGCCAGGAGTTCCAGGCAATTGATGTGCAACGTCTGTTCGTCGGGAGACCACAACCCTCCTGTAGAGAGGTCCCCGCACCTGGCACCCCAGCCTAATCTGCTGGCGTCTGACTCGATAACAAGATCTGGAGCGGAACCAAAAATCGCGCTGCCATTCCACGCTTCCATGTGGTCTAGCCACAACTGGATCTCCTCCCGTGCTTCCCAGGACAGGGAGACCTTGTAAGAGTAAGGGAAACCCTTGCGAAGAAAAATAGGCATTGAGGCGTTGAAGAGCTCGATAATGGGGCGTGCCCGGAAAAATGGCCTGGATGCTGACAAGAGACCCAGCACCCGCGCTAGCTGCCTGAGGGAGACCTATGGTCTGGAAAGGACCCGTCTCAGCTCGTGACGTATCTTGGTCACCTTCTTGGCCGGCAGGCTCAGCATAGACGCGGAGGAGTCTATGACGAACCCCAAAAAGGTAATGGACTGAGTCGGCTGTAACAGAGATTTCTGCTCGTTGATAACAAAGCCTAGGCCCTGAAGTAAATCCACAGCCATCAGAAGGTGGGCGCTTAGTTGCTGAGGAAAGGAAGCCATCAGCAGGATATCGTCCAGGTATACGATCATCCGGACGCCCCTGGCTCACAGGAATTCCACCATGGGCTTGAGCACCTTGGTGAAGCACCAGGGAGCCGAGGAGAGCCCGAAAGGAAGCGCCGTGAACTCGTAGACCTGGAGACGCCAGGTGAACTGGAGAAAACGTCTGTGAAGGGGGAAAATAGGAACCACCAGGTACGCGCGTTCTTGAGGTCCAAACGGACCATCCAGTCCTGCGGACGGAGGACATCTCGGAGGAGATGAATCCCCTCCATCTTGAAATGGCGATAGACTAACCATTCGTTGAACTCGCTTAAGTTGATAACTAGTCTGCGACTGCCATCTGTCTTGTCGACCAAAAAGATATTGCTCATAAACCCCCTGGGGTGAGGAGTGGACAGACAGATGGCGCCCTTGTCGAGGAGGGAAGCTACTTCCTCGTCCACAAGGGCGACATCCTGGATTGAGAACTGAATGGGACGGGGTGTGGCCCGTTGGACGGGAGTCCCTTGGTACTCTATGCGGAACCCCTGAATGGTCTGTAGTACCCATGCGTCTTGTGTGACCAACAGCCACGCCTGGGAAAAATTCGCCAGCCTCCCCCCTATTTTTAGTTGGGAAAAATGGATAACACTCACCGGGGTTTGAGGTGGACGCTCCTCCTCTGAAGCCTTTACCCTTGCCACGGCGACCTCTGGTGGAGTAAAAGTTGCCGAAGCGGGAATGGTCCTGGAATTGTCTGGAGCCTCTCTGAGCGTTGTGATGGGGAGGACGACCGGCCGAGCGGCCCCTGCCTCGGCCGGCCCGTAAAAAACACGAGGGAATACTTTTTTAATTGTGGACTGGGCCTTGTCCAGTGAGGTAAACGTATTAACAAACTTACCGAGCTCTTTTACGAAAGGCTTGCCAAAGAGACCTCCCTGAGGAACATCACCCGCCTCCGAGTCAGCCAAATCCCCCAGTTTAGGGTCGATCTTAATAAGAAGGGAGCGGCGGCGCTCGGTGGAAAGGGCACAATTGGCGTTGCCCAAAAATATCACGGCCCTCTGGGCTCATCCTGACAACATTTCAGGAGAAATGATGGAGCCTGACTCCTTGGCTTCCTCGGCCATGTCAAGGATTTTAGTGATGGGGCCGAGGGCGTCCAGGAGCTTGTCCTGACAGGCCCTCCAAGAATGGTTGAACCCTTTTTTAGGATCTCTGATAAACTTCTGGAGAAAAGTGGCCATGCGGGGGTCAATTTCCGGTGTAAGGGCCACTTTTCCATCCAGTGAAGGGCGGGGGCATTCCACGCGCAAACAATTGCGGGCCTCCTTCTCTAAGGGTCTGCGGATGTGCCCAGCAACGTAAGCGGCAACTTTATCGGCCGGGGCCCACTCTGAAGAGCGTGGGTGGACGATATCGTTGGGATCAAGCATATCAGATGTGTTCTGAGGAGTCTGAGAAGGGCGGGACGGGAGCCAAGATCTGGAAGGGCCCGGATCCGAGTCTGCATCCGCCGCCGTGGCCGGGTCTGTGTTAGATGTGGCCGGCGGGGGGGTAGGGGAAGGCCCTGCAGGCAAAGCAGGCTGACTGTCTAGAAAGGCCTGTTTGAGCCTCGCAAATGCGTCCAAGTCTACCCCCGAGTCCCGGGGGCGTTTAGGTGGTGGAGCACCAAGATCGGGCACTGGGGCTGCAGGGGGTGCAGAAACGTGGGGGGCGAGCTTTTCAAACCCTTTAGCAATCTGGCGGGAGAGCCTCTCCTCTAAAGGAGTGATAGACTCATCAACCG
This sequence comes from Calotriton arnoldi, assembly GCA_963921515.1. Taxonomy (NCBI): domain Eukaryota; kingdom Metazoa; phylum Chordata; class Amphibia; order Caudata; family Salamandridae; genus Calotriton; species Calotriton arnoldi. The sequence continues at coordinate 242,509 of CAWUFW010000902.1, forward strand.
CCCTGTATATAGAAGTATCAACCGCCTCATAAAAGGCGTCCCTCCAAGGCAAGTCAGCTAGAGGACCCTCCTCCTCTTGATAGTCATCATAGTATTCCATACCTGCTAGATAATAGGGACAGGAAGAAGACTCAAAGGGTGGTAACCCGCCAGGCCGTGGTTCAGGCCTAAGAGTGTGAGGCTGGGTGGCAGCCGGCAGATAGGTGCGGGAGTACCACGATATATCGGGGTTCTAGCCCCAGGGGACAGAAAATGCCGGAAGGTATTTAAATCTTATCAATTTACGTCGCTGTCTCAAGGGACCTGGCCTGGGTAAAGTCCCCTTTCTTAGGCCTTTAGGCCGATACAAGACCCGAAATCGGGCGTTCACCTGCAATAAATACAGACTCTGTCCTCCTTTGTTTATTAGCGAGGAGGGAGCAGAGCGTGAGCAACTGAAACGGGCGGTCGGCCGTGAAATGCGAGCTGTTCACCGCCTAAACCCAACGCCGGCGTCCCCCTCAGGCCACAGGCTTCCAGAGTGCGCGTGCGCTGCTCAAACTGTGAAGAGGAAGCTCGTTCAAGCAGCGCGCCGCAACTCCGTTGCCTCCCATGCCTCCTGGCGGTGGGAGGTCTTCAGTGCGTAGGCACGGAAAACCCGTCCCGCGGCCGAAGATCAAAGTAACGAATGACTCGACAAGCGGCTCCCGCAGCGGGCGCGCGAGTCAAAACGCCAAAGAAGCCTGTGGAGAAAGACAAAGCAAGAGCAAAGCGCACATAGCACCACGGTGATAAACACCCATATAATTATCAAAACGTACACAGACTACGCGAAGCATGAAATGCAATGCGATAACAAGGAAGAAGATTCAAACCAGGAACAAAGCCTGGAGAGTACTTATCTGGCTGCGTAGCAGCGAAGAAAGAGGGAGAAGGGACAGTAACAGAGGACTATGTTGGGCTAGGAGGTCCCTGATTGGACACTGTCTCCATGTCGTGATTGGATGTTACCATGTGTTGTTTTATTACTACCTTTCCCTAAGGTTCATGGGAAACGTAGTTTTGTTCATCTTTGAATGTGCTGCTATTGGAATAAAGCGAAGAGAGAAGACATAATCCTCGCCTCCAGTCCTGACATAGAATTTAGACAAGAGAATAGATTTCACTTCTTTTTTGAAAGATACAGTAGAGGGATTCAGTCTGGTTTCTGGGGGCAGTGCATTACAAATCCTGGGAGCCATCCCCGAGAAGGCCCGGTTGTATGTTTTCTTCTTGGCAAATCGTTGTGGTTTCAGTAGAAGGTTACTGGCACTCCTGGAGGATCTGTTGCCACAAGAAAGCACCAATTTCTGTGCCAGATAACTCGGAGTATTGTGATGTTTGGCCTTGTGCGTCATATATGCGATTTTTAGTTGAATTCTGGCTTCGAAAGGTAGCCAGTTGAGGGCTCTAAGGTCAGGGGAGATGTGACAGTTTCTTTTGGAGCCAGTGATGAGTCTAGCTGCTGAGTTGATTGAAGCTCTTAGGGGGGCCGTCGTCGATCTGGGAAGCCCGCAAAGAGAGGCACTCTCATATTCCACTCTTGGGATTACTAGTGCTTGAACTGCCAGTTTGAAGTCATTTGCGGGGAGGAAGGGTTTTAGTCTTCTCAAGGTGTTCATCTGAAAATTTGCTCCTTTTGTTGCGGTGCTAACGTGTTTCTGCATGTTTAGATTTTTATCGAGAGTTATTCCCAGTGATTTCGCTGAGTCGATAATAAGAGGTTGGCAGTTGAGTGCTGTTAGGTGTTTCAGCCAATCATGAATGATGGTCGATTGGTTGGGGCGAGCGATTAGGGGGAATTCAGTTTTGAGTGTGTTTAGTTTCAGATGGTTTTCGGCCAGCCAGGTCTGAGTTTTTTGTAGCGTTAGGTTGAGAGATTTGATGTCTTCTAGTGAATGGATTTTTAAATATAGTTGTGTATCGTCTGCGTACATGTGATATTGGACATTAGAGGAGCTGAGGATTTCGGTGAGCGGTTCCATGAATAGGTTGAAAAGTGTTGGAGAGAGGGCAGATCCTTGCGGGACTCCTAAAGTGACTGGGACGGGATTGGACAAGGATTGATTAACCTTGAATCTTTGTGATCTATTTTGAAGGAACGAAGAGAACCAATTTAGAACTGAACTAGATAATCCCATTCTGTGTTTCAGGAGATCTAGCAAGTTGTCATGTTTAACGGTGTCAAAGGCCGAGGATAGGTCAAGCAAGATTAGCAAACAGGCTTCATTTTGGTCAAGGATTTTTAGTGCGTCATCTAATATGTGGGTCATGGCTGTTTCAGTACTGTGCCCTGTACGGAAGCCGGATTGGTATTGATTAAGCAGGTTGAAATGGTCTATGTGGTTGCCAAGCGATAATTATTTAAGTCCGATGGGTCGGCCGTTGGCTTCTTTAAGATGGGGGATACCTGACCAGAATTAAGGACATCTGGGATGATTCCTTGCAGGAGAGAGGTATTTATGATCCTGGTCCATAGAGGCAGTAACAGTGGGATGAAGTCTTTTATGTAGTTTGCGGGAAGGTCTGTGAAGTGGTTGGAGGGGTTCAGCGACATGAGCATTTTTTATATAGCTTCTTCACTGTATGTATTGAAGGAGGACCATGAGTCGTTGTTTTTGAGGTCGAACTTAGGTGAGCATATAGGTTGGGCTCCTGGAGGGGGAGGTGAAGTGTCCATGTGAATGTCAAAATGGGTTATTAAGTCGTTGAGCAGGTCCGTCTTTATGTTTTCTGTCTTCATCATGAAGAAGGAGGCAAATTCTTCGCAATTGGGAAGTGAGCCTGGGTTAGTTTGGGGGGGGGGTAAGGTACACCCTTAGATTGTGTTTTGATTAGTTCAAATAGTCTTTTGGGACGGTTCTTGGCTTGGTTTAATTGATTGCTGAAAAAGTTTGCTTTTGATCGTCTGATCTTTCTGTAGTAGGAGTTTCTCGTGGTTCTTAGCAACTTGAGGGGGTCGGAAGAAGGAGCTGATCTCCATTGTCGTTCAATTAATCTAAGGGATCTTCTGTCCTCATTGAGTCTACCATCGTACCATGGTTTTGAATCTTTTGTGGAGGCTCTCTTCAATTGTAAGGGAGCGACTTTGTCTAAAACCTTGTTTATGGAGCAGAAGTAGTGGTCAGTCAGATCATGAACATCGGATAGACCTTCATGGGGAAGCAGGATGTTAGGGCTGGAGTTTGTGACTAGATCTGCACCGACATTTTTTAGGTTTCTCTTCCATATTTTAGTTCTCGTGGGTTGAGCAGAGTGAAGTTTTAATGAGTCATTGATGAAGAATGTGATGATGTGGTGGTCAGACCAATCACAGGGGAGGATTGTTTCAAGCTGATTGGATTCAGCCTTGGAGATGACAAAATCTAGGATTGAGCCTTTATCATGTGTGGGGCTGTTACAGATTTGGGTGAGGTCAAGGTCCGAGAGGAAAGCTTTGAGGCTATTGACCGCTGAATCATTAAGGTCATTCCAGTGGAGGTTGAGGTCTCTGAGGAATATTTAAATATTTTGTTGACCAGCATTTGTAGATACAATATCCATGAGATGTTCGATAAAGGTGAGGTTATCCCCTGGTAGGTGGTAGAATGTGTGCAGTGAGCACAATGGTTTGTTATTACTCGTGATGTCTAAGCACAGCTATTCACATGAGGATAGTACAGGTGAGTGGGAGCGGTTCACTGAGAGATTGTTCCGATGTATGTAAGCGATACCGCCACCTGGCCGATCAGTTCTAGCTAGTCTGGTAATATTATGGTTTGGGGGTACCAATATGTCGAGGATGGGCATAGATGATTAATTTGGTCGAAGCTAGACTACTGCAATGCGCTTTATCTCGGCACCTCGAAATATCTTATAAAACAATTGAAGTCTCTTCAAAATGCGGTGGCCAGAACCCTCCTAAACATCCCCAAGTTTAAACCGGTGTCGCATCTACTACATGGCCTTCACTGGCTACCAGTAGAGAGGAGAATTTCTTTTAAAACATTGTGCTTAATGCACAAGGCGCTTCATGGTACTGGCCCCCTCTATTTCCAGGAGCTTTTTACATGGTATATGCCCAGTAGAACGCTTAGATCTATCACGGAGCACAAGGTTCAGATTCCCAGAATCAATCGAGCAAAATGGGGCGGTAGAACACTGACATTCCAGGGGGGAAAAATATGGAATTCCCTCCCTCTGGCCCTCCGTTCCCAACACAGCCTGCAGCTGTTCAGAAAGCAGCTAAAAACCTTGCTGTATCCGCCGGCATAGAGCTAGTGTTCGCAGACTTATTCTGGCCTGCGTCCCTTTCCGTCCTTGATCCGCCTAGCGTTAAGACACCTTCGGGTATTGCACGCTTTACAAAATTATTTCATTCATTCAAAATTATTTCAAATTATTTCATTTAACCATGTTTCGGTCAAAATTAGTAGGTCAGGCTCATGAGTGAGTATGAGGTCAGCTATATCACCTGCATGTCTTGCGGCCGATCTACAGTTTAGCAGTATACATTTAAGACGCGGCTTGATGGAGTTTGAGCTGGGTTCTTGTGTGAGGGGGACTCGCATCAGGTTGTTTTCAACTATACCTCTAGAATTGTGTTTTGAAACTCTGAAAGTATTGGCGGGGAGTGGTTTGGATTAGGGAATGTGTGGGCAAGTTGCCTGAGTTCACTGTGTTAAATGGTCAAATGCGGAAGATCATAGGAGCGGAGTAGGGAGAATATGTCTATATCCGATAAAGGATTTTTCCTTCGGACGGGACGGGTTGAGGCATTGGGGTAAGGCACTATTCTCCACCTTAGGGGCTGATGATTCGGAGGGCGTGCATGTATAAGATCTACTTAAAACTCAATTCAGGAAAGACCGAAGTTTTACTGTTCGGAACCCAAACTTCTTTATGGACCCCAACTTGGTGGCCGCAGGAAATGGGCTCTCTTCCCATACCAGTTAGTAAAATCCGTAATCTCTGAGTTTTATTCGACTATTGACTGAGCTATATTGATCAAATTAACGCGGTGACCTCTTCTGCTTTTTTTACCGTCAGGACAATAAGAAAGATTTACCTTACATTCCAGGGAACACCAGAAAACCATTGTCACATCACTGGTAATGGCAAAATTAGACCGCTGCAATGGTCTATTCCTCACCACACACCAATACCTACTGAACAAACTGCAAACTCTGCAAAATGCTGCAGCCAGACTTCTACTGAAGATTCCAAAATATCATTCTGTGTCCACATCTATAAAATAACCTGCATTGGCTCCCCATTAGACAGAGAATCGCTTTTAAAACACTCTGCATAGCCTATAAAGCACTACGTGACTTAGGCCCAGATTTTTTACAACACTGCTTTGAATGGCACACTGCAGGCAGGACCCTATGCTCGGCTTCAGCCAAATTTGCAGTTGTCCCCCGGTTCAGGCAGGCAGCTTGGGGAGGCAGAAATTTCGTGCTGGGGGCAACTAAAGCTTGGAATGCTCTGCCACTGTACATCAAGGAGCCCCCTTTTTTCTACAGTTCAGAAAAGCTCTGAAAAACTGGGTGTTCAATATTATGTAGCCTCTTATTTTTCTCTCCCCATTTTCTTCTGCACTGCCATTAAAGTTAGCGCCAAGACACCCTTGGGTAAATGACCGCTTTAGAAAACTATTAGCATAACATAGCATAACAGTTATCATTATTCCCAAATACCGGTACACCTCAGTTTTCCATGGGATCACCAGTGGGGAAAGCAGTGCTCTTGGTACCGCCGAAAGCCCAGCTATTGGTTACAGCAATGACTGCGTGATCCCGATTGTCGGCCAGTCATCCAGTATTGTAAGGAGGCGCAGCAATGCCTCCACAGGGTTGCGCAGGTACACAAGCAGATCATCGGCCTAGAGGGGCACGTGGTGCTTCACACTCCCCACCTCAATGGCCCAGTCTGACAGGGAGGCCCTAAGTTGGCAAGCCAATGGCTCAGCTGCCAAGGCGTAGAGCAAAGTGGACAGTGAGCACCCCTATAACGTAACACGTTCCAATTCCCATTCTGCTGTTATGAGCCCATTCATTTTTAGGTCGAGCATTTGAGACCTCTTGTATATACTTTAGTACATACCTATATGTGTATGCACTTTGTGGGCTCTGGAGATCAGCCCTAGGACTTGTCTGCTTCCGCTTAGGGACTTTTTTTCTGTTCAATTGCCTCTATTTAACTGTCTTGATAGAAAACGACCAGTAGAGATCAGTAAAATACCAGAATTGCTTTCTGCTGAGGGACTTTATTTTATTTATTTTTTTGGCAACTGCCTCTATTTAACTTTCTTGATAGAAAACGACCAGCAGAGGTCAGTAAAATACCAGAATCACTTTAGCATTCTCTAGATTCCAGTCCATAGAAATTGTCTTCCACGAGCATCCGTAGACAATCATTTTTTTTTCACATCTTGTATTTTCAGTGGTATGACCACCGAAGGCCCTGATTTTATATTAAAAACAGAACTTTGGACTATACCATTTCCCGCTGAAAGACAATATTTCTCTCCATGTGTTCCCGTACCTGGGGTGTCACGCAGTTTGGTGCTTACTTTCCCTCCATGTTAAAGAACAGTAAATATTTCAGCACCCAGGCTAATGTGCTGCATAGCAAAATACATATAAGGTCCCAAAGGCGAGACTGATTGCATTGCAAATGCATGTTACTCTTGCGATGGGATTAATATACAGAAGCTTAGTCAGCGACATGTACGCTGGGCCAAAATCATGGCTCTTAGTGTCTCAAACATATAATGCTAAGGCAGTGTTTCAAATGCTTTTTCTCTGTCCAGAGGCACCAGGGCCATAGGCTCATTCGAGATTCTTGTTTCACCAAGGACGTGTCTTAGTCTCCTAAGCACTGTGCGCATATTTGGTGTGAAACCGCACTGATCAGTGTCAAATGGATACCCTCTGTGTGTTGCTTTGGCTGTTCTGCTCTCTATGGATTAATAATTTTCTCACTCCAGTGCCTTAAAGTGGGAACTTCCTGATGTTTTGTGCATGTACTATGTATAGGGTGCAGTATTTACCACATGCAGTGAATAGCACAATTCAGTATTTAACACATGCAGTAAATACCGATTCCGCTGTACATGGTAAAAACTTACCAAGCCCGCAGAACCTCTATTTACCCAATGTGAAAGTTTGATGGTTTTTACCACCAAATTCGTAATCAAGACCCAAGTATTTGAGTGATGACTAAGTTATATAGTATCAGCTATAGAAATATGTGTATTATTTTATTAGCCTTCAACATATTGTTTTAGCTTGCATATATATTTTTTTATAATTTACCTGATCTCACCAGTACCAGAGGTCTTTTTATGTCACTTCTGTTGATGTCATTAGGGTCATAGGTCATGTGATGTGACTTCCTGTTTTGCCATGGTGTCAAAGGGCCTATGATGTCACTTCGACTACTGCTGTTATTTTGGTCAAACAACGTCCACGGCATAGGGAGAATAAAATGCAAATAAATATGTTTACAAATTGTGGTATATGGAAGTAGTTTATGATTTCAAAGAGTATGGCCAGGAGTGGCTATCCCAGCACACTCTGCACCTATCGTGAAATGAATGTAACTCGGGCCACTTCAACTAGAATGATCTTTATGTTTCAGAGAAAACTGTCAGGTCCCTGATATGCTCCTTTCAACAACGTCTGATCATTTTTCCTCAAAGCACGTTTTTTTTCTGGTGTGTTTATTTATACCTACCATCTTCTTGCTGCATTTTTCAATATTTTTCTATTTATTTTTTCAGTTTTGACTCAAATCACTCACAGGTTTTTGCTTTTATGATTATCTCAGCTACTGTCTTCCTTTTATTCTGCTTTTTTGATCCAACACTGAGTTGTAGCAAAGGTACCATGGACTTTAGTGTATGCAGGGAAAATGGCCTCCTCTACCCGCAGTTGGGTAGTAAAAGAGAGTCACACCTGGGGTGCAGAGGGCCAATCCAGCCCCTGGGCCCTAGTACCACCACTGCACCTCCTAGCTATACTCCTTTCACTCAACCACAGTACTCTTTCCTTCCTCTACATCTCAACAAATTCTTCCTCCTCACTCCCATCGCACTGGTGTCTTGGAAGCCAGGCTCGAATATTCTCGACTGACCCTGCAGCCCAACTATAGAGCCATTTTGGAGAGATTAACAAAACCGCACGCCACAAGCTTCGAACTCAAAAACAGAACTAGGACCATGTTCGCTGGTGCCCGTGTCACAGATTCATAGTAACCTCCACCTAAAACGGTCAACACACATGGAGCCACGTGTCACAGGATACCAGCTTTCCTCGCAAGGTCTCCCAGTGAAGAGATAATATCACATGGTTAAGAGGAAGCGACGGAAGCCCCTGCACAGAGAGGACTTGTAGATTTTGTTAAGACTCTGCACAGCTGACACCAAACAAGGGCTTTGCCTGTCTAACATCAGACCACTCTCCCAGCCCCCTCCTCCCACCCCCCCTCCCCCCCCCCATTCTCTGACCTTGGCATTAGCTGTCAGCTTTAGAAGCCTTTGTCTGTGTGTTTGGGGGAGGGGAGAAGGATCTTCTGAGGTAAATCCCGCCCCCTCTTTTTAGACACCTCCATGTCTGGTAAGGCAGTGATGGGTTCTAGGCCCGCCCCCTTTTCTTGGCTCCACACCCTCCAAGGACGCTTCTCCTCCTTTCACACTGTAAAAATATTTTAAAGGTTGGCAGGTCTGTAACCCACCCTACTGCCCCATTTACATTTGTTCTGCCCATCGGCTCCAAATGTCAAGCATGTCATGTAATTTGTGTTTCTGATGTAAACCGCCTAAGTTTTTGTAGCCCATGCTGATAAATTCATTATGATAACATTGCATTGTTTTGTAGACAAACTTACATGGCAATTGATACGGTTGTAGAAGTGCCAAAACGCTTTCGATGGACAGATGGCATGCTACTTTATAGGACGTGCTTGGTTGCCAGTCTACCGGGTTTTAGTGGTGTCTATGTGGGAAGTGCTTTGGTGTTGTGCGAGATGACCAGAGTGGTGCTGTATTGTGTGATATACAACTCTGCTTGAGCATGGATTGGTGTGAGAAGAGTAAGAGATAGAGTCGCTTAAGCTTGCATCACATCAGTTAGTATGACTGGAAGGGCGTGTGGAACTTTTCTGCTCTCATGCTGCAGCCGCACAGCTGAGCTTAGGCGTGGGATGGAGCTAACAGGAGTGAGAGATGGCATCACATGTGTCTTACCCATCAAACTTGTGCGGATGAGTGGTTCTGCTAGATGGGTGGATATTGGTTGGATTCATCTTTTGGAGAAAAGCCACGTCTTTACTGCCTTCCTGAATTCCAGGTTGGTGTTGGATGCTTCTAGTCTCTTTCAGGACGGAATTCCAGAATTTTGCTGGAGAAGGCAGTTGCACCGATGTGTGAATTCTTGAAAGGCGGAATAAACATGTCACCAGAAAATAGCAGCCCTGGCTTCTTGAGTCTAGACAAAAAGTAAAAAATGAAATAACAGCTATTGTTACACATCTCATAGTCCATTTTAAATATTGGTACTGGAGCTATTATAACAATCTTATCAACCTTGGAAGGACGAAAAGCCAACCCCTCCCAGGGGCGAGTCCTCCTCCCCCCCTTGCCCATTTAAGTGCGTCCCTTTTACCTTTACATCACACCACTGACAACGTGATTTGGTGCCTTAAAAGGTCGCAGTTTATTCAGACATAACATGGTTGTACATTTGCAATTTCATTGGTCATTCATAGCATCCATGTTATTGTATACTTCCATTGTCTTTGTACATTCATTGTTGTTATTTGCTCCCAAACAGTATATGTTTGCGAGGTGCCCCTTTGGCCGGGCCTCTGTGTCTGCGGTTCCAGGCTTCAACTTGCTACCAAATTTAGTGGGTGTCCGTCAGGACCTGCCCGGGCTGCAAGTGCCGTTCCGCTTGCCCTGGACCCTTTGTTGGCCCCTCGCCTGCTCCTCCGGGCCCCTTCCGTGAGGCATCCCAAGGGCCCTGTGGGAGCGTTACATCTACTCTGCCTGTGGCTGTGTGCCGTCCTTAGCTCCCTCAGTGCCCCTGCCGTGAGGCATCCCAAGGACACTGTGTGAACCTTCCATCTACCTCTAGTACATTTTCTCTCTTTAGTGTCTTTTTCTTGTGGCTGTGTGCCATCATTAGCTCCCTCAGTGCCCCTGCCGTGAGGCATCCGCAGGACACTGTGTGACCCTTCCATCTACCTCTATTAACTTTTCTCTCTTTTGTATATCTTTCCTGGGTTTCTTCCGCCACGCTACCTACGGTTTTACGATCAGAGGGAGCTCCCCCTGCTCTCCCTTCCCTTCCTTCCTCATCAGAAACCCATCTGCGTTATCGACCGACGCAAGATTATCATCATATATCCTGCCCCCACTCCCACGTCTGCCCGGCGTCTGCGGCTGTTCCTGAGTTACCTGCTGCGGGGGCCATCCTCTCACTGACCCTGCATGCCCCAGTGAATGCCAGCGCGACCGCTGCCCGAAGACAGCTTAGCCTCTAGTTCCATGGAGCCTACCACATCTAGTGCCCATACTATTATTGTAGTACTGCAAAACCATGGGCCGCATTAGTGCGCTTGCTGACAGTTGGGAGCTTAAAGAGCTTGCTCCTATTAGCGGAGCATTGGTGGGATTTGAACCTGCGAATGCTAACTAATGACTCAACTGTCACTTCCCAGCACCAAGTGGGCTGCCCAATATGAGGCTGTCTTACAACCGGCAGCGTGGCTTTGCCTTTATTACCATCTAATGCAGTGATTTCGGCTGCATTTCCCTTACTTAAATTATTTGTGGTCTCCCTGCCTACCAACTTGGGGGGCACTGGAGCCTGATTTGACATACCCGAAAGTTACACTTTTTAAACTCATTAAGCTATGCTTCAATCCGTCTCTCAAAATGGTTATACAGGTGGGAGACAGGTACCTTATACCGCGCCCCAACCTAAGCTGAGATCAGACACCCCCCCTCCTTCATGGCTCTCGAAGGCGCTCACTTTGAGGTTATGATCCTAAGTGCATTCTGTTAGGCTCCTGCAAAATAAATCTTCTTTCATCAATTGAAAACCACCTCTGATCGCCTTCAGCTCACTCACTGGACGTGTTCAGCTTTTATATGCACACCTAAGGAAGGCTGTGTGCTTTCCTTAGAACGTCACTGGAATCGTCTGTCGCCTTCCTCTGAAGCCCGGGGCTGACTAAACATCTACATGAAGACCTTCCTAGAGCTTCTGTACTTCTAAGAAGTCACCTATCGATCCACCCATACCTGCTTGGCCCACTGTGGCTCCCGTGCCAAGCTTTAACTGAATGAACCTTTTCCCGTCGGTATGTATATGTACCGCCGGTATGTATGTGTACCCTCAGATGCCTCTGGTACTAAGTATGTCTTTGTGTGAAGTGTCCTTCATTCCGAGGTCTGTCAGGCTGCACTTGCCTATATGCACAATGTAAAATACATAGATCCAAGATGATCGCACTGGCCCTATCTGAATATTGATGAGTTCCTTCCCCTAAAGTAGATACTTGTGGGGTCGTTTAGAGTTTGGCAGAGTGTCCGCATTGCTGGAGAGCGGCACAGATTCTGCCTGCAAAACAAATATTTTCTACCACTTTCTTTAGAGTTGGGGAAGTGTTGTGTTTATGCCCGCAGACTCTCTGCAGGTTCTGCTGGCATAAACCTATGACATGGTGGCCCGTCTGCAACAGTGTAAAGGAGATAGGAACTGACCCTCTGGGCTAAATATATACCCCCCAACCTTATCCCGTGGCGTTGCCTGCTAACAATTGAGAGATATACGCTTTGGTGGGTCTGTCATGGTTGATAGGAGGAGCCTCCTAATGGACTCCCATTTAGATGCCGACTATCCTGGGTTGATCATTCTGTCCTAGCATCGACTATTAGACCATCAGAGCCAAGTAATTGCTATTAACGAGTGGGGTACACCATTATTTGAATATTTAAGAAGAACATGTACCACAGTGGATGAGATCCATACATCTGTGGTTGTATTGTGATTAAGACACACACTGAGATTTATTCTTAATAATTTTTACGGATTCCCCCGTGTAACTGGCTATACAAACTATGATCTTGTGATTTCATGGCAATTTGTCAAGGCTCCTATCATCCTGAACACAGCATTGTCTGCACTTTAACTATATATTTGTTTGCTTATATAAACCACTAAGCGATACCAAAGGGGATGATGGACGGAGCGTTTGAGCAAATCAAACACTCACCCCCAGTCAACTGATCTGGGTTTAATCCATCATCATTCTTTAGCTCACTCCACCACCCCAGTTCAGACATGGCCATATGCAAATCAGTCTGACCCTGTGACTCATGGGAACAGTCCAGCCCGAACTGCCAAGCCATGTCTTCCCTGGACCGGAAACAAGCATCCTGGGACCGGTTTCGGGTTCACAACCCTCATCAGCCAGGCTATCTTGAATCCAGTGGCAAAGTGAGCAAGGGACCCACGTCTGGGCATACCCTGCCAACTTAGGGCGAACAAAGCGATACCAAAGGGGATGATGGACGGAGCGTTTGAGCAAATCAAACACTCACCCCCAGTCAACTGATCTGGGTTTAATCCATCATCATTCTTTAGCTCACTCCACCACCCCAGTTCAGACATGGCCATATGCAAATCAGTCTGACCCTGTGCCTCATGGGAACAGTCCAGCCTGAACTGCCAAGCCATGTCTTCCCTGGACCAGAAACAAGCATCCTGGGACCGGTTTCGGGTTCATAACCCTCATCAGCCAGGCTATCTTGAATCCAGTGGCAAAGTGAGCAAGGGACCCACGTCTGGGCATACCCTGCCAACTTAGGGCGAACAAAGCGATACCAAAGGGGATGATGGATGGAGCGTTTGAGCAAATCAAACACTCACCCCCAGTCAACTGATCTGGGTTTAATCCATCATCATTCTTTAGCTCACTCCACCACCCCAGTTCAGACATGGCCATATGCAAATCAGTCTGACCCTGTGCCTCATGGGAACAGTCCAGCCCGAACTGCCACCCATGTCTTCCCTGGACCGGAAACAAGCATCCTGGGACCGGTTTCGGGTTCATAACCCTCATCAGCCAGGCTATCTTGAATCCAGTGGCAAAGTGAGCAAGGGACCCACGTCTGGGCATACCCTGCCAACTTAGGGCGAACAAGCGATACCAAAGGGGATGATGGACGGAGCGTTTGAGCAAATCAAACACTCACCCCCAGTCAACTGATCTGGGTTTAATCCATCATCATTCTTTAGCTCACTCCACCACCCCAGTTCAGACATGGCCATATGCAAATCAGTCTGACCCTGTGCCTCATGGGAACAGTCCAGCCCGAACTGCCAAGCCATGTCTTCCCTGGACCGGAAACAAGCATCCTGGGACCGGTTTCGGGTTCATAACCCTCATCAGCCAGGCTATCTTGAATCCAGTGGCAAAGTGAGCAAGGGACCCACGTCTGGGCATACCCTGCCAACTTAAGGCGAACAAAGCAATACCAAAGGGGATGATGGATGGAGCGTTTGAGCAAATCAAACACTCACCCCCAGTCAACTGATCTGGGTTTAATCCATCATCATTCTTTAGCTCACTCCACCACCCCAGTTCAGACATGGCCATATGCAAATCAGTCTGACCCTGTTCCTCATGGGAACAGTCCAGCCCGAACTGCCAAGCCATGTCTACCCTGGACCGGAAACAAGCATCCTGGGACCGGTTTCGGGTTCATAACCCTCATCAGCCAGGCTATCTTGAATCCAGTGGCAAAGGGAAGCAAGGGACCCACGTCTGGGCATACCCTGCCAACTTAGGGCGAACAAAGCGATACCAAAGGGGATGATGGACGGAGCGTTTGAGCAAATCAAACACTCACCCCCAGTCAACTGATCTGGGTTTAATCCATCATCATTCTTTAGCTCACTCCACCACCCCAGTTCAGACATGGCCATATGCAAATCAGTCTCACCCTGTGCCTCATGGGAACAGTCCAGCCCGAACTGCCAAGCCATGTCTTCCCTGGACCGGAAACAAGCATACTGGGACCGGTTTCGGGTTCATAACCCTCATCAGCCAGGCTATCTTGAATCCAGTGGCAAAGTGAGCAAGGGACCCACGTCTGGGCATACCCTGCCAACTTAGGGCGAACAAAGCGATACCAAAGGGGATGATGGACGGAGCGTTTGAGCAAATCAAACACTCACCCCCAGTCAACTGATCTGGGTTTAATCCATCATCATTCTTTAGCTCACTCCACCACCCCAGTTCAGACATGGCCATATGCAAATCAGTCTGACCCTGTGACTCATGGGAACAGTCCAGCCCGAACTGCCAAGCCATGTCTTCCCTGGACCGGAAACAAGCATCCTGGGACCGGTTTCGGGTTCATAACCCTCATCAGCCAGGCTATCTTGAATCCAGTGGCAAAGTGAGCAAGGGACCCACGTCTGGGCATACCCTGCCAACTTAGGGCGAACAAAGCGATACCAAAGGGGATGATGGACGGAGCGTTTGAGCAAATCAAACACTCACCCCCAGTCAACTGATCTGGGTTTAATCCATCATCATTCTTTAGCTCACTCCACCACCCCAGTTCAGACATGGCCATATGCAAATCAGTCTGACCCTGTGCCTCATGGGAACAGTCCTTTGGTATCGCTTTGTTCACCCTAAGTTGGCAGGCTATGCCCAGACGTGGGTCCCATGCACACTTTGCCACTGAGTTCAAGCTAGCCTGGCTGATGACGGCTGAATAGCCAGAAACCGTCCCAGGATGCTTGTTTCCGGTCCAGGGAAGACATGGTTTGGCAGTTCGGGCTGGACTGTTCCCATGAGGCACAGGGTCAGACTGATTTGCATATGGCCATGTCTGAACTGGGGTGGTGGAGTGAGCTAAAGAATGATGATGGATTAAACCCAGATCAGTTGACTGGGGGTGAGTGTTTGATTTGCTCAAGCGTTCCGTCCATCATCCCCTTTGGTATCGCTTTGTTCACCCTAAGTTGGCAGGGTATGCCCAGACGTGGGTCCCTTGCTCACTTTGCCACTGGATTCAAGATAGCCTGGCTGATGATGGCTGAATAGCCAGAAACCGGTCCCAGGATGCTTGTTTCCGGTCCAGGGAAGACATGGCTTGGCAGTTCGGGCTGGACTGTTCCCATGAGGCACAGGGTCAGACTGATTTGCATATGGCCATGTCTGAACTGGGGTGGTGGAGTAAGCTAAAGAATGATGATGGATTAAACCCAGATCAGTTGACTGGGGGTGAGTGTTTGATTTGCTCAAGCGCTCCGTCCATCATCCCCTTTGGTATCGCTTTGTTCACCCTAAGTTGGCAGGGTATGCCCAGACGTGGGTCTCTTGCTCACTTTGCCACTGGATTCAAGCTAGCCTGGCTGATGACGGCTGAATAGCCAGAAACTGGTCCCAGGATGCTTGTTTCCGGTCCAGGGAAGACATGGCTTGGCAGTTCGGGCTGGACTGTTCCCATGAGGCACAGGGTCAGACTGATTTGCATATGGCCATGTCTGAACTGGGGTGGTGGAGTGAGCTAAAGAATGATGATGGATTAAACCCAGATCAGTTGACTGGGGGTGAGTGTTTGATTTGCTCAAGCGCTCCGTCCATCATCCCCTTTGGTATCGCTTGTTCACCCTAAGTTGGCAGGGTATGCCCAGACGTGGGTCCCTTGCTCACTTTGCCACTGGATTCAAGCTAGCCTGGCTGATGACGGTTGAATAGCCAGAAACCGGTCCCAGGATGCTTGTTTCCGGTCCAGGGAAGACATGGCTTGGCAGTTCGGGCTGGACTGTTCCCATGAGGCACAGGGTCAGACTGATTTGCATATGGCCATGTCTGAACTGGGGTGGTGGAGTGAGTTAAAGAATGATGATGGATTAAACCCAGATCAGTTGACTGGGGGTGAGTGTTTGATTTGCTCAAGCGCTCCGTCCATCATCCCCTTTGGTATCGCTTTGTTCACCCTAAGTTGGCAGGGTATGCCCAGACGTGGGTCCCTTGCTCACTTTGCCACTGGATTGAAGCTAGCCTGGCTGATGACGGCTGAATAGCCAGAAACCGGTCCCAGGATGCTTGTTTCCGGTCCAGGGAAGACATGGCTTGGCAGTTCGGGCTGGACTGTTCCCATGAGGCACAGGGTCAGACTGATTTGCATATGGCCATGTCTGAACTGGGGTGGTGGAGTGAGCTAAAGAATGATGATGGATTAAACCCAGATGAGTTGACTGGGGGTGAGTGTTTGATTTGCTCAAGCGCTCCGTCCATCATCCCCTTTGGTATCGCTTGTTCACCCTAAGTTGGCAGGGTATGCCCAGACGTGGGTCCCTTGCTCACTTTGCCACTGGATTCAAGCTAGCCTGGCTGATGACGGCTAAATAGCCAGAAACCGGTCCCAGGATGCTTGTTTCCGGTCCAGGGAAGACATGGCTTGGCAGTTCGGGCTGGACTGTTCCCATGAGGCACAGGGTCAGACTGATTTGCATATGGCCATGTCTGAACTGGGGTGGTGGAGTGAGCTAAAGAATGATGATGGATTAAACCCAGATCAGTTGACTGGGGGTGAGTGTTTGATTTGCTCAAGCGCTCCGTCCTTCATCCCCTTTGGTATCGCTTTATATAAACCACTAAGCCTTTTTGAAGAAAGAGTGGCCTTCTTTGGATTTTTCATTTGTTGACACATTTAAATGAGGCATATAACAATGGTACCAGTAATTCATTTATCCCAGCCCTCTGGGCTAAATATACCCACACAACCGTATCCCGTGGCGTTGACTGCTAATAAAAGAGAGATATACGCTGTGGTGGGTCTGGCATATTCGATAGGCGGAACCCACCGCCCTCTTCACTGTCATTCACTGCAGGGGCTCAGGTTATTTAATACCTGCCGGCGCTGCCTTCCGAGCCGGCGGATGGAAGCACGCAGTTCCTTGCCTTCTTCTACATAGCTTACGGTGCGTGCAGGAACACAAAGACCGCCGATCTTGAAGCAGAGCAACTGCAAACTAAGGCACTGCCCGGCCCATAAGTTAAACCATCTGTGGACTGCCGCCGTGGTTCGGTCGTCACGAACCAGAAGTATGTCTACACCCACATATAGCATTTGGAAGAAGCACGTTTTAGAAGAAATCTATCTAGGATTTCGATCAGAGCAGTTTTCGCAATACCCGTTCGCCATTCCCTGCACGTACCAGGGCCAAAAGCAAAACTGCTCATTTTTCAAAGCCTCTGGAGGCTATTCCTTTTCCCCCGTCAAGCGGATATAGAATTCTAAACAAGCGCGGGCAAAGCCGCTGAATCACAGCCATGAAACCTATTGTAGTGTAGTTCCTATTTCCCTAATAGGCTCTGCGCATTGGAATAATATACCCTATAGACTTGACATAGGACTGAGGTCGGTATGTCCCTATCGAGTATATTAAACTTAATTACTTTTGTGCCAGCTAGCTCAGAGTCCACTAGAAACTCCTTGAGAACAAGAAGGGAGTAGTTTCTGGCAACCGCATAAACATGACTACTTTGTTTCCCTTTAGAATCGGAACACGTCTCAGAATCGTGGAAACAATAGATAACAGTTTCACTCAGTCAAACGTGCATGCTTAGTTTCCGCAGAGTTACACAGAAAGAAAAGACGGGCGTTTCAATAAAAAGGTTTTATTGAACAGTCTTGTTTCTCGTGTAAGAGACAGTATGCAAGATAAATAATGTACAGCGTAAGCAGTAGAAATAAATAATACTGCGCTAGCATTATCTTTTAGCATATATTCATATACATAAATAACATGAGCTAAAAATGTGAGTACTCATACGATGCGTCTCTAAGCTAGTTCTACCCCAATGTACCTAACCTAGTCTAGGTGTAGGGAAAGGTAAGAAGTAGGTGGAGTACTCTCTAGTATGGTATACTAAGAGTAAGTTAAGTCTAGTATGCCAAGAGTCCCTCTAGGTTCTAGTCAGCTCCATACCTTGAGAATGAGAGAGGTGGGAATCTCTTGCCGGATCTGGAACTCTAACACCCCGCGAAGGGAGTCAGAATACTGGAAGCTGGATTTTTCTGCGAGCAGGAATGACAGCGTCTTCTCAGTGCGTCAGGCCGGGATACGGGCTTCTCTGAAGTCGAGGTCTCCTCTAACTTGCTTGGGCACGGGAAGGTATATTTATACCTGGTAGGTGTCTTGGAATGTTAGCATTGACATGAAGTCGGACAGAGGAAGACGTCAGGAATGAACCCCTAAGGTATAACGGTTCATACATAATAGATGAGTTCTTGGAGAAATCAATAATCCTGTGCTAGGGGAACTCCCGAGAGCTTAAGGGTCTGGTTTCTAAGAACTCGTTGTGACGTTAGGGTGGACGGATGTCGGTGACCATGCCTGTATTTGGAGTGCACGGCTAATGCCTAAATAAGGACTGGGATTCTATGCCTATATAAGGGCAATGCGAATTCTGCCTATATAAGGACATGTCTCAGGAAAACCTATATACGGACACCTAAAGCGGAATACAACACCCACTCCACTTTCGAATGAACGATAATACTAAATGCTAAACATTAAATGCTAAACATTAAATTGAGTACCACATGTTGCTAAAAACATTTCTAAAAGCATATTAAAAGAAGTTTAAAATAAACTGTTGAATGCAATAGGTACTGTATATTTAAATCATCGTTTTCATTCTAAGCATATATTTGAAATAAATGCAACATGAATGAATAAACAGAAATATATGCATATGATGAAATGGTTGACAAGTTTTCAAAAATCAAAGCCATTGCATATCATGGTATTAAATGAAATGTTAGACAAGTGAGGTGACAATGTGTCCCTGGAAGAGTTCAAAGAAGTCTGTTTTATAAGACTAGTTCTACTGTAAGCAGATTGTTTTGCCATGTATTTTCAAAAATTAAAAAAGAAAAAGTTCAATTCTGGGAAAAGTTCCAAGTTTCGAAAATATGAAGGCCAAATTTCATTGCTTCCCTGGTACACTGTGAGCCGAATCAAAGTCAGTGTATGGGTCTGGCGTAAACATGAGATCATCTATTTCCGTAGCCAAAATATCGTCCACCGAAGTTGGTGACATTTGGAAAACCTCGTTCAGAAGGTTAATTGCACAGAGATGAGAAACATCGCCTTCAGCAGAAGATGCAATGTTCGCGACCGTTGTTACCTGTGTGCCTGTTGATCCATCTCGTACCTCAGCAGCTGCAGGAAGCGTCTGTGAGATCTCAATGAATGCCGTCATCAGGATTGGTAGCCTCTGGGGACAACACAGAGCATGGGCTGTTATCGGGTCCAGCAGAGTATCGACATCCGTTGGCATGACTGATGGGAGTGTTAGACAGGTTTATAGCACGCATTCTTCACCGCAAAGCAGGCAGCGTAGAACAGCTAAGATGCAATCTCGCCAGATTGGTCTGAATGACAGGAACCATGTTGTATTAAGTTCCCGTAGACGAGGCATGCCCAAAAGCTGTACTATTCGCTCACGGCACTTCCGTTCAAGGAGAGCTTTCTCCACATCGCTCGGAGTGATGTTGGCGAATAGGCTTGCCATAGCGTAGTAGTAGGAATAGAAATAGGATTCCTGCAACAAGTGCTAGAATTAACGGCACATCACCAAACACCGAATGTGCGAAGTTTGGGATGATTCCGAGGACTGCTTGGAAAGGTGCTAATAGTCCGGAACAGATGGTCTTAAATACATGTACAATTCCGCTCGTATCAGACATGTTAAAGATACGTCCCATAATTTCTACGAAATGTATAGGGCAGTTTGTACGAATTAAAGCCTGTATCTCAGACGAAGTCCTTGCAACTTGTAAATCATAGATTTCTTTGGCCGAGGTCAGAGGCACTGTTTGTTGTATAAGCATGGCTTTCATTCTCCTTAAAGTATCAAATCGTATAAAAGAAACATTCAATGAAGGCCATAAAGGCGACTCCCTGACTGTGTCTATTGGGGGGAACAATACTTGCATACAGCAAGTGACCCTGGAGTCCACTGTTACTAGATATGGGATGCCTGACAACATGCCACATGCAAAAGAAACAATTGATGGACGGAATGCTGGACAATGCAAACATTCACCCCCAGTCACAAGGATCTGGGTTAAATCCATCATTCTTTTGCTCACCACACCACCCCAGTTTGGACCCAGCCATATGCAAATCAGTCTTGACCCTGTTCCTTGTGGGAACAGTCCAGCCCGAACTGCCAAGCCAGGTCCTCCCTGGACCGGAAACAAGCATCCTGGGACCGGTTTCAGGGCATCACCCTTCTTCAGCCAGGCTAGCTTGAATCCAGTGGTGTAGTGAGCACGGGACCCACGTCTGGGCATACCCTTCCCACTTAGGGCGACAAATGCAAAAGAAACAATTGATGGACGGAATGCTGGACAATGCAAACATTCACCCCCAGTCACAAGGATCTGGGTTAAATCCATCATTCTTTTGCTCACCACACCACCCCAGTTTGGACCCAGCCATATGCAAATCAGTCTTGACCCTGTTCCTTGTGGGAACAGTCCAGCCCGAACTGCCAAGCCAGGTCCTCCCTGGACCGGAAACAAGCATCCTGGGACCGGTTTCAGGGCATCACCCTTCTTCAGCCAGGCTAGCTTGAATCCAGTGGTGTAGTGAGCACGGGACCCACGTCTGGGCATACCCTTCCCACTTAGGGCGACAAATGCAAAAGAAACAATTGATGGACGGAATGCTGGACAATGCAAACATTCACCCCCAGTCACAAGGATCTGGGTTAAATCCATCATTCTTTTGCTCACCACACCACCCCAGTTTGGACCCAGCCATATGCAAATCAGTCTTGACCCTGTTCCTTGTGGGAACAGTCCAGCCCGAACTGCCAAGCCAGGTTCTCCCTGGACCGGAAATAAGCATCCTGGGACCGGTTTCAGGGCATCACCCTTCTTCAGCCAGGCTAGCTTGAATCCAGTGGTGTAGTGAGCATGGGACCCACGTCTGGGCATACCCTTCCCACTTAGGGCGACAAATGCAAAAGAAACAATTGATGGACGGAATGCTGGACAATGCAAACATTCACCCCCAGTCACAAGGATCTGGGTTAAATCCATCATTCTTTTGCTCACCACACCACCCCAGTTTGGACCCAGCCATATGCAAATCAGTCTTGACCCTGTTCCTTGTGGGAACAGTCCAGCCCGAACTGCCAAGCCAGGTCCTCCCTGGACCGGAAACAAGCATCCTGGGACCGGTTTCAGGGCATCACCCTTCTTCAGCCAGGCTAGCTTGAATCCAGTGGTGTAGTGAGCACGGGACCCACGTCTGGGCATACCCTTCCCACTTAGGGCGACAAATGCAAAAGAAACAATTGATGGACGGAATGCTGGACAATGCAAACATTCACCCCCAGTCACAAGGATCTGGGTTAAATCCATCATTCTTTTGCTCACCACACCACCCCAGTTTGGACCCAGCCATATGCAAATCAGCCTTGACCCTGTTCCTTGTGGGAACAGTCCAGCCCGAACTGCCAAGCCAGGTCCTCCCTAGACCGGAAACAAGCATCCTGGGACCGGTTTCAGGGCATCACCCTTCTTCAGCCAGGCTAGCTTGAATCCAGTGGTGTAGTGAGCACGGGACCCACATCTGGGCATACCCTTCCCACTTAGGGCGACAAATGCAAAAGAAACAATTGATGGACGGAATGCTGGACAATGCAAACATTCACCCCCAGTCACAAGGATCTGGGTTAAATCCATCATTCTTTTGCTCACCACACCACCCCAGTTTGGACCCAGCCATATGCAAATCAGTCTTGACCCTGTTCCTTGTGGGAACAGTCCAGCCCGAACTGCAACTCTGATCATTCAACATGAGGTAACTCCCGTTAGAAATTTGGCCAAACGTTGGATTAATCACAGTAGCTGGTGTACCCTGCTGGTCGCAGGACAAATTTGCCACAGAACCATTACAAGCCCCGTGTAAAGAGATGTCCTGACAAATGAGCGAACCGCTTAGTGCATTTTCACAGTGTGTACCGCTTAGAAACACTTCACGATCCCCACTCCAACATCTATATTCGTAAGGTAAAGTCCAGGATGTCTTAAAGTATTCTTTACCCAACCTTTCATATTTGCCTGCTTGCATTTGTTTGAGGCAATACTGAAACCGAAAAGTAGTGACAGGCAGAGTGATTTTGCCATGAATAAGCCATTCTGTAGCTGGTTTTTCTGACACTGTGAATGGTAATTTCTCCAGTTTTTCAATGCTCAGCACTGTATACTTCGCTCCTCTTTGTGCCAGTTCAATCTGTTTATCAGTTAGATTGTATTCTGCAAACAGAGCCGACGTGTTGATAAAACGCCAAGGCACATAGCCCGCACGTAAAGATTGCAGCGTCCAGCTTAATAACATAATAGAACGTAACTGAGATTGGCCTTGTTGTAACATGGCTAAATCTTGTTCCAGTATGTCAATAGCAGAGGATACAATGTTGTCCAATGAATAAATTCTGGATGGCAAAGTTGTTAACCCATTGTCGACCACAGTGAGAGTTTTCTCTAAGTTAATACGATCAAGTTCACGTATTCGTTCTGCGGCCTCTGCCTGTGAAACCTTCCATGCTTCATTATAAGCAGCATAGATGCCGGCATATATGAAACGTTTTTGACACGGTTTTCTTGGTCCAAGCAAGAATTCCCTAAGGTCTGCGTCTTCTTTAAGTAAAGATAAGTGTTGTTTCACATCCTTAAGTGTAGATTTTTGCAGCCAATCGAGGCATAATTTTCCTACTCTGTATGTTGTTACTACCCCCGGATGTTGTCTTTGGACGTATCGTGGGTCTGGCCTATGGATAGTAAACCCCTGTGTTTTATTCAGGAATCTTTCTTGACAGATGTTTGTGTCTGTGGGCCAGATCAACCATTTTCTCCAATAAGGATTTGTTCTGTTGATTTGTAGTATTGTGTCAACTGTAACCGCTGCCTGTGTATTGTTATTACTGGCAGGTGTTGGTACAGAAGGTGTTTTCATGTCTTTGATCTTGGCTAAACCAAGGCAAGACGTTTGTTGCACAGTGTCATTCAAAAACATTATTTGCTGAGGGATGATACAGGCTCTAAACAAAGCTTCTATCCCCTGCACTTGCCAATCTTTAGCACCCCAGACAGATTTTGTGTCTATTGTGTCTTTCCACAAGTCGAAACCATGTCTAGACAGTTGGGCAATAAATGCTGCAGAGTAAATCTGTTTTGTATTAGTTAACATAATTTTCAGTCCTGTTTTGTTTACATTTTTATAGCAAAATGTTTCTGGATCAGATGTATTGTATCCTGAAAAATATGGAAACTTTTTAGCAAACGTTTTTGAACTACCTTTTGGTGGTGTTGGACAATGCTCCCATTGGTTAAACATAAACACATTTCTAGGTGTTGCAGATTTATGCAAAAAATGATGACCATAGTGCTTATAGCAATATAGCTGTTCATAGTCTGATGAACCCTCTAAATATTCTTTATTAGAAAATGCAGCAGACCTTTCTAGATCAAACATCATATCATTCACAGTCCCAAAGTCCCAATCATCAGAATAGGTACTGGATGAAATAAAATCACTTAGTGAAATCTTAAATAAATGTGGAATGTTCAAAAGTTCCGTAGGGCCGAAGATATCGAAATCTGTTTTGTCCCACACTATACCATCCTGTATAGGAACGGCTGTGATGTTCACTGCTGACAAGTCTCTTGCTTCACGATGGGATGACTTGTGTGGTTTTAAAAGTAAGTTCACATCTTTACTGTCATTGTCCAAATGGATGTATCTGCCATTTATAAGCACGCTCATAGTCATAACCAAAGCTAGCCAAAGCAGAAAGAAAAATATTCCAGAAATAATCCATAGTTCAATCCATGGTGAAACCAGATAAGTCTTTCTCAGGAAATGAAAAAAGTCTTGTACTTGCTGTTTAAAAGTTTTTGATGCTGGCGTCGTCTCAGGCTCACTCGGATCCTCAGAAAACGTATCAAAATTAATGAAATAGCCAGAAGCAGTTCTGTCAATTGTTGGAATTGCATCAGGATTTGTCGAAATCGCTAGAACCAGTTGATCACTTGTTACATTGGTGTAGACAGGTGTATTTGGACGAACTGTTACTTGAGTTTCAAGAGGGATGAGTTCCATAGCATTGTTGCTTAGTCCATCATCTGTTACTGCTGAATTCTCTATGGTTATCAGTCTTTCAGTCTGAACCTCTTGGATAGTAGCGAGAGGAGTGCGTCTGCTACTAGGTCGGAGTCCACGAGGCCTACTATTTAGTATTGGCCACGTACTGTGGTTTGATGAGGTCGATTGACACAAATCTCTTCTCCTTTTTTCCAGCAAGGGGCGGCAGAAGTACTGTTCTTGTTCCGTGTATGGCCAGGACAGGTACTGGTTGTCTGTAAGAAGGTCCAAATTCCTTCTTGTCCGCAATCTTCTCTCTGACTAGATCCCCAACTTTTGGAATCCAGACAGGCCTTGCTGGGACTGCCGGTTTTTCCCCAGTGGTGGTTGGCTGCAGGAACACGTTGCTTTGTTTCGATCTTAGTTCATTTAGATCCTGTAAAACAGCCAAACGATCTTTGATATCAAAGGGTTTATTTTCCACCACTGTGCCTTTACATTTGAGATCAGGAACCCACATTCTTGTCCCAAATAGGACCTCAAATGGAGTGACCCCCCCAGAGAACTTCTTGGCAAATTATTTAATGAGCGTTGGGCCCCATAAAGATGTTTGACCCACCCATCACCCGAACCTAATACCCTAGCTGTTATAGACTGCTTTATGTCCCGGTGTTTCCTTTCCACAACAGAATTTCCCTCAGGATGAAACGGAGAGGAGTACCGCAATGCAACGCCCAGACTGGCCATGGCTTCTTTGTAAGCCCGAGAGCTAAACGCAGGGCCCTGGTCAGAACGTAGCGTGCCTATTGCGTATGTGCCGATAAAGACTCGCAAATCTTTTATAACAGTTCGAGCGTCAGCCGAGCGCTGAGGCCATATCCATAGGAACCTTACTTAGTATTTGTGGGATTGCATTTGTCCAAAAGGACGCCTGCGCGTAGATAGTCTAATGCTGTCTAACAATGGTGTCTGTACTGGGCAGGCTACTTCGTAGCATGGTGTCTGGTGGCGTTCTGCATCACGCTGTACCTTACAGTCTATGCAGTCATTGATGAAGATGTGAATCTGTGTATTCATTCCAGGCCACCAGTACATCTCTTTTAATGTCAATATTGTTTTAGAGATCCCTTGATGTGACAGACCCTCCCCAGATGAGCTTCATAAATCAAAGCTGCTCTACGTTCCATGTTTGGAATTACCCTATCCCCCACTCCAGGGATTCGAGCAAAGGAACGTTGTTCGCATCAATTACATAAGAGTACTTGAGTGGAAACTTTTTTGGTAACGCTGCACCACTGCCTTTGCTCGTAGCATTGACAACCAACAATATCTCACTGTCTAGTCTCGTTTTTGAACGAGTGATCGCAGCTACGGAAGCCGTCTGAACAGCCCCCTTTGCGGCTTCGTCAGCCAATGAATTCCCTGCAACGTGAACGCCATCACGTTGATGACTCAGTGTGTGTATCACGTGAGCCTTTGGTAGTTCGTTTTTTAACTGAACTACTTGTTCCCAAAGCGTTTTATGCTTTATTGTGCCACCTTTTGCATCTTTGAACCCATTTTCAAGCCAATTTTGTATATATTCATTTTACGACTGCACACAGTAGAAAGAATCGCACACTATTAGTGTGGGGAAT
The DNA here is from genome assembly GCA_963921515.1 of Calotriton arnoldi. Classification (NCBI taxonomy): domain Eukaryota; kingdom Metazoa; phylum Chordata; class Amphibia; order Caudata; family Salamandridae; genus Calotriton; species Calotriton arnoldi. The sequence goes on from CAWUFW010000902.1 coordinate 268,349, forward strand.
TCGCGATCTGTACTTTCAAGTGCCAGTTTGAATGCTTGTAGTTCAGCTCACTGAGCTGTACAATCTCCTAGAGATTGAGTTTTAGTGACCATTGGTCTGAAGTTACCATCGCGCATGCAACCTTTAACGATTGCGCACGCTGCACTGTAAGCGTGCTTACTCCCTGTAGCGAGTTGTGCGGATCCGTCAGTGTATATTATAAATTCGTACTGATCGAGAGGCAGAATTTCAGTGGGCAGAGGACATTCATGTTCGTATTGCAGGAACGCTTGTGTTTTTAAATCAAGATCAAAAACATATTCAACATCTGTTGCAGCTAGAGAATTAACCCATTGTATCCATCTAGGATGTAATGCTTTAGCATTTGGAATGCTCGCTTTAGTTACCGCCTCCAAGGTCGGTACTGGGGTTACGACAATAATGCGTTTCCCTATGGCTAGAGCTCTTTCTTTTGCTACTGCGATTTGAACTGCTGTCAGTATTTTTTCTGTTGAAGTGAAGCGCATTTCTGCTTGTGTATACAAATGTGATTTGTATGCGATAGGTACTTTTTCACCCTCATTAAATGTTAAGTAGGTGAATCCGCATTGACCCGAAATTATTCGGATCACTAAATTGCGTTTACTTACGCGTGTTTGTAAGTGATTTGTTGCTAACATGTTAGCTTGGAGTGAACGCAAGATTTCTGTGTGTTCCTGTGTCCAATTTTTGATTGAAAAATCAGGTTTGATTAATGCGTAGAGAGGTTTAACCCTTTCTGCGTAATTTAGAATGTAAGTTGTTCCAAAATTTAGGAAACCCAGGATGGATTGTAAATTTTTCAGCGTTTTTGGAGGTTGGAGCAGCGCACACCTTTCTAAAAGTTGGCTGCCAAGCTCTTTCCTTCACTTGAAAGCTCATATCCTAGAAAAAGGACATTGAGATGGGCAATTCTGGATTTTTTAAAGTTGAACTTATAGCCCTCAGAGGCGAAGCCCAATATAATGGTGCTCACCCTGTTCAAGTGCCTATCCAGGTCATCGTCTGTCAGATAGATGTCATCGACATATGACAATGCCTCATTATCATAAATTTGTAGTAACTCTGTTACCCTCGCTGAGAATAACCCTGGGCTGTTCTTGAACCCTTGTGGGAGTCGACAAAATTGACGCTGTGTCCCCATTATTGAGAAAGCTGTTAAGTACCTGCTTTCAGGTGCTATGTTTTGACAAAAGAAACCATTTGAGATATCCAATGTGGTTTTATATTTTTTACGCACAATGTTATTCATTAATGCTGTACTATGTGCATTTTGCACTGCAAATGTTTTAGAACAAGTGTTTAAGTGTCTATAATCCAAAACTAGATGATATGTATTGTCTGGTTTGGAGACAGGAAACAAAGGATTGTTCATTGAAGAGGTGCATGTTTCAATCACCCCTTGGTATTGAAGTTGATCCAAGATCTCCCTGACCTGTTTTTTAGCTTCTTGCTTTATTGGGTACTGCCTTTGTGCAGTAGGTTCATTTTTTAGATGTATTTTGTGGTGAGGTGAGTCCTCATCCCATCCTACATGATTTTTATATAATGCTGGGCCTGGGCAACTGCCCATTTCCTGGCATAAGAATATTTTAGGAGAATTTGAATATGGTTGGAGAAGGCAGTCATAATAATGTCCTCACCATTTGGGCACTCCCTGACAAATTGTGGTGGCCAGTCTTTTTCTGCTAGAAGTATGTCATAACCCCTTGAAAGTTTCTCCCAAAAGAGTGTTTTCACCTTCCTTGGTATGTCTCCCTCCATTCGGAGTGTTATTTCATATAACTTTTGTGGAATACTAACCCTGGTGTCTACAGTCTCAACTGTGATGTACTCATTCAAGTCCACTGTCTCCAGAAGTTCCTTCAGATTCTGGCGAGCTATTGTGACTTCTGCCGCACTGTCCAGCATTGTCTGAGCCCATTCTCCGTTCTTGAGTTGTGTTCTTAGTATCTTCGGCATGTCTGATCTTCATACCTGCTACCTTCTTTTTTGAGAATTGAGGTTTTGATTTATTTTTCGGAACGTGTTTGTCGTCTTTCGATTTCACGCGTTCTTCTCTATGTTCTGACCGTCCTCTTCTTTCCGATGTCTGTGACGATATCTGAAAGGTACGAGAGGAACGTGTATCAGTATCTTGATACCTGTCAGGCTTTCTTAAATTATCCCTATTCCTGAGGTTATACCTCCTTACAGAGGGCTCCTTTGAGGAGACCTACCTCGGGATTGAGAACGTTTCTCGTTTGAATTTTGTTTATTAGTTTCCCACTTCTTTTTAGAAGATGTAGGAGTTTGTTTAATAGAGTCCTTCTCAGGACTTTCAGATAGTTTTGGCTTCAATGGTCTTCCACCCAAACTATCTCTGCCTAATTCTGCATAAGATTGTTCTATTATTCTGGGTAGTTCTGTTTGATGTTCTGTTACATCAAATTCCCTTAATCGTTGGCGGATCGCCACTGCTGCTGCCTCCCCTTTAATATTAGATAATATTATTGTTGAGACCTGGTCGAAGTTTTTCAGTAATTTCATACCTAAATTCAGAGCAGGCTCTGCCACGTATTCGTTTTGAATTTGTTTCAGGACATCTGGTATTACTGCAATTGACGGAACACCATGTGTTTTAGTATAGATGGCAGCAAAGACTGAGCCTCAAGTGGTGCAGTCTTCCAGTTGTGGTGTGATCCCCATTGGTAAACAGATTGTTAGGATTCTGTGTTTCTCATAAGGGCTAGTATTAGGAAATACTGCTTCGATTTGAGTAATTTTTTGAGCTATCCAGAATGGAATTTGCTCACGTTTTGTGGGCATTTTACCCATGACTGCGTTTAAAGTCTGTGGTGTAATTTTTAGTGTATTCCCCTGTTGAGGGGTTTGATTTGGAATGGTCAATGGTGGTTGGACTGTGAAAGTCCGCATGACATATTGAACTAAATTGTCTGTAAATTTTTATTAACTCTGTAAGTTGAGTAAGTAATTCCTCGTCTGACATTATATTGAGGTCAGGATGAGGAGTGTAGCCGGCTAGAATCGGCCATGTTGCTCCTGGTCTACCTAGTGGACCGAGCCTGGTAATGTTTCTGTGATTTTTTAGGGCGCCTTTAAACCAGAGCTGATGCTCCTGGTATGTTAGTGGAATTTCAATATCCTCGAAAGGAATGTATTCCTCTGGTGGTTCATCTTCTTTGTAGAAGTGAAACAGTTTTGTTACTGGATTTGATTCAGGGAATACTATCTATGAATAGAATACCTCTGTCTGAAATGATTCGTGTGCCTCTATCATGAAAACTGCTCTACCGCCTCTTGGTGGTAGGCCGTGTTTTATAAGTTTTAGAGTGATGGCTCTTCTTAAGTTTGGATGAATGTCTATAACACCCTCCTCGGTTTCATTTATACCTGTAAAGTTAAAAGCTGCTATGACTGGGTCAGCCGCAGCTACACCGTTCCCGGTGTTATTGTCCCCGTGTATGGACATTGTTTTTTGAAAAATGTAGAACAAGTTTCAAGGAAACAAAAGATAAGGTGCACAATATTTTGGAACACTGTATCCTTCAACGTTGAACAAACCAAACAACTAATATATAGGGTTTTTGTCCTATTTAGTTTTGGCGGATATTTAACCCTACCCACTCCAGACGTCTTATGGAGTATGTGAGTAGGGGTCTCTGGGAAAAGCACGACTGAGTTACTCAGTATCTAGCGTTAAATTACTGCCTTACCAAACGTTTGGGCGCCATGTAGTGTAGTTCCTATTTCCCTAATAGGCTCTGCGCATTGGAATAATATACCCTATAGGCTTGACACAGGACTGAGGTCGGTATGTCCCTATCGAGTATATTAAACTTAATTACTTTTGTGCCAGCTAGCTCAGAGGCCACTAGAAACTCCTTGAAAACAAGAAGGGAGTAGTTTCTGGCAACCACATAAACATGACTACTTTGTTTCCCTTTAGAATCGGAACACGTCTCAGAATCGTGGAAACAATAGATAACAGTTTCACTCAGTCAGACCTGCATGCTTACTTTCCGCAGAGTTACACAGAAAGAAAAGACGGGCGTTTCAATAAAAAGGTTTTATTGAACAGTCTTGTTTCTCGTGTAAGAGATATGTGCTGTTATGATCACAAGACAGTATGCAAGATAAATAATGTACAGCATAAGCAGTAGAAATAAATAATACCGCGCTAGCATTATCTTTTAGCATATATTCACGTACATAAATAACATGAGCTAAAAATGCGAGTACTCATACGATGCGTCTCTAAGCTAGTTCTACCCCAATGTACCTAACCTAGTCTAGGTGTAGGGAAAGGTAAGAAGTAGGTGGAGTATTCTCTAGTCTGGTATACTAAGAGTAAGTTAAGTCTAGTATGACAAGAGTCCCTCTAGGTTCTAGTCAGCTCCATACCTTGAGAATGAGAGAGGTGGGAATCTCTTGCCAGATCTGGAACTCTAACACCCCGCGAAGGGAGTCAGAACACTGGAAGCTGGATTCTTCTGCGAGCAGGAATGACAGCGTCTTCTCAGTGCGTCAGGCCGGGATACGGGCTCCTCTGAAGTCGAGGTCTCCTCTAACTTGCTTGGCAAGGGAAGGTATATTTATACTTGGTAGGTGTCTTGGAATGTTAGCCTTGACGTGAAGTCGGACAGAGGAAGACGTCAGGAATGAACCCCTAAGGTATAACGGTTCATACATAATAGATGAGTTCTTGGAGAAATCAATAATCCTGTGCTAGGGGAACTCCCGAGAGCTTAAGGGTCTGGTTTCTAAGAATTTGTTGTGACGTTAGGGTGGACGGATGTCGGTGACCATGCCTGTATTTGGAGTGCACGGCTAATGCCTAAATAAGGACTGGGATTCTATGCCTATATAAGGGCAATGCGAATTGTGCCTATATAAGCACATGTCTCTGGAAAACCTATATACGGACACCTAAAGCGGAATACAACACTATTGGCTTTGCCAAAAGGTTTGATTATATGGCAATTTGCCACTGCAAAGCCATAAGCATTCGCAATTTCACTGGATACTAGTCGCCCTGTGACACCACCCGGGAGCTCTGGGTGCTACCCTCCAAAGTTGAAATACAGCTCGGGATTGTGTCTCCACCCACATATTCCGTAGTGAGGCCCCTAATTGCACTATAACCTTAGAAGCTCTACGTACATAAATTAAATTAAGCTTTTATGCTATCAGGATTTTATAAGAGACGCGAAATATTGGAAACTCTGAATAAACTCTTCGCGAAAAATTATCATTAAGCAGAAACCGCGTCTGGTTCCAATGTGAAGCGATTTTCTTTATTCTTAAAAGCCGTACAACAGACTCCTTTTCGCCATAAAGAGAACAACTAACTACGCACAACTTTAATTTCACCGCTAACAAACTGTGCCTGGTCCGGCCACCAGATGGCCATACAATGCCCCGAGTTGTTAAAGGCTGCACACCTGCAACGTGCACCTTGTGTTTCTTTAAGTGAATTTATTTATTTATTTAATGCATTTTTATAAAGTGCAGACTTTACCCGAAGGTGTCAGAGCGCTGTACAATAGAACTAGTTATGTTACTTGAGAGAAATGTTACAAAATAGAACGTTACAAAAATAAACAGGAGACTAGAAGAGGTAGGTGAAAACCAGAGAATGCAAGAACACAATATCAAACACAGCAAGCAAGGGTGAGGAATGTACAAGAAAATATTACAAATTTACAATGATGAACGAACTTCCTAGAGGGGTCTGAGAATGAAGGTATTAGTTCTGAAAGTGTCTTTGGAAGAGAAGAGATTTGAGGTCAGCTTTGAAGATCCGGACAGAGGTGGTGGCACGGAGCAATGGGGGAAGCGAGTTCCAGATTCTCACCGCATTACCTGAGAACGATTGAGCCATCGATCTTTCCCTTTTGAAGGAGGGGGGCTCAAGCAGAAACTTTTCCGCATTCCGAGAATGTCTTGAGCCTCCAGACATTTTCAGTTTATTCGCCAGGTAACTAGGGGAGGAAGTGTGCAAGGCTTTGTGGGTGATGCAGGCCGTTTTGTAAATAGATCTTGCCTCGATGGGAAGCCATCGAAGAGAAGACGGGATAGGAGTGATGTGGTCACTTCGTTTGGACCCTGAAATAAAGCGATCTGCTGAGTGGAGGACGGATTTGAGGGGGGAGAGGTGAGATTTGGGTAGGCCAGTCAGAAGAGAATTGCAGTAATCCAGTCTAGAGAGAACTCGCTATTGGACCAAGGTTTTTAGGTCTTTCTCCGGGAAGAAGCGACGAATCCCCCACAGAAGGCGCAGCTGTTAACGTGCGTTCTTGGCAATGGAGTTGATGTGGGAGATTAGGTTGAGTCTTTTGTCAAGTATGACACCTAGGGATTTAGCGCTGTCGACAATGATGGGTTTATGGTTGAGTAAATTCAGCTGATCCATCCAGGATTGAACAGGAGGCGGGGAGAAAGAGGTAGATAGGAGGAGAAATTCAGTTTTTGAGGGATTGAGAATGAGTTGGTGAACTAACATCCAGTTGTGAATAGAGTTGAGAGTAGAGCTAAGTAGTGAGAGATCATGTGAGGAAGACACCTTGAGGTAGATTTGAGTGTCATCCGCATAGAGATGGTAGTGGATCCCAGATTTACTTAGGAGGTTCCCTAATGGTTCCAGATAGAGATTAAACAAAGTGGGTGCAAGGATAGAACCTTGAGGGACGCCTTGACCAACCGCCAATGGAGACGAAAGACTGTTCGCTATCTTGATCATTTGGGATCTGTCCGAGAGGAATGAGGTAAACCATTTAAGCACTGTGCCTTCCACGCCCATTCTCTGTTGAAGAGTGTTAAGGAGGGTGTTGTGATTAACAGTGTCAAAGGCTGCAGAGAGGTCAAGAAGAATCAGAAGGCACGATTCCCCAGAATCAAGTATATACAGCGCATCATCAATCACTTGCAGCAGGGCTATTTCAGTGCTGCAATTTTGAATGAAGCCAGACTGGAACACGTCAAGGAGATTATTGTCCTTAATATAAAGGGAAAGTTGTTTCGCAACACATTTTTCTCTGATTTTTGAAAGAAAAGGGAGGTTGGTGATGGGGCGAAAGTTGTTGAGGTCGTTCGCATCTGCGGAGGGTTTTTTTAGAAGAGAGGTAACTTGTCCTGTTTTGAGGGCAGCTGGGAGGGAGCCTTGACTGAGGAAGAGATTAACTAGCCTGGTCCAGTAAGAGAGAGTATTGGTGTAGAAATCAATGGCGATGACACTAGGGATGGGGTCAGAAGAATGGTTGGAGGGTTTGGTTTCGAGGATGCATTTGAGGAGGTCATCTTCCGAGATGGCGGCAAAGTTCTGCCAAGTGACTAAGGATTTTCGCTCCTCAATGGGGGTGGGGTGGGTGACCTGATCCACCAGTGATTTGACCTTTTCATCGAAGAATATAGCGAATTCTGCTGCTTTCTTTGAAGAATCCTCAGGCTTGATGGTTTGGGGAGAGCATATTCACGACGGTGCAGTGGTATAGTTATAGGTAAAATGGCGTTCCAAGAATGAGTAGCACTTGCACTCTATTTAGATTTCTGAGAAATTTATATGGACGGTGCTGAAAGGTGAGAAGAACCACCAGTCTCCCCAAACACGTGGTCGAAACCAACATAAACATAAACACAATCCTCAGCACACGTCTTTTAAGTAATATGCAATTATCCAATTTGTTTTAGTCAAGCATAAATGATACAGAGAAATTTTCGAGCTTGGTTTCTTTTCTTTATTCTCTTTGTTCTTGCATCAGCCAACACGTGTTTTGTCGCACAAAGGAATTTTGTCCTGCGACATTCTCAAGGCTGTATATACAAAACAAACACAAGCCCTTTGTAAAATTTCACAAAACAGGTGTATTTAATACACCCATCAAACCTCACCCGTGTGCATAGCGGTATTCTATACGAATTTCTGCGGCAAGCACAGGGATCTTTGCCCAAGAGACCGTGCTCATTCCAAAGCATGAGAAATAATAGGTTGTTAAACGTAGGCCATCAGAATCTCGCCCCGTATATTAAGTGGTGATGGAGAAAACCAATAAAAATGTCCTGATTGTCGGTATCTATCTGCGTGCACCCGGTGTGTGTGCACTGATCAATACGTGTCACGATTAAAAAAGCACGATCTCCTCCTGTGTCACACACACTTGAGGACCTAGTGCCAATTACTAGGTGACGGTGAGACGAGCAAAATCAGTGCAATAAGTGTGGTGGCTTTAAAATAAATCCCAAATCACTCCTCACAAGTAAAAGATCAGAAATACCTTACAAGAGTCCAAAATGTTCCCTGAAAAAACCCAAAACCTATTTCAGTATGCACTATTAAGAGTAGACCGGTTCACTAGATATCCAGTACATTGAAGTATTAAGGCTACCTACTTTATCAGTGGTGATAATTCCATACCACTGGAAAATTAAAATCTATGTTCCGATGTCCACGTCGCATTTAACCGTGGATCTTCGTCATGAGCCAAACCTAGAGCACTAAAGAAAGATAGGGATGTCTTAAACCTCATATGTGATCACGTATCGGCTAAGTATAAGCAAACTTCCTGTATCTTAGCGCCGTGTACAGCAGTATATAAAAGCACACAGCATAAATCAGCAGTATTCAGCACGCTATTTAAAGCTATCTGTGTTCGCGCCGGGTATTAGTAAAAATTACATTTCAACGCTTATGATATTACGCTATGTAAACCTGTATCTAATAACATATAGCATGTCTCTACAGTAATCACCACGCTATTCCAAAATATCTATGTTCCCGCCGGGTATTCCCCCAAACGCCTCACTTAAGCTTAAAACTCTTAGTAAACTTAACCAGGTGCTCCAGATTCTTCTAAATCTGCTGTGTCACACATTCAAATCAAAACTTCCACCATTACCTCATGTCACTATTTGAACGCTAAGCTACTACAATCCAGTGCCTCTGCTTACCGTAAGAAGGACGTGTAGGTCCCCACATCAGCGCCGTGTTCTCGAGTGCCAGAATGCCGGTCTCTATGATCCACCATTTTTAAAACCTTCCAGCTCACACGTGACATAAACAGAGAAAAGGGACCAGATCCCCTTCTCAGCTTTGGGAGCCATCTTGTAACGTGCTCCTAATGTGCTAAAAACAGCCGGATTGCTATTTATAATCAACACTGGACTGACCATAAGTTGGATATCAAACATATTCTAAAACGCTGATTATATTTCCTAAAATTGCATGAAAGAAAATCCATCCGCGTCCTATCGTACTCCTCCCTTCTTGTATATCGTTCCTGCCTCTCAAAACGGGCGCCATCTTTAAGCCATCTATTCCATATACACGTGTTTTCCTATTAGTTCAGTGGACATCCAAGTGTATCAAAATAGATATATCTAACAGATCCCACATCTGTTAGGTAAAAAATATTCTGTAGTCAGTTCATTTGCGTTAATTTTGTGTCTGTTTGATAGTGAACTATCTTACTCAATTACATCCTTTATGTAGATGTATCCAATTGTATCCACAGTCATTCTCGTGTGAGTTTGAGATATTGGAGGTCTCCATTCCCATGCATGTTATAATTAGTAAAGTGGTGCATACTAAATTGATAAACAAATCCATATTCACTCAAAGAACAGTTATTGACAGAATTGTTGCATAAAGTAAATATTAAAAGGCAAAAGAAAGGAAAAACCGTGGTTAATGAAAGGTCATACAGTTTCTACATTAATCAACATTGAGTACATCAAGTTGTTCATTTACACAGAAAGTAATGTAACTCTGGATTAATGTTCAGTTTCTATATCAGTTTCTAAATTAATCAACATTATGTACATCAAGTTGTTCATTTACCCAGAAAGTAATGTAACTCTGGATCAATGTTAATTCCTATATCAGTGCACCGTAATCTCATGATCCAGAGTGCTTCCCTCTTCCGTAAGGCTAGCTCTCTGTTTCCTCCTGGGGTGTCTCTGAGTATGTTCTATACCATAAAATGAAAACTGTTTGTTGGTATTCTGTGAGGGGCAATGCATGATGTGTGCAGAGATGGGATACCTTTCATCACTCTGTTTCACTGCCCTCATATGTTCTGCAATCCTTTCACGTAATGTTCTTATTGTGCTCCCTACATACTTTTTATTGCATTTGCATTCAATGACATAAACCACAAATTTGGTCATACAGTTTATGTTAGTCAATATCTTGTATGTCTTGTTCCGTGGGCCTCTGAAATCTGTCTTGTTGTTCCAAGCCCATTTACAAACAGTACAGTGTCCACATCCATAGAACCCTTTCATTCGTTGGGTTAACCAATTTTCTGTTGTTAGCGCTCTGGGGTAACTAGGGCTGAGTAGATTTCTCAAGGAAATCCCTCGTCGGTATGTGATGTTGGGTCTCTCTGACACGGAAACCCCCAGGGATCTGTCTGCTTTTAGAATGTAGCGATACAAAAGGGGATGATGGACGGAACGTTTGAGCCAATCAAACACTCACCCCCAGTCAACTGATCTGGGTTTAATCCATCATCATTCTTTAGCTCACTCCACCACCCCAGTTCAGACATGGCCATATGCAAATCAGTCTGACCCTGTGCCTCATGGGAACAGTCCAGCACAAACTGCCAAGCCATGTCTTCCCTGGACCGGAAACAAGCATCCTAGGACCGGTTTCTGGCATTCCAGCCGTCATCAGCCAGGCTTGCTTGAATCCAGTGGCAAAGTGAGCAAGGGACCCACGTCTGGGCATACCCTGCCAACTTAGGGCGAACAAAGCGATACAAAAGGGGATGATGGACGGAACGTTTGAGCCAATCAAACACTCACCCCCAGTCAACTGATCTGGGTTTAATCCATCATCATTCTTTAGCTCACTCCACCACCCCAGTTCAGACATGGCCATATGCAAATCAGTCTGACCCTGTGCCTCATGGGAACAGTCCAGCACGAACTGCCAAGCCATGTCTTCCCTGGACCGGAAACAAGCATCCTAGGACCGGTTTCTGGCATTCCAGCCGTCATCAGCCAGGCTTGCTTGAATCCAGTGGCAAAGTGAGCAAGGGACCCACGTCTGGGCATACCCCCGCCAACTTAGGGCGAACAAGCGATACAAAAGGGGATGATGGACGGAACGTTTGAGCCAATCAAACACTCACCCCCAGTCAACTGATCTGGGTTTAATCCATCATCATTCTTTAGCTCACTCCACCACCCCAGTTCAGACATGGCCATATGCAAATCAGTCTGACCCTGTGCCTCATGGGAACAGTCCAGCACGAACTGCCATGCCATGTCTTCCCTGGACCGGAAACAAGCATCCTAGGACCGGTTTCTGGCATTCCAGCCGTCATCAGCCAGGCTTGCTTGAATCCAGTGGCAAAGTGAGCAAGGGACCCACGTCTGGGCATACCCCCGCCAACTTAGGGCGAACAAAGCGATACAAAAGGGGATGATGGACGGAACGTTTGAGCCAATCAAACACTCACCCCCAGTCAACTGATCTGGGTTTAATCCATCATCATTCTTTAGCTCACTCCACCACCCCAGTTCAGACATGGCCATATGCAAACCAGTCTGACCCTGTGCCTCATGGGAACAGTCCAGCACGAACTGCCAAGCCATGTCTTCCTGGACCGGAAACAAGCATCCTAGGACCGGTTTCTGGCATTCCAGCCGTCATCAGCCAGGCTTGCTTGAATCCAGTGGCAAAGTGAGCAAGGGACCCACGTCTGGGCATACCCCCGCCAACTTAGGGCGAACAAAGCGATACAAAAGGGGATGATGGACGGAACGTTTGAGCCAATCAAACACTCACCCCCAGTCAACTGATCTGGGTTTAATCCATCATCATTCTTTAGCTCACTCCACCACCCCAGTTCAGACATGGCCATATGCAAATCAGTCTGACCCTGTGCCTCATGGGAACAGTCCAGCACGAACTGCCAAGCCATGTCTTCCCTGGACCGGAAACAAGCATCCTAGGACCGGTTTCTGGCATTCCAGCCGTCATCAGCCAGGCTTGCTTGAATCCAGTGGCAAAGTGAGCAAGGGACCCACGTCTGGGCATACCCCCGCCAACTTAGGGCGAACAAAGCGATACAAAAGGGGATGAATGATGATGGATTAAACCCAGATCAGTTGACTGGGGGTGAGTGTTTGATTGGCTCAAACGTTCCGTCCATCATCCCCTTTTGTATCGCTTTGTTACGCCCTAAATTGGCGGGGGTATGCCCAGACGTGGGTCCCTTGCTCACTTTGCCACTGGATTCAAGCAAGCCTGGCTGATGACGGCTGGAATGCCAGAAACCGATCCTAGGATGCTTGTTTCCGGTCCAGGAAGACATGGCTTGGCAGTTCGGGCTGGACTGTTCCCATGAGGCACAGGGTCAGACTGATTGCATATGGCCATGTCTGAACTGGAGTGGTGGAGTGAGCTAAAGAATGATGATGGATTAAACCCAGATCAGTTGACTGGGAGTGAGTGTTTGATTGGCTCAAACGTTCCGTCCATCATCCCCTTTGTATCAGCTTTGTTCAGCCCTAAATTGGCGGGGTATGCCCAGACGTGGGTCCCTTGCTCACTTTGCCACTGGATTCAAGCAAGCCTGGCTGATGACGGCTGGAATGCCAGAAACCGGTCACTAGGATGCTTGTTTCCGGTCCAGGAAGACATGGCTTGGCAGTTCGGGCTGGACTGTTCCCATGAGGCACAGGGTCAGACTGATTGCATATGGCCATGTCTGAACTGAGTGGTGGAGTGAGCTAAAGAATGATGATGGATTAAACCCAGATCAGTTGACTGGGGGTGAGTGTTTGATTGGCTCAAACGTTCCGTCCATCATCCCCTTTTGTATCGCTTGTTACGCCCTAAATTGGCGGGTATGCCTAGGCGTGGGTCCCTTGCTCACTTTGCCACTGGATTCAAGCAAGCCTGGCTGATGACGGCTGGAATGCCAGAAACCGGTCCTAGGATGCTTGTTTCCGGTCCAGGGAAGACATGGCTTGGCAGTTCGGGCTGGACTGTTCCATGAGGCACAGGGTCAGACTGATTTGCATATGGCCATGTCTGAACTGAAGTGGTGGAGTGAGCTAAAGAATGATGATGGATTAAACCCAGATCAGTTGACTGGGGGTGAGTGTTTGATTGGCTCAAGCGTTCCGTCCATCATCCCCTTTTGTATCGCTTGTTCGCCCTAAATTGGCGGGGTATGCCCAGACGTGGGTCCCTTGCTCACTTTGCCACTGGATTCAAGCAAGCCTGGCTGATGACGGCTAGAATGCCAGAAACCGGTCCTAGGATGCTTGTTTCCGGTCCAGGGAAGACATGGCTTGGCAGTTGGGCTGGACTGTTCCCATGAGGCACAGGGTCAGACTGATTTGCATATGGCCATGTCTGAACTGGGGTGGTGGAGTGAGCTAAAGAATGATGATGGATTAAACCCAGATCAGTTGACTGGGAGTGAGTGTTTGATTGGCTCAAACGTTCCGTCCATCATCCCCTTTGTATCGCTTTGTTCGCCCTAAATTGGCGGGGTATGCCCAGACGTGGGTCCCTTGCTCACTTTGCCACTGGATTCAAGCAAGCCTGGCTGATGACGGCTGGAATGCCAGAAACCGGTCCTAGGATGCTTGTTTCCGGTCCAGGGAAGACATGGCTTGGCAGTTCGGGCTGGACTGTTCCCATGAGGCACAGGGTCAGACTGATTTGCATATGGCCATGTCTGAACTGGGGTGGTGGAGTGAGCTAAAGAATGATGATGGATTAAACCCAGATCAGTTGACTGGGGGTGAGTGTTTGATTGGCTCAAACGTTCCGTCCATCATCCCCTTTGTATCGCTTTGTACGCCCTAAATTGGCGGGGGTATGCCCAGACGTGGGTCCCTTGCTCACTTTGCCACTGGATTCAAGCAAGCCTGGCTGATGACGGCTGGAATGCCAGAAGCCGGTCCTAGGATGCTTGTTTCCGGTCCAGGGAAGACATGGCTTGGAAGTTCGGGCTGGACTGTTCCCATGAGGCACAGGGTCAGACTGATTTGCATATGGCCATGTCTGAACTGGGGTGGTGGAGTGAGCTAAAGAATGATGATGGATTAAACCCAGATCAGTTGACTGGGGGTGAGTGTTTGATTGGCTCAAACGTTCCGTCCATCATCCCCTTTTGTATCGCTTTGCTTTTAGAATGTGCCAGTGCCTGTGTAGACTCCGCATCATAACCGCTGATAGTGTATTATACCCTGTTATCATCCGCACTTTGTCATCTCTCTGTGTATCTTTGGTACGTTCTCTAAGAGTGTCTTGTCTCTTAATTTTTTTAATTCTCTTCTCCGCTCTGGCCAAAGTCTCATTATTGTAACCTCTTTTTTCGGAAGCGGGCCAACACTCCTTTTTGCACTCCTCATATTCTTTTTCTTCACTACAATTGCGTCTCACCCGAACAAGTTCACCAAATGGGATGGACCTAATCTGGTGAGCTGGATAAGCACTAGAAGCATGAAGTAATGCATTACATGCTGTTTTCTTGCGGAATAGTTTGCTTTGAATCTTATTGCCACTTGTGTATAGTTCCACATCTAAGAACGCAAATTTACTTGTGCTGTGCTCAAAAGTAAACCTGATGTTGCAATCATTACCATTTAGGTATTCGACAAATGCTAAGAGTTTGCTGGTGGTGCCTGTCCATATCATTAAGCAATCATCAATATAACGACCCCAATATAAAATAGAGTCATTCCACTCGGATCCCATTGGGCCCCAGATCCTCATCTCCTCGAACCAACCCATAAACAGATTGGCATACGAAGGAGAGAATCTGGAACCCATGACAACCCCCTGCTTCTGCCTGTACCATTCGTCTTTAAACAAAAAGATGTTATTATCCAGAATCAGCTCAATCATTTCGATTAACATCTCTGTATGGTCCCCATGCGCTTGCTGATCTTGTGTTTAGAATTTTTCTAATAGCGCGCAGGCCTGTTTCTCTCCTAATGCTCGTGTATAGGGCTGTCACGTCTAGGGTGACCAAGGTCATGCTATCCTCCCAAATAAGATCAGAGAGTATTGCCAGAACATGTTTCAGTGTCCCGGATGTAAGATGCTAGATTGCCCACCATAGGTTTCAGAAATGTGTCAACATACTCTGATAATCTTTCGGTTGGCCCATCATTTCCTGAAATGATGGGTCTGCCTGGCGGAAAGGGAAGGTCTTTGTGTAATTTAGGAAGCGTGTAGATGCATGGGTATCTAGGACGGTCAACTCTAAGGTAATTACTTCATCATCATCCAGTAACCCACATTCATGCCATCGTCTTAGATGTTTGTTTATGTGATCTATTAGAGTCCAGATGGGGTTGTTAGGAAGAGGTTCATAGCATTCCTGATCATTCAATTGTGATAAAATATCACGTTCATAATCTGTGTTCTGCATTATGACTATGTTCCCCCTTATCTGCTTCACGGATCATGATGTCTTGATCCTGCATAAGACATTTAAGTGCATCACGTTCTCTATATGTCAAATTGTCTTTCATTTTGATGGTCTGTTTCTTTCTATCCATGTGTTTGTCTAAATCAGATAATACCAATTTATGAAAGATGTCTATATTGTTGCCTGCCAAAAGAGTTGGTGTCCACTTGAATTTTCCCTTAGGCTACTGGAAATGCTAGGGTCGCTGACCACATTCAAGTCCCGCATAATCATATCTGTAGTTATTATCTCATCCTCACAATCAGTAAGTGACACAAGTAATCTTGTGTCCAAAATTTCTTGAATTGAAATTTCACTAGAGGCGAAAACCCCACGTTTGGGTTGCATATTTTTATTGCCACAATCCATTGTCAGAAAATGTTTCTTGATTTTCAGCCTCCTAACAAATTTAAACAAGTCTATTTTAAGTTCACACATATCACCAATACTGCTTGGACAGAAGCTCATGCCCTTCGATAATAGAGATATGGTATCATCAGAGAAACATTTATTGGTCAGGTTCACTACATTAACATCATTCATTTTTCAGGTTCCACGACCTGGTTCTCATTCCGGGTCTCTCTTCTCCCTGCACCCCCTCTTTTTCCCCTTCTTGTCTTGCTGCCTGTGCGGGGCGTCTGCTTTGCTCCCTGTTTCCTTTTTTTATCCTTTGAACTTCTTGTAAAAAACGATTTTTAGTGTTCGTAGCATTATTAGAGCCCTCTCCTCTTTCTGTTTCACTTTCACTAGTGTGGACGGTGTCCAGAGATGTAGAACTAGAACTAACTCGACTGTCCTTCCTTTGTTCTAAGTAGGCTATCTTTTGGCATTAATTAATCATATTTTTGCGCAAAAGTGAAAATCCTGCCATTTTCATAGTCGTGCTCATCTCGCTTTAGCTTTCTCGTCTTCCTTTGTTTAATGTCTGCTAGATGGCGTTGTAATACGTCATTCAAAATGTTCTTTTCAGTTGCCTCTGCTAAATTCATTTGTTTAATCTCAAGCTCCAACAAGTCTATTTCTTTCTGTAACTGTCTGACCTTTCTTTCACAATTTTCAATTAAAATCCCCATTAATCTATTGGAATTGTCTGTCAATTCTCTTTCCCATGCTAGTAACAGATCTGTTTCAAGGTCATCGTACGTAGGTATTATCTGAGACCTAAGACCCCTGGGGATTCTTTTTACTTTAATGTACTGTTTCAAGGTTGCTGCGTCCCACCATTTAGACATCTCGCTCTTTCTGAGCCTTTCTAACTTAATAAATTTCTCTCTCAAACCTTGTCTCAATTTTTGTCCTCCCTGTGCAAGCGAGGTCGTAGCATTGTTACTGGAAATATTATTGAAGAGGTCATCCGCCTCCTTATCTCTGTTCAGCCTCTCGTTCATGAAAGTAGTCATAGTGCCTCCTGGGCTGCCACATATCTGATAGCTAATTCACGACGGTGCAGTGGTATGGTTATAGGTAAAATGGCGTTCCAAGAATGAGAAGCACTTACACTCTATTTAGATTTCTGAGAAATTTATATGGACGGTGCTGAAAGGTGAGAAGAACCACCAGTCTCCCCAAACACGTGGTCGAAACCAACATAAACATAAACACAATCCTCAGCACACGTCTTTTAAGTAATATGCAATTATCCAATTTGTTTTAGTCAAGCATAAATGATACAGAGAAATTTTCGAGCTTGGTTTACAAAGGGCTTGTGTTTGTTTTGTATATACAGCCTTGAGAAAGTCGCGGGACAAAATTCCTTTGTGCGACGAAACACGTGTTGGCTGATGCAAGAACAAAGAGAATAAAGAAAAGAAACCAAGCTCGAAAAATTTCTCTGTATCATTTATGCTTGATTAAAACAAATTGGATAATTGCATATTACTTAAAAGACGTGTGCTGAGGATTGTGTTTATGTTGGTTTCAGCACCGTCCATATAAATTTCTCAGAAATCTAAATAGAGTGTAAGTGCTACTCATTCTTGGAGCGCCATTTTACCTATAACCATACCACTGCACCGTCGTGAATTAGCTATCAGATAGGTGGCAGCCCAGGAGGCACTATGACTACTTTCATGAACGAGAGGCTGAACAGAGATAAGGAGGCGGATGACCTCTTCAATAATATTTCCAGTAACAATGCTATGACCTCGCTTGCACAGGGAGGACAAAAATTGAGACAAGAAGGTTTGAGAGAGAAATTTATTAAGTTAGAAAGGCTCAGAAAGAGCGAGATGTCTAAATGGTGGGACGCAGCAACCTTGAAACAGTACATTAAAGTAAAAAGAATCCCCAGGGGTCTTAGGTCTCAGATAATACCTACATACGATGACCTTGAAACAGATCTGTTACTAGCATGGGAAAGAGAATTGACAGACAATTCCAATAGATTAATGGGGATTTTAATTGAAAATTGTGAAAGAAAGGTCAGACAGTTACAGAAAGAAATAGACTTGTTGGAGCTTGAGATTAAACAAATGAATTTAGCAGAGGCAACTGAAAAGAACTTCACCATTTTGAATGACATATTACAACGCCATCTAGCAGACATTAAACAAAGGAAGAGCGAAAGCTAAAGCGAGATGAGCACGACTATGAAAATGGCAGGATTTTCACTTTTGCGAAAAAATATGATTACTTAATGCCAAAAGATAGCCTACTTAGAACAAAGGAAGGACAGTCAGTTAGTTCTAGTTCTACATCTCTGGACACCGTCCACACTAGTGAAAGTGAAACAGAAAGAGGAGAGGGCTCTAATAATGCTACGAACACTGAAAATCGTTTTTTACAAGAAGTTCAAAGGATAAAAAAGGAAACAGGGAGCAAAGCAGACGCCCCGCACAGGCAGCAAGACAAGAAGGGAAAGAGAGGGGATGCAGGGAGAAGAGAGACCCGGAATGAGAACCAGGTCGTGGAACCTGAAAAAATGAATGATGTTAATGTAGTGAACCTGACCAATAAATGTTTCTCTGATGATACCATATCTCTATTATCGAAGGGCATGAGCTTCTGTCCAAGCAGTATTGGTGATATGTGTGAACTTAAAATAGACTTGTTTAAATTTGTTAGGAGGCTGAAAATCAAGAAACATTTTCTGACAATGGATTGTGGCAATAAAAATATGCAACCAAAGCGTGGGGTTTTTGCCTCTAGTGAAATTTCAATTCAAGAAATTTTGGACACGAGATTACTTGTGTCACTTACTGATTGTGAGGCTGAGATAATAACTACAGATATGATTATGCGGGACTTGAATGTGGTCAGCGACCCTAGCATTTCCAGTAGCCTAAGGGAGAAATCCAAGTGGACACCAACTCTTTTGGCAGGCAACAATATAGACATCTTTCATAAATTGGTATTATCTGATTTAGACAAACACATGGATAGAAAGAAACAGACCATCAAAATGAAAGACAATTTGACACATAGAGAACGTGATGCACTTAAATGTCTTATGCAGGATCAAGACATCATGATCCGTGAAGCAGATAAGGGGAACATAGTCATAATGCAGAACACAGATTATGAACGTGATATTTTATCACAATTGAATGATCAGGAATGCTATGAACCTCTTCCTAACAACCCCATCTGGACTCTAATAGATCACATAAACAAACATCTAAGACGATGGCATGAATGTGGGTTACTGGATGATGATGAAGTTACTTACCTTAGAGTTGACCGTCCTAGATACCCATGCATCTACACGCTTCCTAAATTACACAAAGACCTTCCCTTTCCGCCAGGCAGACCCATCATTTCAGGAAATGATGGGCCAACCGAAAGATTATCAGAGTATGTTGACACATTTCTGAAACCTATGGTGGGCAATCTAGCATCTTACATCCGGGACACGAAACATATTCTGGCAATACTCTCTGATCTTATTTGGGAGGATAGCATGACCTTGGTCACCCTAGACGTGACAGCCCTATACACGAGCATTAGGAGAGAAACAGGCCTGCGCGCTATTAGAAAAATTCTAAACACAAGATCAGCAAGCGCATGGGACCATACAGAGATGTTAATCGAAATGATTGAGCTGATTCTGGATAATAACATCTTTTTGTTTAAAGACGAATGGTACAGGCAGAAGCAGGGGGTTGCCATGGGTTCCAGATTCTCTCCTTCGTATGCCAATCTGTTTATGGGTTGGTTCGAGGAGATGAGGATCTGGGGCCCAATTGGATCCGAGTGGAATGACTCTATTTTATATTGGGGTCGTTATATTGATGATTGCTTAATGATATGGACAGGCACCACCAGCAAACTCTTAGCATTTGTCGAATACCTAAATGGTAATGATTGCAACATCAGGTTTACTTTTGAGCACAGCACAAGTAAAATTGCGTTCTTAGATGTGGAACTATACACAAGTGGCAATAAGATTCAAAGCAAACTATTCCGCAAGAAAACAGCATGTAATGCATTACTTCATGCTTCTAGTGCTCATCCAGCTCACCAGATTAGGTCCATCCCATTTGGTGAACTTGTTCGGGTGAGACGCAATTGTAGTGAAGAAAAGAATATGAGAAGTGCAAAAAGGAGTGTTGGCCCGCTTCTGAAAAAGAGGTTACAATAATGAGACTTTGGCCAGAGCGGAGAAGAGAATTAAAAAAATTAAGAGACAAGACACTCTTAGAGAACGTACCAAAGATACACAGAGAGATGACAAAGTGCGGATGATAACAGGGTATAATACACTATCAGCGGTTATGATGCGGAGTCTACACAGGCACTGGCACATTCTAAAAGCAGACAGATCCCTGGGGGTTTCCGTGTCAGAGAGACCCAACATCACATACCGACGAGGATTTCCTTGAGAAATCTACTCAGCCCTAGTTACCCCAGAGCGCTAACAACAGAAAATTGGTTAACCCAACGAATGAAAGGGTTCTATGGATGTGGACACTGTACTGTTTGTAAATGGGCTTGGAACAACAAGACAGATTTCAGAGGCCCAGGGAACAAGACATACAAGATATTGACTAACATAAACTGTATGACCAAATTTGTGGTTTATGTCATTGAATGCAAATGCAATAAAAAGTATGTAGGGAGCACAATAAGAACATTACGTGAAAGGATTGCAGAACATATGAGGGCAGTGAAACAGAGTGATGAAAGGTATCCCATCTCTGCACACATCATGCATTGCCCCTCACAGAATACCAACAAACAGTTTTCATTTTATGGTATAGAACATACTCAGAGACACCCCAGGGGAGGAAACAGAGAGCTAGCCTTATGGAAGAGGAAGCACTCTGGATCATGAGATTACGGTGCACTGATATAGGAATTAACATTGATCCAGAGTTACATTACTTTCTGGGTAAATGAACAACTTGATGTACATAATGTTGATTAATTTAGAAACTGATATAGAAACTGAACATTAATCCAGAGTTACATTACTTTCTGTGTAAATGAACAACTTGATGTACTCAATGTTGATTAATGTAGAAACTGTATGACCTTTCATTAACCACGGTTTTTCCTTTCTTTTGCCTTTTTAATATTTACTTTATGCAACAATTCTGTCAATAACTGTTCTTTGAGTGAATATGGATTTGTTTATCAATTTAGTATGCACCACTTTACTAATTATAACATGCATGGGAATGGAGACCTCCAATATCTCAAACTCACACGAGAATGACTGTGGATACAATTGGATACATCTACATAAAGGATGTAATTGAGTAAGATAGTTCACTATCAAACAGACACAAAATTAACGCAAATGAACTGACTACAGAATATTTTTTACCTAACAGATGTGGGATCTGTTAGATATATCTATTTTGATACACTTGGATGTCCACTGAACTAATAGGAAAACACGTGTATATGGAATAGATGGCTTAAAGATGGCGCCCGTTTTGAGAGGCAGGAACGATATACAAGAAGGGAGGAGTACGAAAGGACGCGGACGGTTTTTCTTTCATGCAATTTTAGGAAATATAATCAGCGTTTTAGAATATGTTTGATATCCAACTTATGGTCAGTCCAGTGTTGATTATAAATAGCAATCCGGCTGTTTTTAGCACATTAGGAGCACGTTACAAGATGGCTCACAAAGCTGAGAAGGGGATCTGGTCCCTTTTCTCTGTTTATGTCACGTGTGAGCTGGAAGGTTTTAAAAATGGTGGATCATAGAGACCGGCATTCTCGCACTCGAGAACACGGCGCTGATGTGGGGACCTACACGTCCTTCTTACGGTAAGCAGAGGCACTGGATTATAGTAGCCTAGCGTTCAAATAGTGACATGAGGTAATGGTGGAAGTTTTGATTTGAATGTGTGACACAGCAGATTTAGAAGAATCTGGAGCACCTGGTTAAGTTTACTAAGAGTTTTAAGCTTAAGTAAGGCATTTGGGGGAATACCTGGCGGGAACATAGATATTTTGGAATAGCGTGGTGATTACTGTAGAGACATGCTATATGTTATTAGATACAGGTTTACATAGCGTAATATCATAAGTGTTGAAATGTAATTTTTTACTAATACCCGGCGCGAACACAGATAGCTTTAAATAGCGTGCTGAATACTGCTGATTTATGCTGTGTGCTTTTATATACTGCTGTACACGGCGCTAAGATACAGGAAGTTTGCTTATACTTAGCCGATCACGTGATCACATATGAGGTTTAAGACATCCCTATCTTTCTTTAGTGCTCTAGGTTTGGCTCATGACGAAGATCCACGGTTAAATGCGACGTGGACATCGGAACATAGATTTTAATTTTCCAGTGGTATGGAATTATCACCACTGATAAAGTAGGTAGCCTTAATACTTCAATGTACTGGATATCTAGTGAACCGGTCTACTCTTAATAGTGCATACTGAAATAGGTTTGGGGTTTTTCAGGGAACATTTTGGACTCTTGTAAGGTATTTCTGATCTTTTACTTGTGAGGAGTGATTTGGGATTTATTTTAAAGCCACCACACTTATTGCACTGATTTTGCTCGTCTCACCGTCACCTAGTATTTGGCACTAGGTCCTCAAGTGTGTGTGACACAGGAGGTGATCGTGCTTTTTAATCGTGACACGTATTGATCAGTGCACACACACCGGGTGCACGCAGATAGATACCGACAATCAGGACATTTTTATTAGTTTTCTCCATCACCACTTAATATACGGGGCGAGATTCTGATGGCCTACGTTTAACAACCTATTATTTCTCATGCTTTGGAATGAGCACGGTCTCTTGGGCAAAGATCCCTGTGCTTGCCGCAGAAATTCGTATAGAATACCGCTATGCACACAGGTGAGGTTTGATGGGTGTATTAAATACACCTGTTTTGTGTAATTTTACAAAGGGCTTGTGTTTGTTTTGTATATACAGCCTTGAGAAAGTCGCGGGACAAAATTCCTTTGTGCGACGAAACACGTGTTGGCTGATGCAAGAACAAAGAGAATAAAGAAAAGAAACCAAGCTCGAAAATTTCTCTGTATCATTTATGCTTGACTAAAACAAATTGGATAATTGCATATTACTTAAAAGACGTGTGCTGAGGATTGTGTTTAGGTTTGGGGAGAGCAGTTTCGGTTTTTGATGAGGTCAAAAAGTTTTTTAGGTCTGTTTTTGGCTGAGTCGAGGAGGGATCTGAAATGTGATGCTTTTTCATGGAAGATGTGCTTGTGGTATTTGGATCTTGCCGAACGTAAATGAGAGAGATTGGAGGTGGATGGAGATTGTCTCCAACGTTTCTCCAAGATTCTAAGGTTCTTCCTTTCATCATAGAGAGCTTTATTGAACCAAGGTGCTGAGGGGGTGGGTCTTTTCCTTTTGCTTTGGAGTGGCTAGAATCCGTATGGCGAGTTTTACTTTGATTCTGTGCCGCTCCTCTCTATACTCAGATTGGTCTCCCAAGCCCAAGTGCCTCGCGTCGCTTTATTCATATAGTCTGGCAAGACGACTTACTGCCCTGCTACTCGAACCTCTGCAAATTAGAGCGCCCGTGCCCCCAACGAACCAGCTATTGCCTCCGAGCTATGTCTCCTGGCAACCGCCCCTCTGCGCCCCGGCATTGGGCCACCCACCAGTCGGTGCCGCCCAACTTTTGCCTTTCGCCCCAGGGCTAGCTCGCGCTTTTCCTAAAGCCAGAAATCTGCCTAACATGGTCAGATCCAGTTGCAGCTGTGTCACACTGGCAAAGAAACTGTTGAAACATATGCGCTTGAAGAGCGAACATCTCACTTGTTATGCGGCCAGACTGCTCTCTGAAGCTAAACTATTGTTGGCCAGCAGATGGCGCTCTCGTAATCTTGATGCTCACTTGTGAGCAGGAATTCTACATCGTTTTTTAGGTCTTGGCCTGCACCAGCGCTTGGGCTGGTCTGGCCGAGAGTTTTAGTAAGCGGGTTTTGGAAGTGCAAACACTGGCTTTCGGCTGGCGACCAGCTTGAGTTCACAATGGCGTGCACGCGCGCAGCTGCCATCTGTTGTTTCCTATCTCTTCCTCATTTCCTCATCATGGCTCATTAACTCTCTGGACTGATGTTTCAATTGCAACAGCAGCTCACATTACCAACTGAGGGCCCTGGACTACAGTCACATGAAAAACAACAGCGATTAGCATTGAAATGCAAGCTTTTTTTTGTCTAGTTAGAAATATTGCTTCGGTGGGTTGATTTCACCTTATATCTTATTTGTTTTATATTGGGAGTCACAGCCTAATTACCAGTATTTTTGTCTCTCACAGTTTTTTTTTTTATATTTATTCGCGCAAAGCACAAAGCTATATTTAAGGTTACTTTTTCCGCTTCACTTCTTCACTCTATTTAAACTCCACACCCCCACTCTTATTGTCTCTCTCCTTCTCTCTCTCTCTCCCTCTCTAATTCTCTCTCTACTTAATTAACTCTCCCCTCTCTATCTTTTTAGCCTTTCATTCTCTCTCACCCCTTTATCTGTTTCTCTTTCAAACTCCTTCATTCACTCTCTCTCCCCTTCTTTCTCTCTCTCTATCCCGCTCCACTCTTTATTCTATGTACACCCTTTCTCTCTCACCACCCTCTCTAATTGGGCATTATATCTTCACTCTATCTCTCACTCGGCAACACCACAGCATCACTCAGCGCAACCACAGCATCAATCAGAGCCAGCATAGCATCACTCAGCACCAACACAACACCACTCAGCACCACCACAGCATCACTCAGCACCACCACTCAGCACTACCACAGCATCTCTCAGCACCACCACAGCACCACCACTCAACACAACCACAGCATCACCACAGCATCACTCAGCACCACCACAGCATCACTCAGCACCACCACAGCATCACTCAGCACTACCACAGCATCACTCAGCACTACCACAGCATCACTCAGCACTACCACAGCATCACTCAGCATCACCACAGCATCACTCAGCACCACCACACCACCACTCAGCACCACCACAGCCCCACTCAGCACCACCACTCAGCACCACAACAGCATCACTAAGCACCACCACAACACCACTCAGCACCACCACAGCATCACTCAGCACCACCACAGCATCACAGCACCACCACAGCATCACAGCACCACCACAGCACCACTCAGCACCACCACAGCATCACTCAGCATCACCACAGCACCACCACACCACCACTCAGCACCACCACAGCATCACTCAGCACCACCACAGCATCACTCAGCACCACCACAGCATCACTCAGCACCACCACAGCACCACCTCAGCATCACTAAGCACCACCTCAACACCACTCAGCACCACCACAGCATCACTAAGCACCACCTCAACATCACTCAACACCACCTCAGCATCACTAAGCACCACCTCAACATTTGATTAGGCATGAAGAAGTTGCCAACATTGCAACGACAAAATAAACGACAAGACCTTTCTTATGTTTATTCTTTTTTAATTGGGTCATTCAGTTGTACATAATGTCGTCTTAGTTATATATAAAGTAACAAAAATGCTTATGTCTTTTTTATTATAACTTTTCAACATGCTGCACAGCAGCCACAATGCTCTTAAAAACATTGGCAAAACCAATAGCTCTGCCTAAACACTTATAAGGCCCCAAAGGCGAGACCTATTGGCTAATAGGTCTCGCCTTTGGGACCGTATATGTGTTTAACCAGGTGTCAGTTATGCAGCACAATTGTTGCATGGCTAAACACTTATAAGGTCCCAAAGGCGAGACCTATTGGCTATGCCAATGCTTGTCTTTAATGGTTACACTCGTTTTGATTTGTAGGGAAGTATTTAGAATATGGTGGAAGAGATCGAGCGAGCACCATCAATTGTTGGTATAGCCATATCTCACTGTTCGTATGACCAGAAAACACTTCTTCCCCAGCCAAATGCACATTTGTCAACGGAGGCATGTCTGTTTATAAACTAGTACAGGGTTATATCTTCACTTGACAAGGAACTCGGATTTCCTGACAGGTGTGTATGCTCGGAAACATACACGCTACTCTTAGTGGTTGTTTCAATGGCTTTTAAATTCAATATGTAGATGAAGCTGACGTGATGTTTAAACGCACCGGGCTTTAGGGCCCTGCTCGGAAATCCCCCCTGGCCCCAGTGAATACTGTGTACCGGCGCCCATGCAGAAAATTTGGGGGGGGGGGGTGGAGGGGCCCCTGCAGGCCCCCCTTAGTGAAACGATGTGGGTCGCTGCCCCGAAGTCACATCTTTCCCCGCATCGCCTCACCCGCACTGCTTCTAACCATCCCAAACTCGGCCGAGGGTATAGGCGTGCTTCACACACACGCCATTTAACTCACGCCGTTAACCCACATCGGGGCATATTTTGCTTTGCCCCGCGCTTACCTCCTTCATCCGCCGTCGAACCCCGGTCTCAGGGGCACCACCACCCACACCGACCTCTAGTGCCTTGCGGCCCCGCCCTCCTGGCCGTTCCTTGTTAGGTAGCAGTTCGGTATACTACCCAGCCATTCTGCGTGCCGTTCTCCTCAGACTGGTGTTGGCCCTGGGCTCCCTGCGAGGCCAGTTCTCCTGGCCCAGGCCAAATCTGCCCTCGCTGGTTGTAACCAGTTCCCAGCTGTTACCCGGCACGCTGTTTCTTCGTTTCGGCAGGAACTTTGTCGGCTTGTTCCTGGCAGTCTCCGGAGCGAGTTGGACCTCCTTCCTGCTTTCAGTCGTCCTGGTGTCCTCTGCGACTTTTCCTCCCGCGTCGATGATCCTCAGCGGCGACGACTCCGGTGCCCCAGGTAACCGACGGCGGATTCCTTCTTTTCCTTGCCGGGGGGTTGCATGCTAACTCCGGGCCTCGCGCCCTTATTTAAACCCCCCCACTGCCTGCCAACCCGCCCCTTGATTGGGGGGGCCATTGGCTATCTTGGGGGTGCCCAATCCTGGTCGCCCCTCCTTTCGTGGGCTTCGCGATGGGGGGGGGAGGGGGAGCTTCCCGCCTCCGTTTGCCCCGGGCCCCCATTGGTTCTGGCTGCGCCTTCCCCGGCCCGGGTTTCGAGTCTGCACTATGTCCATAAGTTATGTGGAGAACTCAGCCATGCGCACAGTAGTCAACTGAGTTATCTTACTAGCTGGTATTGCATCTGCTTCTTAATTTCTAGCACTCCCTTAGCAAAAAAACTTCTTCCACTCTCACTCTTTTTCAATTCATGTGGTATTGGTATTGGTTGAAGAACGTTTCTGGCTAGGCCTATTAAACCCCAAACATACGATTCAGTTGTGGCTGTGTTTAGGTCTTGCGCAGCCAAAGCTTTTGAGCAGAACCTACAAATATATGCAGGAGAGGGGCTTTGGTTGAATTTTTGGTCTAGTGCTACAGCATCTTGTACACCACCCAAAGCTACGCACATGTGTCCTGTCGCTGCCACTCCCGTGAGCCCCGCGTGACCAGGGCCGCAGCAGTAGGGTGTCGGGTAGAGGGCGGTGGGGGTAAGTAGCAGGCACTCGAATCATGGACGGTTCAATGCTGTGGGAGAGATGGTCGGGAGGGATCACCACATTTCCTCACCTGCCATCCTATTCACTGGACTCAGCCTCAGCTTTCATGTGACTGTGGTAACCCATGGCATACCACACCTTTAAAAAGGTAGAAATACCCCTTACGCAATATTAGGAATTTTGGTGTGCACGGGAGCTGCAGTGCCCACAGGGCTGTCCTGACAGCTCTTGGAGGAAAAATAGGGCAGAAATAAGAATTGGGAAAGGCAATAGTTCTGGCTTAAATGTGCAAACAAGTGCGAACACATGCATACACAAATGATGTTTACATGCGTCAGTAGTGACCTCGAGATCGAGCGAATGAATGTTCTAATTGTACATGGACGGATGGCGAAAGTTTTTTCTATATTAGCATGTGTTTGACTCTGTCCAATGGGTTTGTGTGACGCACGTCCTGTACCTTAATCATCGCCCACAAGGAGAATAAGAATACATGACCTACATATCTAAGATGCGTATTTACGCACTTCCTGAGCACGTGCTGAACGTGTGATAGACTTAAGACTGCAGGTGATGCAATCTACTGCACAGGTACGGAAGACCCGCCCTTGGAACAAGCAGCAGCGACACATCTCTATCCAGCTCATCAGATGATACTGGGTGACTCACTTGTTTGTTTTGTGTGATGGAGCCCGGAGGTAATTGGAATAGAGCCTTGAACCGTACTAAGTCGCCTGCGGGGATCTAAAGTCTTGTGAGTGCATTTTCACAAAACTGTCTGCTTGTTTCTGCCAATTAGAATTTATTTATCAAAGTAAACACATGATTTAGGCATTCACTAGAAAATCTGGGGCAATGACTGCATACATTTATTTGAAGGGATCTCCAGCCTTTTCACATTACAAATATATATATCTTTTTCATCAATTAGGTCTTTTAAAAGGGGGATTTGAAATAATTTTGGCCTGATACACAAAGGGATTTTACACTTTAGGGTAATTTACCCTTTGCAGTAAGTATACTACTTTTCAGTATCCACAAACTCCGAATGTGTATATTTACTACAATAGTGTAAGTACATGTCTCCACCCCCGGAGTATAGCAGTTGGCTTACTCTTGTGTGGGTGGGTGACATCCCTCCATAAACCTCTCCCTGACCCTCAATAAAACCCCATTTGCTCCTCCCTAATCCCATCAATTATGGAGTAAGTCTGCCCCTTTTAAAAGCCACTTCCCTGGGTCCCACTCACATTTGCTTCTAAAATGTATAATCAAATGTCCGCGTCACGCTTCAAAACAGCATCATATACCTGCTGGTGTCACAACTCTGAAATGTCCAAATGAAGATGACAGGGTGAAGATACCTACAACAGACCAATACAGTGAGATTAGCCAGTAAGCCATACATATGACACCAATCACAGTCAACTTCTGGAGAACACAGTACATGGATAAATGTAACCTACACAAAGCTACATCAACTATGTGTGCATGTCTCCAAACCTAACTCCACAAACTGCCGTGCACAGAGTTTGACACAGCTATATAGTAATAATAATCTTTATTCAGAAGTAGTCATAGCCATAAAAGAAACAAACAACATTATGAAGATAAAAAGACAACAGTAAATTCATTTGTTAGCAGCATATCACTTAAATGTGCAAAATTCGCAAATTGGCCATGTAAACCTCAATCGCAACCGTTAATCGGGTGCAAGTATAAATACAGTTCAAGTTAAACAAGTATGCAGTAATCCAAACCATAAAGGAAACTATGATTAAAAATAGCATAAAATTCATTTGTAAAAACATATCCCGGAGCCTGAGCAAGATCACAGATCCCCTTATACTTTTCAGTCACATCTATTAAAAAATTAATAACACTAAATAGCTTACGAGCATTCGGCATAAGCTGTAAATACAGTAAAGCTACATGGGCATGCTTAAATCTAATTTCTTTTAAAAGCTCTTTAAGAAACAGTCGCCTAGGGTGCGTAAAATATTTACAGAGAAACACAAAGTGTAGGGTATCCTGTGGAGACCTATTGTCGCAGCCACATGGCCCTTTATCTTCTGTGTGTGAGACAAAACCAAGGGGAGATGCCAATAAATGGTGAAGCATGTTCAGTCTAAAATGGGTGATTAAAATTCTATCATGAGCATTTGTTAAAAACATTAAGTAAGACTCCATACCCGGCACAGACTTCACCAGAACATGCCCTCTTACCGTGGGTTTCCTAATCTCGATTTCCTCCCTGGTAGCCATGACATGCTTAAAAAACAGCTCTTTCACAATGTTCTTATCCTGTGGTTTGACTGTATCGTATCCCTTAAAAATATCTGCTCTACCCAGAGCCGTGAAAGTTTCCTTGACATTTCTTAACCAGGGGATTTTTAGTGCATGGTCAAGTGAGAGGCAGTCCTGAATTACTGGTCGATTAAAACCTGCCTCCTGACTAGACCAGAACTTCACCCAACATAACAGAGGTTTAACGGCCACCAAGTCCGTAATGTACTGCATTCCTAACTCTTCATGGATTGAGTATGCGGCGGTGCCCTGAGGTACTGTCAGAATTCGTCTAAGATATTTATTTTGTGCGGTCTGTATTTTGTTGGCCGCCGAAAAACCCGATATCTCACTTCCATTTAAACCTTAGAGATACAGAAGGAGTTGTACAACTTTAAAATTACCCCCGGTGACCATGTACTTAGTCTGTGGGCATAGTTTGCGATTGCACTCATGTCCAGTATCTTCCCCTCCTTCAAGTGTTTAAAATTAAGTTTCTCGTCAAATAGGATGCCCGGGTAAGAAAAGGCCAGGACCTTCGCTAAGCTGTGAGAACCCACTTTATAAATGGTATGTCTGGTGGCCTGCTTAACATATTCTATGATGTACGATTTGGTCAAATTTGGTGACAGGTCCATCCCATTCATAAAAGCCATAAACCCATCAAGTAAAACCTGCAATCCTCTTGGGGTTTGAGCTAGCAATACCGTATCATCCACGTACAGAAAGACGGGGACCGGTCTCCTGCCGACCCTTGGGGTGTCAGCTTGTAAAGCGATCAAGGATGATTCTAGACCATTAATATACACCGTAATTTAAAAAGGAGCTATTAAACATCCTTTTCTGACCCCACTTGAGTATTTAACCTCTTCGCTGCTAGGCCTTCCCCCCCCCCCTGTGCTAAGCCTTTTTTTGGCTATTTGGGGTAGTGCGCGCTAAGCCCCCTGTCATTTTTTGACCACATAAGGTATCCTCGCCAAATTTGCGTCCTTTTCTTCCAACATCATGTGGATTGTAAAGGTACCCAGGGTCTGTGGATTCCCCTGGAGGGGTCCCAGAAATTAGCTAAAATACAGCTAAATTTTGTTGTTTTTTTGGAAAAATGGGAAAAAGGGCTGCAAATGAAAGCGTCTGGGTTTTTCTCTGCAAATGGTATCAAAAAAGGGTTTGTGGGGCTGAAATCACCATTTGTCCAGCTTTTAGGGAATGATAGACTTTTGTCAGAAAACCAACATTTTTTACACAGTTTTGGCATTTTTCTGGGACATAGCCTATTTTTGCTATTTTTTGTGCTTTCAACCTCCTTCCAGTTAATGGTAGAAATGGGTATGAAAGCAAAAATGGATCCTGGAAGGCTATACATTTTAAAAAAGTAGACAAAATTCTGAATTCAGCAAGGGGTCATTTGTGTAGATCCATCAAGGTTTCTTTATAGAAACTTACAGTTAAATATAGGAAAAATTGAAAATTAGTTGAAAAAAACAGCCTTTTGTGTCAACGTTTTCACCTGTAACTTCTTCTAATTATGACAGCTCTTTGAAAGCAATATACCGTTACATCCGCTGGACCTTACTGGTTGTGGGGATATATAGGACTTGTAGGTTCACCAAGAACCCGACGAGACCCAGAGTCAAAAACTGAGCAGCAATTTGCAATGGCTTTTTATTATGTACCGGGTATATAGCAATTATTGTGGGAAAATGTATACATGGAAAAATCGGTATGAAAGACACCTATGTATTTCTGAAATGGGAACAAATTATAGAGTTTAGAAACAGTAGATAGTTGCACATTTTCGAAATTGGGAAAACTCATACTAGCATGAGAATTATCGTTCATTTTTCAAAATGACTTCTTTTTTACACAATGTCTTTCATTTGGATGGCAGAAATGCATCAAAAGTCAATAGGTAATAACAGTTGCTTTACAAATCTGAATTACCCTAAGTCTCCCGATAAAAATGGTAATTCACTTGTGTGGGTAGGCATAGTCCCCACGACAGGAAATGGCTCAAAACCCAACGTGAACACACCACATTTTCTCAATGAAAAATTACCCTTTTTTTGCAAAGTGCCTAGCTGTAGTTTTTTAACCCTAGCTCTCCCGGCACCTAGGGAAACCTAGCAAACCTATACATTTTTGAAAACTAGACACCCAGGGGAATCCAGGATGGGGTGACTTGACTGCCTCCCACCAGGTTCTGTTACCCAGAATCCCTTGCAAACCTAAAAAATTGTCCAAAAAAACAAATTTTCCCCACATTTCTGTGGTGGAAAGTTCTGGAATCTGCGTGGATCCACAAATTTCCACCCACTCCGCGTTCCTCAAAGTCTTCCAAGAAAAATGGTACCTCACTTGTGTGGGTCGGCCTAGTGCCCGCGACAGGAAACGGCACAAAACGCAACATGGACACACCTCAATTTCGCAGTGAAAAATGACCCTTTTTTGGCAAAGTGCCTAGCTGTAGTTTTTGAACCATAGCTCTGCCGGCACCTAGGGAAACATATCAAACCTATACATTTTTGAAAACTAAACACCCAGGGGAATTCAGGATGGGGTGACTTGACTGCCTCCCACCAGGTTCTGTTACCCAGAATCCCTAGCAAACCTAAAAAATTGGCAAAAAAACCACATTTTCCCCACATTTCTGTGGTGGAAAGTTCTGGAATCTGCGTGGATCCACAAATTTACACCCACCCCGCGTTCCCCAAAGTCTTCCGAGAAAAATGGTACCTCACTTGTGTGGGTTGGCCTAGTGCCCATGACAGGAAACGGCGCAAAACGCAACGTGGACACACCTCAATTTCGCAGTGAAAAATGACCCTTTTTTGGCAAAGTGCCTAGCTGTAGTTTTTGAACCATAGCTCTGCCGGCACCTAGGGAAACCTAGCAAACCCACACATTTATGAAAACTAGACACCCAGGGGATTCCAGGGAGGTATGGCTTGCATGGATCCCCCAACGTTTCGCGACAGGCAAGGGCTCAAAACATTTTTTGATAGGCAATTTTGATGTTGCCTCAAAATGTTTTGGGCACTTGCCTGTCGCGGGTACTTGGGCCTCCCAAACAAGTGAGGCAGCATTTTTATCGGGAGACCTGGGGGAACGCTGGGTGGTAGGAAATTTGTGTGAGCCCGGGGATGCCACAACTTTCCCACATAAAAATGTGTGAAAAAAGTGATTTTTTTCAGCTAAAATTGAGGTTTGCAGGGGATTCTGGGTAAGGAAACGTTGGGGGATCCACGCAAGCCATACCTCCCTGGAAGCCCCCGGGTATATAGTTTTCAGAAATGTGTGGGTTTGGTAGGTTTCCCTAGATGGCCGCCGAGCACGGGTCCAAAAACCCAGGTGACCCCCCTTACAAAACCAGGTGGTTTTGAGATAGGCAATTTTGATGTCGCCTCACTACGTTTTGGGCCCTTGCCTGTCGCGGGTACTTGGGCCTCCCACACCAGTGAGGCACCATTTTTATCGGGAGACCTGGGGGAACGCTGGGTGGTAGGAAATTTGTGTGAGCCCGGGGATGCCACAACTTTCCCACACAAAAATGTGTAGAAAAAGTGATTTTTTCAGCTAAAATTGAGGTTTGCAGGGGATTCTGGGTAAGGAAACGTTGGGGGATCCATGCAAGCCATACCTCCCTGGAAGCCCCCAGGTGTCTAGTTTTCAGAAATGTGTGGGTTTGGTAGGTTTCCCTAGATGGCCGCCAAGCACAGGGCCAAAAACCCAGGTGACCCCCCTTGCAAAACCAGGTGGTTTTGAGATATGCAATTTTGATGTCGCCTCACTACGTTTTGGGCCCTTGCCTGTCACGGGTACTTGGGCCTCCCACACAAGTGAGGCACCATTTTTATCGGGAGACCTGGGGGAACGCTGGGTGGTAGGAAATTTGTGTGAGCCCGGGGATGCCACAACTTTCCCACACAAAAATGTGTGAAAAAAGTGATTTTTTCAGCTAAAGTTGAGGTTTGCAGGGGATTCTGGGTAAGGAAACGTTGGGGGATCCACGCAAGCCATACCTCCCTGGAAGCCCCCGGGTGTCTAGTTTTCAGAAATGTGTGGGTTTGGTAGGTTTCCCTAGATGGCCACCGAGCACGGGGCCAAAAACCCAGGTGGCCCCCCTTGCAAAACCAGGTCGTTTTGAGATAATTAGTTGTTTATTTCTGCAGCGTGAAAATTTTGGCACAATATTACAAGGAAAATGTGACAGACATTTTGAGGTTTGCAGGACATTGTGGATAAAATAACTTGTTGGGATTCACAAGAGAGACATCACCATGTACTCCCATGGGTTTACGACAATATCTACAGTTGGTAGGTTATTCTTAGATGGAATGTACACCTTGGCAGAGAGACTAAAAAGACAAAGAATCCTGCACAGCCATCTATTCCTCAAACACACACACATACTGGTTGGATTTGGCACGAGGGCGAGTGATGGTTCAGTATATAAAATTTTATTAACTAGAGATTTCACAAAAATGAAATGCACTGTCAATAATTAAATGGACAAAAAACTGAACCAGTGACTCGCAGCTCGTGAGCTGTAAAGCCACGGCAAGGCACCAACCGCTTTACAGGCCATTCACACACCTTTCATACATGATACACACAAGACCATTCACACCACCAGGCACGACACCAACACATTACAACATTCACAAAAAGGGACAAGGTACACCCTGCTTCAGAAAGACAAAAAAGACAAATATTACTGCACAGCATCTAATCCTCAAGCACACACACATACTGGTTGGATTTGGCACGAGGGTGAGTGATGGTTCAGTATATACAATTGTACTAGCAAGTGATTTCACAAAAATTAAATTCACTGTTAATAATTGAAAGGACGAGAAACTGAACCATTGACTCACAGCTCGTGAGCTGTAAAGCCACGACAAGGCACCAACCTCTTTACAGGCCATTCACCCACCTTTCATACGTGTGACACATACAAAACCATTCACACCGCCAGCCGCGGGCCCATCACATTACAACACTCACACCAGCAGACAGCGCCATTCAAGGGCCCATCACTTTCACAAGCCCACATTCCTGACACAGCAACCACACAAGCTGATGGATTGTGTGGAGTGGCGCTCAGCTAGCAGTGTGTGTAGTGACCAGCAGCAAGTCACTACTCACACACCGCCAGCCGAGCACCAGTCCACGCACTCCGCCAGCCAAGCACCAGTCCAGTCCACGCACACCGCCAGCCAAGTACCAGTCCACGCACACCCCCAGCCAAGCACCAGTCCACGCACACCGCCAGCCAAGCGCCAGTCCACGCACACCGCCAGCCAAGCGCCAGTTCACACACACAGCCAGCCAAGCGCCAGTCCACGCACACCGCCAGCCAAGCGCCAATCCACGCACACCGCCAGCCAAGCGCCAATCCACGCACACAACCAGCCAAGCGCCAGTCCACGCACACCGGCAGCCAAGCGCCAGCCTACACACACCGCCATCACATTTAGGATTTTTTTATACAAAAAAGAAAACACAAACAAATTGCAAATAGATACAAATCTACTAACACAAAATCTGAAACTAAATACATTGCACTAATGCCAAGCTTGAAACAGAATAAAACATTTTAAACAATACAGACCAGGCAGTTTACTTTACCACTCATGGATGCTCCCAAAAATTCTTTTGCGTGTGGTACGCTCTAAAACAAGCAGGCACACACAGCCCAGGGTTAGAAGGACACTCGGGGCAGTACATACGAGTCTCCTTCTGCGTACCTCTTCGCCAACAGACTCTACATCTCCTAGTGGGAAAGTCTTTCGAGGGTGTGGGAGAAATGTAATCAGGAAAGTGGCGATCTTTCAATCGAGCCACATCCTCCACCACTCCAACTCTAGGAACACTTGCCTGTTCCACAACAACAAGGCTGCCTATCACAGACTGCTGAAACTGAACAAAAGTCAACTTTGACGCAGGAGAACACTCCTTGAACACAACAAAAGCATTGAAAGTTGCTAAATTGAAGAGATGGATGGCCAACTTCTTATACCAAATGTAAGCCTTACGAATAGCAGTGTAAGGTTCCAACCTCTGATCTACTCTGTCAACACCACCCATGTGCTTATTGTAGTCTAAAATGCACACAGGTTTGCGCACTTCAGCAATCTGACCCCAAACAGCCACAGGTGAAGTACTCTCATCATGGATGGTAGTCAGCATGTACACATCCCTCCTGTCCACAAATTTCACAGCTAGTAGTTCATCACTACGCAAGGAACTGCACTGTCCCCTCTGAATTTGTTTGCAAACAAGCTCTTTTGGATAACCTTTACGGTTAGAGCGGATTGTGCCACAAGCAAAAGTGTCCACTTTGAACAATTCCTTAAGCAATTGCAGAGCAGTGTAGAAGTTATCAATGTACAAATGGTGGCCTCTGTTAAACAGTCCTCTAGCAAGATCCCACACAATTTTCTCTGAAACTCCATAAAGTGGACGGACAACCAGGGGGGTCAATAGTGGAATCCCTACCAGTGTACACACGGAAATTAAAAACATATCCTGTCCTACTCTCAGACAACATATACAGCTTAATTCCATAGCGTGCCCTCTTGCTAGGGATGTACTGCTTAAAAACCAAACGGCCCTTGAACAAGACCAAAGACTCATCAATAGATATTTCTTTCCCTGGAGTATAGATCTCTGAAAATCGATCTACAAAGTGATCAAGAACAGGCCGAATCTTAAAAAGACGGTCACAGTCAGGGTGATCTTGTGACAACGCCAAAGAATTATCAACAAAATGCAGCATCCGTAGCAAAAGTAAATACCGATCACGAGTCATAACTGCAGGAAATATGGCCGTTGCCATCAAGGGACTGGTAGACCAATATGAAGCCATGGACGGCTTCCTTATCAAACCCATCAATAAAGTCAAACCCAAAAACTTCTTCATCTCTTCCAGATTTGTGGGAGTCCACCGGGTAGCTCTAGAGTGGGGCCTAAGTTTGTCACTGTTGTCCCTGAAAAACTGTTCAGCATACAAATTAGTCTGCTCAACAATCTCACCCAAAAATACATCATCCATAAACAACTGAAAAAACTGTATAGGCAAAAAATGTTCACAATCCACTCTACACCCTGCATCACCACTAAAGGCAGGCACCATGTTTGGATCAACCCAGAGTCCAGTACTTCCAGCAGGAAGCCTAGCAGCCTCAGGCTGCAATCCAGATGCCTCTTGCACCATCGGCACAGCAGTATCCTCCTCTAAAACAGGCACTTCATCCGCACTGAGAGTACCTTCATCATCCGATGATTCCATCTGGAGAGAAAACTCACTGCCTGAATCTTCCCCTCCCTCCTCTCCCTCAGACGCACTGTCAGTCTCATAATCCTGCTCAGAGGAAGATTGAAGAAACATACCAACCACCTGCTGAGCAGTCATTCTACGGCTAGCCATAATGCTTACTAATAAAGGTAACTTGTCAAACAAGTCAACAACAACAAACACTTTGTAAAATAAGTAATAAACAAAATGCACCTTTATCAGAAATACCTATATACTACAAAACGATACCACTCACTTGCCAGAAGCAGCTAAAGTCACCACCACCTACTCTGCACAGACACAGTATGGATCAACAATATCCCACTAAAAGAGAAAAGAAAATTACACATAAGACAATGCAAAACACATCGCAAAGATTTTCATGCTCAAAACACTAAGTAAATATGCTGCCATTATGACACCACTTACAAAATAATTCATTCATACATGACAATAATACTCATTTGGAGTAAATACAACAAAAATGTTTTTCTTACCAAAAAAAATGCAACTACGCAAAACTGCAGAACAACCACTGTCGAAACCACAAACAGGAATCAAAAGCTTTACACTAGAATAAAAGAGAAAAAAAACATTACAATCCCATATGCAAATAATGCACCAGTCCACACACAATCCACCAGCCAAGCTAAGGGGTAGGTGGGCCTAAGAGTATAAATAAAATATTCACCCCCGTAAAAGGGGAGCAACCCTTGCGGCCACTCCCCAACACAAACATTTAAAAAACCCTGGTGTCTAGTGGCTTCTGCCCCCCTTGGGGGCAGATGGGCCTAAAAACATACTGCTATTCTGCCACCCAAAGAGGGCAGAAATGGCCACAATCATCCTCCCATAAAGGGGAGCGACCTTGTCCAAGGGGCCGCTCCCCAACATAAAAAAAAAACCCTAGTGGCCATACAAAAAAAATCAGCCTATCTGCCCACCCAGGGGGGCAGAAACGGCCAAATTAATGCTCCCCAAAGGGGAGCGACCCTTGCCCAAGGGGCCACTCCCCACAAACAAATCCCTGGTGGTCTAGTGGGCCAGTAATTGTTGTTGTCGGCTGACAACACTAGAACTCTCCTTCAACACGTGCTCTGAGTCGGGGAGAGGCTGAGCAGGTGGTGTTTAGGGCAGGCCCACCTCTCACATTAGCCGAGCAGTGCCACTATGACCCGTTCTGCATCATCGAGAGCTCCTGACCACAAGCATCGTGACTGGGGACGGACTGACTGACTTGGCTACTGTACAGCAGCTGAGTGTAGGCAGTTGGCTGAGCCAGTGAGTGTAACAGACACAGATACACTTCTCAAGGACATCGGCAGCTGCATTACTTTTTCTTCCCCACCTAGGAGCAGCAGTGTAGTGTTGTGACTTTGCTAGACACAAGGCCTTCTAGGATGGTGGTTCTCTGACTGTTGTTAAACAATTATGGACGATCCCAATCTATGTGTGGCACAATCACTAGTATGCAGTGTTTGGAACCCACTGGGTTTGTTAAAAGACCCCTCACACACCAACCTGGTTGGTGTCATGCTTCATCATTGGGGTCCCAACCGGGTGGCCGAATGCCCCCCGGTTGTGCTGCGACGCCTGATTACAGCGGAGCTGGTGTGGTGCAAAAATGTGATGTGAAGTGAATTAAAAATATCTCTGAGAATCCTTGCCTCTCTATTTTTATTACTGGCGGCTCAGGATATGATTAATTATGTGTGATGCAACTAAAAAGAAGTAATTATCTTGTAGTTGACTATGTGATGGGTCTACATGTTTCAGCCCGCAGGAGAATGTAGGAGGGGCTTTCTTCAAGACCGTGAGAAGTGGTGAGTGGCAAAAAATGTAGTGCCACGTGAGAA
This sequence comes from Calotriton arnoldi, assembly GCA_963921515.1. NCBI lineage: Eukaryota > Metazoa > Chordata > Amphibia > Caudata > Salamandridae > Calotriton > Calotriton arnoldi. The sequence goes on from CAWUFW010000902.1 coordinate 307,162, forward strand.
GTGAAAACAATAAAAATTAGTACCTACACACGCGCTAAGGTGTGTGGACTGCGTGTCTACGTGCTTGCAGACACGTATGATAAAGGACACTGTGGTCGAGTTTAAATAGCTGATCGGGGCTCGGGAGGAGTTCGCTCCTCGTTCAGACTTTGGTATGAGAGCCAAGAACCTGTTGTGGTCTCCCGTCGTCCCGGATGACTGTGTCAGCCACCTGAGTCCTTGTCCCCTCTCTGGATACATAAGTTCTTTGCTTTTGTTTTTATGCATCCTCATGTACAGCGATGTTTTGTAATTTTCTTCTCCTTTGTGTATGTAAAGCGCTCTGATACTCAAGGGTCTAGCTAGCGCTATATAAAACTTTATAAAAAGGTATTATTAAATTAAGGCTACCACTATAATGTCACACTGAGGAGGGGTTAAATATCCCTGTTGAAAGCACTTGCATATAAATGATGCAACGCATATTCCCAAAACTACCATTCATTTACAAGGGCACTAGATTTCTTGTGATATGCAGCAGGTTTAAGATTTTCTTAGAGTTTCTTGTTGCTCAAATGGGTTTCATTTCTGATATTTATTTAGGTTTTCCTCGTCTTTACTGCTTGATTTTGCTCGCGAAAAAGTGTCACTCATAGTGGTTGAAATGTCACTCATAATTACACTGATTTTATGAAAGTAACACACATAGCAACCTGAAACCTTAGCAGCTGTGTCCAGTAGGCAATTTATTACAAAATAACATTGCCCCAAAAGGGGGAGCGACCCTTGCCTAAGGGGCCGCTCCCCCCAAACAGTTGTCCATTTAAAAAAAAAAAAAATCCCTGGCGTCTAGTGGGCATTCCTGCTGCACGATCGCACGATCGTGCAGCAGGAATGCACAAAAGAGGCATCGGGGGAAAGGAAAACCCTTTCCTTTCCCCCGATGCCTCTTTTGTTTGAATGCCCCCCTCCCCAGAGCCAAAACTCACCTCTTTCTTCCGCGATGCGCTGAAAGCAAATGACTTCCAGCGCGTCGTGGAAGAAAGGGAAACCTCCAATGACGTCAGCGCGCCTCGCGCGCTGACGTCATTGATGACGTGTGCGGGCGGGGCGGGGGAGGCAGGGGAAGGGCTTCCCCTGCCTTCCCCGGTAAAAACACCCAGATCAGCGTCCCACAGGGGGGAGCGCCAGCGCTTCCCCCGTGGGTGGGTGCCATGACGAGCTGGACTCGTCATGAGCACACGCCCACTGTGTGCCATGACGAGTCCAGCTCGTCATGAGCACCGAAGGGGTTAAGGTGATCAGTGATATGCCCTTCCTGAGTGTATCTAACTACGACAGAGGTGTTAAAGTGCAGGGTCATTAAGACGTTTATGATCGCTGGTTCAACCCCAAGGCTACCAAGCAAGGCCCACAATTTGGTGCGGTTTACCCTATCAAATGCCCCAGTGAGCTCCATAAAACCCAGGAAAAGAGCTCCCAGTTTAGCTATCGTGTATTTCGATATAAAAAGATAGAGGTTTAGACACTGATCTGTTGTTGACCGTCCTGTGTGATGGAGCGCGATGCTGCTCTTTTATTGTAGGGGTGCATTATAATCACGGATAGTCTGCATCCACATATATACTCATTTGTCGTGATAACAATTTGTCATTTGGTTGTGTTTAGCAATAACATGTGAAAGTGTAATGGTAGGAAAAGTATGGTGCCATGTAAAAGAAACAACGTGGCATTTGTATTCTAATATCGTAATTCATAGTATTTGATGTCATTTGCTTAACGTAGTTGCTCACATGTGATGTAACGCATTTGATTTAAACATGTACCATATTAAAGCTGCATGCAGATGTGATTAATTGTGCTTAACGTGTAGGATTTCATAAGTTGTTTGCAATGAAATATGAATTTGATGTGCTTTTGTAACGCAATGATGTAGACAGGCCTAAATGAGAATGTTCACCTATGTGTGTATTTGAAAGGCCTATGTGTCTCACTCTTATGTTGGCCGATTTCTGTGGGCCTGAAATGTATTTTCCCTGGAGGCTCTCTAGTAAGCCTTGTTAGTGAAATTCATGTGTATGTTGAATTTGTTCTGTTCTCACGTTTCTGTTGCAGGTGGAGAAAGTCGTCTTTGTTAGTTAGAATAACGTCTTTTGTTTAGGAGAGTTAGGCTTGGGGAGGATACGCTACAATTGTGGAAGGAACACTGATAATTGGGAGCCGGTGTTCTTTCTCATTCAGGGAGGCCTTAGAATCAAGGTCATCGAGCCAGGAGCTGGGAGTCCGACACCGCATGGAAAATCACCTATAAGAAGTGTCCAGTGGGATGAGGTGATCTGTGGACGTGTTTTACGTTTTGTGTTTTTGTATTAGGGACAGTGCCCTGGGGTGGAGTTGGGAGATGAGGTGAGGAGATCGAAGGAAAGAGAAGGAGCATCTTAGAACGAGCTCTGTAGCTTTGGCTACCTCAACCATACAACGTGAGTGTACTTCTTTGGAAGTCTTCACGCGCTGACACCTTTTCTTGATCTTGCCTGGGGAAATGTTAAGTAGGGATGACACGATAGTATTAGTGCAAGGATAGACTAATGCTCTTTATTCATTCCCCACAGATGAAGAAGGATCTGGACGTGGGGGCAATCATTGCCTGCATTCTGCTTCTGGAAATTGTTATTCTGTTCATGATACATCGCATAAAGTTGGCTCGTAGGTTTGGATTTGTATTAGTTCCCATGTCTTTCTACAACCTCGTAATGAGGTGCTTGTAAATCCAGTTGTTTTTGGCTTTGAAATTCGGAGTCAATGATTCTTCAGAGTCATGGTCTTATAAATTGCAGTCTGTTTAAATGAGAAATTTCTCCCCTCTACACTTCTCAGCAGGTAACAAAGGTCCATCGGCCAAGAGTTACACAGTAAATTGGTAGGAAGGAACTTGGCCCTTTCAGTTGGTAGCAAGAGGACGGTTACCTCTGCAGTGAGGGAAGAAGCTAGGAATATTAGGGAAAGTTTAGTTATAGAGCCCCAAAAAGCCCAGAGGATGAAAGCCCAGAGGATTGAAGGCGGAGGACGACGAACTTTGGCGGAAACCGACGGAGAGTGACGGTGCGGCAAGAACAGCAGTTCACGGTGGAGTGAGTATGAATAGGGATTCGTGTTTTAGATTGCGGTGGTGATTTGATTGTGTGATGTCTTGCGGAGTTGGGTTGAGAGTTGAGTGATTGCGGTTTCAGGCCGAACGCACGCGGTCCATGTGATACGATTTGTTTTGTTTGATGTCAGGCTTGATGAGTAGCCTAAGATCCCCGGATAGATTTGTGGTGTAGAAGACACAAGAGCTGTAATTGTCTGACCAGTGATTGTGGGAGTCGTGAGGCCTCATCGACAAACCCACGGGAGATAGGGAACATGTGTGAGAGAGCTTGAGAGAGTTGTGTGGGAAGCTAGTGCACAAGGGCAGACCACAGTGATTCGAGTGGCTGTCGCAGGTCGTGGGTCACTGTGTGTGTGAATGACTGAGTGATTGGATTCTATCGATTAGTTATATGCCTGTCCGGCCGTTCGTGGGCAGATGGTCTGAGGTGACTGTCCGGTGGTTTCGTGGACAGACGGTTGCCAGAGGTGAGGCAGACAATTACTTGTCAGACTGTCTGGTCGTTTCATGGACAGACAGTCGGTTATGTGACTGTCCGGTCATTTGGTAGACAGACAGTTACTTGTTTCTATGAATGAGGTGCGTGAATGCGTAAGGAAGAGATTGTAAAGGAGGGTAAACTGCTGAGCTGAGTGAGGAGGAAGAGTGACGTTGGAGTGCCGCGCTGCGATAGGTCGGTTGGGGTAAAAGCCGTGCTGGGATTGGTGGATTGTCATCAGGAAGTAAGAACGAAAACATCATGTGGGGGGAAAGGAGTTGGTTCAAACATGCGATGCTTTAGGGTGTTATGTGACCTTTGTAGGGGAGATAGAGGAGTAGTAACTCGAGTGGGTGCAGAGGCACCACCCGAGGACACACCAGCAATTATATGGTCACGAATTTAGGACTCCATACCATAGTTTGGCTTCAAAATTGGCAAACTATTTTGAGAAAGAGGGAGATTTGGCTCTTCCACGTTATGGTTCATTTTGATTAGACGCATTGTATCAGTTGAGGGCAATGAGGGCTTCATTGTGACCTCCACCCAGACCAACACAGTTTGAGGCATTGGATGCATGGATAAAAGCAGCACATGCAAGGAAAAGGGACCGAAGTCAGGAAAGAGTGAAAAAGTCGATAAGGGCGTTTCAAGATACACAAAGGGATGCATTGGCGAAGAGATGAAGGGTAGATACCACTGAGGGAGAGAGGCAATTCCCAATGTTAGTGAAGGTAGGAGACGCCCAAAAGAGGAAGGAAGAAGAAGATGATAGTGATACAGATGATAGCTTGCTGGATAGGTTGCTAGCAGAGCGTCCACCTCCGTATAACCCAACGTCGGAGGAGGGAAGACAAGTTCTTACGGGAGAGGCAGGAGAGTTGCAGACGAGTTCTAGTGCGAGAGTAGTGGGAAAGATTTCAACAGGAACGGACGGAATAGGAATGCAACAATCGAGGAGTGCAGAGACGAGCGGAGTTAATGCTGTTACCCGGTTACCGGATGCCCTTATGGTGCCGATCACCATTGGTCCCATAGTGTCAGTGTACGATCCAGGTCAAGCAGAAAACAATAGTCAGACACAGTTACCAGCAGCAGGAGAAAGTGTTAGTTCTGGAGAAAATGGTACAGTGAGCAGAATTAGTCCTCTTTTGTGACCTTTAGAGGCTAGTACTCCGTTACCAGCCACTGCTGACTCTTCTAGGGGGCGCACTGAGTCTAGGGCGGTAAGATCAGTGTCGTTAGCAGATTCTCGCTCTGATTTGAGGATGTGGGAACCTCCAGTTAGAGGTCCCATGGGGAGAGTGGCGGGAGGAGAAATGGATCAAGGAATTCCGGAGAGTCAAACTGTCTCATGGGCTATAGTTGAAGGGAGTCACAGAGGAACCCTGAGCAGTGAAAGTAGAGAGCTAAACAGTACTTCGAGTCAGGGAACGATTAAGGCTGCTATAAGGGCCAAAGTGCTAGATGTGGTGAGGTTGAAGGCAGAAGTGGATGAAATCATAAGTGGAAATTCACCTTTGGAAAGGATGGAACTTTATGAACAAGATGAGCTGTTGTTTGTGGCGAAGGATGTGACCCGTAAGGCGAGGAAAGCTCATGAGAAACTGACAGAATTAGCACAGAGGTATGGTGTAGATTTGTCCAAAACAAAGATGTTGCAGGGAAGTCATAGGCTAAATTACAGTGATCAGGAATTGGAAGATAAAAGAGTTATAGGGTTAAAAACACACATTCGAGAATTGATTGTGGGAATACATGCATGGAGTATGCTTGATAAATGGGAAGAGAGGTGGTCCAAGAAGAAGAGTGTCAAGAAGGGTATAGGCAAAACGCTGCCTCCGGGAGGTGGAACAGTAGGAGTAGAGGCTTACCCATTGCGAGAGGTACAGAGCGGAGGGTATGTGAATGTGCCTTGGAGCAGAGGTGATTTGGCCGCATTCACAAATGATTTTCCTCGGCTGAGGGAAAAACCTGTTGAGTGGTACAAGCATGTCGATCGCTTTGTTAAGATCTCAAAGGTATTGTGGATTGATTTGAATACATTGTTTGACATTGTGGTACCAAGTGATTTGTGGTCAGCCTAAAAAATTGTGGTTGAATGGCCAACGTCAGAACCAGAACGAGACCCTGTTACCCATGGTACTTCACCTGTGGTGATGAAAATGTTCGAGCAGGTAATCACATGGTTACAGTCTACAATTTGGCCACAAGATATTGATTGGGTTAAGATAGATCGAACTAGCCAAGAGCCCAAGGAATCAGTTCATGCTTACTACGAAAGGCTCTTGCAAGCCTTCAAGCAGTACAGTGGATTAGACACCTTAGATTCCAAAGACATGGGACAGTTTGTCTCCAAATTCGTATTAGGGTTGAGACCAGAGATTAGCTTCATGATTCAACAGCATTTGATCTGTTGGCAGAACAAATCCGTGGATGAGATTCTACGGTATGCCAGGTACTGTAGTGATGATGTAGACTCAATACATAAGAAGCTCAAGGATAAGTTGATGCTGGTCTAGATGAGGAATGCAGAAAGGGTGGACCAGGCACAGCTAAACGGAGGAACATTGGAACGAAGACAGGGGAACGGTCAAAGGGGGGCCCAAAACTCGTCAGGTCACGGGAGGGGGAAACCTGTAGACCCCAAGACAGAAGTGGATGTTGGTACTCTCAAGAAGACTACTGCATGCCATTATTATCACAAAATCGGGCATTAGAAGCACGAGTGCAGGTTAAATCCTGCTAATCAGACCCAAGATGAGGAGATAGTGCAGGTATCTGAGATGGTAAATACAGCAGTAAGACCCAGGTCTGCACAAGGGGGGACTTTGGGACCACAAGTGCAAGTTCCCCAACCACTGAGAATCCCACAAGCAAACAGAACATATCAGCAGATGCCGCTCATCGAGACTTTCGATGAGTTCGCTTCAGACCCTTTTCAATGACGGTGCCTGAGGGGGGAGGAAGACTGTACCCTTGGAGCAGTCTTGGAGGTAGACCACAGAGGATCGTATGTAGAGGCAGATGTTGATGGTCACCCCATCACCTTCTTGATCGATACTGGTGCTACCCGTTCTACTGTAAGATCCGTAGTCGTCCCAAACCTACCCCTCTCGGAAATAAGAGAATGGCCAATCCATTGACAGATGAGATACCTGTGAGAATAGGAGCTTTTCACGATCAACACCAATTTGTGGTGTGCGATTCAAGTCCGGTCTGTTTGTTGGGTCATGATCTTTTGTTTAATTGTTTTGCACCATCTATTGCACGCCCAAAGGAGTGGAGTTGCAGACTAATGGCAATGACATTGCATTCAAATTGGAGAACCAGAATATCTGCATAGAGATGTTCCCTGTGTTGACCGTCGAGGACTTACCACTTGATTTGAGAGATTCCGTCTCTTTGGAAGTATGGGATTTCACAGGGGAAGAGATAGGATTGATCAAAAGGGTTAAACCAGTTAAGATTCAGGTCAAGCCAAACGCTGAATTCCCGAGAATGCCTCCGTACAATCTGACGCCGGAAAAGGTGGCAGGAATCAAGCCTGTAATTGAGTCCATGATTGAGCAAGGAATTTTGAAAGAGATAATGGGGAGCCCATGTAATTCCCCTATAATGGGATTGCAAAAGCCGAGTGGGAAGTTTAGAATCATGCAGGACCTGCGAAAGGTCCTGTGGTACCGAATCCATCAGTGATCTTATTTCAGATACCATGCGAAGGTGAGTGGTTCACCGTGATTGACCTGTGCCAAGCATTTTTCTCGATACCCTTGCACGAGGAGAGCCAATTTTTATTCGCTTTCCGGCTGGAAAATCGCATGTTAACCTGGTGTCGTATCCCACAAGGGTATACAGAGAGTCCATCGATTTTTAATCAGATTTTGAAGAAGAATCTTGAGAGTCTCATACTGCCACAGAATTCAGTTCTTGTGCAGTATATTGATGACCTCTTGATCGCATCAGAAACAGAGGATGCTTGCAGGATCAATACTGTTGCCCTTTTAAATCACCTAGCAGAGAACGGACACAAGATGTCCCCAAGCAAACTGCAGTACTGTTTGACTGAGACTCAGTATTTGGGTCACCGAATTGAGAAAGGCGAGGGGAAGGTGGCACCAGACCGTGTTAAGGCAATCATGAACATGACTGCACCTACAACACAAAAGGAAGTCAGGATGTTTCTGGGAATGGTTGGGTATTGCCGTCAGTGGATTCCAAACTTCTCATTGAAGGCGAAGCCTTTGCAGAGATTGACACACAAGAATGTGAGTGATCCGGTTTCATGGGATAACGATTGTTTGATCGCCTTCATGGAGCTGAGAGAAAGCCTTTGTCGCGCTCCGGCTCTGGGAATGCCTGATTACAATAAGTCCTTCTCGCTGTTTTGCTGTGAGAGAGAGGGTTGCGCACTGTCAGTACTAACACAGACTCATGGAGGTGTCCGTAGACCAGTTGCCTACTTCTCAGCTACCTAGTAGCTTCAGCGTTGCCCGGATGTCTCAAATCCATTGCTGCAACAGGTGTCGGCATTGAAAGGTGTGAAAGTATTGTGATGGGTCACCCACTTACAGTTTACGTTCCACATTCAGTTGAGCTTCTGATGATGAGAACCAAGACGCAGCATTTGACAAATAACAGACTCACAAGCTATGAGCAGGTCATACTTGCCTCAGAGAATGCGACTCTGAAAAGATGCTCTGTAATGAATCCTGCTACTTGATGCCTTTGCCAAATGTTGATGATGGAGATTGTGAGGACCATGACTGTCTTGATGTGACTGAACTTTGCACCAAACCAAGACCTGACATTGTCGATGAACCTCTACCCCATCTGATGAGATCTTCTTTGTGGACGGTTCATGCTTAAGAGACAATGTGGGCCATCTAAGAGCAGCATTTGCAGTGTGCACCATTTCTGGAGTTGTGGAAGCTGCTTGTCTACAGGGAGTATACTCCGCACAAGTGGCTGAGATCATCACTTTGACACGTGCCTGCTTGGTTGCTGAACAAATCTGAGTCACCATCTACACTGATAGCCAGTACAGTTTCCTTGTGGTTCATGACTTTGGACAGCTATGGTCACAAGGGGGATTCTTAACGTCATGGGGATCTCCGATCAGAAATGGGGAGTATGTGAGGCAGTTGTTGGAAGCTTGCAACTTCCAAAAGGAATTGCAGTGGTTAAATGTGCCACTGACAGGAGGGGGAAGACTTTGTCACGCTGGGGAACAGGTATGGGGATGAAGTTGCACGTTTCTGTGCTGAACAAGGGTGCATTTTCACGGGAGAATATACTAGAGAGAGCCCAGAGAGAACCGAGGTCAGCATGATGTTAGCCATAGCAGACACTTAGGACAAGCTCAAGCGCCTGCAGGGAGAAGTGTCAGGACAGGAAGAGGCCGGTTGGATTAAGGCAGGTTGTGAGAAAAGGGATGATGGCATTTGGGTTTCAACTGATGGTCGAGCAGTGTTGCCAGATGATTTACTGAGCCCTATGGCAAGGCAGATTCATTGAGCAGTTCACATTGGAAGGGATGCCATGGTGCGAGTGTTCAGGCAGACGTGGTTTAATCCACGGTTTCATGCGTTTGCTGAAGCAGTGTGTCACAGATGTGTTGCGTGTCAGCAAATGAATGCTGGGAAAAAGACTGGTTGCATTGAGTCACATTGGAAGATCAGGGGGACCCTTTAATAGGATTCAGCTTGATTTCATTGAAATGCCTAGATGCAATAGATTGAGGTACTTCTTTGTTTTGGTGTGTGTCTTCTCACAGTGGGTGGAAGCTTATCCTACAAGGAGGTGTGATAGTCTCAAAGGAGCAAAGTTATTGCTTAGGGAGCTTATATCATGTTTTGGATTTCCAACCTCATTGGAGTCGGATAGAGGAACACAGTTCCATAGTGAGGTCATGAGGATGCTTTGTGCTGCCTTACAATTTGATCAGAGACTGCATTGCAGCTACAGGCCAGAGGCATCTGGAATTGTGGAACAAATCAATGGAACTCTCAAGATGAGAATGGCAAAAGTGTGTTCATCCACGTCTTTAAAATAGCCTGATGCATTGCCCTTGGTGTTGATGAGTATCCGTAGTATTTCTGACAGGAGGACAGGTCTTTCGCCTCACGAGATCTTCATGGGGAGGGTGATGCGCTTGCCTGCAGTGCCGTCTACAGCCTTGATAAACATCACAGATGATTTGATCCTAGATTACTGCAAAGGACTGGCTGACGTAGTCCGTTCTGTGTCTCACCAGGTTGAAGCTGCGACTGCCCGACCTCGAAGGACCTGTGCCATGATTTGTATACGGGTGACTGGGTGCTAGTCTGCAAGCATGTGAGGAAGAGTTGCCTTGACGCCCGCTGGAAGGGTCCTTATCAAGTGATCTTGGTGACAAATACAGCTGTGAAGTGCGGGGGCTTGCCGAACTGGATGCACGCCTCCCACACCCGTAGAGTTTCAGGACCCTCGGAAGAAACAGCTCCTCTCCAAGAAGAACATCCAGCTGTGAGGCCACAGGAGGGGACAAGCCAAGCTGTGAGGGTTAGTGACAAAGCTGGTTACCCACCAGAGCAAGCTGAGGGGGGTCATGCTACACAAGGCCCAGGTATTGACTCTGAGGGAGACAGTAACGTTGCGAGTGATATAGAGTCAGACTCAGCTGAAAGAACTGGTGCACAAGGTGGTCGGTGCAGAGAAGAAGGGCAGAGCTCACAGAGGAATCATGGCCTGGCAGACAAAGGAGATTGAATCTGAGATTGGCACCTGAAAGAGATCTTGCTCCTGTGTCTGAAACGTCTGAATCAGAGCTAAGTGACACGGAACAAGCACAGGAGAGTCCAAGAAGGTTGAGAAGAGCAAGGGTGTCTTGTCAGGGATACGCTGCCCCAGAGTGGACTTATCTGGCTACCGATGCCGGGAGCAGTGGGGACCGGGAGGCTAAGGGGTCAGCAGGACCCCAGAACTGAAAATTGATATTGAGTTGATAGTTTCTGGTTTGGAAATAAAGGGGGTGTTGACGGTGATAGTACCAAGACCTCCAATCTTAAGCAGAGTGTGAGTTTTGATTCTGCAAGATTTGTCTTTTCCAACTTTTGGATATCAGCCACCAGCTCAGGAAGTTGCAGCTGTTCGTCTTGAGATTTTGCAACGTGTCATAGATGAAATTGGCTCTGAGCTTATAAGAGACTGTTTATTGAACTGTGAACTGTAAATAGCTTGTTTAGAGAAGATAACCTAGGCCCGAGTGGAAGAAGAATAAATTTAGGGGTCTTTCCGTAGAAGAAGAAAGAGGGCTAATGAAGTCTTTTTGAACTGTGTAAATAAAAAGGGGAACGAACTGTGCAAAAAATTCCAGGACTTCAACGAACTGCATTTGAATTGGATAACGGCATTCAGAGGCAGAGAAAGAGACTTTGCGCTAATCCTCTTGCTGTGCGAACACGGCAATTGAAAATGGAGTCTGGAAATTCCAATCGTAGGTCTAAGTGTATAATAGGTACACTCATAGTAGGAGTGATAATAGTAATAGCTGTAGTTAATATTGTCTCTGTAAAAATTTCACATGATGCAGAAGTTGAAGGGGTGGAAGTGAAGGGGACAATCACACCTGTTACTTCTAGCATAAAAGAGGGTATCGTGGGAGCTGAAAAGGCTATGTTAGATCAAACTAGTCATATGCTACACGTAGATTTGTCTAAAGGTGATTATACGCTTAACGCTTACGCCAAGCTGCTATCTGAGTATGTTAACACGGTGGATGTGAGAGATTGCTATGTGTGTATGCAGTTGCCTGCGTCTGTGGAGGAAGGTATTTGTTATCATCATCTTCCTTTGACATATGGTATCACGTGTAGTTTGTTGCTTAGTATGTTTTACGGTAAGGGTCATTACGAGTATTATTTCTCTAATTATGATGTGTTGCTTTCAGAGGTTCCAGCTTATAAGCACCTGAAGAAATATGATTACTACAAGCAGGAAGATAGAGTGGGAAACTATTTCATACCTACCGTCACACTGGATACAGCCTATGCACAACGTCACAATTTGACATGTATGTTAACTGACATAGGAAAGAAATTTGTAGATCAAGTAGAAGATAGACATAGGCACTTATCAGTAAAATTTAACAGTAGAGAAGGGAAAATTGCTTGGACCAAGGAGGAACTAGCACAAAAGGCGAGAGGGAGCTCTGGTGCAATAGCTTTAGATTGTGAACAGAGAGGGAAGCTTTGTATTAGACAGGTACAGACATACTATGATAATATTTATGTAGGGCAAAGTGTGTGTGATCACATTTTTACGATCAAAGCGACTGCAAAAACGTTCTTGCAGGAGACGGTGCAAGTTGTACCAAATGTGTATTTTGTGTGTGGGAAAAATGCCTATGTACGATTGCCGCTGAATTGGTATGGTACTTGTTATGTGGCTGTGGTGTTTCCCAAAATATATCATGTTGAGGATTTAGGACCCTTGGAAGGTGGAGTACATCATAGAGAGAGACTAGGTACTAGCTCAGGAAAGATAGTTTGAGATGCATTTGGAGCGATGATACCGAGTCTAGGAGTAGTTCTGAATGACATTAAGATAAGAAGGTTATCAACTATCGTGGATAAGTTGTCCGCGAATACAACTTAGTCTTTGTTGCTTGTAGATGGAGAGATGGTGTCGATAAGAGCTATGGTGATGCAGAACCGCCTTGCTTTAGATGTTTTGTTAGCAAAAGAGGGCAGAGTCTGTTAAATGTTGGGGGTCTAACAGTGCTGTACTTATATACCTGATAACAGCAGAGATCTGAGGAAGTATATAAGTAACATCACTGAGATTCATCATGAAGTGCATGATTTGGCCACAGAGGGTGTTTGGGACAAGGTTGGAAAGGGCTTTAGAAAGGTTGGAAGTTGGTTTGCGAACCTTGGAAAGGGAATACTTGGTTACATTTTTGAAGCCCATCATCATAGTTGTGGTTTGTGCGATCATTTTGTTGGGATTGGTGAAAGCCTACAAATGGCATAAGGCAGGTCAGGCTGAAAGGTCTCTTAGGAAGCAAGAAAAGAGCTTGGAGAGACTGCAGGACAGTCACTATGAGAGTCTCAAAAGCCTAGAGAAGTTCAGAGAGGGAGGACTGGCTACAACTTCTGTTTAGGTCGGATCTTTCTCCAGGGAGTTGCGATTTGTTTTGATGACACTTGTCATCAGAGGGGGGGACTGATGGAGCGCGATGGTGCTCTTTTATTGTAGGGGTGCATTATAATCATAGATAGTCCGCATCCACATATATACTCATTTGTCGCGATAACAATTTGTCATTTGGTTGTGTTGAGCAATAACATGTGAAAGTGTAATGGTAGGAAAAGTATTGTGCCATGCAAAAGAAACAACATGGCATTTGTGTTCTAATATCGTAATTCATAGTATTTGATGTCATTTGCTTACGAAGTTGCTCACACGTGATGTAACGCATTTGATTTAAATGTGTACCATATTAAAGCTGCACGCAGATGTGATTAATTGTGCTTAACGTGTAGGATTTCATAAGTTGTTTGCAATGAAATATGAATTTGATGTGCTTTTGTAAGTAATGATGTAGAAAGGCCTAAATGAGAATGCTCACCTATGTGTGTATTTGAAAGGCCTATGTGTCTCACTCTTATGTTGGCCGATTTCTGTGGGCCTGAAATGTATTTTTCCTGGAGGCTCTCTAGTAAGCCTTGTTAGTGAAATTCATGTGTATGTTGAATTTGCTCTGTCCTCACGTTTCTGTTGCAGGTAGAGAAAGTCGTCTTTGTTTAGGAGAGTTAGGCTTGGGGAGGATACGCAGAGTCGGGAGATGAGGTGAGGAGATCGAAGGAAAGAGAAGGAGCATCTTAGAACGAGCTCTGTAGCTTTGGCTACCTGACCCATACAACGTGAGTGTACTTCTTAGGAAGTCTTCATGCGCTGACACCTTTTCTTGATCTTGCCTGGGTAAATGCTAAGTAGGGATGTCACAATAGTGTTAGTGCAGGGATAGACTAATGCTCTTTATCCATTCCCCCAGATGAAGAAGGATCTGGACGTGGGGGCAATCATTGCCTGCGTTCTGCTTCTGGAAATTGTTATTCTGTTCATGATCCATCGCATAAAGTTGGCTCGTAGGTTTGGATTTGTATTAGTTCCCATATATTTCTACAACCTTGTAATGAGGTGCTTGTATATCCAGTTGTTTTTGGCTTTGTAATAAATCCACTAACTTGAAATTCAGAGTCAATGATTCTTCAGAGTCATGGTCTTATAAATTGCAGTCTGTTTAAATGAGAAATTTCTCCCCTCTACACTTCTCAGCAGGTAACCAAGGTCCATCGCCAAGAGTTCCACAGTAAATTGGTAGGAAGGAACTCGGCCTTTTCATTTTATTTATTTATTTATTTATATAGCGCAGCTAATACCCTAAGGCGTCTAGGCGCTTGTCATCCAACAGCATACCATCACTGAGATTATGTAAAGGCTGGAGTCTGAATATAACAAAGTTATGCAGGAAATAACCAGGTCTTCAAGCCTTTCCTAAAGGAAAGCAGATCAGGCAAATTTTTAAGTTTGTAAGGGAGACGATTCCAAAGTCTGGTTGTGATATTTATAAAGCTTTTACCACCCCAGTTTAAAAGTCGTGGTTTGGGGACCTCCACCAACATGTGTGAAAAGGACCGGAGATTTCTGGCCGGCGCATACCAGCAGAAACGGTCAATTAAATAAGCAGGGCCCTGGTTATGAAGGGCCTTAAAGGTGATGCAGAGGGCCTTAAAATTAATCTGTTTTTCCACTGGTACCCAATGTAGAGCATTGAGGGCCAGCTTGGCGGAGGAGTATTTTGGAATACCAAAAAGCAATTGGGCGGCCGAGTTCTGAAGAACCTCCAGTTTAACAAGGAGTGCTTTGTTTATGCCAATCAGAAGGGCTTTACAGTAGTCCAGCCTAGACAAGACTAATCCAGAAACCACCGTTTTCTGAAGGTCTGGCGGTATGAAAGGAAAAACTTTGCTCAGAATCTTCAAAGTATGACAACTAGATGAAGTGATCGCTTTCACATGATGGGAGAAGGACAAGGTGGTGTCAAAAATGACTCCCAGATTTTTCGCCTTAGTGGCTGGAATGGGGGGGGGGCCTAGTTCCGTGGGCCACCAATCAGAGAACCAGATGAATGGATCTCTGCCGAAAAGAAGAACCTCGGTCTTATTGGAGTTCCGCTTAAGGCAGTTCTCTGACATCCATCTACTCACTTGACGCATACAGGCATGCGAAACCCATATTGCACCTCCAAAATTATTTGATGAGTGTCTGCCCACTCAGAGAGCCTGTTTAATAGGATCAGTCCAAACACAGCTGTACACACCTAACATGTATACATTAACGTCATCCTCACAGCATCACCACAACAGTCACTGTAACAGTCAAAGTCGTAACATCTCATAGCATACTTACACTCAAGAGAAGAAGGTGTTGATGAGCTCTTGTCGCATGTCAACTTCTTCCTCTTCGTCACTATCATCGTCATTTGGCATTTCTGGATCCTCACCCGGTGGCTCCTGCTGGTCTCCATCCTCTGCGATTAGAGGGATGTTCCGTCGCAATGCGAGGTTGTGGAGCATGCAGCAGGCTACAATGATCTCACACACGTTCCCGAGTGAGTAGAGGAGAACTCCCCAGTCCTGTCCAGACATCTGAATCTAGCCTTCAGAAGCCCAAAAGCCTGCTCCACTGGCCGCCGTGTTCTCCCATGGGCCGCTTTGAGGCGGACTTCCCCTGGTGTTGTCGGATTCCTCAGCAGTGTCAACAACCATGAGCGGTTGAGCTTCGCTGAGTTTCCTAGATGTAAGACACACATATGTGAAAATATGAGTCACACATCTGCAGAATCCGTGGATTAGCTAGGCCTTTGGCCGCCCGTGGCGGCACCTGCGTTTGCCGCCTGCGGCGGCCTAATCGAAGAGGGGTATGGGGTGGTGCTGGCGATTCATGCGGCCGCGATGGCCGCAGGTAAGAGATGGGGAGGGGGGCCGGCTGCCACCCCCAAAACTTGTGCCGCCAGGGGTGGTCCGCCCCCACCACCCCCCATAGCGACGCCACTGTGCAGAATATACGACCTGACATCACAAAGGTTGGACAAATCATACTCACCTACAAGCCAGGCCCTCTCCTGTAGTAGTTATGACATCAGCTGGGGTACGGTGCTGTTCCGCAGTACGAAGGAGTCATTGGAAGATCCTGGGAATCTGGCACAGACGTGTGAGATGTATAAATCTGGTAAACACACCACTTGCACGTTGATAGAATGGAAGTGCTTCCTGTTCCTATACACCTGTTCTCTGGCTCATGGTGGTACTAAGGCAATATGTGTGCCATCGATAGATCCAACCACATGTGGGATGCTATCAAATCCATAAAAGTCACCCTTCACATTGGCCAAATCTTCACATTTGGGAACTAAATGTAGCTGTCCATGTATCTCATCAGTGCTGCCAGCACATCATGTAGCACTCCACTGAACATAGGTTGTGACATTCTACCAGCTATGGCCACAGTGCACTGAAAAGAACCTGTGGCCAGGAAATGCAGTGCTGCCATAAGTTTTGCCATTGGTGTCAGCGAAGGATAGGTCCTTCCAGGATGTAAATGAGGCTCCAACTGGTCATATAGGTCTTGCATTTTCTGCCTACTAAGAGGAAACTTCCTGATGACGTCACTTTCTTCCATAGTTTGTAGGTCTGGAAATTGCTGGTACACACGAGGCTGTTGTGTCTTCCCTCCGCCACTCAACCTGTGTGTTGAGTGTACACACATATGGATATTGGTCAACGTGTGCACACTCACATATACCAAGACACAGCCAAATGTAAAGTGAACTAACATCACTGCAAATGTCAGCAGTACACAGCAATAGACGTCATCATTGTATGACTTACCATAGCATACACAGCTACTTCTTGGATGAGGAAAGTGGAAGAGATACCTGCCAATGGTCTGGATGATACATATAACCCACTGACCACTGTTGTATGAGAGGCCATTCCAGGCGGTAAACAGCCTAAAGCATGACATTGACTTTCCAGAGAACCACAGAAATAACCGGGAAGATTCGGACCCATTGCCATGACTGCAAGCTCCACCTATCATCCCCAATCTAGCCTCCTCATGTGTCTGTAACAGCACTGTGCCTATCATACAAACTACTATTGTATGGTGGACACCATCATGTTGAGAAGTCTGCCTTGCACACATACCTACCATCACCACTGATGTACCCTGGCCTGCGGTAATCGTGTGTTCATGCACAGTCATGTACAACACTGACATGTGAGGATTGGTATAGGCATAGAAATAGTGACATACATCCGGGGACATATTCCAACATATATGTACTGGTGGAGGCACACTTAGGAGATTGTTTGTCAACTAGGCCTTCAGCACTGAGATGGGACATGCAGAATCGCAGACAGGCCGGCGGATTCAAACTACACAGTAGGCCTTATCGACCATGGCGGCCAAAGCCATAGATCAACGTTGAAAAATGCGACCGTCGCAGTACAGGGCCTATGTCTACCTACAGATGACATTGTCTATGTGGATGCTTGTAGCAAATACATGGGACTGGCTAATATGTCGAACACCGGCTGTTTGAACCACGCGGTAGACTGTATCGACCACGGCGGTCACAGCCCTAGGCCAACGTTGAAAAATGCGACAGTCGCAGTCCAGTGGCTGTGTCCCTCTGCACAGACGTCCACTTATGTGGCGTACTTATGGGTGGCCACATGAGCATCAAATAACCTGCATTCAGGCACTGCTGCTTACAACACCTCCTCATCGTCAGCTGCTGTTTGCCACCTCTGGGAGCAGTAATAACATGCTGTACAGGGAGCAGGGCCCCTGCCTTCACTCCAGACCCTGGTGTTCGAGGTCCTTCCCCTGTAGCACCAGCTCTATGGAGCAGGTGAATACTACTAATACAGTCTGCAAAAATGTTAGTATCCAAGCCCATAGGCCACATTGTGGTTCAGAGTGTTGGACTGAATTCAGTGTTGTCTATGTCACTAGTGTGAAACATAGGACTATGATGTAATGATTTATGTTGCACCGTACTTTGTGGATATCACATCATCGTGATGATGTGTATACAGGCCTAGACCCTGCACCTGTATGCACATATCGATGCATGTTTAGACCTATTGTTGCCTAAGATGAAACAGCTAATCAATGAATGGCAGATGTGCTAACAAACGTGTAGGCTTTACACCCTGACTTATCTATGTGGCCTGTGAGTAGCAGGTGAGGATGATGTTAGATAGAAGTACAGTTCCACATATCCAGCTACACAAATGAGGCCTGACCAACCTGCTGTCAGGGAGATACCATCACCTCACAGCCCCCCCCATAGTAACCCACAACGGTTATGTCACATATAGGTTGGGCATAAGGTGTAATGTTAGGTATGGAATATTTGGCCATATAATGGTCATTATGGGAACAGTATGCTCAGCCTGCAGAGAGCAAACACTGAGAATATGTGCCCTTAATTGTCCATGGCCCAGGTTGTACCAGAGTTGAAGTGCTAATGGAATTGTTGCACAGATCTGCTGATCCTCGGATTTGTGGCCTAAATTATTATTATTATTATTTGCAGCTTGTAAAGCGCTTGGTTACTCCATTACGGAGTGTCCCCACACTGGATTCCATCAAGGCATTAAAAGAGGACTCGGCGGAGTACTACTCAAGGGTGAGATTTTTCCTAAACAGCCAAGTTTTAAGATTTTTCCTAAAAGCGGATTCTGACGTCTCCAGTCTGAGGTGCAGAGGCAGTGAATTCCATTGCTTGGCAGCCAAGTGCCTGAAGGAGATGCCACCGAAGCATTTTCTGTTGTATTTAGGAATGCTAACCAGTCCAGTTCCAGCAGATCTCAGGCAGTGCGTGGGGTGGTACGAATGTATCATAGGGCGGAGATATTTCGGGCCTTTGCCCTGTAGTATTCTGTGGGCATAACACAGGGCTTTGAAGGAGATCCTCTCCTCAATAGGGAGCCAGTGGAGAGTTTCCCGGGCACGGCCAGTGTGAGCAAATCTGGGGATATTTAGCAGAATCAAGCGGCCGCTTTTTGCACCAGTTGGAGCATATATATGCCCCTTTTTGATGCCCCCAGATAGAGAACATTACAGTAGTCTAATCTGGACATCACCAGGGCCTGGACCGCCGTCTTTTTGGCACAGTCCGGGATGAGCCCTAGGAATTTTTTAAAGCATTTTTAGAATCTTGAAACAGGTACCTGTGAGGGCGGAAATTTGATCGGAAAAGGATAGTGTGGAGTCAAACCAGACTCCAAGATGTTTGACTTTGTGGCTCAGGGAGGGTGGAGAGCCTAACATACTGGGCCACTAACTCAAGGACCAGTTGGAAGGTTGTTTCCCTACCACTAAAATATCCTTTTTAATTGGCATTTAGTCTGAGGCAGCTATGTTTCATCCAGTTTGCCATGTCCTCTAGGCAAAGCTTGAAATCCTCTGCCGCTTGGCAGATGGCCTGGCCCAGGGTGAAGATCAGCTGCGTGTCATCTGCATATGACACTGTCTCCACCCCATGCTTGTCCAGAAGGTCTGCCAGCGGTCGCATATACAAATTGAAATGGGTCAGGCTCAGTGCTGAGCCTTGAGGCACGCCCTGTTTCAGATGTTGAGTGGACGAAACAGAGGATTGACGAGTAATTTGGTAGGTGCAATCCTCCAGAAAGCTCGCCAGCCAGCCCAATGTAGTGCCGCCTATCCTTGCGTGGTGTAATCTGTCAAGTAACAAACTGTACATCTGCCTCTCTTGGATAACCCGTGGCTACCTCCTACTACTGAGACCTTAACACCGCACGCGCTTACTCGTTGTCGGCTCCTAACTGTAGGTGACCTGTTTAAAGACACACAGGTGCGCTTGGTGGCGGATCTGCCTCTCTTGGATAACCCGTGGCTACCTCCTACTACTGAGACCTTAACACAGGGCGCGATTACTCATTGTCGGCTCCTAACTGTAGGTGACCTGTTTAAAGACGGACAGGTGCGCTCGGTGGCGGATCTGGCAGAGGACTGCGATGTGTTCACATTAGACCGTTTCCTTATACACAGAACGCGGACCTCACTGGTCGCAGCGCTGCGCCCCCTGGCAACGGAACCACCTGAACTTACACCCCTCACCACAATAATTACATCACCCGACAGTAGACACCTAGTTTCCAGACTGTATCACTTTGCACAGACACTCTGACCGGCAGTGGGCAGGGGGGTGTGGGCGGCCTGGGAGCGGGACCTGACACACCCTTTGGCAGACAAAGTGTGGACCTATTGCTGTGAGCAAACTCGTTATATATCCAATAATTATAAGCACAAGCTCTTACATTTTAAGTATTTTCACAGAGTTTATGTCACCCCCATGCTGCTTGCAAAGAAGGATTGTATTAAGCCAGACACTTGCCAGAGATGTGCGATGGAGCATGCTGACTTTATTCATTTGGCATGGAATTGCCCCGCCGTCCTTGCTTTCTGAGAAGCGACTTTTGAACATTTAGGGCTAATGGTTGAGACCGAACTTACGCCCTCGCCGCTCCTGGCACTGCTCGGGTATGTTCTCCCTCTGCGCATCGGGATCAGATGCTTTACTGCAATTGCACTACTGCTGGCCAAGAGACAAGTCTCCTTGCATTGGGGCGGAGTTACACCGCCAATGGTGAAAGCCTGGTTGAAAGACTTGATGTACTGCGATACCACTAGTGATATCTATGCCTCCTTACTACCTCCCACTTCCCAACCCAAAAATATTTGGCAGCCACTTTGCTTCTACTTGCTGCTCCATCCTGAGCTCACAGACTGATGTGTCTTTCATTGCAAAAATGATTGCTGCAACAGCTAGCTAGTTGTAACGTACTGATTCATCTAGGTTCACTATTCTATGTACCTGCACTATGATGTTTTTTTTCTTTTTTTTGGTTTCTTCTTTTTTCTATTTCTTATTATTTCCGATGCCATATTAGTTATTGTCATTTGTCATGCTCTCCTGCATGTCAATATTGTATCAGCATATTCGGTATTTTTTGTTCTCCTTTGGAAAATTGCAATAAAACAAGTTAAAAAAAAATAACAAACCATGAGAGACCGTATCAAATGCAGCGCTCAGGTCAAGCATGACTAGGGCCGCCGTTTGACCTTCACCAGCAATTTTGCGGATTGAGTCCGACACAAGCAGTAGCGCCGATTCAGTGCTAAAGGAAGGTCTTAATCCAGACTATCTCGTGGAGATCATTTTCCTCCACAAACTGCATTAATTGATGATTGATAAATTTCTCCGCAATTTTTGCAAAGTAGGGTAGTAATGAGATGGGTCTTAGATTGTCAGGTAATAGTGGGTCTAGGATTGGCTTTTTGAGTAGACGGATAACCATAGCATGTTTCCACTCTTTCGGGACTAGGCCGGAGCGAAACGACAATTTGAGCCATCCATTAGCACTGTTGCAATGGCAACTCTGCCCTGTTCCAGAATCGATGGGGATGCAGGGTCTAAAGGAGATCCAAATTTAACTTTGAGTATTAGGCTGCATGTGTCAGTCTCTGAAATAGGTTTCAGATTAAGAAGCTTACCCGGGGCATCTGGTAGCATGCAGGTAGAAAATGATGTTTTGAAGGTCCTAGCACTCTCAGGAAAGGAAATATAGATGTTATTGATCTTGTCCAGAAAGTATTGTGCAATCTGGTCACAATGGTCAGTTGAAGGAGGAACTGTAGCTGCGGTACGTTCCAAGGAGGTTAGAGACATAGGGGCATATTATCAAGGAAGTGCGATATTTATCGCTAACCGCGATTAGCGCGTTTTTTTTTAACGCCGCCTATTGCTGGAAATTATCGCTGAGATAACACCCTATTAGTAAGGTTTATCTCCATAGCGATAATATTTCCAGCGATAGCGGCAAAATGCGAAAATATCGCTGGAAAACCGGCGATATTCTTGCATTAACGCTATGGTGGATTTAGCCTGACAATCCACCCCCTATGCTACAAACAGGTAAGTCACCCTCAGTAGCAGGTGTAAAAATCTAGCGATAAACGCGCTTAGCGCGAATTATATTATCGCCTCGCCTGCCTTGCTAATAGGGGGTAGTTGTTTTAGCGACTGTTTACAGTCGCTTTTAGTGGGGAACGCCTACCTTGCATGTCATTAGCGATAATTATCGCTGGCATGGAAGGCGATGTAATAAACGGCCGCTATCGCCTGAAAGCTGTCGCTAACGTCTGTTAGCGACAGCTTGCTGATAGGGCGATATAATTATCGCCGCTTTAGCGGCAAAAACTGCCGCTAAAGCGGCGATAATGGGCTTGATAATATGCCCCATAATTATTTGGAAAAGTTCCCTAGTTTAATTTTTCGAATGTTCAATTTGTAGGGCATAGTAATTTGCAAGGGCATGCCTGAGATCTTTGTGATACTTCTTTAAGGCTGCAAGGTACGTGAGTTTATGGTATTCATTGTACTCTTTGCGCCATGCGCTTTCTAGCCTTTTGCAGGATCTCTTTGTTTCTTGGAGTGTCTCTGAAAACCAGGGTGCGGAGGGTTTGATACGCCTACTGGTAAATAACTTCAGAGGTGCTAGGGTGTCTAGGGCATGATTGATCCACCCCTTGAGCTGTGTGTTGGCCGATGATGGACAGACTTCAAGAGTCGGTCTATTAGAATTTAGGACCCTAGTAAAAGAGGTGGGGGTGATCCAGGCCCATTTATGCGAACTTCGAGTTAGAGGTGGTGCCACTGCTTGAGGGGGCTCCATGATCCAAAATGGGATCAGGTGGTGATCCGACCATGCCACCGGGATGTTTTCGGCCACTGCTAAGAAGTGTGAGTTAGTAAAGATAGGGTCCAGAATATGGCCCAGAGCATGTGTGGGGGCGTTGGCCAATTGGGAAAGTTGGTGCAAGCTCAAATCTTCCATTAGATTTTTCGTGGTCGGCCAGTTCTTGTTGTCGATATGTATATTAAGGTCACCTAAAACTATAAAGTTGGTCTATTGAACTGCATAATCCGGAATCGTGTCCGCTAAGCTTTTTTACAAAAGTCGCAGCTGAGCCCGGAGGGCGATAAATTAAAAACCCTGCTAAGGGGGGGGCGTGGTCTCGCTGCAGCTGAGGTGAGACGCACGCGCTGGGAGCTCCGACCGGCCGCTGCCTTCTCTAGCTTCTAAAGCGGTGCTGGGGCAACATCGACGAACCTGCCTCACCTGCCTGGACAGCGGAACCGACGGGGCACTCCCTGGCGAGAGGACACCTCTCTGGACTGTGCCTTTGCGGGGCTGGTCCCGGCCTTCCTTTGCCGCCGCGGCCAAATCCCGGCAGCCGCCATCTTGTTCACGCCAGGCCCCGACCTCCATTTGCTGCTGGGGGCTGCCGGGGCTCCTGCTCATCGCCTCTGCCCGCTGGAAGTCACCTTCAGGGCTCCAGTCCACGGAGCGGACAGTCGGGACGCCCGGGGTGTTGCCGCTTGGCGGAGGACTTCTGCGCCCTGATTCCGGCGCCCGCCATCTTGGGCCTTCCGCCCACGGCCTGCGGATACGGGGCGGTCGGCGGCCCTTGTTGCTGCGGCGGCCCACCTGAGACGCTAGGCCCCCTCGAGGCTGGAGGGGGTCCCGGGCGGCTTGTGGCGCCCCCTCACTGCGACCGGAGGCACTTTCTGCTGGATGGGACCGGCTGATGATCGGCTGTGCCGCGGCCTGAACCTGCGGGCGTCCTGGACCTGGTGAGTCCTCCGTTGAGCGGGGGCCCTCTTTCCTTCCTCCTCACATTGTTTGGGTGCGTTCCGCTCTTTCCCGGGCTGGGGGAGCCCGCAACTGGCCTGAGATTCCACGCGCGACCCCCCGTTGGCGGAACCGCATGGTGGTGGTGCGCATCACGCCTTGACATATTGCGGGGGTGTCTGCCGGGATTTTTCGGTGCCCCCTGACATCCACGCTAGCGATCCTTCCCCCCAACCCATCATCCTTCTGCTGGACGCTCCCCTCTGCCCGCTGGTGCCATCCTGCCATCGGTGTGCGCGGAGGGCCTATGCACCCCTGCTCTTCTGGCGGCGAAGTGCGGCACGAACAGAGTCTGCTCCCTACCCCAGCCCCCTACATAGTGGGAGAATCTTGAGCCTTGCCTGGGCCCCCCAGCCCCTTCTTGATCGCTGCGGCACTGGACCCGGCAACTTTCTGGCCTGCGGATCTGGTCCTCGATGGGGGCCATCTTGACTACATCAATTCCTGCCGCCTCCTCCCTCTTGGACGTTGGCCTCCCTTCTCGGGGTGGGGTTCTTGCTGGCTGCCGAGGTGAGCCCGTAGGGGCATTGGACTCCGGGTGGACGGTTCCTACACCTGGGGCATGGCGGCTTGCTGAGAGGTCTCCCATCGGCCTAGTCGCACCCCACCAGTCATCACCCCCTCTCTTGCTCGCTCCAGGTAGTCTCATCTTGCGAGCCTACACCGCGGCGCCCCCGCCACCCCCTAGAGGCCCGTGAAGCCTCTGGACACTCCTTGCCTCCTTCATTGACTGCCTAATCTGGGCCCTGTGGCGAGGGGATCTGTGAGGCCATGACTCGCATGAAAGCTGTAAAGGACACGGCGATACCCTCGAAAGATAACCCTGTTGCGGCACTTTGGAACAAGCCTGGCTCTACAGGCTCTGGCGACATGTCCTCATCGGCAGGTGGGGCCTCTGAACCCGTCACTCAATCTTTCATGGCTAGTTTATGTAGGAACTGAAATCTGAAATTGGCTCGCTCCGCTTTGAAGTTCACTCCTGTGTCAGGGAGCTCAGGAAGGAGGTTACGGTGATCGGTGAGAGGGTCGATGACCTCGAGAAAACAGTGGATGCCCGCACGGAAGATCCAGAACAGCTATGGCAATGTCTGGCCACCCTAGAAGAGCAACACATCGACCTCCAACTCAAGCAAGAGGACTTGGAAAATCGGGGGCGTCGCAACAACTTACGCCTCCGAGGGGTGCCTATGAGAGCCGAGGGAACGGACATCATGACCTTTGTTGCCAACCTACTCCAGGACATACGGGGCGATGATGATCTCTCCCCCCCCGGCACTTGATCGTGCACATTGCGTCTCGGGCCCCCATGGTCGCCCTGGTCTTGTCCCTGACATCTTGCCCCGGATCCATTTTTTCACTGAAAAAGAGGCAATCCTTAAAGCTGCACGCTCCAAACCAGAGC
Source organism: Calotriton arnoldi (assembly GCA_963921515.1). Lineage (NCBI taxonomy): Eukaryota > Metazoa > Chordata > Amphibia > Caudata > Salamandridae > Calotriton > Calotriton arnoldi. The sequence continues at coordinate 332,013 of CAWUFW010000902.1, forward strand.
TTAAATGCAATGATGCCACGATCCAGCTCTTTCAGGACCTTGCACCCACTACACTACGGCGTCGTAGGGACTTCAAGCCCGTCACGGACAAGCTGAGAAGTCTGGGCATCCAATACCAGTGGGGTCATCCCTTTGCTCTTATTTTCCAATGGGAATCCAAACGCAGGGTGGTACAATCTCTCCAGGAGGCTGCGCAATTGCTCCAACTTTCCCTTACGCCACCACCTAGCCCTACCAGATTGCCTCCCCTGAAAAGGGAACCAGCGAAATCACAATGGTCACAGATACGTCGCCCCCACCGTTTGTCTCGCCCTGATGTCCAGGCCTCCTCGCAGGCCAGACAGGATGTCATACAACACATCCGCTCGATGGAGATGGGGTGCTCCACCTCAAGTTCTCGCCCCACAATGCCTTAACAAGCAGCCTCCTGCCTCAAGACACTACAATCCTTCCTGATCTCTCCAGTGGCCTCTAGTGATGGATGAGACGGACTCACGTGCTCTTCCATGGACTCTCCCCAGCACTGTAAGCATTTTGGTAGCGGCCTCGGAGTACTCCCCAGGAGATGACTCTTCGCCTGGAGACCCACCCCTTACCTGCTCCTTGGAGAGTGACTCCTCCGGGATGGCTTGTGCCGGTGAGCCTAGCCTATTCCCTTTCTGGAACAGGGACCCTACGGCCCGGTTGGCCGAGTTGGATTCGCTTTTTTGGTTCTTTGTGTTCTCTTCTTATGCTTTTTTCCTCCTTTCTCTTCTCTCTTTCTGTCGGGAGGGTGGCACTTTGTGGCATGGGATCATGCCTCTATGCACTAGGGTGGCTCCCCTCTTTACCCTCATCCTCGCCTCATGCAGTCTCTCCCGCTGCTGCTTGCGCCTGGCCTCACCCCTCACTAGTCATGACCAACACACCCTGCTTGAAATTCCTGTCCCTTAATGTGAAGGGACTTAACTCCCCTAATAAGCGGCGTCAGGTATGGCGCTATCTCCTACAGCTGAATCCTGATATAATTTTTCATCAGGAGGCTCACCTGGTCAAGGCGGATGTAGCCCGCATGGCCCACCCTCGCTACCCGCTCCAATTCTGGGCGTCTGCCCCTTCTAAAGTTGCTGGAGTGGCAATTCTTTGTCGGGCTGGCATTCAACAGGGGGATCCCAAAGTAATTTGCAACCCTGATGGCAGGTTTCTCAAAGTGGCGGTCAGAATCGGTCGTAGGACCATTACTCTCTGTAATATTTATGCTCCTAATCAGGCCCAGGACCTTTATCTCCGGGAGACGTTACAGGAACGAGTGTCGTGTACGGACTCCTCTCTCATCATAGGGGGTGATTTTAACTTGGTGTGGGATGCTAACATGGACCGCAGTGACGACTCATTCCATGGGGCGGGGGCCATGTCTTCCACCCTAAAAAAACAATTGACGGACTTAGGCTTAATAGATGCCTGGCGTTATCACTCTCCTGACTTACACGACTACTCGTACTACTCCCATGTTCATCGCTCTTACTCGCGCATTGATTATTTTTTTATCTCACATTCTCTGATTGGAGAGACGCTATCGGCATCTATGTCGGACATCTCGATCTCTGACCACGCTCCCATTGAACTTCTCTTAAGAGATCTGACTACCCATAGTGGCCGCCCGCCGCGCTGGCGGCTCCCTCCTCACATCCTCCGGGACCCGGTCGATGTTGCGGAACTTAAAACCGCCATTATCTCTTACTTCGAGACGAATGATATACCAGAGACTCCCTTCCCTGTGGTCTGGGATGCCTTCAAGGCCACTATCCGCGGGCATATCACATCCATAGCGAGTGCCCGGGCGCGGGAGTCACGCCTTTTTGAATCCACCCTCTCATGCGACATAAAGGCGCTTGAGAAGCTCGATCAGGACCAGCCACGGGTCACTTACAAACGACGCCTGGCCATGCTCCGAGGTCAGCTCCGTGCACACCGCACCAACAAGGCTGAGCGGGCTCTTCTAGTTCTTAAGCAGCGCTATTATGAAGGAGGGGACAATGTGGGCACAGTTCTTGCTCGGCGATTACGGACGCGAGCGGCCAAAGCGCGCATAGCCAATATTAAGTGCCCTGATGACACTCGAGCCACCACTGAGGCGGCTAAACTTAAAGCTTCCCATGCATATTACTCGTCTCTCTACGCTAAGGAGACGCCCCTCCCGGAGCAGATCCAGGCTGTCCTAGATAACTGCCCCATGTCTTCGATAAATCCATGTCATGCACAGCTGCTGGAGGAACCGCTCTCCCAGAGCGAACTTGCTGGTGCTCTGAAGGATCTTCCTCTTGGAAAATCTCCGGGTCCGGACGGATTGCCACTTTCCTTCTATCGTGTCTTTCTTCCGCAGCTTCAACCCCATCTTCTTCGACTTTTTAACTCTTTCACGGACACGATAGGTCCTTCTTCATCCATGGGATTGGCCGAAATAGCCCTACTTCCTAAGCCAGGCAAAGACCCCACACTCTGCTCCTCTTTTCGCCCTATTGCACTTCTCAACACAGATCTCAAAATATATACTAAAATCCTAGCCAAGCGCCTAGATCCCCATCTTCCAGGCCTTATCGACCCCGACCAGGTCGGCTTTATTCGCCATCGACAGGGGGCAGACAATGTGAGACGAGTTGCGCACCTTGTTGGGAAAGCCCAGTCATGCTTGATCTCCGAATGGATGGCATGGGAAAGCGAGACGGTGTGGTTCCATATGGACACAGGGGTGACTGGGCGCTCTATATGGGACCTACCATGGCATCACTGGGCCTCTCGCTTGTGGAGCAGATTAATTAATAACCTGCTGGTGCAGGGATCACCACTTCGCCACGGGTTCTTATCAAAATGAGGAGGACTCGACACTGGAGCGAAGGCAAACCATGGATAGTTTAATCATTCATGAATGGGTCTCCATCCGACAAGTACCAAAAGATACCCAAGGATAAAAGCACACTGAACGATGGTTACATGGGTTTATATAGGGAAAATCACAGACTAGGAACGCCCTGAGGTAAATAGAGCTTTGGGAAGAACACACAAATGAGACAATCAGTAAGAATCAACAACTTTGGTGCCTTGTGTAACTGTCGCGTTTTGAGGCTGCACAACAAGATAGGCTTATTTGAACAAACTTTATCTAAGGCTTTACCATTATTTAAAACACACACGAAACCCACAGTGCAGACATCAGCTGTTCTTTTGTGCTGACTTTGCATGTTTACGCATCCTACAATGTCTCAACTTTAGATTCGTGACCTAGTGTTTATACAGATGTGATGTCAAGGATAGAGTCAGGCTGAAAACAGGTCAAAGGTGAGCATAGATGAGGCACAGCTGAATGAGAAAACGAGAGATTCAGACTTTAAGGTTTCACAGTCCTTCCTTTTCAGCTGTGCTGAATTTATTCTAAGGGATATATGTATTAATCATGTACATTAATATTCATTAGGTCATGGATTTCAGTGTGCATAATCATTTCTCTATTCAATTCATGAACATTGACTGGGGAAGGTTTAATACTATTACAGATATTTATACAAGTGGTGCATATCATAGGGGCACATTGAATGCAGCAGCAACAAGTGAGAAAGATGGCTCCTATGATTACTATTCCAGTTAACAATTTCCAAGCCCAAGTGGAGATAAGTCCCCGTAACCAGTCAGACCAGGACCATGTTCCCTGGTCTTGGTGTATTTCTGCAGCTATTTTATGTAATTTTGAAATGGCATTATAGACAGATGGGGCGTGGTCAGGTATGAACACACAACAGCTACTACCAATGATGCGGCATGCTCCACCACGATCAGCGAGCACTACATCAAGCACCATCCTATTTTGAAGAGTTACAATTCTTGTAATTTGGAGCTCTTCTGTAATATTGCCTAGAGCCATTGCTGTCTGATTAGTTACTGCTTCTACTACTCGGGTTAGGCGTCTAATTTTCCTACTATTTAGGGCTGCACCAACGAAGAAGAGTCCCAAATTAAAATCTACATATTGCTGCAAGGCTGTATCAGTCTGATCTACTTCATCACTATTTATGGTCCGTTTGAATCTATTTAAAGAGATGTCATTAAATAATTTCAGGTCTTTGTGATAAGAGGCAGGTGCTAAAAACACAGGAGGAAGTAAGAAAGACACATAACAGATGCCAGACCAACTGACTGGTAGATGATAGTAACCCTTGCTACCACAGATAAAGTAAGTATTGTGTGAGGACAAGAAGCTACTGTTATTTGTTCCAGTAATGTTTAGTACTGTTGTACAGTCACTTTTTCCCACAGGAATACTGCCAATACTGCTCACACAAAGTTCTGCTCGGGCTCTGGCTACAGCGATAATAGGAGGCCCATTACCCTTAGCTGTTCGGGTGTTGGGGAGGACATATTTGGTGGAGGAATTCCCTCTGCGATACTCCTCCATTTCCCATACAGTTCCATTGGCTTGGGGATCTCCTTCCTCATTGGGGTAACACACTCTGTTGAGCTGGGCGTTGAGTCCACCTACATCAGCAAAAACTTTGTGACTTATTTCAGAGGCCCACAATAATGCGAACCAGGCTCTACAGGAGCCATTATGTGAGAATGGCAAGGGGATAAAAGGCGTTCCTCCCTTCTTCTGGTGAGTTGGCATCATTCCACACACCCAGCAGTTGGTAGAGTTCGTAGCATTGTGGGTATGATGTAGCATTTGTATAAAAGTGTTATTGAGGTAGGACATCCGGTGCTTTTTCTCATGGTAGGGAAGAGTGTAATAAAAGTGTTCTGTGGGGACAGGAGCAGTAGCGGGCAATAGGTTTCGAGCCGGAATCACTTTCTCCATTGTCCAAAAGACTGCTGCCAAGATTATCTAAAGTATGATCAGAGTCACCATACACAGAGGCTTGTCTTTGTTTTGCAACTGCAACTTAGATCCCAGTCTCTGCATGTCTCCTTCTCGGTATCGATACACCACAGGTCGGAGAGAGATCCAGGCAACACTGAACACGTATCACAATCCCCTCTGAACCTAGTTCAGCCGATTCTGTGATCCCACTGTGTTGCAGCCGAACCGTTCCACTAATTGAAATCGGTCCTCCGATATCTCTATCTGCTCCTTCCCTTCCTTGGACGCAAATCGTACCTTGTTACTGAAGGCGTAGTTTGATCAGGAAACAAAGTATCTTCATTCAGAGGAGCAACACTTTTCTGAGTCTGCAAGATATCCTTCAGATCGTTTCTGCCTTCTAGCTGGAGAACAGTTGCTGGGATTCGTTTGCAGTGCCCTGCATGGATCCAGTGGCATCTGTTGGTGACGCGGATAGCAGTTCGGGTTGCCAGCAGCACTTGCTCAATGTTCTTCCAACGAGGTTCCAGATTCTTAGCACGCTGGAAATTTTTTAGGACCACGAAATCTCCGGGTTCGAGACCATGGGCCGGACCCTCTGATTTGTCTGGAATAGCTTCACGCACCTGCTGATGAACCAGAAACAATTTTTCAGTCAAGTTTCTAAGATAGTCACTCAAAACAGGGTACTGTATTTCTTTAATCATATTTGGTCTTGGGGGTCCCCATACATTCATAGGCCTACCAAAGACTATCTCGTAGGGAGAAAGTCCAATCTTACTGTGTGGAATGGAACGAACAGATAGCAAAGCGAGTGGCAAAGCATCTGGCCATTTAAGGCCCGTTGTTGCTTGAATTTTTGCCAATTTGAGTTTCAGGGTGGCATTGTATCTTTCTACCAAACCTGCTGCCTGGGGATAATTAGCAGCATGAAACTTCTGCTTTACCCCTAAACCTTTCATTAGGTACTCTATTATCTGGCCAGTGAAGTGGGGGCCATTATCGCTCCATAAAACTCTACAAACCCGAAAACGGGGGAAAAATTCTTTCAACAGAACTTTAGCTGTTGTCAAGGCTGTGTTATCTTTGGTGTGATAGGCTTCCACCCACTTACTAAAGGAACAAACCACAACTAGTACGTATTTTAGGTTGTTACAGCGCTCCAATTGGATGTAGTCCATCTGGAGTGCTTCAAAGGGCACTTGAGGCGGAGAAAATCCACCAGTAGGGGTTGATATTCCCTTCCCAGGATTGTGCTGTAAGCAAATCATACAATTTTTAACTACATGCTCAGCCGTTTTCTGAATGAGCGGACTATCCCAGACTGGATTCAATTGGGAAATGATGTTTTTGGCACTAACGTGAGCAGGTCCATGAGCCATAGTCACAAAAGGTAATACATAAGCATAGGGCAATTTCCATTTCAACATGTCTTTTGATCTCCAACATCCCTCATCATCTAATTCTCCTTCCTTTTGCCATTCTGCCCTTTCCTGTTCAGTGGCTGACTGCTGTATGTCCTTAACTTCTGCATACAGGTTTTCCCATCTTTCAGCTTGGGATCATAACACATACATTTTACTTGCGAGTGCACTTGCAGTCTCTCGTGCAACTTCGTCAACAAAAGCATTTCCTTGTCCCACCTTGGCTGTAACTTTCTTGTGGGCACTACATTTGATAATGGCTACACTCTTCGGCAATGTCAAAGCAGTAAGAAGACTATTTACCAATTCACCATGTTGTATTTTAGAGCCATGGGAGGGTAGGAATCCCCGTTCCTTCCAGAGCTTGCCAAAGTCGTGTGCCACACCAAATGCATACTGACTATCTGTATAAATATTCACTCTTAATCCTTCACTAAGTTCACAAGCCCTCAAAAGCGCAATGAGTTCAGCTGCTTGGGCAGATTTTTGTGGGATGCGGGCTGTTTCTACCACAGTCTGCAGGGTGGTAATGGTATAAGATGCAGAGGTGGTGCCATCAGGCAGTTTTAAACAGGACCCATCCACCCATAGTTCTCCCTCAGGGTCTAATAAAGGTGTATCCTTTAGATCTATTCTTCCCTTAGTCTGTTCTTCTGTTAGGAAAATGCAATCATGCAAATCATGCACTTGTTCAGCTGGCAAAGGTAGCAATGTAGCTGGGTTCAATGTCAAACATCTCTTGAGTGTGATATGAGGTGCCAAAAGTGAAAGTTCATATCCTGTGAGTCTAGCGCTAGTCAAGTGTTGTGTCTTAGTCTGATTCAGGAGTGCATCCACGGAATGTGGTACCATGACCATAAGCTTATTACTCAACACTATTCCCTCAGATTGGCGTATAGAAATTGCTGTGGCGGCAACCGCTCTTAGACAACCTGGGAGTCCTCTGGCTACTGGGTCTAATACAGCTGAGAAATAAGCACATGGACGATGCTTATTACCATATGGTTGTGTCAAAACTGAGAATGCACATCCTTCTCTCTCGTGTACATATAGTATGAAAGGCTTTGTATAGTCCGGAGTGCCTAACACTGGAGCAGAGCAAAGGGATGCACGGAGCTGCTGATATGCTTCCTGACATTCGAATGTCCATGGTAGAGGAGAGGGAGTGTCTTTAGTAACAAGGGACAAAAGAGGTTTGATAATTAGTGAGAAGTTGGGGATCCACTGTCTACAGTAGGAAGTAATACCAATAAGTGCCCTGACTTCTTTTTGAGTACTTGGAATAGGAATTTTTAGGATAGTTTGAATCCTGTCTTTGGTCAGAGTGCGGCCTTCCTTAGACAAGAGGTGACCTAGATAAGTGACCTCAGACTGACAATATTGTAGCTTATTCTTAGAGACCTTATGTCCCTTAACAGCAAGATGATGCAATAGAGAGAGAGTGGCTTCTTTACAATGCTCAACTGTGTCTGCGGCTAGCAGAATGTCATCGACATATTGCACAAGTGTAACTCCTGGTGGCAAAAGAAGTTCATCCAACTGTCGTTTAAGTGCCTGACTATAAATGCTAGGACTTTCTGTATAGCCTTGTGGAGCTCTACTAAATCTGAATGAATGGCCCCGTAATGAGAAACCAAAAAGATATCGGCTCTCCTCATGTATAGGAATAGAGAAGAAGGCATTCTTAAGGTCAATGACAGAGAATACAGTAGCTGTAGACGGAATTAATGTCAACAAAGTCGTAATATCTGAGACGACAGGATATTGAGGGATAACTATTTTATTGACTTCTCTCAAGTCAATCACAAATCTGTTAATCTTATCCCCTGTTCCATCACCCCGTTTTAGAATGGGGAGAATGGGACTATTGCATACATTAGAGGAAACTTCCTCAACAACTCCTGTACGTATCATGTCATCAATGATAGAAATCAATGCATCTTCACCTTCTTTTGATATCTTATATTTCGGGACCCTTGGTAAGGAAGCACACTCCCGAACCTGTGTGTATACTGGGGAAATGTCCATTCTTCCCACATCTGTGTCAGCAGTAGCCCAAACACATGCAGGGACAGAATCAAGATCCGAACATAAAGAAAAATTATATTGTTTAGGCAATATCTTTTTCCCAAAAATGACACGTACTCCAGATGGGGAACAATGTATAGTAGCATGGAAATATTTCAAAAGATCAAGTCCCATCAGATTATCTGGAGCATGTGGGGAAGTAAAAAGGGGCTGTAGTGATGAAATTCTCAACCTGCAAAGGTAGTTTTTGGGACACAGGGCTAGGAGTTGGTGTTCCATCAAACCCTATCGATGTGATCACTTGGCCAGACAAGGGTGTCCCAGGGACCAGTTTCTGAGATATCGCACTGCGTGTTGCCCCTGTATCCACTAAAACCTTTTGCTCCTGCCCAAGTATGGTTGCTGTTACATAGGGCCCTGACTGATCTACAGGTATCTCAACTGGTCCTCCTTGTCCTACGCTGTCCTAGGCAAAATGTGTTCCCACAGTTTCTTCTGATTCCCAATCTTCCATAGAATATTGATTATTTCTTTGATCGAAATAATTTCCTGACCTATTCCTCTCTGGAGCTTGAACCTGCTGTGGCTGCTGTCGGGGAGCTAAAGTCCCTTGATTACTGTTCACCTGTCCCCTTCCTTTTCCACCAGCAGCTAAAACAGGACATTCAGAACGCCAATGTCCCTTCTCCTTGCAATAAGCACATTGATCTAGCCCTAGTGGAGTTTGTCTACGCGGTGGCCCTCCTGGAGGTGGTTGTCTATAATTCTGACCATAATTTTGACCACGGCCCCTACCTTGAGGTCCATAGGCCTGAACCATCCTTACCTTAGTTTTCAATTCTTTTAATTTTCCTTCTTTTCGTTCTTGCTCAGCGGTCACCTGATTCTGATAATACTGAGCCATATCTAACATAGCTTTCGGGGTTACTGAAGCCCATGTGCTCTCTGAATTCTTTAAGCGAACAGATATTTCTGGGAGTAAATTCCCTACGAATCGGTCTACAAATAAATGTGCACACGTAGGTGGAGATGTATCTTGTCCACTAAAATCATGGAATACTTCCTCAAAGCGAGTAAAGAAATCAGGGACGGCCTCTCCCTGTTTTTGTTTACAAGCAGTAAGGAGTGCCCAGTCTATTTTCCTAGCTGGAACCATCGTTTTTATATAAGTAAGTATGTTACCAGGCAGATCCAATATGAGCTGACTAGGTTTCTGACCAGGTTTCCTATCCCTATCGGCTGCTATTATGGCAGTCCAATCTCCTCCCAAATCAACGGCATGATCCTGTTTCCGGGTAAGTCGCCACATATCTGGGGGCAGGATCATACCAAAAACATATCAATATCTGCTAAGGTCATAATACAAGAATCAATGGCTGCCTGTACATCATCATAAAATCCTCTAGGATTTTTCCGTATGTCTGGTAAGGAGGCTTTTAAAGTGAGTACATCCGTCCTTTTCCAGGGCGTATATATCCAATTATACAAAAAATGGGCTCTAGCATCAGCACTATTTGGGTCATTATTGTCTGCATTCCCTCTTCCAGGAATGAACTGTGGCGCAGCTTCCCTCATAGGTCTTATTCGGGGAGAGGAAGAGAGTTCATCACAATATCCAATTATTGTTACTATGGCAGTGTTAATTCTGCTTACAGGGAAGGCTCCTATCTGACACTGTCTATTAATAGCTCTAACATCATCTGGGCCATTTCGTCCTGTAATCATCTCCCATTGAACCATAAGTTGATGAGAAAGCTTATTTATAAGACAAAGAAGCTCGCCCTCAGAGAAATCTTGTATCTGATCTATCATTTCTCCTACCTCCATTTCTAAATCACTCAACCAATTTAATACCATTAATCTTATCGCATCCTGACGTGATTGAGATACAGTAGAGCAAAGAACTCGAGGAGTCAGGACAGATGCAGGAAGCACAGAATCATTAGACATTTCAAATGCAGTGGACTGAGGTGGAGGCGCAGAGGCTTGGGGTGGGGGTGCAGTGGCCTGGGTTGGAGGGGGTAAGAAATGTACCGGTACTGGTTGGAAAATAGGGAGCTGTACAACTGCGGGCAAAGGAGTTGGAACCGGGGGTACAGGGGGAACAACATTCGGTGGTCCTGGAGGAAGAGGTGTTAAAGGTACATATGGGGGTGGGGGTCGTTCTATCAACAACCCATCAATATCTGAATCCACATCTTCTTGGTGGACCTGAAATGCTACAGTTGGTCTAACTATATATTCCTTAGATGTTAATAATCTATGCTCTCTATCTAAACATTCCTTTTTCTCCTGAACTTCCTTATCCTTCAATTCCTTATACTTTTGATACTCTGTCTTCCTTTCCTGTTTCCTTTGTATCTTTTCTGCCTTGAGCTGCCGCTCCTTCACTTCTTTCCTCCACATCCGCAAACTGTCAAACATAGCCGGCCTAACTTTCTTTAAAAACAATCGTTTCTCTAGATACTCGAGTTTGTGAGGGTCCATAGTTCCCTCTAATGGCCATTGTAACTGGGGATCCCCTTTTGTATATTTGTTCCATAATGCATTATACATGATGGGACAAATACCATATTTGATGTACATCTCAAAATTCGGTGTACCTTCTGGTGGCGCCGGCTGACTTGCTTCCAACATGCTCTGCTTATCGCAGCAGCAACAACAAAACTTCCAAAGGGTGCTAAACACAGGCATGTTATATAAGATAAAAAAACTTATAAACAGAGAGAAATAAAAAATATTCTCACATTACCTGTAAGAAAAAATGTTAGTCAAAACAAATAGCAAGTCTCAAAACAAAGCCTAGGTTGCAAAATTCAAAACAGAGTCTGAACGGATTACCAAATTCCGACCAGTTTACTAATCAAATACCAAGTCAAGAAAAATACCAAGTCAAGCAAAAATCAAACAGATCCTAACCAAAGGAACAAATGAACCGGTTCAATACAGATTTACCTCATGCGTAGTCTTCGACTCCCACCTGTCGATCCTCCCTGATCCAAAGAAAATCACCGACCCAAAACCCCAGTCTAGGCCAGCAGCCGCCAGGAAGATCAGAGTCGGAGAGCTGAAAAATCACCTTGGACCATGAGCAACACTAGTCTCTTCAGGTGGGGCGCCCCTCAGTGAAGTTCAACTTACCAACCCGATCTCTTCTCCTGGTCCAACTTCAAGCCTTTGATCAAGCCCCACGTTGGGTGCCAATTTGTGGAGCAGATTAATTAATAACCTGCTGGTGCAGGGATCACCACTTCGCCACGGGTTCTTATCAAAATGAGGAGGACTCGACACTGGAGCGAAGGCAAACCATGGATAGTTTAATCATTCATGAATGGGTCTCCATCCGACAAGTACCAAAAGATGCCCAAGGATAAAAGCACACTGAACGATGGTTACATGGGTTTATATAGGGAAAATCACAGACTAGGAATGCCCAGAGGTAAATAGAGCTTTGGGAAGAACACACAAATGAGACAATCGGTAAGAATCAACAACCTTGGTGCCTTGTGTAACTGTCGCGTTTTGAGGCTGCACAACAAGATAGGCTTATCTGAACAAACTTTATCTAAGGCTTTACCATTGTTTAAAACACACACGATACCCACAGTGCAGACATCAGCTGTTCTTTTGTGCTGACTTTGCATGTTTACGCAGCCTACAATGTCTCAACTTTAGATTCGTGACCTAGTGTTTATACAGAAGTGATGTCAAGGATAGAGTCAGGCTGAAAACAGGTCAAAGGTGAGCATAGATGAGGCACAGCTGAATGAGAAAACGAGAGATTCAGATTTTAAGGTTTCACACGCTCCCGCAGAGCGTACATAGCTCTTCCCACCAAGACTGTCCTCGACATCTGGGACAAGGTAGCCATGTCCAAAGGCCTCACTACCTTACCATCCCCCCACACTCCCATTGCTGGCAACTCCCTCTTCCCACCTGCCCTACATCCCCCATATTCGCCGAGTGGCTGGATGGCGGGTGCCGAACAATCAGGGACCTTTACGTAGGGGCCACCTTCAAGACTTTTGAACAATGTAAACAGGAGTTCCAACTCCCCGAAGGGGCTCGACTACAATATTTGCAACTTTGACATTGGTTACACACCGAGTCTCTGACACAGGCAGCCACACGTGCCCTTACTCCCTTTGAGCGGCTGGTTCGCTCATTTGATAACTCCAAGGGCCTCATATCTCGTACGTATCATATTCTCCAGCACTCCCCGCGGATAGCCCTGCATCCCTATCAGTCTCGATGGCAATCCGAGCTGTCTTCAGACATCACACCCATACAATGGGATCGTCTTTGGCGCGACATTCCAAAGGTCTATCGATGCATCTCCCAGCGGGAAACTGCTTATAAGGTTATGACCCAATGGTACTACACCCCTCACAGGCTACATAAAATGTTCCCCACATCCTCTCCTCTTTGCTGGCGATGCTCGAACTCTCCCGGAGATTTCCTTCACATCTGTTGGACTTGCCCACTTCTGGCCACATACTGGAAAGAGATCCTCAGCCACATCAAATTGGTTCTTGGCTTCCCCCTGCCTGAAACTCCAGCCACGGTTCTATTGGGTATCAAGCCTGATAATTTACGCGCACTGACACGTAGAGACTGGCATATCTGTCTTCATATGTTGGGCGTGGCTAAACAACTCATAGCCCCATACTGGAAAAAAGCGGAGACTCCCCCAGTCACTATTTGGTTCACTCGCCTGTGGCATACTATGGCGATGGAACTACTCACTGCGCGCTTACAGTCCCGAGACACCCATTTCACCAAACTCTGGCAACCACTAATAGATCATTTCTGTAAGCTAGAACATGCCCGTCTTCAGCCCCCGAAACTCCGGGCTCTACGCTTTTTTGAAGACGCAGTACATCTCCCTATCTCCGACACACTCAGTCCTAAAGCCCCCCCCTTCCCCTCTTCCAGTCGTCCCGGCCACGCTCTCTGCAATAACCACCCCTCGTGTCCTACTCTCCCTCTCTCATCTCTTCCTCCTCTTCTATTTGTCTCTTTTTTCTTGTTTATTTTATTTTTTCATTTTATATCTTCTAAGAGTATTGGGGGGCTCCTCCCCTCCTCTCACTTTTCCTCTCCTCTCGTTTGTTTATTGTTCTATGTTTGGGTTCATTTGTTTGTTATGGTTCTTCCCATTTGGAGAAGCTCTAAAACTTGCAATTACCACATTTGATTGTCACACTACGCGGCCGGCCCTGCTTGGGTTGTAGGCGACTTGCTGTGTAACCCAATATCCATGCATAGCCTCACAATGCCTCACCCTTGCCTTCTGATCGTTTACCTAATCACGGGGCCGGCCCGCCAAAGGGTTGTAGGCGACATGCTGTGTACATGCTGATTCTTCTTCTCTTCCCTAATAAAACAGATTTACGCCCCAAAAAAAAAAAAACCCTGCTAACGTGAGTTGACTATTCAGGGTTAAGCTGAAAAAGGCTGCCTCAGAATTAGTAATGTTTATCGGCTTCAGCTGGCAACACAGACTACTTTTAAAAATTATCTCCAAGCCTCCCCCCCTAAATAGGGGGCAGTCGAGTCATAGTATGGCGTAGCTGTGGGGAATCGCATCTAATATGTCAGGGGCTGAGACTTCTGTAAGCCATGTTTCAGTTAAAAAAAAGTGCGTCGGGCTGGAGTTCTAAGATTAAGTCTGCTATCTCCGTTTTGTGTTTAGACAGAGAGCGGCAATTTAATAGTAGGCATTGCTTATTCCCAAGGTCTAACTGGCTAGTCTTACCCGAAGGATTTACTGTGTGTTGTTCATCCAACTGGAAATCACAGCTGCTGCATCCTTTGGGGCTTCGGGATAGGTTTAAAGTGTGAAAGCACATATCTCTCACGGGGCAGTTAAGCTTCATTAGTTCACTTCGTGAGTAGTATACATGCCTTGCAACATGTGACCTGCTAGTGGGGGACTGGACGGAGTGCAGAGCAGGGGTCCTGGCCCCTGGCACAGTCCAGGCGCAGACAAGCGCAGACCGGCTTGCCTTTGGCACGTGCGGCGTGTCCTCTGCGCCGCTGCACAGCTGCCATGAATTTGTAGCCCGCCTCTAGGGGCATGGCTACGGTCCGACTCCGGGGATCGAGAGCAGCTGTCTAGCGTGGCAAGCAAGCAAGAAGGAGCAAGCCAGAACTGCAATGCAGTGCAAGAAGTAAAAACAAAAGCCAACAAGGTGAGATAAATTAAAAACATGCATCTTAAACGCAGAGTTCAGGGGAGCCAGGCACTTCCCAGCACCTAGTGCGCTTACAAGGAACGAAAAGAAATGAAGAGTAATAAGGGAAATGATAAGTAATAAGGGTGATGCGGGAGCCAGGCACTTCCCAGCGCCTCGTGCACTTACAAGGAACGAAAAGAAATGAGGAGTAATAAGGGAAATAATAAGTAATAAGGGTGATGCGAGAGCCAGGCACCTCCCAGCGCCTAGTGCGCTTACAAGGAATGCAAAAGTGAAAAGTTAAAAAACACGGGCAAGTTAGGCTCGGTATAGGTTTCTCACCAAGAAAAGGAATCTATTAGGGCCACGCAGCTGCCATGAACTTGTAGCCTGCCTCTACGGCGTGGCTATGGTCCGACTCGGGAGATTGAGAGCAGCTGACTAACGCAGCAAGCAGGCAAGAAGGAGCAAGCCAAAACTGCAATGCAGTGCAAGTAGTAAAAACAGAAACTAACAAGGTGAGATAAATTAAAAACATGCATCCTATAACGCAGAGTGCAGAGGAGCCAGGCACCTCCCAGCGCCTAGTGCGCTTACAAGGATCGAAAAGAAATGGAGAACAATAAGGGAAATAATAAGTAATAAGGGTGATGCGGGAGCCAGGCAACTCTCACCGCCTATTGCGCTTACAAGGAACCAAAAGTGACAAGTTTAAAAACACAGGCCAGTTAGGCTCGGTATAGGTTTCTCACCAAGGAAAGGAATTCCAGAGGCCAGTCCTGAGACTACTGTCCATAGACCCATATGGTCACTGTGTGTCATTGCCTTAGAACAGACGCCTTACTCCAACATGTCTGGGATCTTACTGTCATATGAGTGATGGTGGCATTGTACAGGAACTTTGCTCATGTGTCACATGTACACTACAGATAGTTGGTTACATCTGCAGAGCAGTTCAGAAGTGCATCACCAGCTGTGTGAGAATGACCAAGCATTCAGAATGTACAATGGAATGTTTATGGTGTCCATTAGATACTGCCACATTTGGCTCTCAGTGACACACATGCCAGCCCTCTCACTGTGACCCTCATCTTGAAATGTAGTCATTCCAATGAGACCAGTGATGTCTTGGACAGTATGAATCAAGTCATTTGTCCAGACTTTTCAGGTGTCTGTCGAATGGTGCAACAGTACTGTACCCTTCAGGAGGACTCAGTAGTGTGCTATGTTAGATGGTGACTAATTTCAGAGTACATTTGGTGTGGCCAAAGGCTACATGATGTCAGTGGGCTGGCCTAGTTAGTATTGGCAAGATCATGAATGAGGCAATTCCTCAGATAACTAAAACAGTGTGCTGTACTGTTTTTGTAGTACTCAGCTTGTGCCCAGTACACATGTAGTGTGTGCACTTTTGATCGATGGTTATGCCATCTGTCTACAAACTCTGTGTTACCCTAGCAGATTAGCTATATCTTTCATGTCAGCTCCGTCTCTTCATCTATTGCGTCCATACAGGTCAACGCCCATCAGAAGATGTCCATGTGGAAAGCATCGCCCGGAAGGTGCGGACCCTGGGGGTCGCTCGTCGATGCAGTGTCCACTGCAGAAAACAGTGGGAGGACCTGAGACGCTAGACCCGGAAGATCGTGGAGGTCCAGCTGGGGATATCCTCCCCAGGCCGAGTGGCACGCACCGGACCCTGACCCCCCTGATGGTCCGCATCATGGCAATGGCGTACCCGGACCTTGATGGGCAGATGCAAGCCCAACAGTAGCTAAGAAGGGGTGAGTATTGGCCTCAGTGAAACTTTCTGCATAACCGTCTATCTTCTTTTTCAGGCAGCTATTTCCCCATCAAGCTTGAAGGTGACACATGTCCCACGCAATGTGAGAGTTGTTGCATGTGTAGGTCTTGCAGTAGTTGCATGCTGATACCCGTAGACTATTGTCCATGTGACCAGGTACTAAGCAGGGTCCAGTCAAATGAAAGTTACCAGAGTTTTAGAATACACAGGGCTTGCCAATGTCACAGGTTGCCTACATTAACAGTTGATGTCATATGTGACAGTGGTCCCAAACAGCCCACTTGTCATCCTTGTGTCTGGAGTGATGCTTCCTCACTACTGTGTCTCATGTGAAGGTGGACCACTTACTTGTGGCATGGCATACAATGCACTCTGGATGCAGACATTGAGCACTACTTCCCCTTGGTAAGTGGGGAATATACAGTATTCTGATGTGGCTGACTCCACTGGTGCCACCTTTATTGATGCCTACATGCTGGTATGTGTACCTACAGGTGATGTACTGTTATATGTATATGATTTGAGGGCCTACATGCATTTCATTCTGATTCCATCATATGGGCATGTGTTGGTTAATGTGTGCATGAGAATATGTTTTGTGTGATGGATGTACAGACTAGGTGTAACCACATATAGGGGTGTGGAGACATGGGTGGGTGAGTCACACATACCCAACGACATTGTTGGATGTTATTAGGCAGAACAAACAGTTGTGGCAATGACACACATGGTGGGAAGACTTGCCGTACTATCTGGCAATGTGAGTTTGCATGCCATTGAGATGGGTGTATTTGTTGAGGTGTGATGGACATGTGCATTTGTGGAGGATGATCCACTGGCTGGTTACATGCATCAGGGAGAGACTGATATGTTGGGGCAATATGTGTGTGTTAACACTAGGGGTGGGCGTCGGACTCCCAATTAATAAAACAGAAACCTCATATACTTTTGGCATAATAACAAGTATTTCTGTCTTTACATTTTTTTATTTTTTTTTTTAAAACCTTTATTTACGTTATATAAAGGCACACATATAGGAAAAAGACAATCTACAATATGCTCATAATATGTGAGAGTCCCGTTACAAAATTACATTTCTCGCAGGTGTCAGAAAAAATCTATATAAGTGCCAATCCTTATAACCCGGTGGCAGGGTATTATGCATCAGAAAGGAGCAAACATGAAGCCTGTTTTAAGTGATCCACCCCTTCCATTTGTCCGTATGCCAGAGTGCACCAGCTTCTGCCTCCCCCAAAAGTGCTCGGTCAACATAAACATAAGTCATTAGTTTGTTAAGGAAGAGGTTCCTGCAATCAGTGGCGGAGATTTCTTTATGCAAAAAAAGGAACAAGTTCCGTGAGTCCCACAGGGATTCTTTACCACAGTTCAAAAGTCTCCAAGCCGTGGGAGGACGTTTCTCGGAGATAGAATGTCCATACAGCACAGTGTCCCAATTCAGCACAGCAATGTCCGCGACATGGAGAAGGAAAGGCTTCACCAAAGTCCAAAAGGCTTGCACCTGCCTGCAGCCCCAGAACAGGTGAAAGACAGTTTCTTCGTGGCCGCAGCGGGAACGTGGGCATTGCGCTGATGGTGCCAATCCTCTGTGATGCTGGAACACCTTTCACTGGCAGGCAGTTGTGTATGCTCATCCATGCCAAGTCCCTCTGGCTGTGTGTGAGATCTCGGTGACCCACCATTCTCCAGACACGCAAGGACTGAGACTCTGACCATTTCCTTCAACCGTTGGTCCGTACCACACCCACATTCCTACAAGACACCAGAGATGTCCTTAAACTAATTGAGACAACCAACCAAGAGGGCACCCAACCTGACGTTCTCTTTACACTAGACGTAGAGGCCCTTTACACAAACATTCCCCAACAGAACACACTTGAGGTTGTGGAGGACATACTTCACAACAACCCATGGTCCTCGCCTACCCCCATAAGCTTCGTCATGGAATGTGCGCACATCGCGTTGACTGAGAATTTTTTTCAATTCGAGGATCGTCTTTTCCACCAGATCTAGGGGACGTCCATGGGCAGTACCTTTGCCCCGAGTCTGGCGTGTCTTTACATGTCGGACTTTGAGGCAAGGTACTTGCTCACCGACTCCAACCCCTATTTGGACAACGTCCAACTGTGGCGACTCTATATAGACGACATCCTGGTCTTCTGGAAAGGCAATGCCAACGAGATTGCTGCCTTCCTTACTTGGATCAATAGCCTTAATCCCTACCTAAAATTTACAGCCAATAGTTCAGAACTAGAACTTCCCTTCCTTGACCTGCTGATCATCAAAAAACAAGACAGACTAGATACCATCACTTATAAAAAACCTACTGACAGCTATTGCCCATTACTCTACCAAAGTTTCCACCCCAAGGCCCTCAGAGAGAACCTACCCTACGGTCAGTTTTTACGCATTCGTAGAAACTGCAGTAATGTGGAGGATTACAAAAGACAAGCGTCAGAATTGAGTACGCACCTAGCTGAGAGACAATACCCACCCAGCACAATAAAAAGTGCCCAGAAAAGAGCCCGTAACACACACAGGTTGGCCCTACTGGAAACACACGCCAAACCTAAGTCTGACCTCATCACATGTGTCACAACTTACACAACTGAATCAAACATGTCAAAAAGGGTCATCAAAAAACATTGGAAAATACTCCAGATAAGAGATTTATCCTTGAGTAAACCTAGGTTCGCATTCAAACGTACCTCAAACATCAAAGACCTACTCATTAACACCAGACCAAAAAGGAATACACCATCAGCCCCCAACACACTGTGGAATCTTCCACCAGTTACTGGACATTACCCTTGTGGACAATGTATAGTCTGTCCCCTCACCTCAGCAACTAAGACCATTGCATTAACCGCCAACTGGACATGGAATCTAAACAAGCATACCAACTGTAACACACGCAATTGTGTTTACTTAATCACTTGCCCCTGTCACCTTCAGTATATGGGGATGACTACACGTCCAGTGAAAACAAGAATCACCGAACATAGAAGTAACATCAGGTGCAGAAAGACCAATACCAAGATGTGTGCACACTATGTTGAACAAAACCATACCCCTAATGACCTACACTGGACCATCCTTGAAGCCTTCCCCAACATCACAAAAGAAGCTCTGTTCAGGAAGGAACAATGTTGGGTTTTCAAACTGGGAGCTCACGACAGGGGACTCAACGACGATATTCCGTGGGCGGAACTGAACCATTAGGGATGACCTTCTAACCATCCTCAATTCCCAGTATCCCCTACCTTACCTCTGTCCATGTATAATACCTCCGCCTAGACACATACCCCTCATTTGAGGTTTCAACCAGTGCCACGGATGCCCAATCTAAGAGACAAGTGCCACGTTGCGCATTTTACTACAGACCTCAGAGTACCTGTCACACTTAGTTGCCCCGTGTTACATCCTGCCTTTCCTCTATAATACTACTGGGTCACGACCTTTATACCATCACTTAGGTCCGCTGCTTTGAACAGCAGGTCAGGTACTACACAATCAAATAACAAGAACCGGTGCCTTTCATACCTTATCCATACACAAGAGTAAACCCCAATTTTTAATTGGTTTTACATCAACCTGCTCCAATAACACCTTGGCGTCAAACAATGGAAATTAGACACTATCCCAAACAGGGCCACATACTATTCACCATATTCCAATGCATCAGTTAATCTGAGCAATTGATTAACTTGGAATTGGTCTTATACTTCCACCTGCTCACAACACTCTTAGCGCCAAATTAGGCTACTGAACGAGATTGCACACTTAGTGTTCGCCACACTTGGTTCAATAAAGCTAACTCGAGAATTTCACACCCAAGATGGCCGCACCGGTTATCTCGCCAGCCTATGCACGCCCCACACGTCTTAATAAAAGCCAGAACCCGGAAGCACCCGGCACAGGGCCAGGAGCAATGGGTAGGATCCACGCTAGTCGTCTGCCTCCCGATGTGAGTATCTCATCGATCTCTGGATTTCCGGTAAGCAAATACCGCACGCCCGCATTTGACAAATGCTTACTTTCTCTACAGCCTTAGAGCAACGACGTGCTCTGCCTCCCCCATCAGCCTTAGGCTACAGCACTAGGGGTGAGTGTTTTTTCCGATGTTTTTTCCTATGCTTTTCCTTTTCAGGCTTAGTACTCCATAAGGATCTATTTGGTATAGTTTAGCACGCGCACGCTACCACCATTTAAACGGTATACGTTAATTTGGGTGCGGTCACTGTTTACCGGCAATTTTAAAACCTAGCGTTTGGCCGGTCTAAGCATATATCCCCTTTATTTCCATGAATGTTGGTTACGCCCGGCATTAGTCATGCAAGGACCATCAATTTCGGTTTACATCAGCACAGGCATGTTCTTCACCGCACGCATGGTCCCCCTGCATCACCACAGTGACTGGCAATTCCTTATCTGCTCATAACACCAGGTTTAACTGGATACCTGGTCACACTGGATACCAACACAGGTTCGAATACTACTTCCTGCCTCAATTTTGCTCGAACTGGCAATTGTTACCTAGTTTGATGCACAACTTAATTGTTCTCCTTATCACGTCGTGTGATATATGAAGAACACACTGATTTACCCCCACAGCTCTTGAAACACTGGAGCCCATTTATCGATAACAAGCAAGCATAAAACCACTAAGTCACACACTGCATGCGCATGCCCCATTATAGTTTAATTTAAGCTGGTATCTTTACTGTCGATGGAGCATGATGACATAAGCTCCTGCTTTTAATGTTTTTAATGTTTTTAATGTTTTTAATGTTTTTAATGTCTACTTGGTTGTCCCCCTTTCTCTCCCCTTTTTCACCAGGTCTACAATACCCCAGTACTAGCCTACTAGGTTACCCCCTACCGTGTCTGGAAAACTAATCAATAATTATAAACCCAGACGGTAGTGCACCACTCACACTTTAGTTTCTTTTGGTCCTGATGAAGTGCCAGTTGACCCGTTAGGGGCAAATGGGGCACGAAACATGTTGACCCACTACACCTTGACAGCCCTTTAGGAACATTACATCCGCTTAGGGCTCCCACACCTTTTAATTCTGAGTAGGACTGCTCCTGACCTATTTTACTTCACTCACCTGTGCACTACCCATGTCCTCACACCCGCATGCACCCAACGGCTTCTTCAAAAGATCTCCGACAAAGAGCCCCGTTTACGGGAGCCCGTCGGGCATTGCAGCGCCGGCCCGACGAGGAGCAAGGCCCAATGATGAAGCATGACATCCCCAGGGATGTGTGAGGGCATCACGAAGAAAGACCTCCCTTTCCCCACACGTCCAGTTAGGAACTGCACACCCTTTTGATATACTCTGACAGGAGACCCACTTGTTGGGGTTTTTCACGGGCGACCAAAGCCTGTTTCAGTTTTTTCGCATGGGAACATATCGCTCTAGAGAGTATGCTGGAGTCCAGAGTCTTTAGAAAGTTGCAAAGTCCTTTATAATATGGAGGTACATTCAGTGCAAAGGGCATTAAATTTGAGTGGGTTAACAATCCATATCCCCGCAGCATAGTTCCCAAGAAATACTTGGTGAAAAAACTTGGTACAGACATGGAATTCACATTAGTCTGTGATACAGCATAGCATAATACTTTAGAAAAGAGAAACACTTCGATATTAGGCATACTCTTCCCCCATTTTTCCAAAGTGTGCACATCTTTTCCTGCTCAACTTTTCTATTTTCGAACCCCAAATAAAAGAGAAAATCAATTTGGAGCATTTCTGCAACGTGCGAGCCTGTGGAGGGAAAACCATAGACAGGTATAGCAGGATAGGAAGAAGGACAGCTTTTGTTACCATGATCTTACCCTCGATGGTGATTTTGCGCAATTTCCAGAAGGTGATCTTTTTGTTCATTTTTTCCTGCACTTCTTTCCAGTTTTTCTCTATATGAGTATCAGAAGCGAAGTGCACCCCTAGTATTTTTGTGGGTTCTGTGGTAACTGCAACTGGGAGATTAGTTAGCCGGTCCCAGGGACCCATAGTGAGACACACACATTTGTCCACATTTAAGCGGAGCCCTGATGCTTCTTGTAAGAGTGAAGCCTGCAGTAGAGCTCTGCGCACAGATTGTGCATCCGTGCATAAGATTGTGACATCGTCCATGTATGCAACTGCTTTGGCAGGAATACCACCCACCCCCCACCCCCCCCCCCCCGGTACAAACACACCTTTGATGATTTTGTCACTTCGCAGCTTGCACAGGAAAGGCTCTAAAGCACAGACAAAGAGCGCTGGGGACAAGGGACATCCTTGTCGCACCCCAGCACGGATGGGAAACTCTTGTGTGTGGAAACCATTGATGCTCACTCTGCTGTGTGCTGTGTTATACAGAGTGTGTAGGATGCTTAGGATATTTTGCGGTACATTCAAGCGTTGAAGTGCAGCGAAAAGGTATGGGTGAGCCACCCGGTCGAAGGCTTTCTGGAAATCCAGACTTAAAACCCCAAGTGATAGAGATCTTTCTTGTGCATACCACAGAACATCCCTAATGGTAACCAAACTGTCAACGATGGTGTGTCCTTGAACTGCACATGTCTGGTCAGGGTGGATACATGAATGAAGAACTTTCCTGAACCTACGCGCCAGGACTTTAGATACCAATTTGTAATCCACATTTAGTAGTGAAATTGGTCTCCAGTTTTGGAGTGATGTTTCATCTCCTTTTTTATAAAGGAGGGTGATAACCCCTGCGGAAAAATCATGTGTAAAACAATTATTTTGAAAACCCTCTTCCAGGACCTGCAAGTAGTCAGAGCATAACAGTCCCCAGAACTTCTTGTAAAACTCCCAAGTTAGACCGTCCAAACCTGGGCTCGAGCCTTTGGGGGAGGATCTCAGTGCGTCCAGAAATTCCTCACCTCCAAAAGGTTGCCCAAGGAAGTTACTTTGATCTAATGTTAACCCTCCTGTGAGTAGAGAACAGTACTCTTCTAAATCTGAAGGTGTTTTGACAGGAGCATCATACAAGGACTGATAGAAGTCAAAAGCGATGGTCTGGCACGCATTTACCCCCAGTAATATGTCCCCTTTCGCATTTTGTAATTTAGTTAGCAGCTTGTGTGATGCGTGAGCTTTTTTTTAAAGAAAAAAGAAGTACACTTTTCATCCTCTTGGAAATGCTTGACCCTTGAGTGGAAGATAGCATTTTTGTTCCGTCTGTTCAACCACTTCTGCATGTCTAGTTTCGTAGAGCGTACCTTGTCTTTCACATCACCCTCAGCTTCTCCCATTTGGTGGAGGAGTATAAGTCTCCTGTGTAAACGCTGGAAGTCCTGCCATTCCCTTTTGCGTCGGAGCTTCCCTTGCTCTAGGAAGAACAGCCGTGTTCTAGTTTTAACCCATTTCCACCATTGGTACACATTGGGGAAGTGAGCCTTCCTTTGGGCCCATTTCTGGTAGCTCGTCACATATTTGTCACAAACCTGCTGGTCTGTAAGAAGGTCATTATTCATTTTCCATGATCCAGGACCCCTTTGAGGGCGATCAGGAACTGACAAAGAGACTGTGATTATATGGTGATCTGAAAAGGGTACTGGGGTAACAGAGCTGTTATCGGTGCAGAGAGTTTTAGAAGCTAACACATAATCAATGCGTGATCGTGTGAGGCCGTTATCTGCCTCCCAAGTGTAGCCCTCACCTGGCGGATGATGCTTCCGGAAAGTATCATATAGGTGTAAATCCTGTATGAGAGTTAATAACAGTTTTGACGTAACATCCAGTACATAATTTTGTTGGGACCCTTGCCTGTCCCTGCTGTGTGTGATGCAATTGAAATCCCCAGCTAGTAAGAGAGGTATAGCACCTGTTAATAAAGGTTTGATTAGATTCTACAAGCCCTCTCTTTCTGTTTTGGAGGCTGGTGCATAAACAACACAAATACGTAATGGTATACCATCCATAAGTACTGAAATCAAAAGAGCCCTTCCTGGGTATAAAACTTTTTCCTCCATGATCTGCCAATGTTTGTTTTTAAGGAGGATGACCACCCCATCGTTCCTATTAGCTCCTCCTGACCAAGCCGATGGCCCATATGCCCATTGTTGTTGAAATGAGGTGTATCGCATCTGATGGGGGAGATAACACTCCTGAAGACATATAACATCAGCTTGTGTGTTTGCAAAATAATCTAATACAATTGCTCTGCTGACAGCAGTACCTATGCCCCTCATGTTGCAAGAGGCTACGGTTACTGCCATAAAGAAAACCATAAGAGAACCAGCCATATTTACACCTTGGAAGAGGTAGTTGCCCTCACTGACTCTCCATCTTCAGTGATGCCCATCCGCTCGCAACTGGTGATTATGGAGGTTGAGAACAGGGCCTCCAAATCTGGTGTGCTTTCTATATCTATTATAGGGCTATCACTGACTTCCAAGACCTGTGCAACATCTGATAAACCCTCCTCGGTATCCGAGAGGGAAAGTAGAGGGCCGTACCTGCCCCCTCGGGGAAAGCGGTCCAAGGAAGAAAGACGTCGCTTGGAGCGGGTGACAGCAGGTGAGTCCATTGGGCTTTTAGTACATCTCGCTTTGCACTTGTACGTAGTCCACCCGCTGTGCTCCATATCCTTCCCCCCTCTCTGTGGCCACAGTCGAGGAATGCAAATAAAGAGCAGTGTCCTGTGCAGCCTGCCTCAGACCCTTTACTGCCTGCTCTATGGTGACGTTTTTAACAAGTACTTGCGCTGTGGGGGGGATCACTGAGACACCAGAAACAGGGACCTCAGTGATGGGACTCTCGTCCTCTGCGAGGGTAGGTGCAGCGCCAGGCACGGCGGAGGAAGTAGCGCCCTGTGATTTAAGATGCTCGCGCCGTGCTCTTCTTTCTAAAGCTGCAGTTTTAATCCTCTTTGTTTCTATGCGCTCCACCTCATCCCCTACCAGCTGGGACAGCAGAGGAACGGGGCTAGGAGGATCTTCAGTGTCTAGGGGAGGCACTGCCGCCTCTGGCTCCCCCTCCTGCTCTGCTTGTGAGCTACACCTTCTAATCTCTATACCATCAAAGCAACCCAGTATGTCAGAGTCAGTAATGTCTGGTTGTTCCTGCCGGGTCTGTAGCTCTGGTGAAGCTACTGGCTGGGTGGTATGAGCGGCTGGAGCGTGTTGCGTGGAATGGGTGCTAGCTGCTGAGGCATACGAGAATTTACCCCTGGGGCACATTTTAAAGAGGTGCTCCTCACTACCACAGAGATTGCATTTCTTTGGAGCAACACAATCTTGGGCCTTATGATCTGCCCCCCCGCAGTTCCTGCAAATGAGCCCTGAGCATTGTTCCTTGGAGTGGCCAAATTGCAGGCAGAGTCTGCAAAAAAGGGGTTGCCCTGAGTAAACCAAAAACCCCTTATTGGCTCCCAGGGTGAATGTCTGTGGTGGACGTGCCAACCCACGTACTCCTTCAGGGTCCTCCTTGAATGTTACCACATATTTCCTCTTCCCATTCCAAATCCCACACAGGTTTGTAATCTTTTGCCCCCCTCTGACGGTGGCACAATACCGACTCAAAAACACCTCAATTAGCCTGGGATCTGTGTACGGGTGCTAGATATGTACCACTAGCACAGTCTCCCTAGGCGCAAACATAGGGGTTACAGAGAGCCCATAGAAAGTCAAATGCAAAAGCATTGAAATTATTACATCAAGCTGCAGTTCCACTAGTCGTTACTAGGTGTCCCTCACGAGTCAAATGCAAAAGCATTGAAACCCTTTCATGAAGCTGCAGTTCCACTAGTCGTTACTAGGTGTCCCTCATGAGTCAAATGTTCAAATGCAAAAGCATTTGACTTGAGGGACACCTAGCAACGACTAGTTGAACTGCAGCTTGATGTAATAATTTCAATGCTTTTGCATTTGACTCGTGAGGGACACCTGGTAACGACTAGTTGAACTGCAGCTCTTTGTAGAATTATTTTGATATTGGATACTATAATATTCACTGCCCACTGCTAATCTCATCCCATAATGCTTTGCAGGGCCTTTGATTGGGATTGTATTTTTGCCCATAACTGTGCTTGGGGTGGTCCTAAGAGGATGGGACCACCACTGAATCGTTCAGCATAATATGCTCTTTGTGTTCAAGGCATCTCCTTGGTCCTCCCCCTAGGTTAGGGGGGACCCCAAAATCATCACCTCTCTCATTGCCAGCTATTTTTCATTTGCAAAGTTCACTTGTGGGTGCAGTTTAGTAGCTGGCTACTCTGCGGAGCGGCAATTAATTATTCATTCCCCAGGCCTAGTTAACACTAAGTACCAGGTTAATCAAAAGGGGGAGAGAGAGGTAGGTAGTGGACCTTGCCTTCTCTATCATATAAACACTCAAAAGAAGTCAACTAGAAAATTATTATTCAAAGCGGTATCCTCCAGATGTGTTAGTGATCCCTAAGGGAAATAATTAATTTCCTTTAAATAACCCTCACCCACCAAAAGGCCCCTTGATGACTTGCTTCATCACCGGACCGACGGAGACGTGGGAGCACTTTTTTGGAAGGTGTGGGCTATATCGCTAGAGTAGGAGTGGAAGGGTCAGAGAGATAGTGGAAAAAATTCTGAAAAATACCTGGCCACTTGGAGCCTAAACTTTATTAAATCCTGTGGCTGGTTTTGTTAAAAACGGGGTTGGGAGGTGCACAATGTAATGAGTGTGTTACTCCCAGTCTACATGTTTCAAGCCTACCCCTATGGCTTTTGGTCAGGACCAAGTTCAATTGATCCGTAGTGCCACTCCTGAGTAATGCCTGATGTATTCCTCAGAGCCTAGTCAAGGTATATTATGTGTGCGCAATACAATACCTAATCGGTATGATGCTTCAATACAACCTATTTGGTATGATGCCTCAATTCAATGTTTTTTCAATCTAAACTCGCCCCATGAGCTCTATACGGGAGGGGAGGGGCGCTTGTAGTCACACTTTCTTTAAAGCTGCTCCCTCGCCTAGCGCATTGTGCCTGCCCGTGGCTCTGTAAGTCCATAGGGGTAGGATTGAAACATGTAGACCGGGAGTAACACACTCATTACATTGTGCACCTCCCAACCCCGTTTTTAACAATACCAGCCACAGGATTTAATAAAGTTTAGGTTCCAAGTGGCCAGGTATTTTTTAGGATTTTTTCCACTATCTCTCTGACCCTTTCTTTCACTACTACTCTAGCGATATAGCCCACACCTTCCAAAAAAGTGTTCCCATGTCTCCGTCGGTCATAGCACGCCCTGTCCCACAGCGTGGCGGGAAGAACCCGGTGATGAAGCATGCTACCAAGGGGCCTTTTGGTAGGTGAGGGTTATTTTAAGAAAATTGATTATTTCCCTTAGGGATCACTAACACATCTGGAAGGATACCGTTTTGAATAATAATTTAACACTAAGTACAACATTGGTATGAGTGTTTGCGAGACAGAAAGGTACAGTGAAATCCCTTCCCTTTTGGATACAAGTGAGGCCATTTTGTGGAATGCATATTTCCTAATTCCTCGTGCACTTTCAGTGTTCTAATGGCATTGACATTTACAATGGTCAAAAGGTGTGCTGACATGGGACAATATTGACTGGGGATGTTCCTAGCCAGACTCATTTATAATGCTTATTTGTGCTGATTTCTCACACCAGTTGGTGCCACAATGTCTCCATTCTACTCTTCGGTACTACATGTGACGCCTAGCAAAACCACTCATGTCCAGCTTTCAACTGCGTCATCTGGCAGTGGACAGATGTGTAAGTGTCACTTGGGAAGTGTGAACAGTGTGGAGTGTGCACTTCCATGTGATCTCATTCTTGGTAGTCATACATTGCTGTGACCGAGCTTTAGCAGGTGCCCAGCAGTTCTTCATGTTGTGGGTTAGGGACTCCTCACCATTTGCTGATTGCAGGGCCTTGTGTCCAGGGCCGGCTTTAGCGCTGCTGGCGCCCTGTGCGACAATGTCTGTTGGCGCCCCCTCCCCCCATGACCACCTCTGCCACGGATTCCCTCACTAGCACCCTTTAACAGTGCCCCTCAAGTCTCCATAACACCTGTCTCTCAGATTCATTTAGTTTTATAGCGCCACTCATACTAGTGTAAGGTGTCGCAGCACTTTACATCACACACACATTGCACAAAGACAATCATACGTGTGTAAATCAGTGTATAGGAAATGTTACATCAGACAGGACTACAAGGTGTAGTGTAAAAGTGACATGTCATCTATACTGGTAGACAATATAGTTTGAGTCCTTATTCTGGAAAAGCACAAATTCTGAATTTAAAACGTAACATCATTGTTAGGGGTTCTCTTTCATAATAAGAATTGTTTTCAACCCAAATGAACCCTTTTCACAAGATTAGGATGATAAAAGACTGGGCAAAAAAACATGTAGCTCTAATATATACCTTGCAGTTTGCATGCAGCTCTTTGATGACAGTTAATAACTCAATGTTCTATATTAGGATTTTGACTTATAAACGACAAGTAACAAAAGGAGCGCTCTTACAGAAGCAGTAACACACTGATCTATTTACATTATATGCGCTTTGTTATCTGCATAATACACGTTCTTAGCAGCAGGCACTTTAACCCTCTGCGTTACCTTAGTATGAGTCAAAACTTCCCCAAGACAAACCTCCTGTCTCTTTCCTGAAAGACGATTAATCACCAGAGTTAGCTTGACATTTTAATTGATGTCTGAAAATTGCTGGAGGCCAGGAAATATACATTATACATTTTCAAAAATGTACAATATACAATATACATTTTCAAAAATGACGCCCCCACCCCAAGTCAACGCCCGGTGCGGTGGCATCGATCGCACCGCCCTAGAGCCTGCCCTGCTTGTGTCAATAGGTAGAGATAGATTCCATGTGGACATCCCATTTGATGACATCAGGTAACTCTGGTAGGCTACAAGGGCCTAGGTTTACAGGCTTCTGATAACTCCTGCTACACATTTGTAGTTTGATTTGGAACAAGGTCACACATGCAGTTGGAGCTGACAGTGGTAATGACACCATTATGTGTGGCTGTGCACAGATCATGTAGCAATCATGCATGTGCTCATGCCAATGTTTGAGCCAATATAGTCATTCTTGTAGGTGCTGTGATCCGCGCAATTGTGTAATGTGTTGCGTTAGGATCTGTTTGCCGAGCGTGTTCACGCAATAGCAATTAACCGATTTCTACTATTCTTACATCATCAACCCAGGGCAGCGGGGGAAACAAGGCAGTGACCGTTGGGGTAGCAGCTGGCCAGAGTGGTTTCCGTAACACCAGTGACACAGAGGGAACCAGTGGCACGGAGGGTGATGGGAGTGCCCTGGAGGAGTCATCCGACACAGCATCTACAACATCAGAGTCGTCCTCCAGTGGCCACTCCCTGGTGGTGGTGGACCAGCCTGAACATCCATCCACTGCATCCATTTCCACCACCCCTCTTCCATTTTCACCCTCCCTGCTGCTCTCCAAATAGCTGTCTGTGCCCTCTCCCTTAAGAAGAGAGAAGTCTCCTTCGCTCCAGGCACCTCACCACCTGCCCCGGTCTCCCCTGCTGGCCTGAGTGTGGAGACCATTGACATCCTGAGGCAGATCTCTGTGGGTCAGAGTGCAGTGCTGAATGCCATCCAGGTGCAGGGCCCACAGCTGATGCAGATGGTCTAGTACCTGGAGGGCATTCATGCTGACATGTCTGTCCTACAGAGATCTTTTCAGGCGCTGGCTTCCACACTGACAGCAGCCTTCCACCATTTCCCACTTTCCACCCCACCTCCTGCCTCCTCCCCATCCACAATTCCTACTCCCATACCTGCCCAAAGCACATGCACGCATAAGCACTCATCCACCTCAACATCCAAATGTAGCACGCGCAAACAGAAACATCAGGAAAAACACAGGCATGCACCGACTGACAAGGCACTTGCACCCCTCACCACTTCATCCACTGACATACAGCCAGACAATACACCACCAGACACTGCCACTACACCCATGCAGCCACACACCACAGCACCAGACACAGCCACTACCAACATAACACACCCAGACACCACAACACCACCAACCACATACACATTAGACATTGCTACAGACCAGACACATTCCACAACCACACATACATCAGACTCAGAGACACATGCACGCACAGACACACCTCAGACCTCACATCCCTCTACCTCCAAAACCTCACTCCTTGTCTCACCTCCTCCCCAGTCTCCCCAAGAATTCTGCCTTATTGCCCTTGACCTCTGCCCTGCCACAGCTGCCCTCCCCCTCCCAAACCCAGTTCTGGTTTCCCACCCTTACCCGTCCCTCCCACTTCTACCCCTGCAAAAACCCAAAGGAAGAAGCGAGGTGAATGTCCCTGAACTGACCCACCCCCTACCAAAACCAAAAGGACCTCTTTCCCTCCCCACCCCATATCCTCAAAAACATAAAAAGCAAAAAAACAGCTGCTCCCCCCTCCCTACACCCATAACTACCCTTTAGGCCTATAAAATTCCTCCATTGGTCCAACCCAGCCATCCCCATCTAGAGCCCAGCCCTCCAACAGCCCAACCCAGCCCTCCCAATCCCAAGCCCAGCCCTCCCACAGGCCAACCCAGCACTCCCCATCCCGATACCCACCCTCCCACAGACCAACCCAGCCCTCTCAATCCAAACCCCAGCCCACCGAGTGACATCATTGAGATGCCTGCCCACTAGATGCCACTTCCTGGGGAGGTTTCCCTGGCAGTCTTCTAGAAGCCACGTTTTGTGGCACAGCAGTGGGCTGGACTGCACTTAAGACATTGGACTGGTCATTGGCCTTTGTTTTACAAACAAACTTTCTTGTCTGTAATAACCACTTTCTTGTTTTTGAAGACCTTTGTCCTGCCATTGCAACTGATACCAATTGTTCTCACTGGATATTTTGGGATGTGTGTCTACAGTTGTGTTTGACCATGATAGCTGATCCATTTGCAGTGGTGACTATAGTCTGACCTTGGGAAAAGTTATGGTATTACAGAGGCCGAGGGTGAAGGTTCAATGGCTGTATTTGTGGGAAGAGTTCCTATTAGAGAAGAAATTGCATTGTGTGGTATCTGCTATCGTAAGTATTGCAGCTTGCGTTGTCCATTGTCCAGGTGTTTGGGCTTGTAGTAGCACCTGGGTTGTAGGGTGGATATGTGTTTGATGTGTGCCAAGTAGGTATTTGTTTCTCCACACATGGGAGATTTTGTATTGTTATACCTATTTGGTACTTTGGATGCACATGTAACCATTTACATGTGTGTTCTTTCTGCATATTTTTAGAAGATGTCTGACAACTGCTGTTGCTGCTATGTATTTTTTCTAAGGACTTGCATCTACACAATAGCCGCATGTGCATGCCACTTTGTGACAATATTGCTTATCCCTGCTTAACCTCAAGCCATAGGTCCTTCACACACGGAGACTGAGGCAGATGCAAAATGGACTGCGGCCTTGGCCCTTCACCTGACATGAGCACCCCTGGTTTGAGTAACCCATTTCTGCAGAGAGTCTTTACATTGTGGACTTCAAATGTTTGACACCGTGGTTTGTGTGAATTCCATTTCCCTGCCTTTACTTTTTCATGTGGGTGATGTGTGAAGGCCCTTTCATGTGCTTTAGCAGTAGAGGTGCGTTTTATGTTCCTGAGACATCCATACTGATGTAACTCACTAAACGAGAAGGACCTCTACTGCGGGGTAATGAAAGATAACATCAATCCGCTCGCTCACTCTCTTGCGTACATCCATGCTTCAACACCCAACTTACTACATCAAGGTATGGGTGTTTCCAAAATATGACTACTCTGCTCCCTCCGACGATGTCGTACGGTGAATGCCTGCCTCTCTAAGACCGAAAGCTCTTCCGCTCACGTGTCCTGCTTCTACAAGCCCCCTTTCCCAATAGTCACAAGCTATTAGATGGTACAGGGGTGGCCATCTTGGAACAGTTTCTCATCCACAACACCCTGGCTCAAACGCTCGTAAAGGCTGTACGTTTTTCATTCAAGGGAGGTCCCCTTCTTGCTCTTCAGAGAATTTACCGCTCTGTTTTGTAGTACATACCCCCAGGGAAATCAGACTTAGGGGTCGATTCCGATTCGGGCCGGAAAAAGCACCGACCGACTCGGATCCGGAAAAAATACCGACCGACACGTACCAGTGGCGCCCGACACGCCAAGTACGATGCAAGCCGCGATAAATCCGACCGACACGTCAGGAAACCAAGCCGACCGACCGAGCCGCTCGGAAAATAGCAATCCGGCCGGAAAAACACGCGAATCCAACCGACCGACACGCACCCGGAACAAATCCGACCGAATCGTACCCGCCAACTCCAACCCGCAAAGTACGATGCAAGGCGCGAAAACACGACCGAGTCGGACGGAGGACAAGCCGTACGACCGACACGCATACAAAACCGAGCCGAAGCAACACAATACACCGCGACCGACGCGTACGCAGCATACAAAACTGCACAAACACAGCGTGAACGAAACGGAAAACACCGTACGAGACCAATGCAGGGTCCGACTCGGTCACAAGAACGTTTCCAACATACACAAACAGCACAAAGGAAAAATCAACCAAAAAAAGGCCAAACAAGCAATTACCAAGCCAATAAACACTGGGGGGTGGGGACAGAGAACAAAGACACACCCACAACTCCACCTATATAAAGGACA
This sequence comes from Calotriton arnoldi, assembly GCA_963921515.1. Lineage (NCBI taxonomy): Eukaryota > Metazoa > Chordata > Amphibia > Caudata > Salamandridae > Calotriton > Calotriton arnoldi. The sequence continues at coordinate 364,987 of CAWUFW010000902.1, forward strand.
CAAATCACTACCATGAGCCTTTGCAAATGCCATTTCACTGCCAGCACCCAAGAGAAAGCAACCACACACCCACAGCTCATCCCTCACACAAGCCACACACCATCAGCACACCAACAAATACCTACCTCACATACACCCAGCAAAACACACACTCACACACCCTCACCTGCACACCAACACACACATCACTCACCATCACCACCCATCACCATGCCCCCCAAGAAGAATCCCAAGTTCCTAGATTGTGAATTGGAAGTCCTGGTAGACGAGATCCTCAGGGTGGAGCCACAGCTGTTTGGCACTCTGGTCCAACAGACCCCCATGTCGCAGAAAACCAAGATGTGGGAGAGGATCATCAACAGGGTGAACGCCCAATCATCATGTCGGCGCACAAAGACGGACATCCAGAACAGGTGGTATGACGTGCGCAGGAGGGTACGGGACCTGCTGAAGATAGACTACAGCAACAGCCAACAGACCGGCAGTGGCCCTCCTGCCAAGCCAATATACCTCAGGCCCTGGGAGGAGAAGGTGCGGGCCATCCTTCCGCCAGTGAGCGTATATGGACTAGAGAACATCCCAGAGCCTGGTGAGTACACAACAAATGTACACAATAAACTGCCACAAAACACACACATCACTGTCAAGGGGAGAGTCAAACCATGCACACATAGCAATTACACAGCAACTAGAACAGAATCATCCCAAAATGTGTATGTCAGTCAGATAAACACAACACATGCCATCAAAAAAGTCACATCCAACTGTGCCAACACATGTACAAACACAACCACAACTACAGCTAGGCAGTGGCACAAATAGAACTAACACACACATCCACACATGTAGCCACCACAACAACACCAACACACAGTGAAGACCACTCAAAGGAAGGAATTCTGTGTATGCTGGCCAAGTCAGTGTAGCCAATAGCATCATGGGAGTCGCAGTCACACATATTGCCCCCCCCCACAACTGTCCCATCAACACCACCCTGAACCATGCTCACATCACAGGGAGTGGAGAAGGACTCACAAGATGGCTGACACTGGCTACTGCTGTGGGGAGCACAAGGCCCTGCTGCCAACTGTGCACCAACAAACAGCAGGACACCACTGACTGACATCCTGAGAGACAACTTCCACTCCCTGCAATGCAAGCACGTTCCATGTTGGGCTATCTGGCTGGCTGGGTGGGAAGGGGGACTTGCAGCACTGACTATAGTCACCAGCACCTCCCCTCACACCCCCCCAACACAAACTCCACAGTACCCACCTGGTAGAATGCAATGCCCTCCATCCTAACACAAGATCCCACAAAGCACCACCACCCTGGGTTATGTTGTGTGAAGCACAGGGACACTCTTGGGACTCTTAGCCAAACAACTGCCAGGACAACACTCCCAGCCATCCTGTCAGCACAGCCAGCCCACCCCACAGGGAAGCAGAGTCAAAAGGAAGGAAGCATGGGCATGCTGGGAAGGGGGTGGAGGCAATAGCATGATGGGAGACGTAGTCACAAACATAGCTCACCCCCACAACTGTCCCATCAACACCACCCTGAACCATGCTCACATCACAGGGAGTGGAGAAGGACTCACAAGATGGCTGACACTGGCTACTGCTGTGGGGAGCACAAGGCCCTGCTGCCAACTGTGCACCAACAAACAGCAGGACACCACTGACTGACATCCTGAGAGACAACTTACACTCCCTGCAATGCAAGCACGTTCCATGGTGGGATAACTGACTGGGTGGGTGGGTGGGTGGGAAGGAGGTCTGGCTGTCAACCAAACACAATCAATGCAGACCATGTTCACACCCCAGAGAATACATAGAAATGCCCAAATAATGCAGGACAATGTGCCACACCAATATCAACCCCTGACTGTGACGACTTAGGACAATACAATGTACAGGCCCGCACCCCGAGGCACAGTCACAACTGTCAGGTGTGTCAACCACTGATGCCTGCAGAAACATGACATACATTGTTTGTGTCTCCCAAAAACAGGTGATGATAGGGACACAGCAGCAGACGCTGAGGAGTCCCAGTCCCAGGCTCAAGAGGATGCCGAGCTCACTGGCGTCGTACAGCCTCTGTCCTCCTCGGACGATGAAGAACAACCTGGCACATCCGGTGCAAGTCAACATGCTGCACCAGCAGGACCACCAGCTGCAGCACCAGCAGGTCCACCAGCTGCACCCCCTGCACCCACCCCTCCAACGACTGTCACCACGAATACCATCCCTGCCGACATGGACAGAATAAGGAACAACACCAGCGCAGTGACCCTGGACCAACCTGGGGCCATGGACACCACCACCACCACCAACCCCCAAGGTGGACCAGGGTTATCTGTGCGTGCAACTGCACACACTGCACATGTCAGCAGGGGTGGTGGGAGGGGTGGGAGACAGAGGTCGCTGCTTGCAGACGTTGCTGGTGTGCATGAAGACCCACAACTGGTACGCATAGCTGATGCGTACCAGTCCAGCACCGGAGAGCTCAGCCAGGTAGTGGGGCTCCTCAGAGACATTAAACAGCAGCAGGCTGCCCATCATGCCCGCTTGGACTCCCACATGTCCCAAGTGGAGTCACACATGTCACGTGTGGACTCCCACATGTCACGTGTGGACTCCCACATGACCCGCGTGGAGTCCAAGTGGGATGTACTACATGAGATGACGGCGGTGCACAGGGACATTTTACAATGCCTCCGCCAGATGAACAGCAACCAGTCCACACCTCCCTGTGTGCCAACAACATCTGGTACCGAACAAACTGCAACTGCCACAGGGAGGGAGGAGGACTCTGGCGGAGAGTCCCCTGCACCGCAGCAGCCTGCACTTGAGGGCCCCCCCCCAAGAAGAGGGGTCGTCCGAGGAGGGGAAAGTGAGAGGCTGATGGCCAAGCGCAACTCCCAGGAAGCCTGAACCTGTTCTGGATTTTCGCCTTTGTGCACAGACTGTTCACCCTGTTGATGGCAACACTACTCCCACACATTGCATGGGGAGTATAAGTTGGAACAATGTGTCAGACAACAGTGGCCCCGATACTGGGGATCCTGTCTACCTGGACTTTCTATTCATCTAGGAACTTGGGATTGCAAGATTCATGTACAGCACAATCCATCCTATGCACTATTATCACAATAAACACACTAATACACCATACTTGCCTCTGTCGTGATTCCAACGTGGGTGCTGTTATGGGGATGATGAACTGCAAAATTACACAGTGTATGCGAACTGCAACAGCAAGGACAACACAGGCATGTGAGTACAGGCAACGTGACACATATGAGGGAGACACACCACCAGGGCTACACAACACATACACACCTAGGCCATCTGACTCATTGCCTACACTGATGTTGCCAGGGAAGACGGTGCAATGCACAGACACCACACCCATTCCCAGTTGTAGTCAAGTAGCCCACAGGTGCAGTAAGCAAATGGCAGTCAAATGTGTGACCACAGACAACGCACATCACAAAGTGAAGCACAGGTTTATTACACAGTTGCAACATGCTGTAACCACTACAGATGCAAGGTAATCCCACCTGGCAGCGGGCACACAGTCAACAACTGTAGACTGAAGGAAGTCCATGGGTGTGGCGCACATCACCTGTAGGGACACAACAGCTACCAGCCTGGATGTGCAATCACGTCGTCGGTGGACACAGTTCACCAAACGAATCTGAAAGTACCCTGTGAAGGACAGAAATGACACACAGTCAAAAGCAATGCAGTACAGGACAGAACAGCAAAACTCATGCACAATACATGTTACAAGATACCCACCCAGAACCAAGTTAGCATGTCAACACTGTTGGGGAGTACAGCCCACCTGTCACCACACATCGCAACACACATCCTGTCAAGTAGCCCATGGACACACTCCAACAGCACCAGAGCACCACCCACACATCATGCCAACTCACATCATTCACATGACACCTCAGGATACTCACATTCAGCTAAAGAAGTTGGTGATGAGCTGTGTGCGGACATCACCATCACCATCATCATCATCATCGTCACTGGCATCGTGGTCCAGGCCAGGATCCTCCACAGGTGGCGGATGTTGGTCATCGTCATCCTGGATGAGAGGCAACTCCTTCCGCACTGCCAGGTTGTGGAGCATGCAGCAGACGATGATAATCTTGCACACTTTCGCAGGGGCATATGGGAGGGACCCTCCGGTCTTGTCCAGGCAGCGGAAGCGGCTCTTCAGGAGACCAAAGGTCCGCTCAATCACTCTCCTGGTCCGACCATGTGCCTCATTGTAGCGCATCTGGGCAGGTGTCACAGGGTTCCTGAGGGGTGTCAGCAACCACGGCATGTTGGGGTATCCCGAGTCACCTACGGACAGACAAGTGCACATCAGCTGACTTGGAAAAGTGGGCGGAATACTACAGATCAGATCACACACAATGGCACAAAGTCAGTACACACCGACAAGCCAGGCACGCTGGTTCTGCATCTGTGCCATCAACCTGGGGATGCGACTACTCCTCATCACAAAGGCATCGTGTGCTGAACCAGGGAAACGGGCACACACGTGTGTGATGGTCATGTCTGCAAGACACACCACCAGTGCATTGACCGAGTGGTAGTGCTTGCGGTTCCTGTAGGCCTGCTCCTGGGCCTGTGGTGGTACCAAAGCCACATGTGTCCCATCAATGGAGCCAATGACATGCGGCATCCTCCCCAGGGCATAAAAGTCACTCTTCACGTCAGTGAGTCGTCGCAGTCTAGGGAAATAGATGTACCGGTTCAGGAAGAGCAACATTGCCGCCAAAACATCGCGGAGCACACGGCTGAACATGGTCTGTGACATCCCACCAGCAGACGCCACAGTATGTTGGAAGGTACCGGTGGCAAAGAAGTGTAGGGCTGCCATCACCTTCACCTTGGGGGTCAGCGCTGTAGGATACGGCCGGCCAGGCTGCAAATGTGGGGACAACTGCACTGCCAAATCCTCAATCAGCTGCCTGGTGAAGCGGTACCGTCGGATGCTGTCCCGTTCCACCATCGTTGCCAGGTCTGGGAATGGCCGATGGACAGCAGGAGCCCTGCAGTGCAGAGGAGAAGTAAGCAAGATCGTCAGTCACCCCACATATGCGGCATTGAACACACTCAAGATCCCAACATACATCATCATGAGGCACAACTACATGAAGTGTGCAGTACCGGAACGACATTTATGGTACATACATGGCCAACATCTGTCAACACGGTCCTACAGGTGGCATCAATTTGTCCCAGGTTGGCCCATTGGATATCATGATGCTGTGTCACAGTCACCCCCCAGTGACATGTGAGGACAGATGTGCCCCAGGCACCACAGCTCAACGACAGGCACATTCCCAGGGACCCTGTAATGCCACATGGACACTGGCATCACCTGGAGTATCATGTGTACACCACAACAAAACAAACATGACCCCCACAGGTAGTGGCCACACTTGCCATGGCAGGAGAGCCATGGACGTCTGTGACACACACGCACAACATCAGAGTCCATGCACACACAACGTGGATGTGGAGACTGTCTCCCATTGTGCACATGAAATCAGAGACATTGTAAACACTACATGCACAAAGACTGTGGAGGGCCATCACTATTGTGCCACTGGGACACCCTGGCTCAAACATACCGTCCCACATGGGACTCACGGGGTATGTGACATGACATACACAAACACCACTGTGAAATGTGACCATGGCACATGCACAGATATGAACAGTTGCACATCACAGTGGTCACGTACACGTAACACCCATGATCCTGTCCCCATGAACACGTGCACAGCCTGGGGGTGGCTGCCCACAGGTGACACCCACAGGACAACATGTACACCAACATACACACAATAGGAAATGCAGCCTTACATGCCTTATGATAAGGTTTGGACAGGCTGTCGTGATGTAGGTGTGCCCCTCACTCCCTGGGAGCTATCTGTGGCTGGCATATGTCCATCTGAGACAGGCATGCTGACATATGCCAGTCACATGTACAGTGATGCGTTGTACTGCAATGGACCGATCGGTGCCTCCGGCCGGCCCATTGCATTCAATGTGTGCGGGTACGCGTTGTACCCCTGTGCGCGTTGAACAGCAATGGACCGATCGGTGCCTCCGGCCGGCCCATTGCATTCAATGTGTGCGGGTACGCGTTGTACCCCTGTGCGCGTTGTACTGCAATGGACCGATCGGTGCCTCCGGCCGGCCCATTGCATTCAATGTGCGGGTACGCGTTGTACCCCTGTGCGCGTTGAACAGCAATGGACCGATCGGTGCCTCCGGCCGGCCCATTGCTTTCAATGTGTGCGGGTACGCGTTGTACCCCTGTGCGCGTTGAACAGCAATGGACCGATCGGTGCCTCCGGCCGGCCCATTGCATTCAATGTGTGCGGGTACGCGTTGTACCCCTGTGCGCGTTGTACTGCAATGGACCGATCGGTGCCTCCGGCCGGCCCATTGCATTCAATGTGTGCGAGTACGCGTTGTACCCCTGTGCGCGTTGAACAGCAATGGACCGATCGGTGCCTCCGGCCGGCCCATTGCTTTCAATGTGTGCGGGTACGCGTTGTACCCCTGTGCGCGTTGAACAGCAATGGACCGATCGGTGCGCACCCATTGACAATGGGCTTGCCTGGCAACGGACGCGTTTTTGAATATTCGAACGAGTCGGTTGCTGGAAAATCAGTTGGTCACCCACAACAATGTTGCAAAATAATGTATGTCATGAAGTTGAAGATTTGAAGGATGCTGTGGGCGTGTTTTGGTGCTGCTATTCCATGGATTGGCCAGATTCAGAAGATGCAAACGACTTGGACCTATCACTTTGGACACAAGGGACAGTATCTGCCTCTCCAGCACATATATATTGCTGCATGTTCCCCTGAGAGCCCACTTGCCTGCACTACATGCTCCAGGACGACATCTGCCACTGCACTGCTGCTGTCTCTGCCCCTCTGGACCCTGCAATGGCACGTACTGTGGAGAGAGCCCCAGCCTTCAGCCTTGAAGAGAACCAGGCCCTGCTGGACAGCCTACTTCCACAGTACAGCAAGCTGTATGGGACACCAGGGGAGCAGGTGAGTGTTCTGTGCACTGCCTTTCTGAATGTGCATTTTGTCTGACTAGCAAGGCTGAGAGTCAGCACACCACTGGCTAGCAGGCTCACTGAGTAGTTGTCACCCCCCATAGTGTGTAGTGACTTGCACTGGACAGGTATGGTGCAGTGACAGTGCTTCTGAACAGGGTTTTACTCCCCATGCTATGATACCATGTAGTGACTTCTGGAAAACTGTCCATGGGCAGCCGTGCACTGCCTGGGTACACCATGTGCCCCTGTGATTGCGACATGTATATGCAACTGTGTCATGCACGGATATGTTGCATGTGTAGTAATGTCCTTATCACTTTGTCATCCTGACAGGCTTCTGCCCATCGGAAGCATGAGATCTGGAAGGACATCGTCCGGGCTGTCCGGTCCGTGGGGGTCTACAAGCGCCGGATCCGCAACTGCCAAAAGAGGTGGCAGGACCTTCGGGGCTGGACCCGGAGGATTGCACGGGTCCAGCTGAAGCTGTCGCCTCCTCGCAGGAGGGGCGGAACACGGACCCTGACCCCCACATGCTCAGGATCCTGGCGGTGGTCTTTCCAGACCTGGATGGGCAGCTGAAGGCCAGAGAGCAGCAAGGAGGGGGTGAGTCAAAGACTGCACTGTGTACTCTGTCTAACATGTTATGTGCCCTCCTCGGGCCAGGTTGAACTGCCACAGTACAGCAGTCATGTTGTCCAGGAGCCATGTCCCTCTATTGTGCACTGCCCACTCCTCATCTGATACCCAGGTGTGGCCCTTACATGCAGGGAATTCTGTCACTTAGGACTGTGTCCTTGCAGTTTGCTTGACTCAAGGTGGGAGACAGCATCTGTTTCCCTGACTCTGTGGTGGGCATCATGGGTGGGTCCATTGCTTACACAATGCCTGTATTCTGACATGTAGGGTAGTGTCACAGGTCTCCCATATGTCCAATAGGTATGACCTGGACAGATGAGGGTTAAGAGGATGTGTTGTGGGGGGATGTACATGTGCACTTGTGCAGCTCCAGGACTTGCATTCCCCATGACCTACTATTGTGACACAGTGCAGAGTGTTGTTGTCTGGCTGCAAAGTCATACATCACTGAGACAGTGATGTATGACTTTGCAGTCATGCCTCCGCCATGGCATGTGTCTACTGATTGGTGATCCTGCAGGGGAGTGACATGTGCTACATGCACACCATAGTGGCGCTGGCTATCAGGACATGGGTGCATCATGGTGTCTGTCGCTGGTATGCATCACATGCATTTCCTATTTGACTCTGGGCATCCCTTACATCCGTAAACCTGTACTGACTCAGTGGCAAGAGCTGTGATGTGTCCACACCGTGTCCTCTGCACTGTCCAACTACTGTGTACTTGGTGCATGTGTCAACACTGGGGTGTTGCAATCCAACAGACACCAGACAGATGGGTGCAAGGCCATGTGGGATGTGAGTGCCATGCTTGGCATCAGACTGACAATTGACTTCTCCTGTTCAATTAGTGCACTTTTAGCAATGTACAACTAATGATGCCAGGGCTTGCTCTGTGATGTGCTGTGCTCACAGTGGTGTGTGCGTTATGTGCAGGTGACTGATGTCTGTCTGTTTCCCCATTGTTTGCAGATACATCCACGGCCACGGAAGGGGACAGCTCCACGGACCAGGAGGAGCCGGAGAGCCAGACTGGGTCAGCAGCCGAGGAGTGGTCGGAGGGACCCAGTGGCACGGAGGGCGAGGGGAGCCACACCGAGGAGTCCTCAGCAGCATCCACCTCAGCTGAGGACCAGAGCAACTCGGAGGATGACTCCCTTGTGGAGGCGGGTGTCAGCAGCCACCACACCCCAGCTAGTGTTGCTGTCCCCGCCACCACCAGCACCACCACCGCCCTCCCATTGGCTCCCATTCCCCAGGTCCGTGGAGGCTCCCATGTCCGGGAGCGTGTCTCCTTTGGGCCAGGCACCGCACCCCTGCCCCTGTGTCCCCTGCTGCCCTGAGTGAGGAGTCTGTGTACCTCCTTCGCCAGCTCCATGTAGGGCAGACAGCCATGCTGAGTGTCCTCCATGCGCACACCGCGCTGTTGACTCAGCTGGTGTCGTTCATGGAGGGCATCTCATCGGGCATGTCTGACCTACAGAGGGGCAATAGGTCCATGGACTCCTCCCTGACGGCAGCAGTGTCCCTCCTCAAACGGTCCCTCACCCCTCCTGCCTTTGCTCCATCCACACTCCCCAGCACCTTACCCATCCCAGGCACACACACACTGGCACACACCAGCACACACACATCCAGCACACTGACACACACGCCAATGACAAAACGCACACGCAAGCACATTCAGGGGACTGAAGCCAGACTCACAGGGGATGGGGCCCTGGAACACACACACGCATCCACATGCACTGCGCAGTCCTCAGTTCCCTCTCCCTCCAAAGCACCCTCCCTTGCCTCACCTGCAACCCCAAAGTCACAGCAGCTCTTCCTCTGTGACCTCGGCCTCTTCCCCACCGATGAAGCTGCTCCAGCATCCCGGGGGAAGAGGAAGCCCACCCACACGGAGCAGAGTGCCCCTCGCCCCCGGACACCCTCCCCCAGGCGCAGACGGACTGAGGCCCCCACCCGCAAGTCCCCCCGGAGTGCTAAGAGCAAGACCCCGCCACCGCCCTGCAGCTCAGGCACAAGGTCTCCGTCCTCCATCCCTCAGGCCCCCACTGCACAGGTGCCCCCACCACACCCTGCCCCAGGTTCCCCCACCCACAGATATACCATCCCCAAGATGCTCCGGCCTTCTCCCCTGCCACTTGCTCTCCCAGCACCACACCCCCGCTGCGCTTGTCTGTGCCACTGATGTGGTGAGGGTGTCCTCCCCTCTGTCCAACCCACCTTGCCTGTTCCCCATTCTCCTCCCCTGGAGGTAGGCACTGCAGTGGAGTCCACTACCGCCCTGTCTGACTTGGGCACTGCAGTGGCGGACCTGTCCACCCCATCTGCAGGGTCCACTGCAGTTGTGCCGGCACCCACGACATCTGTGTCATGCCCCCCAGTTGTGCCGGCACACACCATGTCAGACACCTCCACTGCAGTTGTCAGTGGCTCTCCAGCACCCACCACCCCTTCCCTGACTCCCCCTGGTGAGCCCTGATCCTGTCCCTGCGGTGCCTGGCCTGCCCCCGGTTGCCCCTCCTAGTGGATTGTCCCTGGTATTGTGCAGGCATGCGTAGGGTGACATCTGCCAGTGTCACCCTGTTTGAACTTTGACAATGGACTGGCCATTGGCCTTTGCTCTTTTTTCAGGACTTCGTTTGGCCTCAACACATATGCTGAATAAAGCAACTTTCTTTTCTCTAGTGCTCATGCTTCAGATGTACATGTTGTTGGTGCAGCTAACCATGCCCTTGCTGCAGTGATGGTGATATCTGGTCTCATGATTATGAAGTGTTACTGTGCAGGAACCCATGTGGTCCAGGGGGAATGTGTCCTATCATGTGGTGTATCCATGTCATCAATAGCAGCATCTGAGGGTGTCATGTGTTCAGTATTTGGCAATGGGTTTCCTACTTACATTGGCAATTTCACATCTGTGGCTTCCACCCCTGCACATCTGTTGTGCCTGCCATCGTTGCATTTGTCTACTTCCCTGACCGTGTTGCCATCTCCAGTGGACATGCAGGTTTGGGCATCAATGGGGAGGGACTCATCCGTGTAGTCAGTGCAACATTGCTATACAAGTGTGTTGGATCTGTGCTGATGATTCCGTTGGCACATCCATGACCAGGCTGATGTGATGGGAGCCCTCATTTGGTGCTAATTGTTGATTGTGTGACCAAGTGCTCAGCTGACATGATGGGGCCCTACTGAGGCAACATATGGCACAGCTTTCCTCACACAGGAGTGGAGTCCCCTCATGGCAGTGTGTACACGTGTGACATTGCCTGCGCCCAAGGTGTGTGTTGTATGTGCATGTCTGTGTGTTCACTTCCATTCATCTGCGCATGCTGTGATCCCTAGTGTTGTACCTGTTTGTGATGCTTGCTGACTTGAGCTATGTTCCCCCAAAGTCTTCTCCCTGTGTTCTCTGTGATGTGGGTGCATGGCACATTACTGGTCATCAGGGTGTCACCCATAGGTGTGTTTGCTGTCAGGGCAGAGTTTGTGTGCTGACGCAGATGGGTCACAGTCAGGTTTCCCTTTGGCACTTGTTGTTTGCCCCTGTCATGTGATTTCCTGTTTGTGTTATCTTTCAGTGATTGTGACACGTTGTGTGTGTGACTGCTGGCACTCCTTAGGGTCCGGGCTGCAATGTTGGTTGTTGTCTATGTGTGTTCTTTGTGGGTGACCTTGGTTTCTTCATTGGTGTGTGACTGTGGCTGGGATCCCATTGGTCGGTGTGGTATTGCCGTCATGTCCATGTACAGCGTAGTGTGCAGTGTGTCAGACATTCAGGAGTCTTGTTGAGTGTCCATGTGTGATGTGTTTCTACACCTTGGTTCCCACCCACCACCCTGGAATAGTAATGGGTGCATGTGCAATGTCACCAGTGCATGTGTACTTCACTGCTGCACATTGTTGGAGGTCGAGGGGTGTGGTGTTGAGTGTGTGCAGATGAGAGTTGTTGCCCGGCTAGTCCCCTGCCTCCATGTTGGCCTTGGCTTACTGGCCATGCTGATTGATTTGTGCTTGTGTAGGTGTGATGGTAGTTAGTTGCTCAGGACACCTGACTGTGGTTCACAGTGTGAACGACATTTAGCTTTGTCATCACAGTGGTATTTTTCTTCAGCCCAGGGTCACCACATTGTGGGGGCCCTGGGGGTGGTGCTGTGGTGTGTCTGTGACTTGCTGTGTCAGTTGTTGTTCCTACGTGCCTGTGTGACATGTGTGTTTTGTGCTCCCTCTCACCTGTCAATGCCTGCTTGCCCACATAGGGGATTTGGATCCATGAGTTACCTTAGTGTGGCAGTGTATGCACATCTGTATGATTGGTATTCAGCTCTCCTCATGTGTTGTGTTGTTGCCTGGGGACAATGGCACCCCCACCCCTCACCTGCTGTGTATGATGACAGTGTTGGTCTGCCTGTTTGTGTTTGTGCATCTGCACCACTGCATTGGCATATCTTGGGTGTGCCATTGGCTGTATGTTGTTTGGTGTGTTTCCCCTGCTGTCCCTGGGACTCCTAGGTCATCGGTCAGCACAGTGATCATGGTTTGTGTGTCCCATTGCTGCCATGGTATGGTATCTGTTCACCTCACATCTGCTGTCTCCACAGGGTATCTGCATTTGTGTGCCCATTGGTGCAAATATGTGGTTCTGCATTCTGATGGTCACTTCTGTCATTGTGTCATTGATGACTGTTGACGGTCTCAGCCACCATGGGTGTTGTTTGTCTGCACATGGCCAAAGGAATGTTTCATTTGCACTGCAGTATTTGGCTCCCCCAATTTATGTTGCAATGGGACACATACACTACTTTGCCACAGATGAGTTTTTGGTTCTGTGACCAGGAATGATCCATGCAGTTTGGCAGTTGCAGCTCTTTCTTTGTCAACAATTACCTTTTGGTCACTGTGATGATGAGGGTGTAGACCCCATTGCCACAATGGTCAAAATGTGCTTCAGCTATGGACCCCACACTTGCCTTTTGGTCACTGTGATGATGGGGGTTTAGACCCCATTGCCACAATGGTCAAACTGTGCTTCAGCTATGGACCCCACACTTACCTTTTGGTCACTGTGATGATGGGGGTTTAGGCCCCATTGCCACAATGGTCAAAATGTGCTTCAGCTATGGACCCCACACTTGCCTTTTGGTCACTGTGATGATGGGGGTTTAGGCCCCATTGCCACAATGGTCATGGGCTGCTTGCATTGTGGGTGCCACACACATATATGTGTGGCACATGTGCTAGGGGGTCACATTGTATGTTCAATGTCATGTTCGGTGTTGTAGGCATTTGACACAGCCTGCTCACACGCTTGTCATGGTGGTGGGGGGATGTCTTAATCTTGCATTCCCTAGGTTGTGGTGTGCTTGTTGTGTCATGCATTGTCCATCCTATGAGTGGGGGTGGTAGTAGTGGTAGGCATCCAGCCCCCCTGGCTAAGGGTGGTGGTAGGCATCCAGCCCCCCTGGCTAAGGGTGGTAGTAGTGGTGGGCATCCTGCCCCCTGGCTAAGGGTGGTAGTGGTGGGCATCTGGCACCCCCTGGCTAAGGGTGGTAGTAGTGGTAGGCATCCTGCCCCCCTGGGTGAGGGTGGTAGTAGTGGTAGGCATCCTGCCCCCCTGGTTGAGGGTGGTAGTAGTGGTAGGCATCCAGCCCCCTGGCTAAGGGTGGTGGTAGGCATCCAGCCCCCTGGCTAAGGGTGGTAGTAGTGGTGGGCATCCTGCCCCCTGGGTGAGGGTGGTAGTAGTGGTAGGCATCCTGCCCCCCTGGTTGAGGGTGGTAGTAGTGGTAGGCATCCAGCCCCCTGGCTAAGGGTGGTGGTAGGCATCCAGCCCCCCTGGCTAAGGGTGGTAGTAGTGGTGGGCATCCTGCCCCCCTGGGTGAGGGTGGTAGTAGTGGTAGGCATCCTGCCCCCCTGGTTGAGGGTGGTAGTAGTGGTAGGCATCCAGCCCCCCTGGCTAAGGGTGGTAGTAGTGGTGGGCATCCTGCCCCCTGGGTGAGGGTGGTAGTAGTGGTAGGCATCCTGCCCCCTGGGTGGGGTTGGTAGTAGTGGTAGGCATCCAGCCCCCCTGGCTAAGGGGGTGGTGGTAGGCATCCAGCCCCCTGGCTAAGGGTGGTAGTAGTGGTGGGCATCCTGCCCCCTGGCTAAGGGTGGTAGTAGTGGTAGGCATCCTGCCCCCCTGGTTGAGGGTGGTAGTAGTGGTAGGCATCCAGCCCCCTGGCTAAGGGTGGTAGTAGTGGTGGGCATCCAGCCCCCCTGGCTAAGGGTGGTAGTAGTGGTGGGCATCCTGCCCCCTGGCTAAGGGTGGTAGTAGTGGTGGGCATCCTGCCCCCCTGGGTGAGGGTGGTAGTAGTGGTAGGCATCCTGCCCCCTGGCTAAGGGTGAGTAGTGGTGGGCATCCTGCCCCCCTGGGTGAGGGTGGTAGTAGTGGTGGGCATCCTGCCCCCCTGGGTGAGGGTGGTAGTAGTGGTAGGCATCCTGCCCCCTGGGTGGGGGTGGTAGTAGTGGTAGGCATCCAGCCCCCCTGGCTAAGGGTGGTGGTAGGCATCCAGCCCCCTGGCTAAGGGTGGTAGTAGTGGTGGGCATCCTGCCCCCCTGGGTGAGGGTGGTAGTAGTGGTAGGCATCCTGCCCCCCTGGTTGAGGGTGGTTGGCATCCAGCCCCCTGGGTTGGGGTGGTGGCGCGCATTCAGGCCCCTGTGTGCATATGTGGCATTGGTGATGGGCATCCCGCCCCTATGGTGCTGCTGTTGCTGGTGTAAGTATATTCAGATTCCCAGTGTATGTGTGTGATGTGTCGTGTACGTGTTGTATGTGTTTTGTGGTTGGTGTCTGACTTACCTTCTGCGCCGTACGCGTCCGTGCCTGTTCCGGTAGTAGATGTAGAATATTGGTATGATCGGGACGAAGGGATTCATGGTTGGTTCGTGTCGTTCGTCCTTCTCGTTGCTTCGCGTCGTCCTCGTCGCTTGGCTTCGTCCTCGTCGCTTCGCGTCGTCCTCGTCGGTGCTGTGTTCGTCTCGTAGCCGTGGATCGTGTTGTGGCGCGATTCGGAGCTTATGTGCGCCTCTCCCGGATGCTTTGACGTGCCGTGCGTAGCGACGGGTTCGGCGCGCACGGAAAGCGCATCGTACTTGTCCGGCCGGACGGGGCTGCATTTTCCCTTCCGTGCGACTCGATTCGGCGTTTCCGGATTCGCCTCGGTCGGAGAACAGGACCTGGTTTGGGTGAGTACGGCTCGGCCGGGATTTTTGCTGTTGTGCGCATCGTACTTGCTCGTTCGGTGTACTGTACGGATCGGTCGGGAAACTGGCTTTCGCATGGCTTTTTTCCCGACCGAATAGTATTGGGTGCGCCTCCGACCGAGATCGGAATCGGCCCCTTAGTTTTAAAATTTATGAAGTTACTACAGTATTAATGAAGGTTTTATTCTTTTGTATATCGACCACTCATATAGACCTAATCTTGGTTGCCGGAAATTGACCACTCAGGCATAGTATTGTCGGCCACCCATATCATTGTATGTTATTTCAAGTGCCCTAATCAGTCAAAGAACATCAAAGGGGCTATTGTGTTTACTCTTCTCCTAATATATCACCATGTATTATGCAGATGTTGCCAGGGGATGGAATCATTCAATCCCTTTTCACTGCTGTTAAGTCTGTGTACCCATCTTTGTTCCCAAACGAACAGCAGTTTCGTTTTGTCCGGCCCCGGGTTAGGATCATCATTGATGAAACTCGGGTAAGCTGGGCACCATACAGGGAACTGGGCACTGGGTGTAAAAATACTGGAGTTCACATGGAGTGTGCGACTTTCCACAGGGTGTATGATTTGTAAGATTAGGGTTAACACATAATTTTGCGAAGAGAGGAGCACGATTAAATAAAAGATAATTTACCAAACACTAAGGGGTAAAAGGACTGCTATAGTTATATGGATGAAATATAAGTATAATTATGTATGTCGTTTT
The DNA here is from genome assembly GCA_963921515.1 of Calotriton arnoldi. Lineage (NCBI taxonomy): Eukaryota > Metazoa > Chordata > Amphibia > Caudata > Salamandridae > Calotriton > Calotriton arnoldi. The sequence continues at coordinate 380,718 of CAWUFW010000902.1, forward strand.
ATTCCCGTAGGTACGCAGACGATGTGTGTTTACAAAAAGGGCAAGTATTGCCGCCGATAGGTCCCCTACCAGCTAGTGATAAAACTAGGAGGGAACATTATTAGGACTTTTTTAGGGATCTGTATCCTGACGAATGCCATCGACCCTACCGGGCGGCAAACAAGGGCAGAAACATGTTGGTACCGCAGACAGGGTGATGTTACTTTTCCCATATACCCTTACTAATTTCCGTTGAATTCTGCCAAGTGGGATCCATAATAAAGGTCTAGGGTACCCACTTAGACAGTTTTAGATTCTTCTCTGCAAAAGGGATCCCTATCTTTGGAATTCCCCCTTTTCTATATTCTGTATTTGTCCTTGCGCTCCTCCCTGGACATTGGTCTGCGTCAGGTTGTCGTAGTGGCCCTATGATGAAGCATGCCACTCATTGAGTGGGTGAGGGCAGTATTCACAACCCTTTGGGATTCCCTAAGAGTTTCTTTTACCCCTGGAGGCGACTCCGGCACTGTAATTTCTGGCCCCTTCTTAGGGCCTTTTCCGTTTTCCTTTTCTCTTTCCTCTCTTTGTACTTCATATCCATATGGGACCAACCAGCCCACCGAATAAGTGGGGGATTGATGTTTTCTTTCATTACCCCGCAGTAGAGGTCCTTCTCGTTTAGTGACTTACAGATATATTTGGTGGGAGAACAAGGGAAGGCATAATCTCTTGTTCCTTCTTTGTTGTGGATTCACATCCATACTGATGTCTGTTCGATGTGACAACAGGACCTAGCTTATGAGCAGTGTGAGGGTGTCACAGAAGCTGATGAGGAGATGCTGTTTTGTGACGCTAGTTATTGCACATTTCAGTATACAAGCTTCAGAGATTATCACAAATTCGTCCTCCTGTCATTGCACAACATCAAGGTATGTGATACAATGAGTTGCATTGCACACACATGTAGCCAGGACTGTTGGATTTGCCAATGGTTGTAAGTAGCATTAGTTAGTAGGGATGTCAACTGAGGCATCATTGCATTGGATTATGATACTGCCTCGGTATTGGCCTGCCAACACTGGGAGTGGAGTATTGCGAGTGTCTTTGCAGTCACATCTGCCCGAGAGGTTCTGCTGCAGAGTTGATTTAATATAGCGCCCTGAGGGTGAGGGCAAATATGGAGAGTCTGATGGGACCCGTCTCTGCATCAGCTTTTTCAGCCTGGAGGTGGTAACCACCGGCAGACCCCTGACCACTTCAAGCACTGCTACGCAACTCTCACTACTCGCTCTGTCTACTGTCCCTTCAGGCCCCCTCACGTCCTGCTTCTCATGCAATATGTATTGGCAAGATTTAACAGCGTGATGACTTGGGAACATGTTGCTCACACACCCCCACTCATACTAAGCAAGCTCCACCCCTGCTTGCCCATGGCGGTGCATCGCTTGGCTGTGGACTGACTGTACAGGGGTAAGTGTGAGACTTACCGGCGGTTACATCCACGACGGTGTGGATTTTGAATGGCATAGAGCAGGGAAAGCAGTCGCAGAACGTGTGCGATGGGCTCCATGGTGGCACAGGACGTGCAGAGCTGTGTACAGGTGGGTTTTGCCCTCCTCTCCCTCCCTTTCCGCCAGCTCTGATGAGCCGGTTTGAGCGTCACGATTGGCTCGTCGGAATGACGCATCGTAATTGGGCGGGTGGATTGTGAGGCGTTATGCTCTCCGACGGCCTTCATTGGTCTTTTCTGACACCACCGCGGTTGGTATTTCTTGCCAGAGTCGGAGGGACCGCGGAGTTCAGAAAACTGCCTATTTGCATGCATTGTAATACGGCGATCGGGCCGACCCCTTCCGACAGTATGGTGGCGGTCTGACCGCCTTCCGATATGACCAAAGAAGCCGGTCTGGCCGGCATTGTAATGAGGCATTTATTCTAAGTTAGGCATTATGTGTTATGTTACGTTGTTATGACAGTTGTGTTATTCTGATAAAATTACCCAACCCAGGCTGAAATTGTAAACATTATAAAGTAGCGTAAATATGTCTAATGTAAAATGCGTAAACAGTACCAGCGTAGTGTGCAGTTGAATACACATTCCAGTACAGTAGTGTACACACACTGACACACATACACACACACAAATACACATGTACAAACACATCATCACACACATATGCACAATCTACCGCTCTAATGTAAGCACCCCACGTTTGAGATGCACCTACTGCAAGAAAAACAACCTCTGTAAAGCGCCTCGCTTCCTCTCATGGGAGATCTGCACTATATAAAATACCAGGGATAAATAAGTTTATATGCTCCAGTCCAGATTGTGTTCTGCGCTGTATGTGATGTCAGGACCCCTTCGCCTTTGTGAATGCAGGGGAAAATATTTTTTAAGGGCAGGCAGTGGTCCCAGGGACCACTACCTGCCCTTAAAAAATGAAACAAAAACGTTTCATTTTTCTTTTTTAAATGCATCCCGTTTTCCTTTAAGGAAAATGGGCTGCATTTTTTTTTAAAAACTGCTTTATTGAAAAGCAGTCACAGACATGGTGGTCTGCTGACCCCAGCAGGCCACCCTCCCTGTGAGGCTGGCCATTCCCAATGTGGTCGCCAATTGCGAGTGGCTCATGAATATTGATGAGCCTCGCATTTTGCGACCCCATTGGGAATCGCTAACAGTGTCTCTGACACTGTTGTACATTGGATTTAGCGCCTCGCAATTTGCGACTCGCAATTTGTAGCAAATTGCGAGGCGCTAAATCCAATGGTCGTACATCTGGCCCTCTGTAAGCCGAAGGTGGCCTCTGGAAATGGTCTTTCAGAATACAGAGTGAACCATTCTAGGTGTAGCTTTGGATTGGAATATGTAGGTTAGTTTAGAACCACAGCACTTTAATGATTAATATTTCAACTGTAGATCTCATTCGCATGTATTGATGCCATGAGCAGGGTCATCTAGAACCTCATCAAGGTACCTGAGCAGTTTAGAGTTTTAAACCCTGCGTGTGCTCTGTGAAGTAAGATGATTGTTCTAGAACCTTGCACTGTGGCATATCATGTTTGAGCTCTTCAGTCCCCTGATGTGTTCTGGTGCAGTATGGCAACCCTTCTTGAATGGTGAAGTGTAATGCGGAATATTTGAGCTCTAGAACTCAGCGCTGTGTATTGGCCCAGTAAGTCAACCCTGTCAGAACAATGCAGTGTAATGCAGAATATTTGAGCTCTAGAATTCAGTGCTGTGTACTGGTGCAGTAGGTCAACCCTTCCAGAACTGTGCAGTGTGATGCAGAATATTTGAGTTCTAGAACCAACTGCTGTATATTGGCCCAGTAAGTCAATCCTTCTAGAGCCGTATAGCTGTATATTTGAACTCTATATCCCAGTGGGCCATAACAGTAAATCCAGTGGTTCAGAAGACTGCAGTGGAGCCCAGAATGTCCCAGTTCTAGCACAGGGTCGGTTCTACCTCTCTACCATGAAGTGAACTGTGAGTGAGCTGCACATGTGCCTGCACATCTCACTGGAGTGAACTGAGGCACGATACAAAGGGTGTGTCATTCTGTTCATTAAAATGATAGCTCATACTGAGAGGCCTCATCCCCTTGTACCTCATAACAGGTGTGATACTCCTTAGCTGCACTCATGTTATTATCCCAGGAAGGATGAACAGCTGTTTGACCCTGCGACTCGGATGGATACATTAACCTCCCCCGGCGTCAGATAGGCAGAGAAGCCACCTGGCAAGCAGGAATTGTGCAGTGAATGCGGAGTATGGAACCTAGCTATGCCTGCGGGATTTGGGGAAAGCTAGTCCCAGTGCTGAATCATTCTTTCATTCGGTTTGTGAACCTGCTGTTACCCTAAGCTGTAGACTTATGGACAACCACTTTTTAGGTCGAGCTTGCCAGACAGCACAAGCTGTCTGGCTGCAAAAGATCTATTGTAAGCTTTCAGTGGCTTAGAACCCACCCATTTCTTACTGTTGGTTGGCTTTATTGTCACTCTTGTTTGCTTGCTTCTTATTCAATGGCTTGCCTTCCTCTGCTTATGTTTTCCCCTCCCCTGGGGCATACCCTCTTTACAACCCTTTTGGTTGCCTGTCTTGTATCCTTCCACTGCTCACATTTCAGGAACTACTTTCTTCTTTTTTATTCAGCACTCCATATGAGTGCATGTGCTTACTATCTCTCTACCTCTTTTGCTGCTACACTCCTCAAATATCCCCTGTGCTGTGTTGCTCCCCACACCTTCCAGCTTGTCTGTAAAAGCAAAGGAACAGGGATATTTTTGCTGAGATGTGGCTAAAAAAAACGACTAAAAGGGTTGCTTTTGTTTTATCTCCTGCATTCCACATATTATGTGAAACCCAGAGATTTGACACACGAAGGCTTTCATTACTTTTTGGCAAGGGCTATATTCTTCCCTCACTCAACTGGTGTCCTAGTGGCCTATAAATCTGCTACCTGGTCTCGTGCAGAGGAGCGCATGTTAGAATCCTGTGGAAAGTAAATTAGGCCATGGGAAGCCTTTTCCTTTGCATGCTTCCTCTTTCTTATTCTTTTTAAATTCTGTTCAGAGGTTCTTGAGTGAAACATTTTTGAGCTATCATAAGATAGGTGTTTGCCTTTCCTCCAGTATTTTGAAATGTTTATTTTCTTTTGCTTTTTTAAACAATGGTTTACAGACAAACATTGTCAAAGCAAACAGTTGCTCAGCACTCACATGATAGTGAGACCTATTGGCTTTGCCAATGCTTGTTCTTTCATTAATGTGGGATTTCTTCTGGCCTGCTTGTGAGCTATACATAATGTTACAGTGAGTGAATGTTACGCCCAGACTGCTTGTGTTTTGCACATAAGAACTAAAACAATGCCACAGAGATTGACATTTTATTTAGGATACAACATATATGAAATGGACAATGTATTCTAACCCAAGTCAAAACATTTTGTGTCGGTTTGTGAGTTTAAAAGTTTACATTTTGACTACCAGGGTAATTTTAATTCAAGACTGCCATGCTGGCATTCCTTAACTATATTTATAGAGGGTGGGAGATTAGATATTTGCCTTGCCAACAAAATGTTATGCACATTTCTTTCAAAGCTCAATTGATTATTGCCTGAAGAAGTGGACTCATTTTAGTCCAGGGTTATGTGTGAGTCAGAGTTTAATTTATAAAAGAATGAGTGCCGATGCCTAAAGCTCTGCTCAGGCGGTGCTATTAAAAAATCAGTGCACAAAAATACCAAGACTGCGCACTCTTGAATTCCCTTCAACATCTTTAATCCACTACCAGACACAACTTACCCCTTTATCTCACTCTTGCCGGTCCCTACTCCTACCACTTGTGCCAGTCTTTCCATCTTTCTTTCTCCTTCTTGCTCTTTTATGTGTTTTTATCCCTCGTGCTCGCGGTCAATATCTGATGTCGAAAAATAAGTGCTGGTCCCCAAAAATGAGTGCCGGTGGGCCCAACCGCAACCACTGCCTCAGATCAATTGCTGGTGTAAGTGTATGCGTGGGTTGTCTCTGGCAAATGTGGTGCTGTCTCTGTCTTCTCCTGACATGGATCCTATTGGAGGTATATTCACAGGACAGCTCTCTATTTTCTTGGCTCTAAGTGATAAGTTGATAAACCTACACTTTGCATGGAACAGGCCTATTTGAGAGTCACAGCATTAGGATACCAAGGAAACACTGGAAAAGCAGTGGCTGAAAGTGATAGCAAAACATAAATACAATATTCACAATAAATAATGGGCCCATCTACAGCAATCAAGAGCTGAGACTAGTAATTAGCAGCAGCACTGGGACCTTTTCATGGGGTTGGTGCTTATTAACAAGGCATGTGCAGGAATGGTGCAAGGAGCATTGGTGCATCACGCAAAAAATGCATTACAGTTCCCAGTTGCAATACGGTGCTGATTGCTGCCTCCTGCAGGAAGTGACATAATGCAGATGCCATACCACACCTTAAGGAAGCACCAGCCCTAGAAAAGGGCACAGGACAGCAGCTGAGAGGGAGGAGGGGGCTCCCAGCAACTGTCCTATCAAAACATAGAAACCTAAGAATGGAAAGCTAGGAGAGCAAAAGGCATTACCCGTTGGAGTGGAGGAGCGTCGCCCCACTTAAATTACCTCCAAAACCCCGGAGAGGAAAAATAAAATGGTAATTCATTACCATTTTATTTTTCATACCCCACCCCGTTAAGAGCGTCAGGAAGGGTCGGGGCCTGCTGAGTGACAGCAGCAGGGAGGAGGTGGGCTCTATGTGCACTGTCTTGTGATGGCCAGCCACACATGCGCACTTTAAACATCTCTAACCCAGGTGTCTTAGGACAGCTAAGTTAGAGCAAGTACAGGCTCCCTGTGGAGCACAGAGTGAGGCCGCCCCCTCCAACCAGGGCACTGCTCTCATGCTGCATGAGAGCAGCGCCAGGATTGGTCAAGGGAGTGTCCTGGTGGCAGGGCTACAGTTCAAGAAAGAAGAGGCCCGGTGCAGAGGTAAGGCTTTAATTTTTTTAACATTTATTTTATTTGCTCTCGCACACGCCCGCCATCCCTCCTCCCCGTAGATGTCAGCCGCCCCAAGCCGTAGGGATGACTTTCAGGCAGTGATGTGTTTTCAGTTAAGGGCAGAGCTCTCTCAGTACAAACAATACCTTGTTTGCGACTGACACTGAACAAAAGGTAGAAAATGGAAAGAAAGGCTAACTATAAATACAGCTGGAGGTAGGAGGCTGAGCCTTTACAAAAATGGCAGGTGTGCACTGCATGCAGTTTCCATCACAGAAACAAAGAAAAATAAAGAAGAAAATGGCATTTTAGTTAAAACTAATCCATAACAATTATGCTGATCTTGTTTTAGTCTTCATATCACCCTCGGATGTGCCAAAGTTATAAAACGTGATTTAAGCACCTCTGTAGATGTTGTTTCCGACCCATTGTCTGGCTTTTCTGGTAGTTCGGATACTTCTATACGAACCATCGGGTTCCCATGTTCCACCTTACCAAAAAGGTGTAATCACTGAATTAAATCATAGTGAGGCCAACTGAAGAACTCACAAAAGGCTTCCAGAACTGTGCCTTGTTAGTTATAGAGCACTGTAGAGCTACAGCATCACACATATATTTTACAGAATTTAGTCCATCTATGTATGAAGGTGGCAGCAGCTTAATCCGTTTTTACACACTTTCTTCCTTTCCAAGAGTATCAAAAAAAATAGTAACTTGTTTTGGTTAGACAATAAATACCTCTTAATCAAGTCCTTTTCAAGCAGTCCAAAGATAACAGGGTTGGGGTTGCCTCTATCTTATGCATGAAAATCTTTGATACCGTCTTACCCACATCTTGCCGATAGTTTCTGAAATATGAGCAATTTACTAATATATGCACAACATCAGCTTCCAACATGCCACATCTATGCGTTTTCTCATTTTTGCTAGTTTCAGCGGGGTCCAATATATACTTTGGAGAATAAAAAATGGTTCCTCCTGAGTGCAGCAGATGTAACAGTAGAATAACAACTGCTAAGAGATACTAGCCATACCTTTTCCAGCTCCGCTACCGTGTCGGCAAGTATCCTTTCCAAACACGGCACAGTGGCTTCTGAATACTATCGACTGAAGCACACACATCCCAATTCCAAGTCGAAATTTCCTTTTCTCTTTGGTGAAATGTATTATAAGTCTAATACCATGTAACATGTTTTGTTCAGGGTCCAGTCTTGTGTTGCAAACCAGTAAGTCAATTGAAAATATTTCCAACTTCTCTCCCTTCAATGATCACAAGAATGCAAATTGCCTCCATCCAGAAGCTGACGCCATCTATTGATTCCTGCTTATCTCAGCAGCAGAGATAGCTGATCTCTCACACAGACCGCTGTATCCGAGGAGTCCCGTCTTGGGGCCAGTTACTATATGTGAAAGCTAGCATAAACCAGACCCTGACTGATGCTTAAACTACACTTCAAACTACTCTCTTAAACCAGACCCTGATGGATGCCTAAACTAGACTTCAAACCAGCTAGCTTAAACCAGACCCTGATGGATAACTAGACTTCAAACCAGCTAGCTTAAACAAGACCCTGATGGATGCCTAAACTAGACTTCAAACCAGCTAGCTTAAACAAGACCCTGATGGATGCCTAAACTAGACTTCAAACCAGCTAGCTTAAACCAGACCTTGATGGATGCCTAAACTAGACTTCAAACCAGCTAGCTTGAACCAGACCCTGATGGATGCCTAAACTAGACTTCAAACCAGCTAGCTTAAACCAGACCCTGATGGATGCCTAAACTACACTTCAAACCAGCTAGCTTAAACCAGACCCTGATGGATGCCTAAACTACACTTCAAACCAGCTAGCTTAAACCAGACCCTGATGGATGCCTAAACTAGACTTCAAACCAGCTAGCTTAAACCAGACCCTGATGGATGCCTAAACTAGACTTCAAACCAGCTAGCTTAAACCAGACCCTGATGGATGCCTAAACTAGACTTCAAACCAGCTAGCTTAAACCAGACTCTGATGGATGCCTAAACTAGACTTCAAACCAGCTAGCTTAAATCAGACCCTGATGGATGCCTAAACTAGAACTCAAACCAGCTAGCTTAAACCAGACCCTGATTATTGCTTAAAACAGACTTTAAATCAGACCCTGACTGATGCCTGTAGTATTTTTGACCGTATTTTCTTAAAGTATTTAGAGGCATCGAACTTATACAAAGAATTTCCGCTGCAAGTATCCTTCCCCATTGCTTGAGGAAGGCAGTCAATAGCTGACTATCAAGGTTGGATATAAGCTTTCTGCAATTTTTTCATTGAAAAGCACAACAATAGATCTGGCCCCCTTTAGCTAATTTTCTTCTTACTATTCTCCAGGAAATTCTTATAACCGTACAGACCCATACAAAATGACTTTTTTTACCTCATAGTTTAGCAACAACATTTTTACTAAAACTCAAAAGGACATTATCAAATAGGACGATAAATTTAGGAAGGATGCGCATTTCTACCTACTGTACCCATCCTGCAGAGCAGCTGGAGAGTCTGCCACTTATTCATTCATTTTTTTACCTCTTTATTGATGGCTTTATTGAGGTTTTAGTCTGCAATTATGTCTAAAGCATATGCCACTTTTACCACCAAATATCTTATTTCATCTTGTGTTGTTCTACCTTCCCAAGTAAGATTCCAAATCAGAATTTCTGACTTTGAGCCATTGATCTGATAGCCCGACACCTGTCCAGAACTACGTGCTGCCTGTTTTATATATGGGAGAGATCTTTCTAGATCTGCAATGTATATATAATGAGATTGTCTTCGTATGGGGTTTTGTTAAACCACTTGTATGATGTTAATATTAGATCTTAGTAATTGTGCAAGTAGCTCAATATATAGATGAAATATTAAGGGGGAAAATGGACACCTTTGTCTAGACCCACATGTTATGCTGAATTGTGGAGTCAAGCTCCTGTTAACAAAAACACTGGTTTTCAGGGGGCTATATATCAAGTGTAGTGTCCTGCAAAACACATTCCCTTAACCCAAAATGTGCTAACACCTCCCTGAAACACATCCAGGTAACTCCATCGAAGGCTTTCATTGTGTCAAGTGTTAACACAGCCAAAGGTCTATTATATGCTATGAGCTGTAGCTACCTAGTAAAAAACCCTTTAGATCCTCATGGATTAAACTATTTGCTAATAAACTTAACCTATTTGCTAAGATGCTTGAAAAAACATTACAATCACAGTTTGGAAGTGATATGATTCTCAATTAGTTGGTACTCTATTTGATTTCAAAATTATGGCTATGGTTGCATTATCCCAAGGACTCAGCAAATGAGCACCATTTAGTAAGATAGAATTAAATAGGATTTTCCAAATTGGAATTATTTTCTGTCTAATTTCTGAATTACCTCATATTGAATGCCACCAGGCCGGAATACTTTACTTCTCTTAATCTTTTTAACGCTCTTCCTCAGAGATGTCTGGACTCAATATTTTATAATAATTATGCAGATACTGAAATAAAGAGCAACATTAATGGTAGTTAAGGCACAAAAGTATTTCACAGGCTGCTTAACTCGTAAGTGACTAACCACCAATGATCCCCTATATAAAACACTTTCTATAAGAATAAAGAATGAGAAGTACACAAATTATATCATAATTTGTCTATTTAATATCAAGCAAATGTAATCTCTTCACAAACGCAGTCCTCTCAATTGTGGACTGTAGTCACAGAAATGCATCTCCAGTCTCAAGATCATACAAAGAAAACAGCTCCAATCTTCTTGGGTGGAAAATGTTTATTATTCATTCTTGTGTTTTCTTAACATAGAAGAATCTCAACCCAGCCAATGCGTTTCGTCCCCGTCAGGTCTGTCCGTAAAGAATCCGACGCTTCTCAGGAATGGCACAATGCTCAGAACGGTAATACCACTGGTACCTTCAATAACTGTTTTGAAAATAAATCTTTCCTTCCAAAGGGAAATAGGCTTTCTTAAATAAGATCCTTATATATTTTTCAGGAAAAATAGAGAGAGGAAAGCCTTGATACGAGTGTTCTTTTTCCACAATTTTTCTGTCATTAAGAAAAAATACACATAGCTTGAACCTTCCCGCTATGAATATGTCTTGTGATATCTTCACATTATTGGGGTAGCGTTCCTCGGGGTTATTAATAGGTATGCCTTAAATTCTTCTCACGAAGGTGCTTACTCCAAACAACTGCGCTTTTCCTCCGCACTTGATGCTTCATTAATAATGATATAGTTCACCTGGATTGCAATTTCCTCAGCGTTTGCTAAGTAATGTCAATGATACTTTGATCTGAGTTTGTATATGCCAATGAGACTGAAATACTCATGAAGATCACTGCATTTCGATTGTTTGAAAACAGTCGTGGTCCTGAATCCCTGTTGTTAATAGGAAAGAATCATCAGGACATGTTCTCAAAATTGGCAGAGTTTTTATAATAGCGACAAGACTAGATCTGACCCTAAACCCAAACATCCCTGGTACAATAAAATGTGTAGGAAAGCTAAAGACGCTCTATTGATGGGGATTAAAGAGAATGACAATCCACGTATTAAAGAAACCAGGGCACAATATAAAAAAACCCTAGCTGAAGCAAAAACTAGCTGGGAGCTAGACAAATGGGAAGCAATCAAAACAGCTTTAGATAACCGAGATATGAGAGGCTTTTGGAACCTAGTTAAAACTGGGAAATCCAAAGGCAACTCAGCTATTGAACCAAACTTGGGGGAAGAAGTCTGGAGATCCCATTTTAAAATTTTATACTCAAGTGCCTTAGATGGAGCTGCAGTCGCCAGGGAAGTAGTAGCAGATACAAACCCCCCCAAATATTAGTGCACCCGCCTGCACAATGAAAGAGGTTATAGTGGCATTGGGTAATTTGCTTCCAGCCAAGGCACCTGGGCTGGATAGAATTCCAGGTGACCTACTCAGAAATGAGCAAGCAGTGTGGGCACCCTATCTATGGACATTATTTAACGCAATCTTACAAGGCATCGCACTGCCCCCGACTTGGGCAGGGGCAGAAATTATCCCTATTTATAAAAAAGGCACCCCGCTCAATCCAGCAAACTACCGTCCAATAAGCCTTATAGATGTTACCCAAAAGATATTTGCCCGTGTTCTCCTTGGTCGTTTGCAAACATGGATGGAAGAAAATAATGTATTAACACCTTTACAAGCTGGCTTTAGGACTAAAACCTCAACTATCGACCAGATCTTCAGATTGCAATTGATCCATTGGAAAACTGTGATCTTGGAGGGTGGCAGTCTTTACCTAACCTTTGTGGATCTTAAATCCGCATTCGATATGGTGCAGCGTGATCAGCTATGGGGCCTACTCCGTGACATGGGAGTTCCAGCTTACATATGCCACCAGCTGAAGCGCTTGCATCAGGATACGTATGCGAGAATAAGATACGGAAAAAAAGGGGAATTGACAGCTCCCTTCCCTGTAGAGAAAGGGGTGAGACAGGGATGCGTTTTAGCCCCGACCCTGTTCTCCTTCTTTTTAAACGGTTTAATCGAAACTCTACTGGCAGTAAAAGATATAGATTCATCGAGGTTAGCGAACCGCAAAATTCCAGCTTTAATGTTTGCGGACGATACGCTGCTACTCTCCAAGTCTCCCATGGGCCTGCAGCGGGTATTGGAGGAGTTTTGTGCATTTTGCAGGAAGAGGGATTTGGAGATAAATCTTCAAAAAACAAAATACATGGTTTTCCATGCCAATACTATTAATTGCCCACACCCCCAAATGGAAGGCAGGGCCTTAGAGAGGATGTCCATCTTCGATTACTTGGGCCTTACACTTAATGATAAGATGGACTGGGGGACCCAAGTAAAGAAAGCCAATTTAAAATTAACACAGTCCATAGGGGGTATCTTAAAAGTACACAAAAACTGCACTCAGAAAGTGGTAGGCCCCCCAGCAGAAATATATAAAACACAGGCAAGGGGAGCATCACTATATGGAGTAGAACTCTGGGGTCACTGTCCATCTAATACACTATCTATAACAGAGAACACCTTCCTTAGGCAGTTGCTGGGCCTTCCCAAGAGCACCCCCTTAATACCATTAAGGATGGACCTGGGTATTGGCCCTATTGCTGACATAATTTCCTCTCGACCACTCCTATTCTGGCGCCGTCTCTGGAGCACCCCTGAGCTAGCCAATTATAGGGAGGAATTAAAGGATGTTATGACCATCTTGGGAGCAGGGAACATACCATGGTTGTCTTACATTAGGAATACATGCCAAGCACTGGGGAGGGCAAACATGTGGTCAACACCAGAAGAGATCTGCCCCTCCATTCCCAAAAAGTCCTTATTCTTTGCCTATAGAGAACACAAATTTGCCCAACTATGCCAGAGCTTCAACTCAAGCAGTCTGACCTCCAGGTTTCTGGATGTCAAACAGCAATATAAGATAGAGCTGGCTCTGGATAGCATTCAACCTTTCTTGGCGAAGAAATTGTTCCTTCAATTTAGGCATGGGGTGCTCCCGCTCCGAGCACACACAAATAAATGGAAGGGAGCTATAAAACTAGATTGCCCAGGGTGTGACTTGGTCGAAGAAACAGAACTTCATATCCTTCTTTTTTGTCCCGCCTATAGAAGGCCAAGGTCTAAGTGGGTGCTCCAGCTCTGTAGAAATGTGGGGATTAGGCGCCACAACGAGGCCTTCAGGCTATTAAAATATGAGACACACCCACTATTTGTATTTGCCGTTTCTAGGTTTCTATTTACGATGTGGTGCATACGTAGGGGCATTATAAAGAAAAAGAGCTTGGGAATAACCTAACTGTGCTCACCCACTAATTATGCTGCTAAGCTATGTTTGCACAATTCCCCAGCTAGAAAAACTGCTTTGAAACCTTTACTTCTTGAGCTGCTCTATCTTTTTATTCCTTTTTTAAATGTATATATTGTAATCGTCTTTTAAATATTTTAAAATCTTGTTCATAGATTCCCAGGCAAAGACAGATATCTAAGGTTGTTAATAACAAGGAGATCAGTTGTGGCTGAGTAAGAAAATACTGTAAAATGTATATTTATACTACCTCCCTTGGTTTTATGGATATTTTGTATTATTTTGTGCATTTGTTCTTTGTACTATATGCTCCTGTATTGTATGTAATTGTACAATTATATGTGCTTTTATGGCTGTATAGCCGAAATAAAGTGTTTTTGACTGACTGACTGACTTTAGTTAAATAATTAATCCTTGCACTTTTCTAAAGCTTCTGAACAAACAAGTCTTATGTTTCTCAAAAGATTTAATTGTTGTTTCAAAGTCTTTTAAACATTTGAAACTGAAAGCAATTAACAGGGATCACTGATGAACAGACAAATCCACATTCTATGAGCATCTTGATCAACAGGTGAATCTTATTTTGTCTCAAAAGAATTGATTTTCAAAGAAAATGTATTTTAGTTTTGAAACTGAAAGTAGTTAATAGTGTTCACTACTAAACAAACTGAATGCACTTTCCTTGAACTTCTTGATAACAATGCGAGCGATATTTTTCTCAGAAGAATTTAATTGTTTGTACAGTATTTCAACTTTTGAAATTGAAATGCAGTTAAACAGCGTTCACTGCCAAGAGAGACATATGCATTCCTGCCGTACTTAAACAGAAAGCTAAACAGATATTTCTAAGATGAAACAGCCACATACACTTGGCATAGGCTCCACGAGAATTCTGAATGATTGAGAGCTAACAAACTCTACTTGCAAGGTTCCACGAATACCAATTGAAAGTCAGAGAGAGCACTCCTCCTCTCGGTCCATTGAGGGTTTTTTGAATAGTGAGTGTTGGTCACGGGTTGTGGTTACCTTATATATAGGAGACACCTAGTCCAGTCAGTGCAAAGGATCGTGGTATTTGTAGTCCTGTAAAATCAAGGTTTGGTTTTTCCTTATTTGTTAGCTTTGTCCATGGGGCAGTAGCGGCCAGCATGACTCGCGGGTGAGGGGGCGGGTGTGGGGCGCGCGGGGAGGGGTTCAATAATGAAAAAAAAATTTTTTACTTACCTTTCCACCGTGCCGGGTCCTGTGTCTTCACTGCTCCTGCTCTCCTGACTCTGATAGGAACAGGAAGTAGGCAGCCTCCCTCCCCTCCCCTAAGCCAATCACAATACTCCAGTGGAGCGTTGTGATTGGTCAGGATGCTGCCCAGCCAGGTGCTGTAGGGGATGGCATGTTCTCCATGTAGGCTGCAATGCAGCCTGCATGGAGAAGTGCGGAGTGCGCATGACTGGTTTAGGCGGCCTGAGAGGGCCGACCAAACAGTCTTTGCGCACATAGGAGTGGCAAACCACTCCTGCCCGGGCATCTCCGCCCACCCGCCCGTCCGCAATGCGTAAAGAAACATAAAATGGTAATAACCAAAAGTTATTACCATTTTATGTTTTGGCTTTCTCGCACTGCGAGAAAGCAATAGGGCGACGCTCCTCCGCCCTAGTGGAGGAGCCGCCCCTGCCATGGGGATACATATGAAATGGTCGTCTCATTCCTGATCATGACAGTCCCTCACTAGGACTTTATCGGGGCTGAAAAAACATATGTACAACAGAATTACTATTAAAAAAATGTACAAATACACCTTCTGACAGGTATGGGAATCATAAGTGGTGTTGTCATAACGATTAAATGGATTTTGAGCATGAGGTCTTCCGAGTACTGGATTAATGGAAATTCCTGTGTTTTATAATTAAATGAAATTGTGCAAGGAGGAACCATTGTACTATTGGAATCAATAAAGAATTAACAGTGATAAACTCTTTGACAAGAATACGGTCAATTGTACAATACTACTTTGAGACACTAGTAGGTTTTACTTCCGATCACGTGTTTGAGGTAATCAGGTGGTCAAGGTTGCTAAGTACTTAAAATTGTGGCATTCGAAGTAGTGGTTGGCTCGCCTGAATAGCAGAGGTGATACACGTTATGAAAACTGTGATGTTGAGTCCAGGTAATGGGCAATCCATGTAGTTTTGGAATGGATGGGACTGGGTCAAATCTTAATTTTCTGAGCAAAGCTCAAGCTTGCTTAAAGATAGCAGCTATGCGTACGGGACGTGTCTGAACCTTGGGGCTAAGAGGTCGACTCCTGAGTACTAGCGTTTATTACTATTTTGGTTACATTATTTTGGAAAGTGTTTTTGAAACTGGTATGAATGCTCATGTGTCACGTTACAAGTCGTTACTGGAGTGAGGGTAGAATGACTGTTTTGGCCCTGTCCAAGATGACGCTGATATCTAGTCAATGTTTCTGGTATTGTTAGGTTTCAAGACTATTAGATGTGAATGTGGGTCGTGTTTTCCATATTAGACGCTGAAGATTTGCTTAGATGTGCTGCATTTGGGTTTCTAAAGAGAATGAGTAAACTCATAACATGCAAATTGCTTATATAAGGAGGTGATTGCATTATTCTGCATATATAATGTTTAGGGACATAAGGAACAACATCTGTTGAATCAGGATGAATTGCATTGAGATATTGCGAGGAAATTAATAGATGTGAACTTATAGAGGTAATTATGTAATTGTTAATTTTACATGATTTGACCTTTAAAAAATGGCGTTGCTGGAAACAGCTGATAGCAGAAATGTCATCCTTTCTGCAGGTTGTCTTTCATTGGTTAGAACCAGTAACACTTTCAAAATTGGGAACTGTGGGAATATTTGGCAGTACCACTAATTGATTGCTAATTTGTAAAATGTTTTTTTTTTTTTTAAATAGCAGATAAAATGTATAGGAAGAATCATTTGTTCAGATATTGACATAACATTTTATGAGAATGATTATCAATATTATTAGATAATATGCTGGCATCAGTTAGTTTTATTAGGTTGCATTAATATGAACCATTGTGTCTCATAATGTGAATTGATAGGAAATAAAATTAACTGTTAGGATGAATTTGGAATTATAGGTGGGTCCTCTGTGTTTATAAGAATAAAATTTTAAAATACTTAAGATGTGTTTAATTTTTGGTCACTCATATGGATTATACAATCTGAATTTGTGGAGAAAGTACAGAGGCATTATTAGTAATCCAATGAAAACGGGTGTTTAGTGGAATGTAACAAGTGATTTGGTTTTGATTTTTTGTTTGGATATACAATTGTAAGCATGTTTTTACTGGTCTAAGGTGTAATTGTAAATATATTTAATAATAATTCTGTTGTACATATGTTTTTTCAGCCCTGATGAAGTCCCAGTGAGGAATGAAACGCATTGGCTGGGCTGAGTTTTTTTTATATAAAGACACAAGAATGAATAATAAAAAACATTTTTCACCCAAGAAGATTAGAGCCGTTTTGCTTTGGATGATTGTGAGAGACTGGAGATGCCTTTTTGCGACTACAGTCTATAATTGAAAGGACTACATTTTGTGAAGGGATTATAATTGATTGATATTGAATAGACAAATTATGACATAACGTGTTTGCTTCTCATTTTTATTCTTATAGATACTGAAAACAGCCCATTGGTAATCTGAAATCAAACACTGGGGGCCCAATTCAGAAACAAAACGTGTCCATCTACACCCATATGCATACTTCTATGCAGTCGTCTAGTTTTACATGTTTTAGGAATTTCACGTGCCATTTTTCTATCTCGCCATTTCCTCAATGTGAAATTTTATGCAGAATATAATTCCATATTGGCGAAAGGCAGCCCCCCTGTGCAAATATTTGGGGATGTTTCCTCACGCTCCAATCCTGGAAGGCGATTTCCTCCAGCACTTTACTGAAGCAGATGTCCACCTATTTCTGGGTAGGACAGAGTAAGAGAGGAATTTGTGAATGTCTACAAACTCTCAAGTTTGTGAGAATTCACAAAACTCAAGGCAAACCTAGCCTTAATTCACCCATTCTCCAACTCTTAGGGGGTTGAGCTGAGTAGGTATACTTTTGTGGAAATACTTTTGTGGAGTCCTGGCAGGTGTAAATGGAGCTACGTTGGCCATAAACATCAGTTTTTGTAAGTCTTGTATCATGTTTCTTTGTACAACAACATGAACTACTCTATATCAAAAACATTTTCTTCTTTTAAGAAACAGGTTCTCATAGTAATAAGAAATTATTCTTTATATTTCTCCTGTAAAGACAGAAAAGTGCTAGGCATTGACATAGGGTGGCTGGAATGTCACTCCTCAGTGATTGTACCACTGTGAAATGTTGTTTACACTGCCTCAGAGGTATGTTGTCTTCTTGCCTCTTCAGAGTGTTTGATTACAGATGGTACTGTCTCCCCATAGTTAAGGGCCTGATTCACAAAAGTAATCTGAGACAAAATCCTAACTTTACGACTTTCAGGTATTCACAAAAGGCATTTAGGAGTAGTAAAATTAGGATTTTGTCTTAATTGTGTCTTAAGTTTTGGTCTTAAGACAAAATCCAAACTTAAGTTAAACTTAAGTTAAACTTAAGTTAAACTTAAGTTAAACTTAAGTTAAACTTAAGTTAAACTTAAGTTAAACTTAAGTTAAACTTAAGTTAAACTTAAGTTAAACTTAAGTTAGGATTTTGTCTTAAGACCAAAACTTAAGACAAAATTAAGACAAAATCCTAATTTTACTACTCCTAAATGCCTTTTGTGAATACCGAAAGTCGTAAAGTTAGGATTTTGTCTCAGATTACTTTTGTGAATCAGGCCCTAAGTGTTTTATCACAGTTGAGTCACATGTGGCACATGTTTACATTTTGGCTCCACCAGTCTCTTCTATTTCTGTGATGTTGCTTTGCTGTCTGTGGGCAAGGTGAGGGGAGAGTTAGTAGAGGTGTGTAGAGATTAGGAAAAGGTTCAAAGTTGCATTCCACAGATATTGTCCATTTAAAAAGTTAGGAGGCGCTCTATAGTCAACCTTTGTAAATCGTTGCATCATCCCCTGTCCCCTGAAATATTTCTCCATTGAGTACAATCAACTGAATGAGAGAGAACACAGATGCAGGAGGGACGTGTGTGTCCATTTCACAATAACACACCAGTCTGCTTTGCATGTGTCAATGCGGTAAAACCAATGTGCGGCACCGGCCTTGCTGGATCGAAGAACGTCAGACACTCTAGTGAAGAAATGTGCACCCAGCTTTCTTTTAATTAGCCCTGTTACAAGGGTATGGACAGGTCTCCAGTGGGTATTAGCGACAGCAATCTAGAAGAGGAGGCTGAACTTGGACGTATTCTTATGGACACTAAAGTTCCTCCCAAAAACAGAAGCAATAAGGTCAAACATAAAAACAAAACACATGGTACATCATTGGGAGTCTATCACAGTCGCAAAGTCAAATCAGCAGGGCAGTAGTAGATGCAAGATGGATGACACCAGGTACAACAAGACATTGTCATTTATGTTCATGGTTCACCCTGAATGGTGGTTCAGGGTATGAACACCGATAGGAATGTTGTTTCCCTTACTTCAGATGTTTGACTGCTTACAAATGTGGATAGTACCTGGAGAGTTGTGAGTCAGTGCACCTGGCTGACATCTGCGACATGTCATGGTCACTGTCCAAAAGTTCATGCTGTGCGGCGGACAGTGGAACTATGTTGGAGTCATGTCACTTTGTTTGTGAAATTTGATTTACAAAGATGCCTGTGATTGATTTGGTAGCATCAACTTAGTTTACAAAGTCTTCCCTGGGCGCTGTTGAATCAGATATCCCTCAGTGGAGCAGTGCCAAGTTCATCTTTGACTCTGGAATTCACTTTCCTACATCTCAGATTAAATTCCTCGCTTTGCTTCAGAAAAATGCCACAGAATAATCTTAAACCATGTGCTTGCCAACAGGAAATGGACTACCGCCTCCCTCCCATCTGCTGCTAGGCAGATTCTTTGCCCATTTATAGCTATTGTATTCATTGTTTCCTAGAAGTATGTAAACATACTTGCAGGCACCCTGTACCCTGAACACTTGCTTGGCTTGGATCCCTGTCACTATGTGAAACACTCAACTGCTGCTTGGGAGAGGCTTCTCCAATACAAACATATCCACTATAATAATTACTTTAGATGCTATTATAGTAATAAGGAGGGGGAAAGTGAAAGTACAGGCTCATAAGTGACAACATAAAATGCCACTTCGTGGAAAAATATATTAACAGCTTAGTGGAACTACTTTCCAGAAGAAATACGGTAGAGAAAACCATAATTAGATTTTTATAAATATATGTGCTTGTAGGTATTTTTTTAATTTATATTGTGAACATAAGGAAATCAGTCGTCGCACGGTGAGTCAGCACCTACTACTCATTATACTGTCTTCGTGTCTCTATCTTGTGTTTTCCTGTCCCTTAGTAATGTTTCAGAGGCTTCCTTGGAAAGGATAGGCTGCATTTAGGCACATCAGTAGATCTCTCCACTGTTTGTGGGCTTGTAGATAGAAGAGGGTGTCTCTCAGAGTCGTGCATGTTAACGCGGATAGAGGCCTTTGGGAAGTCAGCAGACCAAATAAGTCAGTTTGGAGACATGTAACACAATATATTACATAGCTGGGGAGAAATGGTTCTAAACATGCAGTTGGAACTCAAGAAGAGCCTTGCAATATTTGCTCTGGTCCCCTTGGTCAGGCGACCTGCATAGGGGTCTCACCGCTGGTTTCATCATGTCTTTTCCCTCTGGGATTGGTGATTGATCTTCCACTAGGGCCCTAAACTTTCTAAAACCTGATTGGCTGGTATTTTAGGAGATTAAAGTACAATCTAGTTTTACATATTTCATCTTTCTGTTACTCAGGGCGCTCTTCACTGCCTGTGACTTCTGGTGCTTTTAAAAATCTTATAATGATGACAGGAGTAATAAAAGCACCAAAGTGCTAATGTCGGACTCAAGCTACATGCTTCTGCTGAGCCTCAAATAAGGCAAAACCGGTCTGAGGTTGCTGCGGTCCCTTCTGGAGGGCAGTCGCGGCCGGCATGACTCGCGGGTGGGGGGGTGGGTGGGGGTTTAATTAAAATTTTAAAAAACTTACCTTACCAGGTCCCCCGCTACCTCAGCTCCTGGCCGGGTCCCGCGTTTTCCCAACAGGAAGCAGCCACAGGCAGCCTCCCCTAAGCCAATCACAACGCTGCAATGGCAGCGTTGTGATTGGTGGGGACAGCGCCCAGCCGGGCGCCTATGGGGAGGCCATTTTCTCTATGTAGGCTGCAATCAGCCTACATAGAGAAAAGGCAGAGTGCACATGACTGGTTTGGTCGGCCCCAGAGGGCCTACCAAACAGTCAGGGCCCACAGCATTGGGCAAGCCACTCCTCCCCAACCCGCCCTCAAACAGGCATACCCTTCTACTCACTCCTCCCCAACCCGCCCACCCACCGGCCCCCAACCAGGCATACCCTTCTGCTTTCTCGCAGTGTGAGAAGCAGAAACATAAAATGGTATTTAAAATACCATTTTATGTTTCTGCTTCTCGCACTGCAAGAAAGCAGTGGGGCGACGCTCCTCCACCCTAATGGAGGCGCCGCCCCGCTGGAGGGGTCTCGCTTAGCGGATCGGTGCAGACTGTTCCCATGAGGAACAGGGTTGGCACTGATTTGCATAAGGCAGATCTTTGTCTAGAGTGGCATCATGGTGGGTGAAAAACAATGGACTGGAATGCAGCCTGAGCGACTGCCAGTGGCTGAGACTAATTAAAGCATACTATCCATCACCTTGTTATTGCAGGAAACTTTGAGTACACAGGAAGACATCTTATATGGCTTTAGGGCGGTTAAGAGAAAGTTCTTTGGGGCTGGGGTTCAAAATATTGTGGTCAAAGTGTTGATCAGCAAAAATATGGCACCCAAAATATCGACTACCACTATATCATCAAGGTAAACAGGTGTGGAGTTAAGAATAATGAATCCATACTTCCCATACATAATTAGCTTATCGAAACAGTGGTTGTTGACAATTATAGCTGTAATATTGTAGCAGGTCGGAGTTTCAACCTCAGTATTGTGACATAAAACCCAATTCTTAGGAATATTGAGTACAATCAATTATGCCAAAAATACCTGGGCAAATATAGTCAATATAAAAGGCAGTATTCGAACCAAAGGAAGGCAGACCATGCCAAGCACACCACCGATGCAAACTCAAATGGAAGCCTAAAATCTGCATAGATTAACACGTGACCACTTCCACCAATACATGAGAAGACTACAATCAAACAACTAGAAATTTTTTTACAAAACAAGTATATTTTCCATGCAAACAAAAAACAAAGAGTGGTAGGCAATGACACAAGAAAAATAGAAACGTATGCAAATATAATCTTTAATTATGAGAATGAATGAAAAACAAGGTAAGGAATAGATCAAAATTACAAACAAGGGATTGCACGATCCAAAAGAATGGTAAAGCCCTAAATAGATGCACCCACAACATCAAAGAAATTACTCATCGTGCCACAGACTCTTACACACAAGTCTGCTGACCTCAAATACAGTTGCCAGAATCACCAACACCCAAATCTAAATGCGCTTACAAAAACAAAGGCATGAACCGTGCTAATGATGAGAAACAAACAAATGTCCATCCTAAACATGTAATTCCAGCAGACACTCATAGGTATGCGAAATGTAAGGAGAAAAAGAGGAGTCCACAGAAAAAGATTCATGAAAGTGCCACCCTCCATGAAACCACCCACCAGGATTAAATACAGAAATTCAGACAGACCATGAACATAATTAGCAACCGGCTAGACCTCGTGAAATCCCCAATCGATGCCTTAACAAACATACATCAGCATTAATAAGGCATCTATGTACACTGGGTCGGCCCAGAAATTTGTGAGAGACGCCCATGGCATATCAGAACCACGTGCCTTCAAGGCACTATGGCAACTCATAGATGTATCCAACTCCCCCACCATGTACTACACCATCTAACTTACTTCAAGACATATTGGAAAAAAGGGCTACTCAAAGGGAGGAAACTGGGTAAGTTAGATTGCATGTATCGAAAACAGCAGGTTCATGTTAACTTAGGAAAAAACATTAAGGGTCTCATTTAAGAAAAGTGACTCATCGCTGCGTGAAAACAGCGATGCGTCACTTTTCATTGCTCCCTCCTTGTAACATGATAGATGCGTCATATTTACTGTATGACGCATCATGTCGCAAGGAATGACAGATACGTCAGTTTTACTGACGTATCTGTCGGCGCAAAAATGGCGCATTGCTGGAGTTGTGTCGGAAGCGTGATGCAACTCCAGCAATGCAGGGGGGAGGGCTATGGATATAGCACTGCGTCTCCCTTACACCAGCCAGGAAGCAGGCATAAGTTTTTCACACATTTGCGTCCTAGAAGTGGCGCAGTGAAATCTCTTAGATTTCCCTGCATCACTTCTACAAGGCTTACTTGCTTGGGAACGCCCCCCCCTGCATACATTATACCTGACGTAGGTATAATGAAGCGCTGGGGTTTACAAAGTGATGCATCTGCTAGATGCGTCACATTGTAAATATGGCGCAACTGGGGTGATGCAATGGCAGCGCAAAACTGTCGCAAGGCCTCATAAATAAGGCCCTAAATACGGCTAGACATTCAGCTGTAATTTAGACAAATCGGAGGTTTGCCAAAGAACGAGTCAGAGCGCACATACAAAAACTCAGGAATTGTATTGGTTAAACTGATGCAATATATGACAGAGTGACCAAAAATGGCCCAGTGAGCAGGATGCTCAGTGCAGATAATTGTGATATGGCAACAGTGTCAAGGCACTCATTGTGTAGTGCCTAGAGGACACGTTGAATGATAACGAATTTGATGCAATACATGCGCTATGGTGTTCACAGCTCTTGTTAACAGAAGGTTTGAGCCTGTTTTTCCCTTAGACACAGCCCAAGAATCCTCCATTTTGATGGAAGGTAGAAAGAGGACTGGCTTGTACAGAAGTAACTCAGAAGCGCCTATTCTGTGCGTTCTTCGAAGAAGGCTCAAAACAAGCAAAACAAATGTAGGGTTTGAGATTTCAGACGTTCTTGTTTCTTAAATATATTCACAAAATCTATATAAAGTTAGCTGGGATCACAATATTTGGCCAATATTACCCGACGAGTACCGGTGTGTCCCCTGGTTATGGGCACGAAGGAACATTTAGTGCTAACAAAAGGGAATAGGAGGTCGCTCAGAGATGTGGCGCGAGATAAGCAATTCCTCAAGATTCCTTTGCCATCCCGTTGACAGGTGTGCGCTTGGTTTTCGAGTCTTCCATAGTGCCAATATCGGCACCAATCAGTTCTCATACAGCAACATACATAAATAAACCACACGACACCTTTTTTAGTGGAGAAATTTGCTGCAGGTTTATTTGCATAACCAATATGCCAACATGGTGGGTTATCTTACGGGCGATCCCAGGGCAGGCCAGCCCCTATGCCGCCTGCCCGTCTGATAAGCCAAATTGCACCGTGGCCGTCGCCAATCGGTGGTTACCAATTATTGGGAGAGGCCACCTCTCCCATCCGTGGACCGCCAGTCCACTCCCTTACTCACGCCCCCCAACAGGTGGGCGGAGCGTTCCAGGCAGCCACCGGTTGCTCAGACCCACAACCGCCCGTAGGACTAACGGGGCGCCGTAGTTCTTCCAGGGGACCCGCTAGACATCCCTGGGTATCCTTGGCGTAGCACCCTTGTTGTGCCGCTGCAATATAGTACCCTTCTGTACCTTGCAGACTCTGGATCGCCCTGTAACTCCTCCTGCAACACAAAACAATAAGTTAGATTCTTCCCCTCCCCGTACTACCCTTTGGCCGTCCGCAGGGTAAGCGGTAGGGTGGGAAACAGCGAGACGGGTAGCGGTCAAGAGACCGTACAGTGGGCGGGGGAGGCTTTTGTACCCCTGCCCCCTCCCACGGCCGGAAGTGACGCGGCCAGCAGACCCCCTGGTCCCTAGCACAGGGAGCCTGGTCAGCAGACTTCTGTGCCTTCCTGTGGCACTAAGGCGGCCGCCCTGTTGGAGGGTCCCCTACGTGGCCCCCTGGGCAGCCTTGGCATAGTGCCAATATCGGCAACAATCAGTTCTCATACAGCAACATACATAAATAAACCACACAACACCTTTTTTAGTGGAGAAAGGTGCTGCAGGTTTATTTGCATAACCAATATGCCAACATGGTGGGTTATCTTACGGGCGATCCCAGGGCAGGCCAGCCCCTATGCCGCCTGCCCGTCTGATAAGCCAAATTGCACCGTGGCCGTCGCCAATCGGTGGTTACCAATTATTGGGAGAGGCCACCTCTCCCATCCGTGGACCGCCAGTCCACTCCCTACTCACGCCCCCAACAGGTGGGCGGAGCGTTCCAGGCAGCCCCCGGTTGCTCAGACCCACAACCGCCCGTAGGACTAACGGGGCGCTGTAGTTCTTCCAGGGGACCCGCTAGACATCCCTGGGTATCCTTGGCTTAGCACCCTTGTTGTGCCGCTGCAATATAGTACCCTTCTGTACCTTGCAGACTCTGGATCGCCCTGTAACTCCTCCACAGCTCTGGGGGTGGCCACCGTCACCACCAGGGCCCCCCCACCAAGGCAGATATTCCTACCTACAGCCTGTTGCTTCCAAGGCCTCCCCAAGGTCCAGCCAAATTAGGTCCATGCCTACCCTTGAGAGGTGAATCCCATCCACTTCCCAACCTAGGGGACTTGGCATGGAGTAAACCATGCCTGATGAAGCCAAATCCCCTTTGTTCCGTGAATTGACGCATGGCGCTGTTCACTCTCCTACGTGATCTCAAATGCATCTCCCAATCGGGCTCCTTGCCAAACTGGGCGAGGTAAAATTTCGGACCACCACAGTACACATGCCCCCAGTTAAATACTCAATTGACACATGATGTCCCTCATGTCTTGGAGCAGTCCTCTCCTCCCCAAAGTCGTCTGGTCATTCCCTCCCAAGTGTATGACCATCATGTGAGGTGGACCGATCCCTCCCCCCAGTCTCTGCTGCGGCTTCATCAGCTCGTTCCAGCGCATACCCGGGTAACCTAGCCACGTGATCTCTGTGGCGGAGGAACGTGATCTCTGCTCCAGTGCATGCCTGGGACCCCCAACCCAAAAATGTGGTGGTGGGGAAAACCCCTGCCTCCATTTCTTGAATTCCTCCATTAGCGCCACTCCAGACGCACGGAAGGCCATTCACCCAGACCCTTGGTCCTGGCCAAATTAAGACATGCTCGGTTGCCAACACCCATAATGAGCACTGTACACCCTTTTATACCTACACCAGTCTGCACAACTTACACAATAACCCCCGACAAGGTAGGCCTTCTTCTTGTTGCTTCCAGGGCCTCCCCCAGGTCCAACAAAAACAGTCCATGCCCCCTCTAGACGGTGAACCCATCTTCTTCAAAAACACCCTGTGGACTTGGCATGCCGCAAACCATGCCTGACAAATCCAAACCCCCTTGGCATGGCTGTTAACTTTCCTGCGTGAGGTTTCCACGGCCTCCCTGACCGGGCTCCTCGCCACACTAACCAAGGGGTTATCTCTGACCACTATAACCAACCAGCCCCCAATAGGTTGCTGAACCTACACATGGAGGACTTCATTTCTTGAAGCAGTTCCCTCCTCCCCAAGAGAGTCAGACCATTGCCACACGGGTGTATGACCAGGATGTTGGGAGGGGAGACACCCTCCCCTCTTCTCTGCTGCAGCTTCTTAGCAAGATGTTCCCACGCAAGCCTGGGTATCCCAACCAAATTATCGCGGTGGCGGAAAAGCCCTGCCACCATTCATGCTTTTCGCCCACCGTGCCACTCTCATGGCGCCAGAATGGCCAATCACCCAGACCTTTGTTCCTGGCAACTAAAGAAATGTAAGGTTGCGAACCCCTATTGCATTCTTGAAAAACAAACAAACAAAACTCAAACTTGCACCTATTACACAATAACCCTGCACACTAACGGGTGGGTAGTCCCAGGTGCATTCCACATTCGCCTGCGACACAAAACTTAAAATGTCCTCAGGCATTCCCTTGGGCAGCTCACGGAAGGAGGTCCTTATGCAACTTAGGGATTCCCCTTGTCCCTCAAAGGTACTCGTATTATCGACCTCCGAAAGACGAAATACTAAGCGGACCTACCATAATCTGGGACCAAGATGTCGAACAAAGCCCCTATCGGTTCTGCCGCTCCACATGCCTGTGAATTTGAATCCCAGGTCAAACTTCAGGCACCTAACTCACATCTCGAAGGCCTGCCAACCGGCTGACCCCAAAATTGCAGACCCAGTGAAGCAGCCAACTCCAAAGGAAATTCGCTTAACTGGAGCAACTGGTGACATGCAGTCAATTCTGGTCAGGGGACTTGGAGTAAACACATGGGTGATGTACATGCACCCCCTAACTATGACTGTAAAATGTGCTCTGGTAGTTGTCCGTATTAGTGCTCCATCCCCTCCAATTCAGCACTATCAAGGCAAACCGCACCCTCTTGGGAATGTCACCCTCACGCCCCAGCTGACAGAAAGTGCCTATGGTATGTAGCCTATTAACCTTACGTTTTTCACTGACGGTATACCAGGAATATGCTGAAACATCGCATGCTTTACTGCTGAGTGCGCGGTGCACAATCACTTATTTGTCTTTACCTTTACTGCTGAGTGCGCGGTGCACAATCACTTATTTGTCTTTACCTCACAGGGTTGCCCTCGGCAACACAGAATTCACACTGGACAAGATTCTCTCCCTGATTGGCTTACGGGCGGAGGTACCGTTAAACTTTGGAATACCCAGTCCCACTTGCTTAATGCGCTCCTCTCCAGGCCCGCCCTGCAAGCTACTGATGCTGCCCATCCAGGAAGAGAGACTACAAAAGCTAGCCATACCCGCAATGCCTGACAAAGTGACGATGCCTCAATATCTGCTCTACCTGAACCAAGGTAAGAGGCGACTGATGCTGCCCATCCAGGAAGAGAGACTACTGAAAGCTAGCCATACCTGCAATGCCTGACAATGTAACGATGCCTCAATATCTGCTCTGCCTGAACCAAGGTAAGAGGCGAGCTGTCAGCATGCTGCTGGCAATACCCTCTCTTGGAGCGCGAGGGCCAGGCCTCCTAGTAGACGCCGCCCACGCCTATTTCAGAAGACAACCCCGCTTCGCTGCCCGCTTTATTTCCTGTCACAGTTATCTGAGTAATTAGTGAAAGATGCACGTTTGAACTGGCAACTGATACTGTTACTTATGCCTGCAACTGCTCTGCTCAGAGCAGCCCGCTGGACAATGGCTTCCAATAAAAGGCCGTGCCAACAAACCTCCAAGCGCTTAAAGTGGTACCTCTAAGTAGGGCTCTAATCTAACTGATGTCCCATGCATCTGATACCGCCTATGGCTGTAAGCTCTCCGTGCTACTGATGCCTTGGCGCTTCCTGAGCCACCGCCAGCTGACCCTGATAGATTCAGCTCATGACTGGGACTCAACAGTGCGGTGAAAGCACGAGACATCCTAGCCTTACCTTAGCTCTTCACCATGCTCCCACACCCTTTTTTTTTTTTTTGATTAGCCTTCGTATCGTCCATACGAGAGAGACTTAGTACCATCTGCCCCTATTATCCTGTGCTACCAAACCTCATCATGACATCACAGGGATTACATAACTCACTAGGTCAGAACGAGCCATCCTAGCCTGACCATAGCTCTTCACTAGGCTCCACCCAAGAGCCCTCCACAAACCTTGTGGCCTAAAACATGCCCTGTGGGGTGGATGTGAATGGACTGCAAACCACTCCTAGACATTCTCTACCATCGTTGTTAATGGAGTTTCTCGTTGGCTAGAGTATGCACCTAAGCCTGGCCGAACCCCCCTCTCAATCGGGAGAAGGGATCACACTTGAGGCTGACCTCTGCCCACCCCTTAGGTGGTTAGGCAGAGACATTGGCTTACCCCAGAGGCAGTGTAAAATTAATGTGCCAACCGAACTCCCCCGGTGGCACGCTACAGGAGAGACTACATACCAGTTATTTTAACTACCCTTCATATCGTCCATACAAGGGAGACTTAGTACCCTCTGCTCCTATTGCCCTGTGCTACCAAACCTCATAATGACATCACAGGGATTACATAACCCGCTAGGTCAATCGGGCCACCGTCCTACAGCTCAGGAGTGAGAAGAGTCTTTCTAACGTATCCAAACTACGGTTTATACGCAAGTGACTGGCCCCTTTATGGGCAACCAAACCAAGGGTGAAGCAATGGGAGCATGAGGCCTTAAGCAACGGGTGTCTTTGTGTCCTGGAAATATCAATTAACCACGCAAAGAACCCAGAACATCATCTTAAATGCGAGTCACCAGATCGTCAAAGAGATTGATGGATTCGAGACATAGGCGCCATCCTAACTACTGAATTAAAATTGTCGTGAATACTTCTTTGAAAGAAAAGCATTTAAACAATCGCTCCTCAAAGTCCAAGGCCATACAACAACAGAGTATACTACACAGATCACCCGACACCCGTGATCCTGCGCGGGGAGCCGGTCGATCGACCTCTGGCGTATGAAGGGAGCTTATAGATGAACAGCGCCCCTCACCCCTGCCACTCCGACTGCCAGAACTGAACGGTCTAATGTAATGTGTGACCATATTCCGAGTGCTTTGTGCCAAGTCCTTCACAACAAGCGCCAGCAAAGCTGACAGCGTCAGCGAGACACAGTAAGAAGTGTTGGGCGCCAGGAACCCCATGGAGGAGTTGGTTCCTGCGTTGGCTTGTATATAATATTGAAAAGCATTCTTTTAACGTCGCTGACACCATTGCAATGTTGCTGCACTGCCCTAAATATCCTTCTCAACAGAACAATGCAGCGAAGGCCTCAATGTGCTTCCCTTGAAATGTGCGCATTTCCCAAGTACAAAGCTCTGTATTTTACCGTTTTCATAACCACCCCTATAACACAGACGCAGCGGGTAGATAGGAGCCACCAGATACCCGCAGCGCCTCCCGTTTTCACATTGAAGAGCACACGCGCCAGGGAAACACAATTTATCACAGTATAAATTACACGGCGGCTCCTGTGCCCCGCCGCCGTGAAGGGGTGTAGGCCATAACTGTGGCAGGCGCGCGGGGAACAGCGCAGCTAGCCTGTTGTGATTCCTAAACAGATTTGAAAACACTTTCCCTACTCGATAAACCAATCTAGCAAATCCAAAATTCCATTTTATGATCAAGACCTGTTTTAAGAAATCCAAACCAAGACACATGACCAGAGTTAGGTCTCACGTACTTGCCATACCGTGGGCCAGTGGAAGATGCATTCTCGAATTAGGAGCATTGTAGTAATTTCCAACGGGAATTATGATGTCGACCCTGACCTTCATACTCATCTAACAAGATTGCGCACTGTGCACCTCGCACGGACTGTGCCCCATCCGCCAGACTACCTGAAACCGAAAATAGTCTCGGCCGACATCCCCTGGCATCCCGACTGTCGCGCCAGCAGTACCCCTATACAGGAAAATATTGCTGCAGGTTGAAGACATGCGTAGATAAACCCGGACGGACGGGGACGGGAGCGCACATCCTGACACCTCCAACTCCATAACAGGTGCCCGGCGCGGCTCCCGACGCGACTCCAGCGCGGCCTGCTCTCCCAGCTCGCGCCCGAGGCCACCCCCCACCACCGCTTAGCACACCAGGGGCAGCACGCAGGGGCAGGCCAACTCCTACCCGCACTGACCCCGAGTCCCCTTTGCACCGGCACCGCCAAGCCCCGCACTGCTCCGCCCCCGGTGAGAAACTGGGGGCATGCCTGGCAGACCCCGGGTGAACCAGATGCGCTACTTAGCTGCGGCTGGAGCGTCATGTCCGTGTGGCTCTTAGGTCTGTGACCTAGCGCAGAATTATGGTCCCCTCTCCCTGCGAAGTTTGGTGCGCTCCGCTAAAATGTCACAGCCGGATGTCTCACAACTATTCAAAGATCCAAGGCCAGTTTTTGAGGGGAGGGGCTAGAAAGCCGAGAAAGATAAACCCACAGGACAAGCCCATGTTAGCAGTGCCACCCTTGCACACCAGTGTCCCAAATTGAAACCCTGGTTGGCCTTACAAAGACAGCGTTACCTACGTCCACTCTTCCAGAAACAGGTTCAAGCATAACAATCAGGTGTGCGTTCAAATCAGTTTAACATTACACCATTGCAAGTCACGCCCGTTTAATCAAGGACAAGCATATTTAGGCCGGTAGCTTTAGCTCGACCCCATTCCCTTGATCA
This sequence comes from Calotriton arnoldi, assembly GCA_963921515.1. Classification (NCBI taxonomy): domain Eukaryota; kingdom Metazoa; phylum Chordata; class Amphibia; order Caudata; family Salamandridae; genus Calotriton; species Calotriton arnoldi. Next base: position 411,448 of record CAWUFW010000902.1, read on the forward strand.
GGTGGAAAGCCCCAGTCTGTTGACCCCTGACTTGCTGAATTATTATTATTTCCAATGACCATCACTTGTAAGACTGGTAGTCACTGCACCATGGGCAGTGCTACTCTAAAATGTGGCCCAACTTCCTCATTAAACTCAGTAACAGTGATGAAGGGCTGCAATTGCAACGCATGTCGTATTGTAAGCAGCATAGCTTGCCTCAGACTTATCTTTATACAGCGCTTACAAACTCTGGCGAGGCATTACACACCAACACGAAACACAGCCCACCCCTTTCGTGCTTACCGTATATCCATTTAATTGAATGTCTGTTGTTCTCATGCACAAAACACCGACACGCCATGGCTTCAACCCAGACTTTATTTTACCGATTTCCGCCTGCCCAAAACGAAAGGCACTCTGTACTTAAGCTCACAAGGAGCGCACATTGCACCCAGAGAACACTAAGTACAGATAATCATAGAACTGTGTCGGTGTAAAAACATATTACAGCTGTGGGACAGCCGGTTCCGGGTGTTAGGTCAACTTTTTTTTTTTTTTTTTTTTTTAAATCTTCCGCTTTCAGCACGTTTTGTCCCGCACGGTGGCGCCTGCAGTCCGTGCGCTAGGCCCCAGCACATCGAGAGCATTGCTGGGTTCGGACTCACTGCACTGCCCCTGGGCCGGAGACTTGGCCCCGGAGAGAGGCCACGAGGGACCCGCCGCCCCCACGCCCCGTCCTCCCAGAGAAGCACTGACAGACTCAGAAGCGGTCATGGCAAGGGTACCGCATGCAAGTATATTTATTTCCATGCCGTATCCAAACAGTTGTATAGTGCAAACTCGACCTGCGTGTGTCGGAGCGCATTGCATGAGCGCTGGTTACGTGGCGACCCTTAAACCCCATCGCCTGGGGAGGGAAGCGAAACCCAGGCGCTTGCTGCTCCCACCCCGGCCGAAACGACCCATGAGGGCCGGAGGGTACCCGCGACGGCCTCAATGCCCCGCCTGCTGGGATGTGCTCTAGTGTCCACTCTCGGTCACCGATTCCTTCCACCAATACAACGCCCTGGCGACCGGGGTGGTGGAGGGATAGCCCCCCGCTACTACTCGATTCTGTGCAGGGTAAAGCAGGGGGGGGGTACACACTCCGCTGCTGGGAAACCCTACTGTGCCCCCACGGGGCCAGGCCTAGGCCCACACCGGCAGAGCTGGGCTGTGCTCTGTGAGCGCTTTTCTACACCCCCGCCAGGACGGACCACCAAAGGGCCAGGCCGCCTTGCCCGGATACTACACCAAATAGGGAGATCGGAGGGGGGGGGGGGGAGGAGAAGCACTCACCGCGTTCAGGCCCAGCCGCAGCTCCGCGAAACGAAACGGCGTCAGGGGGCAAGGAGTAGATGTCGAAACAGCGAGACGGGTAGCGGTCAAGAGACCGTACAGTGGGCGGGGGGAGGCTTTTGTACCCCTGCCCCCCTCCCACGGCCGGAAGTGACGCGGCCAGCAGACCCCCTGGTCCCTAGCCCAGGGAGCCTGGTCAGCAGACTTCTGTGCCTTCCTGTGGCACTAAGGCGGCCGCCCTGTTGGAGGGTCCCCTACGTGGCCCCCCTGGGCAGCCTTGGCATTTCCGTCAGATAGCTTTAACACAAGCCCAGAAAAGTTTGCAGTAGTTTTGACGTCACTAATCTCCAAATGAAAATGGATGAAGAACCGTAAGCCACGTGTTACCATAACGAGTGCATGATTGGAAACGGTTTATATTAAATAGCTGCCCCATTACAGATCTTACCCTCTTTAAAGAGAGCACAAGCATCCATCCGAGGCGGGGAGGACCTTCAGGGCTGACATCTATGCAGGCATGCTGTAGCCCTCAGTGTACAGGGGGATGTATGATGATACAACGCGATCATTTAGATCGCTGTACATTACATCGCTGTTTTTACAACGCAAGACGTCACAACGACTTGCGCTGGAGGGCGCTGGATTTAGGAATAGTTTGATTTACTATTCCAACTCCAGTCTACGTACAGTAGGGAAGGTGTTGGAATAGTAAATTACACTATTCCTTAGTCTAGAGCGCCCTCCAGTGCAAGTCGTTGTAACGACTTGAGTTTTAAAAACTGCGATGTAAATGTATTGCGGTGTTTTGACCGCGTTGTAAAGGTCGTTTTCCGTACAGGGTTTGGCCCTGCCTATTTCTAAACGAATACAAGTTGAACATATTGTGAGCACTAAAAATGTAAGGGTCGTTCTGGTTAGTGGGGGTGGTAAAGTTAAAAAAAGGTGTAACATAGGCGATTGAAAATTAGAAAAAGGGAAATCAGTTTTTGGGAAACAGAACTATGGCGATTGGAAATTAGAAAAAGCGAAATCATTTTGGGGTGAAAAAAACAATTTGAAGCTTAATTAAATAAATACTTTGGGCAGAGACGGGGACATTGTTTATATCGAACTCACCCTTGACACGAATTCATTTTTGACACGAATCCATGGTTTTTGAAACCGCAGATGTAAATGTTAATTGCCTGCCCTATCAGCAGCATTCCAGCTCTCTGTGTGGCGCCTCTAGAGGCTCTGTGATTTATTGTTTGTGGACCCGGGGCCTCTCGTGCTTTCCCTGTCAAGTTGGTAGGTGTGTGTTGTTCTCTCACTGGAATGTGGGTGAGCTCGCCTATGTCACTTCCTTATGTCACAAACTATCACCAAGGATGCAAAGGTTAAACACTCAGCCCTCAGCTAGGCAACAACAAGCCGGCCCGACAGGCAAATAAACCATGAACCGTTGCACCGCTCAGGGCAGGTCTGAGTGCTTGTTTTCACGCCCCTGCAGTGTCCAAAGTTCATGCATAGAACTACGAGTTTCTCCAGTTTAAGGCATAAAGTGGATACAGTAAAGTTTGTGAACAGAGAGGCAATCACCGCTGAATATATGACGCTACTTAGCATGCCATTAGTACGCATGCTTTTAGTGCAATGTTTTTACATCGCAACTACCATTACCACGCATATTTTTACTGCGCATACCATTAGTTCGCAAATGCATTAAGAAGATAAGAATCTTCTTTTACTGCGCTGATCATTACTTCGCATACCACTACTTCGCGTACATGGACCATTTATAATATTTTAAAATAAAGTAACCTAACCCCTGGGACGGGATGCCATGGAAATAGGGGTTTTGGGTGGGGAGTAATTCAAAAATCAGTTAAAAAATTAATACTCGGGTATGAAATTTAAGTAATATAAGTAAAATATGACAAGACAGTAGCAGCTACAAATAAAGCAAATAAAATAAGTTGTCAACAAGTCTTGTAAAGTGCTATTTTTGGCATTTTTAATGTTAACATAAAATGAATGCAAACATGTGCCTCTTCTTTAAAGCTTTAAAATGAGTTATTTTAAAATACTCAAAAGATGGCGCTGCATTGAGTGTCTAAGCATGAGAATCTTCCAGTTTTCAAGTTTAACCAAACCAACATCAAAAGAATCCCAATAATCATACGGTATCTCTTAAACTCACAAAATAAGTCCAAAAAGCAGAAGTGATCTCTTTCTCTCACATATAATTCATGACGGATCAATATTAAACTATGTTGTGTATTGTCGCCTAGAATTCCTTTTTTTTAAAAACCATATTTTAATGCGAATGTCACTTAACAATACAACACGCAACCATTGTGAAATGTTTCAAATCAGTAGCTGTTTTAAAACACCCTTTTTTTTTGTGCTCTTGAAACTCTTATCATTACTTTTTATACTGTTTAAATCTAAACAGAGATTATACGCAAACAGAGGGCTCTACATATTGTTTCATCCTAAATATTCCACAATGTGATCCATCAACAAAATCATTTTTCTTAAATTTTTTCATTTAGTCTTTTAAGTAACTGTCAGGGACTGTCCGGGACTATGTGGGGAACACAGTCAGGGACTTGGGCAAGGACTGGGAACTGGGTAGGAAACGTACACAGAAAGAGGAGACAAAGGGATCCAAAGGGAAAGCCTGTACAAGTGAACAAGAAGGGTGAGACTCAGAAAGGACAGGCACTCATGAGGCGACTCAGCATTCAGAATCACTAAACCCAGGACGGATGTGCAATACACTTAAATATAAAACAACATTAACAATAAAGGGGATGTGGGGTAAAGCACTCGGGAGCTCCACACGGTAAGACTGAAGCTCAGTAAGTTCCTCACCCACAATTGCTGTTACAGATACTGACTGAAAATACCCACATATAGGATATGTATGCAAAGGCATGATCTGTGGAGCTTATACCTATGGTGATGTTATAACAGTAACTCAAAGACAATACTCACAGTGAACAAGAAACACCACCTAGGTAGTCAGCTGTGCCCACGGATCCTGGCGTTCAAACAGGAACACGCAGGGCAATAACAGCAAAGGGGTAGAACTAAACACAAGCACAATAGACAAGGAGCTAGCAAGGAGGAGTGCTTAACAGGAAAGGAAGGAAATCATAGGGCACACTTGGCAGAAAGCAGGTAACAAACATACAAGGTAACAGAAGCAAGACAGCAGAAATAGAAAGACAGCAAATTAGAACTGGAACCACGGAAATGGGAAGAAGGCAGGGACTGGAAAAGGATAGACAGAAGGGAGGCTACAAGGGTATAATAGAATAGTGAAGGTTCAGGAATCAAGAATACAAGTAGCATAGACGGCAGTGCTGGGGCAGGAACAAGGAATGCTAAGGCTCAGGAGTCAAAGTAGCCCTGCAGGTAGTGCTAGTTCAGGAGAAGGAAACTGCTGCAGGTCAGGAACAAGGAATGCCAAGGCTCAGGAATCAAGGTAGCACTGTAGGCAGTGCTAGTTCAGGAACAGGGAATACTAAGGCTTCAGGAGTCAAGGTAGCACTGCAGGTTCAGGAAACAGGAAATAGCTACAGCTCAGGAAACAAGGAGTCAAGAGAGCACTGCAAGCAGTGCAAATCAGGCACAAAAAATAGCTGAAGCCCAGGAACAGGAACAAAGACTAACTATAGCTCAGGATACTAGGTAGCACTGCAGGCAGTGCTGGTTCAGGAAACAGGAAATAGCTACAGCTCAGGAAACTAGGAGTCAAGAGAGCACTGCAAGCAGTGCAAATCAGGAACAAGAAATAGCTGAAGCCCTGGAACAGGAACAAAGACTAACTATAGCTCAGGATACCAAGTAGCACTGCAGGCAGTGCTGGTTCAGGAAACAGGAAATAGCTACAGCTCAGGAAACAAGGAATAGCAAAAGCTCAGGAACAAGGACTGGTCTCACCGGATAACAGCTACAATGACCAACACTGGGCTGAAGGGAGCTGGGGCTTAAAGAGCTCACAGTAATCATATGCAGCAGGTGTGAGCAGGCTAGCAGCAGCCAGCCACAGGTGAGCTGAATTCCTCCACCCATCCTTGGCCTGCAGGGGTGGAGACAAAGCAGTGAGCAGGGAATTCTAGGTAGTGGAGTTCCAAACATGAGCAGGCTGGCTTCAAGTATGAGCAGGCTGGCTTTCACAAAACCCGGCATGGATTGGGAATGGATGTCAATTCCCAAATAGTGTCCAAATGGCTGGAAGTCAGTATATACATGAAGGGGAGGGTCTGGAAGCTTATTAGAACACTGGAGAGTCCCACAGTTCAGGTCCCTGGTGGTGGACACGGGAATGCAGGGAGCAAATCGTGACAGTAACTTAAATGTGTACCCAAATACAGACAAGAAATATGGTTCGCCTCGTATCCCCCTCGATCATGCTTATGTCGAAACTACTTTTTATCGCTTTTAAAAAAAAAAAACTTAAATAACCGAAATTCTCTTTTTCTAACCCTTCAAAATGAATCAAAAACTAGTTTAATTCTTTTTACTTTTACAAATGCAAATTTGCTTCGTTCATGTCAATTCTCCGTCTAACGTACTTTAATAGTTTCGACATCTTTTTTTTTTATTTAAACATAAAATAGATTACTTTTTATTTAATATACTTATACTCATACACTAAAATAGATAATTTACATTTAATTGATTATAAAGTTTGTTCTTACCTGTTCCGCATAGTTTCATGCTTCTTTTCCTCTCGCCTTCGAACCTCCGTATGACGTTTAAACGTATTTGCGTCACGGATTTCTTCTTTCGCTAAAATAAAAAAAGGACTAAGTTAACAATTGAAACCAATAGTAAACCATGGGAATTCAATGCAAGTCAATACATAAATTACATTTAAAGTTATTATTAATTTATTTTTAATATAGTTATTATTTAAAAAAATGTATTTAAAATTTTAACAATTCATACATAATATTAACACATTTATTTATTTAAAAAAATTAAATAATTTTTTAAATTAATCAAACATTCATTAATATGAATAAATAGTAATAATTAAACATTTTTCAAAATAATAGTAAGGCACTATTTTAATCTAAAATAATTTAATTGTATGATAACATTTGCAAAGTAAATTAATGCGTACTGGAAGCATTTGCGAAGTAAAAGCAAGTTATGTAGCAGCATGCGTAGTAATGGTAAACGCGCACTAAAAAATGCGTAGAAAAAGCACATCGTAGTAATGCCCTCGTAGTAACGGTGTGTTACCATCACCGCTTGCTGTCTCCGAGCTGTGCTGTTTGCAGGACAGTCACAGCATCGCTGCCCCTACCCTTGGCGGATGTGAGGACCAATCGCTCTTAAGATAACATGCACTCAACACAATAAATTACGCTGACAACTGTTTTGTGCATAAAATTGTGTTATTGATTACACAGGTTGGGTTAGCCTACAGGTGACTCAGATGTCAGTGGTTAGTACAAGGAATGGATGGCCCCTATCCTGAGAAGGCTCCTGACAGTCCGAGCGAGACCACGGCCAGTGTCCACTACTGCTCAGGATTCCAACTGTCCCTTGAGGGTTTATGGAGCGCGGTCGCGTCATCTCAGGCCCCGCGGTAACAACTCCTAGTGACAGGGATACACTTTTGGGTCCAAGATCCACTGTCTGGGGGTCTATGTATTTGTTGTGAGAAGCTTTAGGATCTCCCTGTAAATCCCCATTGCAAAGCTGAAATAAAACATTCTGTTTCCTTTCCATCTCTTTTTTTTATTTTCTCTTTCTTTTGTTTGACATATGTATAGATAGGGTGGATGGGTGGTGTAGTAACTGACTCCAGGTAGCCGTGATGTATTTCATTTAGGTTTATTGAGTTAGTTACAAGTAGATAGGAAGTAGAGTTACAGCCCCACCAGGAGCAGTCTTCCTGCTGCTCAGCCCATACTCCAACTGACACACTCAAGCATCCAGGCATCCAAACATTCCACTCAAGACTCTCACACCAACATTCCCTGCATCACATTCACACTGGCTGAGCAGCTAGGGAGTAAGTAACCAGATAAAACAACACAGGTTACTACACACCTTCCCTTCTTCTACAAAACAAAAATAACAACCATCAAGAAAAGGAAGGTTCAAACAAGGAGAACCCAAAGAAATAGAAAAATGGAAAAGAAGAGAAAAAGCGAGAAGAAAGTGAACACCAAGCATTAAAGGATCATGGCAAAAAAACCAAAGGAAATCAGGTGTGAGCAAAGAAGAAAATACAATGGAGGTATACAAGAGTAAGTACAATAGAAAGAGAAAATGAAATAACAGGTTAAGACCGATATACAAGAGAAAGGAAAGAAAATTAAGAGAATATATACGAGATGTACAATAAGTACATGCAATAAAAATAAACAATGTAGAAGAGATGCATAGATAAATATACATAAAATATACATTACCCACCCATCATCCTCCAATAATTTTAAAGAAAACATTAGAAATGGGTGACGGACACCCAAACTGACTTCCCCCAACATACTGGTGAATAAATGGACCAGAAACATGGAACATTTATACCAAACATGAACAAAAAAAAATGGTTAAGGGGAAAGAAATGTTGACAGCTAACCATACAGCTGATCAGGCCTAGGGACAGACAACCAACGAGTGTTCACAAGTAGATGGGACTAACACCCACTACAAAACAATGGGACTAGTACCCACTAGAACGAGGTAGATGGGACTAACACCACTACAAAACATGGGACTTGTACCCATTAGAACGAGGTAGATGGGACAAACACGAGCTACAAAACAATGCAAAAGGGAAAAACACCCATCACAAACTGTGAAAATGGGACTGACACCCATTACAAAAGTGAAGATGAGATAAAAGAAGAGCTGTAAATAAAATAAACTACCTCTCATCAACCTCTTATTAACTATAAGCCAAGAATGTGTGACACAAACAAAAACACCAAACATAACATGTGGCCCTAAAATATAACGTGCGTAAAACAAAATTGCATGGACACATTGTAAGAACCAAATAGCACACTCGGAAGGTGCAGCACATCCTTAAGCTGAAAAAGACAAAAGAGGAAAGTGGTGACATATTGAACACCGGAGAGAACACTCTCACACCAACTTTAGGCTACAATAGACAGGCAAAAGTAAAACAAAAAATATCACTATATGCTATGTTGTGAATGTCACCACTTTTATTTATTTATTTATTTTGTTTATAAAGTTTTATATAGCGCGAACATGATCCCGAAGGATATCAGTGCGCTTTACAATTGGAGGGAAGGAAGGTAACAAATGCAGTACCGGCATTAAGTGAGAAAACCAAACAGAACAGTTGCAAAACAAAAGGGGTCAATAGAGAGTAATACAATAACTAGTACATAGCGAGCTAAGAGGGGAGCAAATGATAGGTTAAAGAAGAGTAGCACCCAGTGCAGGTCGTAAGGTTGTAAGTCCATTGACTTAGAGCAGATGATCAAAGCCCATTTAAGGTAAGAACTTGTTCATAAGGAATCTTTTTGCTTCCAATTTGAAAGTAACCGTGGAGGAGATTCTGCGTACTTCCGGTGGAAGAGAGTTCCAGATCTTCAGGGCAGAGCCGGAGAAAGCTCGGTGACACGTTCTCTTTTTGCGAAAGATCTGTGGTTTCAGGGGGAAAGAATTAGCACTTCTTGAGGGTCTACCGCCTCCGGATAATTCTAGCTTTTGCGCTAGATAACTGGGGGTTTTGAAATGGAGGGCTTTGTGAGACAGACAGGCAATCTTTAGCTGAATTCGTGCTTCATAGGGCAACCACTTAAGGGATTTTAGGACTGGGGATATGTGCGCATTTCTTTTGGTACCCGTAACCAATCTAGCAGCAGCGTTCAATGATGCTCTTAGTGGAGCCAAGGTATATTTGGGGAGGCCACAGAGTGTAGCACTGACATAGTCTAGTCTCGGCAAAACAAGAGATTGGACCACCTGCTTGAAATCAGCTTGTGGAAGGAATGGTTTGATATTCCTGAGTATCCTCATCAGGTGATTAGCTCCCTTGCACACATTGCTGATATGATTCTTCATGTTCAGATGCTTGTCCAGGGTGATTCCGAGAGATTTGGCTGAGTTAATAATGAGGGGGGAGCAGTTGAAGGCAGTGAGGTGGTTCATCCAAAGGTCTAATTTGGGGATGTGATTCGGAGGAGAAATGAGAAGGAATTCTGTTTTGGAGGTGTTGAGCAGGACATGGTTCTCGGTTAACCAGTTTTGAGTAGACGTTAGAGTAGTGTTGAGTGATATGAGGTTATCCGGGGAGGAGATTTTCAGATAAAGTTGCGTATCATCCGCATACATATGGAAGAGAATGTTTGTGGAATTTAATGCATTAGCTAATGGTTCCAAGAACAAGTTGAAGAGTATAGGAGATAGGGCGGACCCTTGGGGGACCCCCATGGCTACTGGAGAGGGCTGTGAGAGAGAGTGGTTCGCCTTAGTTTGAAAAATAATGCATTTAGAGACCCCATAGTATTGACAGAATAGTGACTAGTAGCATTATGAGAAAAAACTCATTAAAAACGACAGGCAGTCAATAGATAATGGTGTGCCTGTCACCGCTGTACTGTGCCACATGCTGCCTCACATGAGTGATACTGAGGTGTCTGATATACCCATTACATCCACTGTCAGGCACTGGTACATGCGCGTTACTGTGAAGTCTAATATCCAGAGTAAAATGAATGTCAGGCACTGGTACATTACCACAAGAGTTCCATTTCTCCAAAATGAAGGGTTGAGCAGAAGCGCACCGGGATCTACCAACGTGGGTTGGCAGAAAGAAATTGAAGACAATTTGGAGAATACAAAATACTCTGTGGCCTGGCAGAAGGAAATCCAAGAATGATTGAAGAATACAGGGTAATCCACGGCCGTGAGCGTATGCAAAGACTCCAATCCCTCACCTTGTACAGCCAAACAGGTTGAGTGCTGTAGCCAAACACAAAATGGAGGCACGCACTGATGACACTCGCCGGGTGGCTCAATGCGCGTTGATGCCAGCAAACATCCCACGGCAGCCAGCAGCTGTGTAAAAGCATCAACGTCACAAAAGATTCCTCAGCTGCTCCGTGCGACGAAGCTCCAGGTAAGGGTGCGCGAGCTCTGAACGACTCGTGCCATCACTTTGAATATACACCAAAACGGTTAAACTGCCAATGACCCTAAAATTGTCTAACATGGTGAACATGTAGCCACTGTGCCTGCCATGTGTCTTAAAAGCATCAAAACAGTGTCACAGACCGTCACGTCAAGCGGTCAAGGTACAAATGTTGCAACCTGCATAGACTGGATCCTTGTTTTGGTTTCACCGTGGACCAACACACCAAAAGTCCCACAAAATCCGTTGTTTTAACGGCTGTTAGTGCCCTGAAGTAACTAGCATTTACATCCAAATCCAGTTAAATGCCACCAGAACACAGCGAGCACGGACCGCAGCGCAAACAGCAAAGCTCTACTCGCAGGCAATACAGCTGATCCTCCAATGTCCAAACGGCTTTCAGTAAAGCTTATACAGCAAAGCTCGGCCGTAAGCATAGTGACCATGCTCAACTGACATGGTGAGCCGGATATCGTGTAGGCATGCAATGGCAGGAGAGAACAAACCAGCGCACTATAAGTTGAGTAAAAAAAAAAAAAAATCCACAGTGGTTTGACAAAAAGAGTTGGAAACACCTGAAGATGACATGTAGAATGTCAAAAAATGAAGTGTCTTACTCTCCTTGAAGGCGCAGTTCTTGTAGATGTGTCTAGATGAAACAGAGTACAGCACGCTTGGGCTGGGGCTGTCCGATGTAATGGACACTAATGGGGCTGCAAGGCGTGCAGTTCTTGTTTTCTTAGTTTCCATTCTGGTTTCTTAGGTTTCAAGACAACCTCTTGGAAGACAACTAGCGCTGAATGTGTGGCCTCTTGTGATCCAGACTTGTTGCGATTTGTCCCGTGTGTTGTCTGCGCTTGTGGCTCTTGAAACTTCTTCTCAACATGTTGACTTTTTGTAATTGTCATCTTAAGCTTCCTTCAGACCATCCGTAGAACAAGAGCCAGTTTCCAACTCGTCGCCAAAAATCTGTAGTAACTGACTCCAGGTAGCCGTGATGTATTTCATTTAGGTTTATTGAGTTAGTTACAAGTAGATAGGAAGTAGAGTTACAGCCCCACCAGGAGCAGTCTTCCTGCTGCTCAGCCCATACTCCAACTGACACACTCAAGCATCCAGGCATCCAAACATTCCACTCAAGGCTCTCACACCAACATTCCATGCATCACATTCACACTGGCTGAGCAGCAGGGAGTAAGTAACCAGATAAAACAACACAGGTTACTACAGGTGGTTAACACCAGCCACAAAAAGAGGCCCTGCCCTACTTGATGACCCCTCATATGACCCCTGTGGCCTCACCACTCTCTCTCCTGATGCTGGCAGGTAATAAACAGAGGGAAAGTCCTCAGGATCTACTGACGTTTTTTGGAACGTGCTGTCCATCCTGTCTAGCAAGAGAGCAACTCTAAAATGCCGCCCCCTCTATTTCGCCGGTAGGTGATGTGATCAGCTGTGTTTACTCTGAGAAATTCTGAGTTATATGTTTGAACTTTAGACACTGCAAGCACTCACAAACAGGCACTCAGCTCTGCTCTGAGCCAGTGCAGCTGTTCATGATACAGCCCAGGAGCTCAGCTCCATAGAGCAGATCAAGCAGTCAGTTTTGCCAATGTTATTCTACAGACATAAGCATGCTAAACACATACAAGGCCTCTCCTCCCTTGTAATCCTTACCCAAGTCAGAATATCTCCCTTCACACCCCTGAGTGTCTAACCGAGAGTTGCTACCTGCTAACAGTGCCCCTTCCAACTAATGTTGCTTTTTACACTCTTCCAGACCACGAGCATCAACAAAGGCTTTCTAGAGGTTTTGTGCAGATTTGTATGCTTGCGATGCACATCCCCTCACAATGCGGTGAGCCTCACATTCCACCCTTAGTTTCAGCATGCCAAGTCTCTGTGTCTAGGCTCCTGATTCCCCATTTCGACCAGGCAACTGTATGCTGTGTATCCGGTTTAAGGATCCTCACTAACAGCAATCCACCACATAAGGAAGGGCAACACCATCTTTCAAATGAGGCATGCCATGCAAGGTGATGGTGGACCCTCATACCACAGAGTTCACTCTGTGTTCTTAGTCTACAGCTACACTGTTGGGAATTCGAACAGCACTTCACCTACTCCAGTTTTTTCAGTTTCACTGTAGATTCTAAGAAAATAAATTCCCTGCATCTTCTGCCATATTCCTATTACTAATACCAGGTTATATTTCACGCCAGGTAGAGGAGGTGCAGGAGGTTCTTTCATCCTTCACAAAGATCAAAAAAGAAGACATTAATAGCCTTCTCAACTTAATTAAATCAGGATCTCCTCTGGACTCTGCATCCCTTAACATTCTCCATAAAGGCGGAAAACCATCTGCCCAGTTTTGGCCAATACACTCAATCATTCACTAGAGAGCGGGGAAGTGCCCCCGTCATGGAAACATGCCATGCTAAAACTACTTTTGAAAAAGACCAACCTAGGTCCCTCACTACCTGAAAGTCATATACTTATCTCCCTGCATTAATGCATCAGTAAAATTATAGAGAAATATGTTATTTAAAACCTTCCCTCGTTTCTGGAGGATCATGGAATTCTCTATCCTACTCAAACAGGCTTCAGAGCGGGAAACAGCCTTGTTAGCCATGACTGATGAGTTTAAAGGAATCTTCAATTCAAATGGTTCAGCTGCAGGTATATTCCTGGACCTAAGTTCCGCGTTTGCTACGGTATCCCGTCAATACTCAGAAGCAGGAATCAACGGCACAGCTCTTAAATGGCGAGCTTCATTTTTAAGGAACAGAAGCTTTCAAGTTGGCGAGGAATCATTCTGCTCAGACACACTGCCCATGGAATACGGGGTGCCACAGGGTTCATCATTAAGCCACACCCTGTTCAATGTCTATGTTCGGCCATTGGCAGACATTATAACGGGCATGGATTCTCAATGGTATCATACGCTGATGATACTCAAATAATAATTTCCTTAACGTCAGATACAGATGCACTCTCCACCTAACTTAATGCCTTTCTAAGAGAAGACACCAATAGGATATCTAGCAGTAATTTGAAACTCAATGGAAACAAAACTGAGGTCCTGTAGTCAGTAACAACCCCACTCTATTGACTGAACTCCCCACAAAATGGAAATAAAAAGTCTTGGCTTCTAGATTGACTTCCACCTCGCTACCAGTAAGAAAATTAGCAGCCGGCTGTTTTGGTTTACTTAGAACACTAAGAAAGGTTCTGAGTTGGCTCCCCCGCCACTTGAAGAACTGTAGTCCAAGGTCTACTGATTTCCCATCTGGACTATGGTAACTCAGTGTATCTGGGAAGTCCTGTGTACGTGGTCATGCGACTACAACTGATTCAGAATGCCACAGCACACACTCTGTTAAAGATTCTGAAGCATCACTCGGTTTCCTCATCTCTTGCAGCCCTTCATTGTTTCCCAGTATTCAAGAGGATTACATTTAAATCGCTTTGTCTTGCCCACCGGGCGATGTATAACAAAAGCTCTCCTCTAATACAGTGGTTGCTATATTACGAGTTTCCTCTCCGCCGGCAGTGTCATGAAGGTTCCTCCTCCATAAACACTGTGGCGGTGAGAAACAAAGGGGGGTCCTACAGGGCCCCCTGTGCCTCCTCCGCATATCATGTGCCCTCCAGTGTGCATGCACACCAGTTCCTGTACGGCATGGTCTTTCAAGTCCATGCCATGCAGGAACCTGGTGTGGCATTTCCATTGTGATGTCTTTTTCAAAGGCACTGCCCCCTTTCAAAGAGGCACTGCCGCCAGACCACTTTTAAGTTGCAACGTGGCGGGTGGGCGGCTGCAACTCTTGGCAGCACAGGGGCGCGGTGGTGGTGTGCCGCCCGCACCGCCAAAAGTCAGAATTGGGCCCTATGTGAGCATATGTAGGTGACCTCGTGATCTTTGCCATTCACTTGTTTGTTTAATGGTCAGAGCATATTGCCACCTTACAAACCCAGCTTGGCTTCATAACATTGAAAACTCTATGAGCTTCTTCAGAATTTACATCGTTTTACCTCTGCAGCTTAGCAACGAAAGTCCTAACCCTCTTAAGCTGAGATCTGCCATCTCCCTAAACACTTTCAAAAGTGCCTTCGAGCACCACCCCATGCTACTCAAAGACTCCCATTCGCTTCCCTAACTGTGCATGCCCTATAGTCCATCTCACTTGCCTATAGTGCATTACGATCAATCCCTGGACTCCAAGGTATAATGGGCAATGTATAGCACGTAATAGGGCCTCCTGGTAGGGATAGTGATATACAAAACATTTACCTTGCTACCCCCATTGTAATGACAGACCCAGAGAGAGTTTTGCTGCCTCAAGCTCTTCAGCATCAGTATGTTTGGAAAGTCATACCTCAGTCCGGATACTGAAAGGTAAAGCGATGCCATACTAATGGGAGACGGTTTTGTATCCAAAGGCTAATTAGCACTTACAATTGAGGGTGACTCCACAGAACTTTAGCAAGGCACGCTCACCCTCTAGTGCATCTGGGGAGGTTAAATAGGCTTTTTCTGACCTGGTGTATGCGCATAGTTTACAGGTGACAGGTAGAACTGGACTCAGCATTGAAAAGGACACCGGAATGAGACACCACAAAATATCTGGCTTTCGCACAATACCACTTAAAACAAAGATCAGTGCATTCCAAAATAAGAATAACTGCCAAGGAATTGGTGTGGCAAATTGGTGCTAGGCCCCTACTGAGAATCTCATGTGGAGAAGAGCAGTGTTCACTATCTAGCAGGCTAAACCAGGATGATGAAGTTTTGAGCACTGTGCCATGGCATAAACATGCCCAACCTTGGTCCCCAAGGACTAGATTTTCAAGATAACCACTATGTTAAAGATTTCCACTAAGGCAGATTTTATGCAATTTTATTTTACATGGTTTGCCAGAAAATCAAGCATGAATACACTCAACTACACCTACAATAGAAACCTCTTCTGTAACACTAAGTAGTCCTGCTGCCAGTAGAAATACAGTTCAGGTGCAAGCCCTGGGACTTCATTCACTAGAAATCATTTTTAAACCAGGGTGGCTGGTCAATTCCTTGATCGTACCCTACTCTTTGAAGCACAGAAATTAGTACACAAAACCCAATGCATCTCTTTTTAACAAGAATACAAGCAACCCCTGATCTTTTCCCGCCTTTCAAGCCTCATCGATGAAGTGTTGTTTGAGTCTCTGTGGTACTGGGAGCAGTGGGATCTACATCTAGTAACATGCATGGCACTAACAGTGACCAAGTAAGAAGAGCCATATATGCAATTGATTGTTTCAATTAATCATAACAAGTGCCATTATGTCGCGTACCACTCGTTACACAGCTGTTTGGTGATAGTGTTTTGCAAACAGAAGCGACCATATACAAATCAGCCTTCGCCCTTAATAGGGACAGTCCAGCTCAAACAACTAGGCCACATTCCATCTGGCAGGGATAGAAGCAACAGAAATGTGTTGCGGCCGAAGGTGTTAACCCCAGGAGTGAGTTTTTCCTTGAGCAAGCTACAGATCCATGCCAGTCCCATGCCTGTGCATGCCTCTGTTGCATAAAGTGCACCACTGCCCTGAGTGCTCCAACTGCGATGATGTCTGTTTCCCTCAGAGCTGATTTTTTGTCGTCATAGGCGAACACGGTTGATGCATGTGCGCCATCGAATAGGCCTGTCTCACGGATTGCAGTCTTGTTATGTTATGTGTTATGTGTAGTGCTGCCCAGTGTGTGTGTGTGTGTGTTATACATGTGCTGGGTGTATGTGTGCCTGGGAATAGTACAATAAATGGGAGATGTAGTGCTGTGCAGCACGTGTGTGTTATATGCATGTGCTGGGTGCATTTGTGCCTGTGAATGGTACAATAGATGGAAGATTCTGGGTTTTGTTTGGGAGACCCAGGGCTAACTGAAAGAACATGAGGAGGTAGAGGAATTACCCCAGAAATATTTGTGGATTGCTGCATTCCTGTGAGCTGATTGAGACACATACTTGAGGAAGGAAAAGCCAAACTCTTCGGTGCACATCAAAGGGCGCTCTGTGATTCAGTGAGAGGTCACATGAAAGGACCTGGGCACATCTCGGGAAGGAGATGGGGCTGATAAGAGAATCATAAAGAGTAGGACTGAGGCCCTGGGGTTACCTTTTGATGCACATATCGCTGTGGCTGACATCCAGTTGTGAACCTCTAGGCATTCCCATAGCCTGAGTTGTGGGGCTATCAGATATGATGTTGCTTCTGCTGTAACAGACTGCATTCTGGAGAGAGGGAAAGTCAGAGGAGAAGGTACATCAAAGGGAGGCATACCCCCAACATTACCTTCAAAGACTCAGACACTAAATCACATTTAGTGTCCAGAAATGGACTACAAGGAGAGCTCAAGGCACTCAAAATTGTGAACTGTCAAGCAGCTAGTCAGGATGTGCGAGGAGCAGAAGGTCTGCAAAACTTCTGCCTGTGGCCAGGACCTGGGGTCATGGCCTGCCATTTTCCCAGCTGGGTCAGGTGACATCACCCAGGAAATTCAAGACATCCTGCTCATGGAGCCTAGAGCACTGCCTGCTTGCCAAGACCAGTATGCCTTGTGAGGAAGAGGAGAGCACTGAAGGGAGAGAGGCCCAGTTGGGGATCCAGGCGATTGGATACCTGCAGCGTAGTGTGAGGAGACAACTGCTGCACCAATCGGGTCACTGCCCACGTACAGGTTAAAGTCGGTGACCCCGTATGTTAGGGGAGGGCCACTTTGAAGTGAGCCGTCAACTTTGCTGCACTGATCGGGTTGTTGCCCATGTGGAGGTCTGAATTCAGTGACCTCATATGCCAGGTGGAGCCACTGTAAAGATTGCTGCCATGCGAATCGGGCCGTAACCCTGTGTCGAGTGAAGTCAGTAGCCCTGTATAACAGACGGGGCCACCGTGAAGATTGCTGACATGCTGATCGCGCCGTAACCCATGTGCAGACTGAAGTCGGCGACCCCATGTGCTTGGTTGTGCCTCCGTGAACATTACTGCTATGTCGATCAAGCCATTTCCCATGTGCAGAGTGAACCGGGGGCAGTGGGACAAGGCAAGGAGCATGGTTTGATTAAGACCGTTGTGAGGAGGTGATGACCCGTGTAGGCCCAAGTCCCGACTGAGGACTAGCATCAGGAGCATCGTATTCAGCCCCACCTGTTGAAAGAATCCAGGAAACTTACCACCATCGGAAGAGTATCAAGGACACCCCTGGTCACTGCAGGACATGTGTGAGAAACTCGAGGTCATCCGACCTCTGCCCTTCCAGGGCTGAGTGTGAAGAATTCACTGGAGACAGCCGCTGCAGCCTCAGCACCCATGAAGGGGGCGCGCTCAGAGACAATGACCGTGCATGTCCTGCTGGTGCGGGGGAACTGGCATCCAATTTAGTGTTTCGACACCACAATTTTTCTGACTTTAATAAGAGTCAGAGTGGGACTCCTGAGACTTGGACTACTAGTTTATTTATTTATTTATTTATTTATTTTTTAGTGTTTTATAGAGCGCGAACTTGACCTGTGAGGGTATCAGAGCGCTTTACAGGGTATACAGGGGTGAACAAACAAAAAGTCTAAAATACAGAAATATATATACAGGGGTGAACAAACAAAAAGTCTAAAGTACAGAGGTATACAAAAATATACAAAACGGCAGGCGAGGGGCAGGGGTGTTGGGAACATGGGGGAAAGGGGGATACAAGTTTATGGTTACAGTTATGGTTAGGATCAATAAAAACAAGAGCCCCACGTTATCTCGGCGGGGTGAATTGGTGGTCTGAGGTAGAAGCGATAGTCTTAGATTCGTCGGGCACATTTTGGTGGTTGAGGGCGGCCTTAGACGAGGAATTTATCCATGAGGAAAGTTTTGGCCTCCTTCTTGAAACGTGCTAGAGAGGGGATTCTTCTGATGGCGGGGGAGAGAGTTCCAAATTCTTGGTGCTGCTCCGGAGAAAGCCCTATTGTAGGTTCTTTTTTTCTGAAAACGGGCAGGTTGGAGCAAGAGGTTTCTAGCGGACCGGGAGTTTCTGCTTCCCCGGATACCACTAGTTTCTGTGCCAGGTAAGTGGGGAGTTTGTGTGTAAAGCCTTGTGTGTGATGCAAGCCAGTTTCAGCTGTATTCTGGCCTCTAGAGGGAGCCAGTTCAGCACTTTCATATGTGGAGAGATGTGGTCGAATTTCCTGGTGCCGGGGAGTAGTCTGGCGGCGCGTTGAGGCAGGCTTTTAGAGGTGCCAAGGAGATCTTGGGTAATCCCGTGAGGGTGGAACATCCATATTCCAGTCTAGAGATGACTAGTGCTTGGGCTGCCATTTTTAGGTCAGGAGCATCGATGAAAGGTTTCAGCTTCCACAGGTAGTTCAGGTGGAATCTGGCTGATTTAGCCATTGAGTTAATGTGGTCTCGCATGTTCAGGTTACAGTCGAGGATTATGCCCAGAGATTTGGCAGAGTCCACAATGGTCGGCGGGCAGTTTAAGGCTGTGATGGCCTTGATCCACAACTGAATCTCCGAGTTGGCCTTTGAGGGGGAGATTAGGAGAAATTCAGTTTTCTTTGCGTTGAGTTTGAGTTGGTTAGCGGCTAGCCATTGGACCGTCAGTTTCAAGGTCTCGTTCAGGGAGAGGATCTCCTCGAGTGATGAAATATTGATGTATATTTGGGTGTCATCCGCGTACATATGGTAGGAGATGTTGGCAGTACGAAGAACTTCGGTGAGTGGCTCTAGGTAAAGATTAAAGAGGGTGGGGGACAGGGTTGAACCTTGGGGGACTCCGACAGTGACCGTAGGGCTTAACCTGAATGTTGCCTATAGTGAATGGGGAATAACCACTAACGCTTGCGAGAGGTAAGTGGGAATCAGGAACCCTTCATGTTAAAACACTAAAGCTCTGACTACAGGGAACTGTGTGCATTGTTTGTGAATGCTCTATTTTACTTTGTGTTTATAAATACTCAATTTTTCATAAAAGCAAGTATTTCACTGGTCAATCATTTATTGCTGCTGCTGAATGTATTTGGAGTTGTAAGCCTGTGTTCACCTACCTGTGTTTAACTCCCCCCGAGAAGCCTTGGACTGCTCAACCCACGCTACCACTGAATCAAGTGCTGAAGGGGTACTGGGCCTAGTTGCTCAGTACCCAGTAGTCCGGGCCTTGGGACATCAGAAGTAAAAGGCCTTAATCCCCATTGTTGGTCCTAGAAGCTCCTGCTTGCCCCAGGGCCCTCTGAACGGGGTTCTGACAGTACTAAACCCATCTTAGTAGTCATAACTTTTTTTGGACTCCAAAATTGGGTTTGGGAATGGATACGGAATCACCGTCTGTAAGAGGTGTATTGTTAGCATACCTTTCTTATTTTGATTCCTACCCATATGTTTCAATGATTTAGGACTGAAATAGCATTTGTACACCATTTAAAAGTTACCAACCACCAAGATGGGTTGGCAACACATTTGCAAAAAGGCGAAGGGTTCCACTTGGAACTTCGTCCACATTGTGAATGTAAAAAAAAAAGTTTGCTGGGGAGGAGGCAGTAGTCTAATGGGCTACTGTCTACTCTCAGACAAACTTTTAAAAAGTTTAAAAATTTGTTTTAAACACAGTCCCTTTTGCTTTAAGGAAAATTGACTGCATTTGAATTTTTTTTTAAAAAGCAATCACATACATGGTGGTCTGCTGACCCCGGCAGGCCACCATTGCTGTGATGGCACCAATTGTAGTGACTCACATTTTGCGACGTACCTCATAAATATTGATGAAGTAAGTCGGATTGAGACCCAGTATGATTCGAAATTTCGTGATCCAACCAATTAGTACATAGATCTGTTCACAAAATTCCACACTGATCGCAAAAATACTGGTCGCAGTTTGCAACCAGTATTTAGTGACCAGTGTTTCGTACATCTTGCCCTTTGTGCAGCCACTACACGTTTTTGGAGTAAAGGTTTTGCTCTCAATCGGCTACTGACAGCACAGGGGGGAAGATGTTATCTTGCAGCGCAGATTGCTATTTCAACGAGTACTCATAGCCTCCTGCTTCGAACTATCCCACTAGGAAGAATACTCTACTCTGGAGCTCTGTTTGTGGTCCACACTCAGTTTAAGATATGCTTAGGTAATTGGAGGCCAAAAACACTCTATTGGAGATTCAATATGGAGTCCACAGAAATAACTAAAAAAGAAAAGAGAGAAGCAGACAAAAAAACAAAGATGGAAATTGGCAATGGCATGAAAAATAGGGAGTTGCTTACAGGCTGCGACTTCACCTCCAGTATGCCAGTCACCAAGCAAAAAAAAAGCTGAAGACGCAGGCCGGCCATGACACAGCAGCAGGGCTAGTCTCAGAGTAGCTGGCCTGGCCATGACCTTGAGGGAACCAGCAAGAAACAGAGTAGAGTTTCTGGCAAACATCATTTTCAGGTGAGAACAGAGCTCCTTCTCAAGGTCCAGACAAAGAATGACCCCCAGCTGAATGGGGCCTTTATTTATCCTGCTTTGGAAACACTGGCAGGTGCAGAGCCAACAAAGGTCCACACGCTCTTCATAATACAATCTTCCCTCCAATCTCTGGAGAGTGAATAATCCCAGGTTTTCTTCCTGAAACAAGCAATGTAATTCTTTTACTAAAAATATAGCAATATTACAGAGGTTTTACATAGTCTCAGGAAGGTAGACATGAGGATGCCTGATCAGGCCTAGGTATTGCTTGGTCTTGTGATGGCAAGATGGATGCAGCAGGGATGGGGATAGTGAGGACCAGACTTTAGTGGTTTTTGGTCCAAAGGAAAAGTCTTTGAGTGCAGCTCCTTTTAAAGGAGGGTCAAACTTTGATTTGACTGGTGATGGGGTCTGAGTAGTTTGATGAATCCGAACTTTGAAGGTGCACATGGTGGTCCAGGTACTGTCAGGAGGCTTTGGTTTACTGATAATAATGAGTGAGGTGGGGTGTGGCACATTCATTGTTTGGCTTGTGGCAACTAGAGCTCTCATTTCCAGTGTCCCATAAATACAATGGGTTTACAAACTTACCTGCAGCAATCGGTGTAATAGCCCCAATTTCCACATGCTATTATTATTACATCGAGATTTAAAGGAGATCAACTTCTGTTTCCTTGGCAATATTGGGATCTTCTGTCACTGATATCCCCTCTATCGGTAATCACATTCAGTATTATTGCCCTTTTTACTCAACCAGAGTCTAGGTTGCTTGTTTTGTGTCCTGTGATCAGTCAATAGCCATCCTGCTCGATAACAGTGGAAAGATGTCAGCAGTATTGTTGGGGCTAAGTTCAATATTTGATCAAATACATAGTAGGATTACCGTGGGGATCCCATGAGTTAGCTGGTGCAATAACCCAGTTTACTCAAGACCAGGCTATGACCAGAGACTTCCAGCTTGTAATAGGAGGTGACGGTGGATATTCTTTATGTTAACTAAGCAGCTATAATCTGCTAGCTGCGGAGGTGATGAATAGTTCTAACCTCATGAGTCAAATTATAAAATGATACTCCTAAAGCTGTAACAGATAAAGTGAGCAGTGCAAGTGCTCATTTAATTCATGCCTCTGTCACAGTTTTGGGCTCACTAGTATATTAAACAGTTGAAGCAGTGATATTTTATCACCTTAGACAGTGGTTAATATTTGCTTGTAAATGGGAACCATTAAAGCATGTACTGGCTAGTGTTAGAACTGTCACAGCATTTGTTGACACATCTATAGTAAACAGCAGAACATAACACAATAAGACTCACTATGCAGCACAATTAAAACATACCAGGGCACAACAGAACAAAGCAGTCAAACAAAGAACGCAAAACTACTATCACAACAACATCACATTGCAATAATGTAGCATAAACCCACTTCAGCATCTGCACAACTCATCATTGTAAGATTTGATAGTTTTTAGAAAGCACACATGTCGCAAAATGCTTACAAACAAGCACGAAAATCCGAATTTGAACATTTAAACGCTCTGTTTTCAGAAATGGTCGCACCCGCCCAAACCACTGCAATGCAAGTTGGTTTGCAATAATGGAACACATTACATGATGTGGGGGTTAGAATCCATTATTACGAGGAGGCGCGCGGCAGCGGCGATCCAAAATGGCCGCTCCGTGAATCAGCTCCGCGACACGGAGGAGCGTTTTTCTTTGAAGGGCACGTTTTTCTGCTCGGAGTGAGGGGAAAACAATGGATTTCTTGGGCGGAGGCTGTGCTGTTCGCTGAGGCAAGTTTATTTTGACCTTTGTGTCTCTTTTGACTGCGTTTTTTCTTCTTTTTTCCTCTGCCTCAGCCGGCCTGCGCTACGGCCGCCATTTTGCTCTCTTCTACTACCGGCTATTTTCCTCATTAGACTTTATGCCGCAAAGTCCCTGAGAGTGCACGTCTCTCATCAACTTGGGTCACTATGAGAGGACACCACATCTAAATGATGACACGTTCATAATTTTTTCCTTTTTTTGGGGGGGACATTTAATTATTCTATCTTTCTCCGTTTTGAGGCGCTGAAGTTATTCAGCAATTTTCAGTCAAGCACTGCACGTGGCTTGCTGACATTTTCTCTAATTGGTTGTACTAATTGCGACTTTGGATTTTTACGCCCTAAGAAAACCTATCTACTGCTGCGCTGCGCACTGTACCCCACCATGGATTCTTTACACTCGAACAAGCCCCATGGGGCTTCTGGGTCCAATTCTGGAGCTCGTAAAGACTCAACTGCTAGCACAACAAGCGCGCCAAAAAAGACCCGTCCTCTTCATCGAAATCACCTCTTCCTTTGAAGTTAGAGGACATCATGGACGAACTGCGCCATATTAGACCCTTCATGACGGACACTACTGCTACACTCCAGAAAATTGAAGAGAAATGGTCCGGCCTGGAGTCAAGATTTTCGGATGTGGAACAAAAAATAAGTGATGCACAGGACGTTGCTGCCAGAGTCGACATCCTCACTAAAGAAGTTACTCAACTTAAGAAGTCTACAGAGGACTTAGAAAATCACAATAGGCGCAACAATCTACGCATTTACGGAATTTCGGAAGGTTCTGAAGGCTCGGACATAATTTCCTTCTTGAAGACTCAAGTCCTGCAGATCGTTGGTCTCTCGAAATCTATGGACTTTAATATTCAAAGGGCGCACCGGTTAGGACCTCGGAATGCATCTTCCCCAACTAAACCAAGAGGCATCATCGCCTACTTCCTACTTTACTCTGATCTCATGGCAATCCTCAACGCTGCCAAACAACACAAGCAGATGCTATGGTCTGGCCATAAAGTTTTCTTCAGTCAAGACGTCTCCAAGCCAACCATCAACTGGCGAAAGGAATTTTTAGACCTCAGACCATCATTGAGATCCATGAATGCCCGTTATGGTCTTATCCATCAGTGCTTTTTCAAAGTGACTTATAAAGACAGAACTTTCACTTTTGAAGACCCAGCTGATCTTCGGAAATGTATTCATGTTCACAAAGGAGAAGTTATGGACCTGAGCAAGCCTTAATTGTTTTCTTGTCTGTTCTCTTCCCTGTTTCTTAGGTTTTCCCTGCGCAGTTCCCGCCGCTGATGTTCATACCCACGTTCTCTTTGTGTCTTGTTATGTATGACTCACTCCGTTGCATTGTCTCCCCATTGTCTGGTAAGTTCCCTTCCATCTTGTTTCATATGTTTACCACTTTGTTTCTAATTTCTTTGTTGTATTTCTTTTTTTTCTATTAGTAAACTTGTCCCTCCTCGGTGTCCCCCTTCTGGAGTGGCAGCTTTGTTCTTCGCCCCCCCCCCCCTCCCTCGTTAATGTCCTTCTTGTTTTTGAACATTATGACTAAAACCTTTTGGTTTTTTGTCATCTTTTCCTTGTTAACTCTTATTGGGCGACTTCGCCCCCTTCTTCTTTTTCTCTTCTGTCCCCCTTTCTTCTGCTTTCTCCCCCTCTCCTTCCCTCGCCTCTTCGTTCTTGATTCCACTGCACCTCTCTTCTTCCATTTCTTGCTTATGGTACTTTATTGCTCTCACCCTTGTATGTTTTTATGGATACATCAAGCTAGTTACTCTACTTTTCTCTCTCTTTGTTATTTCCTATCCTCCGCTCCTTATCGGTTTTTCCAGGTCTCCATTTTATCTATCTTTGCTTCTTCCCGACATTGGCATATCTCCTTTTTGATTGCTTTCTTTCTCCTTTTTTTCTATTCATCCTTTAAGTTTCATATTCTTTCATGTTTATTTTCGCATAACTTTTACTGATGAATGACCTCCGTATAATTTCATGGAATGTTAAAGGTATTCGCAATCCTGTTAAAAAACAGCGAGTTTTGTCTCACCTTGCTAAACTGAAATGTCATGTAGCATTATTACAAGAAACACACCTTAAGGTACAGGATTTACCTTCACTGCGCAAACAATGGGTAGGAGATGTTTTCTGTTCCCCGGCAGTGAATAATATGAATAATGTAGTTATTTTATTTCATAAGTCACTAAATGTTCTTCTACAAAATGAATTTAAAGATACTAATGGTAGATGGCTTCTTTTGAATACTACAGTTAACAACACTCAATTCTCTTTTTGTAATGTTTATGGCCCTAATGGCATTGACTTATCTTTTTGGAATGTTTTTTCCACTCTTCTCTCCTCCCACGCCGCTGATAATTTGATTGTGGGTGGCGATTGTAACCAACTTATGGATCCCTTCCTAGACCGGAAATCTCAAACTAAGTACATCCCTAACAAGATGCAGAAGTCTTTTCATAAGGCTATCACCTCTAGAGGTTTGGTAGACACATAGAGAACCTCTCACCCTGATGTCTTAGAATTTTCCTTTTTCTCCCCTATTCACAGATCTCACTCCCGCATAGACTATATTTTTCTCACACAACCAGCTCTTCAACTCATGACTCATGCAGAGATTGGCTCCATTCTCATTTCGGATCACGCCCCCGTCATTTTAGATATTGATTATCCTTTACCTGCCCCTACATCCCGCTGATGGCGTTTCAACAACTCCCTTCTCCTGGATTCTCAATTTGTTGAACAATTCACGCTTTTTATACAGGAATTTTTTAACAATAATCTCTCCTCTGCTTCTCAATAGCATTTTATTTGGGATGCCTTCAAAGCTACTGCCAGAGCCTACATAATTGACTTTGTCTCCCGAAAAAAAAAGAAAGCACTTATGGAATCAACTTCCATCCTGAAGCAAATTAAAGCCCTAGAACACAAATACTTCACCACCAATTGTCCTGACACATTGTCAAATCTTATCAAAGCAAAAATGCAATACAATAAACAATCCTGGGATTCCGCTTGTAATAATCTCCTCAAATTCAATGCTAAAATGTACGGTGGATGGAACAAGGCAGGCAGATCTTTAGCCAACCATCTTAAAATCAAAAAACTAAAATTGTGGCCATTACAGATAGCTCTGGAGTTCGGCATATTACAGATGCTATGATTCTTGATTGCTTCACTGAATATTATACTTCCCTCTACACCCCAGAATCCACCCCTTCTCCCGACCAAATTGATTCCTTTTTCCAAACCATTCCCAAATCTCCTGAGAACCACATTGATCTTACATCTTTGGATGTTCCCATCTTGGAACAAGAAATTACTAATGCCATCAACCTCCTGCCTAAAGACAAAACATCTGGCCCGGACGGTTTTACCGTTCTTTCTTTCTTCATTTCAAACAATTTCTGGTCCCTCAGTTGCTCTCATTGATTAATCACTTTCTTATCACCGGCAAATCAAGAGGATCTTTCTCCCAGGCAATGCTATGTCTGATTCCTAAAAAAGATAAAGACCCCTCTCTTTGTAAAAATTACAGGCCCATTTCCCTGATTAATACAGATTGTAAGATCTTTGCTAAATTACTTGCCCTCCGTATTAATAAGGTTATCCCAGACCTCACCAATATATACCAATCAGGGTTTGTCAAAGGGCGATCTATCACAGATAATTCGAGAACCTTCCTCAATATTATCCACCTGGCTTCTAAAATGGATTCACCACTCGCTGCCATTACATTAGATGCTGAGAAAGCATTTGATAGGGTGAATTAAAATGGCATGGCTTCAGCCCTCCTATTATTAAATACATCCAGCTATTATATTCTGCCCCCTCTACCTCTATTTGGGTGAACGGTTGTCAATCTAAATATTTTCCACTCCTTAGGGGGACCAGGCAGGGATGTCCTCTTTCCCCACTCTTATTTATTCTTGCTTTAGAACCCTTTTTGGAGAAACTTCGACGCTCACCACAGTATACAGGTCTCCAATTTAAAAATATCGACATCAAATTCACTGCATATGCAGACAATATTTTGTTATATATCTCCAATCCATTCACTTCTCTGCCGGCTTTCTTCTCCTTGTTACAAGATTATTCTACAGTTTCTGGCTATAAACTGAATATCGATAAATCCGAAGTCATGCCTCTAAATAAGCACTGCCTCTCCCATATGTTTCATGACACAGGTTTCGAATGGAATTCCAGAAGCATCAAATGTTTAGGCATTCTTTATGCAAACACCATTAGGGAAACTATTAAAATTAACCTTGCTGACATACTTAAAAAACTCTCAGATCTCACTGAGAGCTGGTCCCCACTTTTCTTATCCTGGTGGGGTAGATTAGCTACAATTAAGATGATGCTTCTTCCAATCATCAATTTTTATCTTTCCATGCTTCCGGTTTCCCTCCCACTTTCCTTTTTTTGTACCATCAACCGTTCTTTGACCAAATTTCTTTGGAACAACCACAAGGCCAGAATTTCTCTCTCTCGTCTCCAACAACCCATAGAGTTAGGAGGAGTCAATTTCCCTAATCTCAGACGTTACCACTCCGCATTCACCCTGAAACAAATATGGACCTTTTAACCGAATCTACTCATACACCTATAACGGCCTGGAGCTCGTTAGAACAAGCTCAATATACACCTTTTTCTTTTATCACAGCCACCCGCTTATTCCAACCCCCGAAGAGTTTCTCCTCACCTATCTTCACTCATTCCAAAGCACTTGCAACCTCTTTGCTTAGAACTCATCTCTCCTCTACAGACCAACTTTCACGCACTCCAGTCTGGTATAATAAACATTTAAAGATTAACAATAGAGCTCTATTCTGGAAGGAATGGATTGACAAGGGTATCTTTACACTTGACCATTTGTTGAAGGATGGGTCCTTCATGGACTTTTCAGATATCCAAAAGTCTTATGGTATCTCCTCCACACATGCCCTCCATTACCCCTTGCTTAAGGCGTCATTGACTCATCTCTTTTCCCAGGGTGTTTCCTCTGATACACCTGACCAGGCCTCCTCCCCCCCCCCCACTTGATTTCTCTACCCAATTTAAAGTAGCTGTTATATACAAGTTATTATCCCGTTCTCTTGATGCTAGAATCAAATCTAACTTAGAACTTCTTTGGGAAAAGGATTTGGCCCAGGACTTTTCATTTCAAACATGGGACTCTATCTGGACAATAATCCATACTTCCTCACGCTCAGCTAGTACAACGCAGACTTTATATTATTTTTATAATAGACTATTTCTCACTCCTACTGACCTGCACAAATTCAAATTGCTAGACTCCAATAAATGTTGGTCTTGCCCCCACGATAACAGTGACTTTCTTCACATGTTCTTTCATTGCCCTTTGGTTAAATCTTTTTGGTCTCGTATATAGTTGAAATTGAATTAAATATTATCCACCAACGTTTCTTTTGATATTGTTCATGTTTTTTTGGGTAGCTCTTCGCCTATTTGGGACGCCCAGAGTAATGTGGGTAAATTTATTGATTTGTTTTTAGCCATTTCCTTTCAGATCATCACCACCAATTGGAAGGATACCTCTAAAATTTCGTATCAAGCTTGGTGGAACATGCTTTGCCACCACCACAGGCTTGATCGTGCCCATGCCACTTCACTACCTCTGTTGATCAGAAAGGACTTGCTGTGGTCGCCACTAACCTCTTTTCTTTCCAGGTTGGTTGCTTCATTTTACTTGTATCGATGGTACCAATTTTTCCTTTTAAAATTCATAATGTTTAATTGTTTCTCATTATTCTGCATAATGGTTTTAACGTCTTATGTATTCTCCCCCTCTTCCTCCCCCTTGTTTTCTTTCTCTTCCTTCTGCTTCTTTTATAATCCAAAAATGTTAAAATGCATTTACTCTATGTATAGGTTTTCCCTTCCGAGGGTTTTTATAGTCATATATCTATTTCACTTCATTTTCCTTTTTCTTGCTACATGACCATGTAATTATGTTTTACTTTGTTTATTACCTTAATAAAGCATTCTAAACTAAAAAAAGAATACATTATTACAGCATTGGAGAAATATTGCACTAACACTTCCACTACTAATTCTGCACTGATATTTGCACGGCCTGACAAGTACAAAACACAACATATCCACCAGCCCATCGGTGCTAATATTGCCCTTGTGTAATTCATGTAATTTGGAAATGTCAGTGCTAAATAGCACCAGCACAGGTGCAACGTGTGTGATCCAGCGCCAGGTGAGCAAAAGCATCGGTGTTAACCATCAGAATTCTATGGTTTTAATGACCTGCTGCTGTAATCTCCAAAAAGCTCTCTTTGGAATGATTTTGAAACCAAGCGATAATAAAAACAGCAGGCCCTAGACTGATGCAGGCATCTTTAAAAAGCACAAATATGTGCAAGTTCCTCTTGTGCCATAGTCATGTTTTGATCAAACGTAGCATTTCCTGATTTAGGGAACGTCCCACTGAGCACAGCTATGTGCAATCGCTGAAACTCATCGCCATATTCCTCTGAGATATATGCCCACTGGGGCTTCCTCACTCGTTTTGTGTTTCACACATACGTTGCGCATCACTAGAACTCAGTCAACCTCACTTGCTTTGATTTCCTCACGCACGTTTATGGTCTTCTTTTCAAAACACCGTATGTTTGCTTTACCGAGCACTTATCTCTTTTTCCGACATACACAATCTGATGTCATGGACCCTCGGGACGGCAATGATTATTTTGTATATGAACACCCATATAACGAGGTACACGTTACACAATTCATTTCATGCACCTGGGAGTAGGTGGCTGGCACACCAGATACGTTGTGGTTACTCATTATATCTATGTTGCCATCATTTTTGTGTAGATTTCCCCTGATGGAGGGCAAAGGATGCCCGAAATGCTTTGGGATATGTGAAATGCCAAGCACAAGATGTTCTCAAGCACTCAAGCTGAGTTGTTGTTGAACCACGATATGTCGAATTTAATATCGTTGCATCATTAAAAATAAAAAACGTCTATCAACATTCACGCCATCTGGATCACAGAACTTTTATTTGAACTTTTTCAACTGAATTTATAAATATCGCCTTCAGCGATTGCACATAGCTGTACTCAGAGGGACGTTCCCTAAATCAGGAAACGCTACGTTTGATTTATTGTACACACTCAATGACCAGAGAGTGATACCTCTGAGGCACGCTACAATTTCTTGCAAATTATTCATCTCGTAGTGCGTGTTCTACCACTTTCGTTCATGTACGTTTCTTCTGATCACTAGAACACAGCACACAGGATTAAATTGTTCACTATGGCATATGAGGATATTTCGAGATTCACAGAACTTCGAGCTGATGCGTTCGCATATGCAGATGATGACGCATCCAAGATATACGCTTTGATTAATGAGGACACCACACCGACAGCTAATGTCAGAAACAAAGAGAACAACATTAGACAACTATTGTATCTCCCAAAAAGAGAAGTCAATCAGCGTTTACACGCCAGTACATTAATTAAATACCATCGTGCCCAATGAATTCCAAGAGGCTTACAGATCCAGCTCAAACCTTTGTTGTGTAAAAATAGTCCTAAATTCGTAGAGAAATGGTGCGCCATTCTTAACAAGTGCTCCCTCGACCTTATTCTTTTAATTATTGAAGAATTGTCCAGAATCTTAGAAGAACGAGCCAAAGAAATCATTCAAACCAAAGCTGAATTGGAAAATATAATGGAGTCTGAAGACTGGCAAAAAACTTTGGAGGACATCAATGTGCAATTGAACAAATATTCCCAAGAAATCAATGAGCGAAAAATCCGCAAGTACAAGAGAGACACCATAGACTACAAGTTGGGAGAGGTGTACTCCTGGGCCGAAGTCTATGCCAGACGACGTCAAAATAAGCCCTACAATTTAAATACTGAGACTGAAACTTCATCGTCTGAGGGGGACTCTAGACCGAAAACCCAGACAAGTAACATAGAACAACCTTCTACCTCAACTAATACAGACCTTCAACGAACCACTGGTGTTCCTTTTTTAGAAGAAGGTACAAAAGATAAGGACGACCCAGGAGGGGCAAAAGACAAAGAACAAGAAAAAGGCAGCCCGAAGGCACCGCCAGTATTGAGCAAGAGGCTCAAGGGGAAGAAAACGTAGATCATAACAACCTTGTCATAAACATATACGCCTATCAACTCAACCCCGTGGAAATCAAAACCTTACAAAAAGGAACTTTCTTTGTACCAACTTGTTACACACATAGTTTAGAGCTGGAGATCAGCCTATTTAAACTAATGCGGAATTTAAGACTGCAACACTTCTTTGAAAACATTGTGGAACATCGAGACAACCCGGATGAAAATCTCTTACGGGGTCTCAGAAGCAAAAGCACATTCATGGCACCCATCAGCCACAAGAGCCTTGATACCTTTGAAAACCTTGTTAAAAATGACATACGTAAATTCAATTTTAAAAAACGATCGAAATTGCAAAACCTGACCATCAAGGAACGTGACATTCTTAAAAACCTAGCCAACAACCCAACCATCACCTGCCAAAAGGCGGACAAAGGTGGCGCACTTGTTATTATGGACACCGCTTTCTATAAAGCTCAAGTTTTCAACCATGTTAATGATCCTGACACTTATTGCAAATTGGACCACAATCTGACAGAACAATTCCAGACTCTTCTCAATAATATATTGACGAAGGCAACCGAAGACGGCACCATCAATGATAAAGTAAGAAAATACTTGGTGCAGACCAATCCGAGAACACCAACTTTGTATATGCTTCCTAAAGTTCACAAGGACTTACAAACACCCCCTTTTCGTCCGATTGTTTCAACCAGAGGAAGCTTACATGAACCAGTGGGCAAATTTTTGGATAAACATCTGCAACCATTTGTCATCAACATGCGCACCTATACTAGGGACACAACGGATTTTCTTAACAAAATCAGTCAAATACAATTAAAGCCTGATGAAGAGATCTGGATGTGTACTATAGATGTTAAATCTCTCTACACATCTATACCACATAACCTTGGCATCGAGGCTATTGAGGAAACGTTACTTCATTCCAAATTGGATCTTGAGTTTCAACTATTTCTCATGGAACTGCTTCACTTCACCTTGTATCAGAGCTACTTCAAGTGGGAAAATCAATACTATCTCCAACTGACTGGCACTTCAATGGGCAATTGTGCCGCCCCAACCTACGCTAACATTTTCATGAATGTATTTGAAGAGAAATTCATCTTGAAT
Organism: Calotriton arnoldi; assembly: GCA_963921515.1. Classification (NCBI taxonomy): domain Eukaryota; kingdom Metazoa; phylum Chordata; class Amphibia; order Caudata; family Salamandridae; genus Calotriton; species Calotriton arnoldi. The sequence goes on from CAWUFW010000902.1 coordinate 443,459, forward strand.
TCAAAAATATGGAAGGAACATGCCATAATCTTTTTGAGATATATTGATGACATTTTTGTCCTATGGAAAGGATCCCATTCTTCACTTACATCCGCTTTGAAGCTCTAAATACTATCAATGGTCGTATCTAATTTACATTTGACATTCAACATTCAACGATATCATATCTAGATGTACAGATAAACAGAGGTAAAGAGAGGTTGGAAACCACCATGTATAGAAAGCCTACTGACAGAAATAATATGTTGCATTATCAGAGTTTTCATCAACTCTCGCTTAAAAATCATTTACCCTATTCTCAACTCCTTCGAGTAAAAAGAATCGTTTCTGACCCCATTGATCTACAATCACACACTGATGACATGTTACAGAGATTTCAACAACGAGGATACCCTGTGAAGATTCTTGATCAAGCCAAAACAAGAAGCGCAGCCAAATCCAGATGGATCTGTTGAAACAAATCATGAAAAAAGATCAAACGCGCATGGTAGTAGTGTCTAAGTACTCAACCATGAGTCACCATTTCAAGAAATCCATTTGTAACCATTGGTCCATCCTAGAACTTGAATCAGATTTCAAAGGCATTTTTAGTGCCATGCCTATGTTTACATACACCAGAGGGAAGAACATCCAAGAATTGATTACGCAACCATTATTAAGGGATTCAAAAACAACATCATACAAAGGATCTTCACCCTGTTACAACTGTAGTAATTGTAATAACTTGATTAGGGGCAGGGTCATCACACATCCAATGAAAGGAACTCCCATCCACCTACACATAACAGCGAATTGTGATACGACCAATGTCATTTATTTGTTAAAATGCCCATGTGGCCTTGTATATGTGGGCAAGACTGAAAGGAAGATAAAAACTCGTATCCATGAGCACAAAAGCAATATTCGCACCAAAAATGTTAAATCCGTAGTAGCATCACATTTCATTGAAAATAATCACAACATTTCTCAGTTGCAATTTACGATTTTGGAAGTCGTGGAGAAAATGGAAGGCAGAGACAATAACAATCACCTTCTACAAAGAGAAAATTACTGGATAACCTTTCTCAACTCTATAAAAACACGGGGTCTGAATGACCGAATGGAATTCGCATGTTATCTGTGACATTATTCTGACCTTTAACTTTAGGCCGCCCTGAGTTACTCCAGATACATCCATGGACAGTAGTTAACTCGCATGAACTGTAGAGCTTCACTCCATACAGATGGGAGTTCTTTACATTCATTGACTTTATTTCTCTTGCTGCATCAGTTTTATTGCACATTGTGGGGTATATTGTTTTGTCCTTACTGTCCAATTTTTTCGTGTTGCACCAGCAACCTGTATTTTCTCATCAATGTATGGATATGTTTATCTTTCAAATTTAATTGCAGGGTATACTGTCTTCTGCTTCGTACCACGTTTGGCTACCATTTGTCGTACACCTATTTTCATAGCTTTTGTATGCTTTTCCATCATTTATATTGTTTTGCACCTTCCTTCATAATGTCGTATTACTTTCGTAACTTTATTCTAAGATGGCGCCTGCCATCGCCTTAATACCATTGTACTTCTGGGTACATGCGATACAACTGTATACTGATATTTATATTCATTAACAGGTCACATAGCCATTTCCTTTAGACTATGCATCCTTCTAGCTCTTAATGTTTTGATGTCACTCACATTGACTTACACGTTTTTATAGTCCCCGCACGCTTCGTTCACTCAGTCAGTCAAAATCAACTTTATTCGGCTGGTTAGAGCCATAAAAGTACACCGAAAAACATAGTATAAAACATCATGTGAACCGATAAAAAGTTCATGTCCTAATGATCTTAAAAAACCATTAAAAATTTAAGCAAGGAAAACAGAGTTCCGCATTTTGACGATTATAAACAGGGATGTTGCACAAAAGTCAGATAATCAGTTACTCCATGGCACAGTGGGATAATCGATCTAAAATTCATATCAACACGAAGTTCATAAATAACACATCAAACATTCAATTTAAAAGAAACATCATTGTGAGATTCATACGAGAAATATTCATATAAAATGTCAGCCCTTTATGACACACTTCATCCTAGTGATAAAAATTACAACATTAAATAATAAAAACAGCCCTACATTAACTTTCCATGGTGGCAGGTAAATTAAAAACAATCATATTAATAATAAAACAGGATACTGGGAGCGAGTATATGATCTCATTAAAATTATATTGCATTTTTTTGGGAAATAAACATTTTAACGCTGCCATGGTATCCACAAGGCTAACTCGACGGCAACCTATTCCTATGTCTAATAGCCCAAATTAAAAAACTTGCCACCCCGACACAGACTATTGGAGAGGCTAGCATTTGTAAATAAATCAAAGCCGGCTTCACTTGCACGAAATTACGGCCTCTTAGCAGGGGGAGAATAAACTTCCTGCGCAAGGAGTCGTAATGAGCGCAGAAAAACATTATGTGAACAGTGTCTTGCTCAGAGAAGTTGTCACAAGGACAAGGGTTTATTGAGTCCGGTTTAGAATAGCCTTTGGGAAAGGCCAGTAACCAGGGAACCATATTCAATCGAAATCTCGTCAGAACAAAGAGATGGTTAGGTTTGTTTACATATGATAAATATGGTTGCATCTGCTGGCCTAGGCTCAGTGTGACAAACCTTCTCACCAAGGGTTTGATTAGTTCTTTTTCCTCCCTTAGGCCTTGTCGTCTGTCTAAAAACTGTTGTTTAAAAGCTCTAATATCGGACTTGCCCAAAGGAGTAGGGATCAGAAACAAATCGGGGCAGCCAAGGTTCTCAGTCTGGTCCTTAATATATTTCAGCCAGGGAATATTTAAAGCCTTCTCTAGGGCTAAACAATCTAGGATCATGAGTTGATTTAGATTTGGGGTTGGTTGAGCCCAAATTCTCAACCAACGTAGAAACGGCGCCGCCGCAATCAGGTCTGAAATATAGCCCACTCCCAGTTCCTCATGTAAATTAAAAATTGGGGTGGATACAGGGACAGAGAGAAGTTTGCGCATGAAATTGTTCTCGGCCCCTTGAATTTCTTTCACGTCTTTATAGCCCCAAATATCGCTGCCATAGGTGGTCATAGGAATACACTTCGCGTTGTAGACCTTCAAGAGCGCAGGGAACGGCTTTGACCCTATTCTTTTCGCAAAATCTAGTGTAGCCCCTGCTGCTCTGACTAAGACGTTCTTTTTAAGTGCGCGTTGAGCGCACCATGAGCGTTGGTCATCGAAAAGTACCCCTAGGTATGGGAAGGTGGACACTTTTGTTAGTTCGGCCCCCTTGCAGTAAAATTTGGCCTTTGCCGCCCTCCTAGAACCTATGGTCATGGCATGCGATTTTTTTAAATTGGTAATTAAATCCAAAGAGTCCATAAAGTCTATAAAACAGTTTAAAAGTAGTTGCAGCCCCTAGCTGTTCTGGACACAAAAACCGCATCATCGACGTATAGAAGTGCTGGAATCATTTTGGTGCCAGCTCTTGGTATATCTTTACAACAGGTTATTAAAAATACCCAGCTCTACGTACCATGATGATATCCTTTGAATCAGACACTTGAAACCTCCTATACCTTGACAGCCAATCAACACATTTGTTGTGCAGTTGAGCCCATATCTCGTGCTGGTCCTTTTTTAGTGTTGGTACCCCTGCCAAGACCAGCACGTAAGGGCATGTAGCAGGCGGCAGACTCAAGATGTCTTGATTAGCTGCCAGGGGATTGCTATTTGTAGGGTATAAAACATTGCTACATGAGCTGCCAGTCAATAAGTTCTGAGCTGCTCCCTTGGATCTACTGGGGCCGCTTGCATTCTCTTGTCTACGATGGGTACATGTAATAGTGGCTTGATTGCTGATGGGTTCAATGCCAATGCCCTGTCTTCCTGAGTTTAAGCCGGGACAGGACAAAGTTTGATCAACTGACACGCATGGTTTACTTACAGAAGTGATAACACTAGCAGTGGAGGGTTGATTTCCAAGTGAGGTGTGAGTCAATGTATTCAGTATACTTGTTGTTACACCCTTAATGACCCCCCCCTCCTCCCTTAGTAGTAGTGGGCATTTGTACTTTCCCTACTGAGTGACAGGCCCCCCCTATGATTACAGACAGGTTATCTATACAAGCCTTAAATATGGCAAATTTTTCCTCCAAAAGTACATTAACTTGTTCGTTCACTAGGGCAGCAATAGTATCCCTGCTGCTCTCAAAACAGGGTGATGGCTCGGTCTGAGTGCCAATTGAGCAATTCAGCCTTGTAGTCAATGTTGTTGATGATGCCGCTAGAGCATCAGGGACTTCAGGGTTATCAATAACATTGGTTGATGATGGTTGTATCCAGGCAGAGAGACAGGTTCGTGCGGGGATGGTGCGAATGGGCTGTTTCCTTTTGGTACTGATAGGTTTCCCAGCCTTTCTCTTCCGTTTGACCGCAGGGATTCCAACAGGCGGGGTAGTGTTATTCACTGAGTTTATCTCAGCTGATTCAATTATATCCGGTCCACTAATGCTCCTATTAGTAGTGGGGGATTTATCAGGTTCAAGCCCGCAGGGTAGGGACAGAGGTAGATCTGGAGTACAGTCTGCTAGAGGACATCTGAGATGTGAGACAGCCACTCGCCCTTCAATATCCAGGGACAAACGGCTTTCTGTAAGTTCAATTTCGCCTGAGACAATACTAACCGCCCTCTCAAGCATACTGTCAATACTAGCTGTGATTGGGCGTGCTGGCGGTAGCGTGGTGCGTTTTCCCATAGTAGCTAGTCTTTATGGGCTTGCATAAATATCAAAACAAGATGAACTCTGTAAGCTTGTGGTTAATTAATGGGGCACTCAACCGTCTTAACCCAGGCTCCCTGTGGCTTGCTGACGCCACCAACGCAGCACCTGATTTCCGCCCAGCCCAACCTCGACCGGTCTCGGACGGGCGCAGACGGGCCCGCCCTTGGCCCGGGCACGCCCGCGCGCGTCCCGCGCTGCGGGAGCCCGCTGAGGTTTAAATGTGTGCCTCCGGGCGGAAATCAGGTGCTGCGTTGGTGGCGTCAGCAAGCCACAGGGAGCCTGGGACCTGTAGTCCTGGGTCCGCTCCCCCCTCCTCACAGACAGCAACAGTGGTGGCAACAAGACGGGCTTCGTTCACTCCATTTCAAGATGGCGCATGTTATCGCCTCGGAACCTTCATGACGGACATAGTCTCACGTTTGTTTCATGTTTTACACCGGTTGTTTAAAACGGCGTTTCACACACACAACTAGGGACAATTTACAGTCAGCATCGGCACGAGACACGCTTTATACGCTCAGGTAAGAGCACACTGCAGGTACTGTGCACTTAGGCACGTATTTAACAATAGACGGCATGTTGCACAACTATTTACAAGCAAGAGGTATCACCATTGCCTGACTGGCACACGCACATTTAACATTGTCTGAGTTGCACACGGAATTGTTTCACTCATCGCCATATTCCTCTGAGATATATGCCCACTGGGGCTTCATCACTCGTTTTGTGTTTCACACATACGTTGCGCATCACTAGAACTCAGTCAAACTCACTTGCTTTGATTTCCTCACACACGTTTATGGTCTTCTTTTCAACACACCGTATGTTTGCTTTACCGAGCACTTATCTCTTTTTCCGACATACACAATCTGATGTCATGGACCCTCGGGACGGCAATGATTATTTTGTATATGAACACCCATATAACGAGGTACACGTTACACAATTCGTTTCGTGCACCTGGGAGTAGGAGGCTGGCACACCAGATATGTTGTGATTACTCATTATATCTATGTTGCCATCATTTTTGTGTAGATTTCCCCTGATGAAGGGCAAAGGATGCCCGAAATGCATTGGGATATGTGAAATGCCAAGCACAAGATGTTCTCAAGCGCTCAAGCTGAGTTGTTGTTGAACCACGATATGTCGAATTTAATATCGTTGCATCATTAAAAATAAAAAACGTCTATCAACATTCACGCCATCTGGATCACAGAACTTTTATTTGAACTTTTTCGACTGAATTTATAAATATCGCCTTCAGCGATTGCACATGGCTGTGCTCAGAGGGACGTTCCCTAAATCAGGAAACGCTACGTTTGATTTATTGTACACACTCAATGACCAGAGAGTGATACCTCTGAGGCACGCTACAATTTCTTGCAAATTATTCATCTCGTAGTGCGTGTTCTACCACTTTCGTTCATAGTCATGTTTTGCCCATTAACCCTGCACAAGCTCAGGGCTCAGCCTCTGGCCTCCAAAAGCCTAACTCGTCTGCAGTATCTCTTCTTGACAAGCATAACAAGCACTGCATTCTTCTCTAGGTATTTCTTGCAAATTGCACCCCTTATTTCAGGGCCATTGTCTCGGACTTTGAAAAGTGAACCCAAGGCGAGGTTGATAAATAGTTCAGGTTTGAGCAGATACACTCTCGTGTACACTTTGAGCCTGATTACTAGTGGGTCGGTGTATTTCGACGTGTGTGTAAGTAAACCCCTGTTTACGCACGGGTCGGAATTACGAGTTGGGAGGTATTTAACGTATGAGATCATTATCTGATGCATTAAATACATCAACCTTTGTTACACCTACCGAAATTTAACAGAGGAAATGTGTACAGTAGTTTCTGTACCATGCAGATTTTGGTATGTTAATCACCAAAATCTTCATGTTCTTCCCGAAAATACTTAATAGGTGCTATTTACGCACATGATAAATAAGGTACCCTGGGATATCGTTATTTATGAGATGCGATAAACAGCACCTTCACTCATAATCAGCCCTTCCTGTTGTGCTTTAATTCCTGGGGGTGGGAACAGGAGTGTTCTTTGTGGAGTCCACAGAGCACAGAAGAGCTGTACACTCAAATTCCAGCATGTGAAGATAATGATGCTGACTTTTGGGAGTCAATACACAATTTTTAATGTATGTGAGACACCCCTAATGAAGGCCTTCTGAGCCCAGGAGGCAGGGTGCGATATATTAAAGGTGAGGACATATAAGTGCAAGTCTATATGTCCCTATAGTGGCGTTTCCCATTGGAAACTATTATAAGTGTTAGCGGTCCATAGGATAACATGGGCTGCCACCCAGGCATTCTCGAGGTTGGCAGCTCCATTATGGTATCGTCAAAATATGTTTGGTTTGGTATCAAACAATGTGCCTTCTCACCCCTGACACAAATCTGGTGCCCTGGGTGACGTGGCAATCACCCAAGTGGCTACCTTAGTGGTTGCCGACCTGGGGCCATATTGTGGAAGTGCCCCGGGGGTGCAACAGGCATGTACACCTGCCACATACACCCCCGGGGCACTTTGGTATTACAGAAAGGGCTGCAGATGATTGTGCGGTCCTTTCTGTAATACAGATAGCATTGGCGCACATATAGCGCCAGCGTCGTCACCAGAGGGGGTTCCCTCATTTGCATGGGGGGTGTGGCCCCATACAAATGAGGGAATCCCTTCGCCTCTGCACCCAAGCCCTATGATAGACGTGGGTGCAAAGGCAAAGAAGCTGTCAGGAGGCGCTCTGTCAGTGAGGCCCCTGATAGCAGCCCTCTGGAAGGGGGAAAGAGGGTCCTATGGGCCCCCTAGACATCTCCTTGCATGCTGGTGCAGTCACTCACTGCACCTGCCTGCAAGGGGATCTCTAATCCCCCTTAAAAGTGCAAACTGATTGTCACCTTCACAGTGAAACGCGGAGCGGCTGCTTCAAAGCCGCTCTGTATTTCACTTGAATGCACTGCCCCCAGAGCATCACAAGTGCACGCAAGAGAAAGAATAGAGAGGGAAGGCCACACCTCAGAAGATGACCTTGAGGAAGGTGAGGATGATGGCCTGGCCCAGATTGAAGATAATGAGAATGGGAGTGAAGACCAAAACTCCCTACCCTTTCCCAGACCCCCTTCACCAGTGGGAGGTGACAGGAGTCACTCTAGTAGACCCCCAAAGGTAAGGTGGTAGGAACCCTTGAGGATGAGATTGACCTACTTTCCTTGGAGGAGAAAAAGCTTGAACTTGAGGAGAGGAGAGGAGACTAGCCCTTGAGTAAAGAAGAGTTAAGTTGGGCCTTAGGCCAAACGATGGTGGCACCAACAACAGGGCGAGGGAGGAATCCTTTGACACTAAGAACCCCTAAAGGGCTGGTCCCTTAGTTTAGTGATGGTGATGATTTTGACAAATGGTTTGCAGCCTTTGAGAGGGCCTGCAAAATGAGGAGAATAGCACACCAGCACTGGGGCTCTCTACTTTGGGAGTTATTCTCAGTGAAGGGCAGAGATAGACTTCTGACCCTTAATGAGAAGGTAGCTGAGTCCTATCAGCATATGAAGAAGACCTGGATAGAAGGCAGCCAGACTGGTTTCCCCAGACCAAATGTTGCCTGGTGTTGGCCACCAGGTTATCAATGCTGACAATGAGACTAAGCTCCATCCAATGGCCTTGGTAAGCTTATAATGGGGAGGGGTGGTTGTGTCCCCTGTCATCCCAATAAAATATCTGTTGGGAAATGATCTTGAGACTTCTGCATGGCCAGAGGCAGAGAGGAAGGCTCGTGCAGAAATGCTGGGTCTTCCTGAGTGGGTGTGTTTTACTACCAGAGCACAGGCAGCACATCAGGGAAGTCCTGGGAACTTGGATCCTGAAACAGTGGATGAAGTAACCCAAAGCAAGAGAAAGGGCAATACGTCTGCTAAGGCAGCTTCTAAGAGGTCACAGGACCAGGGAAGAGTTCTCCTGAGGTAGATGCTCTGGTGTCTGAGGAAGGAACTGCAGCTGATGAAGTCTGGCCTGACCCGGCAGAACTCTTAAGTGCAGGGTGACCCTCCAGAGAGGACCTATGCCAAGGGCAAAAGCAGTGCCCTACTCTTGAAGGGCTTAGGCAGCAAGCTGCAAGAAGAAGGTGATGTCAGTGGTACCCACAGGGTCTACTGGGAGGATGTACACTGAGGCTAGGGACCCCAAACCAGGGGCAGTCAGGAGAATGGTAGACTCCCAAGTGTACAGAGAGTTCCCTCTTACCTTAGGCCATGACATCCCCTTGGCTGAATATCTGGGACATACCAAACCCTGGGACAGGTTGGTGGCCCAATTTTATCGACCCCAGGTATCTGAAAATGTGAAGGAATTTTGTTGCTCTTGTGTGACTTGTCAAGTCAGTGTCAATACAGGCACACAACCAAAGGCTCCCTTAATTCCACGACCAGTCATTGGGGCTCTTTTTGAGATTGACATTGTTGGTTCCCTTGACTCTCAAACTGCATCTGGGAATAGATTTATCCTAGTGGTAGTGGACCATGCCACTAGATACCCGGATGCAATTCCTCTCAGGACTGCAACTGCTCCTACAGTAGCAAAGGCCTTCCTTGGCATCTTCACCAGGGTTGCGTTCCTTAAAGAAGTGGTCTCTGATAGAGGGACTAACTTCATGTCAGCATATCTAAAAGCTATGTGAGATGAATGTGGCGTGAGCTACAAGTTCACTGCCTTCTGCTGTCCAGACCCCATTGCCTCTGCTCTCTCTCAAAACTGTTATGTTCAACTTGGTACTCCCAAATTGGCAAAGTCTTTACCCCTTATAAGTCCCTAGTATATGGTACCAGGGGTACCCAGGGCATAGGTGGTAAAGGGGCCCCCAGGGCTGCAGCACAGTTTTGTGCCACCCTGGGTGACCTAAGCAAACTACCGACAGCAGGCCTGCCATTGCAGACTGCAGGAGCAGTGAAACTGCTCGAAGTCGACTGTGCCCTCACCAGGTGTGACACAACAAATACACTATTGGAGTGAGGGTGCAGTATATTAAAGATGAGGACATATAAGTGCAAGCCTATATGTCCATATAGTGGCGTTCCCCATTGGAAACTACTAAAAGTGTTAGAGGTCCATAGGATAACATGGGCTGCCACCCGGGCATTCTCGAGGTTGGCAGCTCCATTATGGTATCGTCGAAATATGTCATGTTTCTTATCAAATATTGTGTCTTCTCACCCCTGACACAATTCCCGTGCCCTAGGTGATCTAGCATGCACCCAGGTGGCTACCTTAGAGGTTGCCCACCTAGTTGCCCCAGCTTCTCTGTGCTCTGGCTGGCAAGCCTGCGTTTCCCGCACCTGCTGCCACCAAGACAGGATTCTGACCTCCTACCAGGCAGTGTGATCACTCCCAGGAGTCAGGAACAAAGGCTTGGACAGGAAGGAGGTCACACCTCCTTCCTCCAAAACTGGCTCATGAAGCTGTACATCAAGGCGGTAAGCTGCAAAGTCTGCACCGCCTATGATATGCCTCAGGGCTGACTCCCAGTGGAGGAAACAGCCCTCCTCCTGCCCCAGGCACAATTGCACCCAGGCTTGCGGGAAATTAATGATGCAAGGAGGCATACACCTCCAAAAGGTTAGCCACATCTTCAGGGTTAGCAGCCTGGTCTGTACACTAAAATTTGATTTCTCCCATCTTTAGGAGTTGCAGAACAGAGGGTTCTGGATAGAATAGGTGACCTACACCCCAAGATGTGGTTGCCTCAGGGGTGGACTAGCTGCAGGGACTAGATGACTATGGCTATGACAAAATGCAGCTCTATAAAAATTCTGACCTGTTATGATATGTTGTTATACCTGTATATGGTTTTGCAGGTTTACAAGGTAACTATAATCATTCTTTGCAACAAGCAGATTGTTTAATTAGTTTTAACTTATTCTTTTTTCTTCACTTTTCTAAGCTTATACACTGTTCTTTGTCTTGTGATGTCTTCAATTATATTGGCTGTTTTCACTGTCTGGATGCAGGTCGTTTGGTTGCAGTTCTCTTTCCATAATGTTCACCATGGTTGAATGTGATTTAATAGAAAAACGATTTCATGGAATACCATTCCTGAGAAATCATTTCACCTAAACTGTTTATTGGACATTTGCAGGTTGAATGGCATTTACCATTTCATAGAAGCCAATTCATATAATGTCTTTTTTTTTTTAACTTGGCTTTTGCATGCCTATTTTTGAGCTGCGAAAGCACTTGTTGCAGGTCTTATTTACATTTTTGTCAGATGTATTTATTTAAGGGGATATTACTTCCGATTTATATCTTTAACATTATCAAACAGTTACTTTGAATGCTTTTAATTCACTGACTCCGTACCATCCCTAAGCACCTTTGATCCCTGACCTCATCACAGACCGTGAACACCTGCATCACTTCCCCTAAAAACTCCTTACCACTCCAAAACTTCACTCATCACTGTCCCCTAAACCACACCCTTCCCTGAACCTAAAAGCCTATTCTACCCCTAAACTCCACTTACCCCTGAACTGTAAAGATTCTTTGCCATGCCTAAACTACACCCATCCCTGACCCCTAAACAACACGTATTCCTGAACTCTAAAAGCCCCTCATTATCTTTAAACTCCACCCATCCTTGTATGTCTAAACCACACCCATCACTGAACCCTTAAACCCCCCCACCACTCCAAAACTTCACCCACTCCTGAACCCTAGAAAACCTTCACCATCCCTAAACACCACCCATCCTTAAACCCCTAGAAACCCATCAACACCCCTAAACACCACCCATCCCAAACCCCTAAAAACTGTTGATAATCCATAAACTTCACTGATTCTTAATCCCTAAAAACCTCCTCCTACTTCTAAACTCTATCCATCTCTAAACCCTTAAATCCTGCACCACCTAATTTCCACCCAATCCTAAACTCCAAAAACCCCTTACCACCCCTAAACTCTACCATTACTCAACCTAAAAACCCTTCACAGCCCTAACCTCTGCCCATTAGTGAACCCTAGAAACCTCTTAACACTCTTACACTTCACTCATCCCTGAACCCTAAAAAAAACCTTCACACCCCTAAATCCTATTCATCCCTGAACCCTAAAAACATCTCACCATCCCAAAATTCCACCCATTCCTCATTCCTAAAAGAAAAATCCAGAACCCATAAACTCCATTTATCTCTGAACCCTAAAAACCCAGTTCTACACCAAAACTTGTCCTTTCTTGGCCCCTAAAAACACTCCTCACCCCTTGAACGTCACCCATCTCTAAACCCAAAAAGCCCTCACTACCACAAAACTCTTCCCCAATTTTCTAATGCAATTTTGCATTTGTCCTTAAAATTATGTTTTCGTTGAGATTTTTCCTCAATTTTTGATTTTTTGTATTTTATTAACATTGTCTTTCCTTAAAATTGTTTTCCTATGATTTGGTTTCACCCAAAGTGGCTTCTCAATTTTCGTTTCTCTATTAATCCATTACATTGTTCACCATCCATAACACTCATATTCTATTTGTAGGTATGCTCATCAATATCCTCCTTTTGATTAATGACTGTCTTCTTGTTATTTCTCTTCTATATCTTCTCTTGTCTTCTTTTTCTCCTTTCAGTTTCTTTGTGCGTTGTCAATGTGCAATAAAATGCAGTATTAATTTATTTTATTGGATTGTTTATCTAACTCTGTACTTGAATTTCTCTATATGCTGATCTCATTTCTTGAATAGAATTATTTAATGAAAAGGCAATGATCTTAATAACCTTGTCAAATGAGGAAGAGTTTTAGCTCATTTATCTCATTTAAACTCTCATATTGCTCTGCTTCAGAATAACTCACTTAAGAGATAGAGAAGCTGGTAAGATAAAGAGATTCTGGGTGGGTAAAGTTGTGCTAGCACTAGCGTTAAATAAGGAGAATGGTGTTAATATTACATTTTATAAATTCATGTTAAATGCTCGCAACATGATACAAAAGGCAGATAAAGGTTTTTTCCTTTCTTACTTACTCATGGCCCAATAACAACTATGAATGTTTATGAACTGAATACTACTAATTTGGCATATTGTTCCATAATGAACGAGAAACTGATGCAATTCTTGAATGATAATGTTATTGTCAGGGAGATTTTTATAAAATATGTGATACTTTTATAGATAAAGTTTCCTTATGAAACTATATCCCTAACAATATGCAAAGAAATGTAATGATTATGAGTTTGCGTGTGGGAGGGGTGCGGCAAGCCACCGCCCGCTCCCACATTGCCAAACTCCACCATCGACCACCCGCCGGATTACAAGTTATAATCTGGACAGGCGGTCCTGTGGCGGCTGGACCACAGCACTACCTTTCAAAGGCTCATAGGAGAGTTCCAGCACGGCATGGACTGTAAAGTCAATGCTGTGATGGAACTAGGGGTGCAGAAAGACAGGGGGCCACACCATGTGCACCCCTGCATGCACCCCGTGCTCCAAGGCACCAGAGGGCCCCCTAAGTTTCCTCACCACCACCCTTTTCATGGTGGACTCACCGCCATGAAAAGGAGGGCAGTGAGTAAACTCATAATATGTTTGGCGGTGCTGCAGCGGCACCACCAAGCATATTGTGGCCTCAGACCGCTGCGCCACCACCAGGGATCACAGATCCCTGGCGGTCGCGGTTGTTCTCTGGAGGTCTGACCGCCGTACCTGTAATACAGCAGTCGGATCGCTGGTACGGCAGTCCCTGACCACCACTGCACCTTCACCACGAGTTTGGCAGTCCCATGGACCACCAAACTCTTAATCAGATATTGATCTCTCCTCTTTAGAAAAAGAGGTCACCTTGGATGAGGTAACTGAAGTTATATCTCTTTTAAGGAAACATAAAACCTCAGGTCCAGATGGATTTGCCATTGAATTTTCTTATTCCTTCTCGCAACTTTTGTCCTCTCATTTATTGACGTTGTTTCAAAATTTTATTGTTACTTTTCAGAAGCAGCTAAATGCCTTATGCCTAAACCTCACAAAGACACTACATAATAGATTTATGGCTCTGATTAACACTGAATGCAAAATCTACACACAAAAAATTGGCATTTTAGTTAGAAACATTTATGTCTTATCCCATTCGATTTTAACAGGCAAGTTTTATCAAAGTCACAATATTTTCAGATAATATTCCTTTATTATTGAATGTTATAAGTAACTTTTACACTTCAAATATTTGTTTTCTACAGTCACCTTAAATGCTGAGAAAGCTCTTGCTCGCTACAGTTGGAAAGCTCTACCATGGCATGATTTGAGGGAAAAAATGTATCATGATTAATACTTTACTCTAACCTGGAAGTTGCTCTGTTCGTAAATGGTATTGCGTAATCTTTCTTTCACTTAAATATAGCAATTTATCAGGGTAGTATCCTGCCCCTGTTGCTTTTTATTCTATCATTTGAACCCTTTTTGCCACACTAAAAAAGAATATTTTTTGTTGGACCTGTCAGACTTAGGGTGGTCTTCCTCCAAACTTTTTGCCTTACCCTCCACTGCTGAAATTTGTTTTTGAAGGCTCTCGGACTCTGTCCACTCTTTCATGGCTAACCAGTGCTAAAGTGCTTGTGCTCTCCCCTATAAACATGGTACAATTGCTTACACCTGATTGGCATATTTAATTTCCTTATAATTCCCTTGTAGAGTGGTATACCATATACCCAGGGACTGTAAATTAAATGCTTCTAGTGGACCTGCAGCACTTACTGTGCCACCCACGTAAGTAGCCACTTAAAACATGTCCCAGGCCTGCCATTGCAGCCTAACTGCAGTTTTAAACTGCCCATAACAATTTAGCAATATAATCCTCTTACCAAGCCTTAAACGTCCCCTTTATTGCATATAAGTCATTCCTAAGGTGGGCCCCAGGTACCCATAGGGCAGGGTGCATTCTAAATAAAAGGTTGGACATTTACTTTTAAGCTTTATGTCCTGGCTGTAAAAGATTCCTAAATTCGTTTTTCACTACTGTGAGGCCTTACACTTCTCCCATAGGGTTGCCTTATTACACTTAATAAGTGCTAACTTTTGATTGGGAACTGGTGAACATTTCATGTTTGGTGTCTGAGAAATTTTAATTAAAACCCCTTTAATGGTAAAGTCAGATTTTAAGTTACAATTTTGAAAATACCACTTCTAGAAAGTTGGCCATTCCCTGCCTTAACTATTTGGTGCCTGCAGTCTGCTCCTGGAATACATGACTGGGTGTAGTTGGCAGTTGGTCTTTGTTTATTCCTCCCAGACAGCCACTCAATAGAGAGATTAGGTGTTCCTGGATGGGCCATCAGCTGGAAGGATGTGGGGTATGGAGCTGGGCACAGCCCTACTTGCAACTGAATAGGCTGGGCTCTGTCTTCACACAAAGGGCTTATCACCCTGCAATGTTCATGCTGCCAGCTTGGAGCCAGGGCAGGGGAGTCAGGATTCTTCAAGCACTTCAAAGGGCATCCTCTAGAAAGTTCTCCTATTCCAAAGAAGGTTCCAGGCGTAAATATAAGACTCTCAACCCACTCTTCAGTTCCCTTTCTGGACCTGCTGGAAGGACTCACAGAAGACTGCATGCTGCTATAGCCTGCTGTGTATTCCACAAGATGGCTTTGCTGTACCTTGAAGGACTGCTAAGTTGCCTAGAGTATGCCTAGAACCCTCAGAGGTCTGCCCTGCTGCTTGAGCCCTATTTCATCACATGACCCAGGACTACCAGAGTGATTCCAAGGGCTAGTTGTCTGGCCTCCCGATCAGACCCTTAGTGACAGAAAAGGCTCCAACCATCTTGGACCCCCCCAGAGCCAGCCTGAGTAAGTCCTAGCCCCCCAAGTGGTGCCCCTTCAGTCCTAGACCATTGGTGGTCATGCCAAAGGGGCTCAGATAGCCAAAATCCAAAACTTGGGAAATGTTTGGTTAAAAACTGCTCTGAGAACCAAGGGAAGACCTGGCCCAACCTGATCGTCCATATGCCCAAGGTGCATCGCTGGTCGGCCTGGCTACCTTCTTCTCCGCAACAGCAAATCCAGTTCAGTGGTCCATTGGCAAAGGGGTATCCGGCTTCGTGGAACTCCTGTTAGCTATAGCGCCCAGCCTCGTCCCACTGGAGATTTTTGACTTTCAAAAAAGACACTAAGGGCCTGATTTAGAGCTTAGCGGATGGGCTACTCCATCACAACAGTATTCAACCTAATAACAGAATAATTTATTAGAAGAGTTGATATTCAAGAGGATTATGTTTGGTATCCCAGGTCTTTAAAGATGGGAGTTTGATTAAATTTTCTGCTTTACAAATACCTTTTAAAATGCCTGTAACAAACAACATGAGAAATTGACATTTTGAGCAAAAAAAACGATGGATTCAACCCAGATCTGTGACTGGGGGTGAATGTTTGACAATGTTCAGCATTCCGTCCACTATCTTTTTGTGTTGCCATTTTTATTAAATGACACCTTTTCTCAAATCCAATGAACCTAAATCTCAATGATTCCTCACAATAACCTAATGGAGTAATATAATCCTCTTAGAGTATCAAAGATTTTTTCAGCATTTTCCTCCCATAAGAGTAAGAGAGGTAAGTCAAAGTGTGAACAGGACAAATAATATGATTGGGATGTTGTTTGGTCAGTTGATACTTGGAACTCTATGTGGGGGTAAAGTCATTGTGCTTCAAGATCTGCTATCAAAGTACTAGGGACCAGATGTGGGACCATTGAATTTTGCGACTCGCAAATTGCGACAAATTGCGAGTCACAAAATTCAATGTACAACAGTGTCTCAGACACTGTTTGGGATTCCCAATGGGGTCGCAAATTTCATGCCTCATGAATATAAATGAGGCTGTCACAATTTGCGACCCCATTGGGAATGGCCAGCACTCCCAGGGATGGTGGCCTGCTGGGGTCAGAAGACTGCCATGTCTGGGACTGCTTTGTCAATAAAGCAGTTTTACTTTTATATGCATTTAAAAAAGAAAAATGAAACTTTTCAGTTTCATTTTTTAAGGGCAGGCAGTGGTCCCTGAGACCACTGCTTGCTCTTGAAAAATATTTGTGCACCCATTCACAAAGGGGAAGGGGTTCCCTGGGGACCCCTTCCCGTTTGCAAATTGTTTACCACCTACTTGAAGTAGGTGGTAAACTGTGAGTTTTTTGCAACCGCAAATGCGGTTGCAAAAAACTCATACATGGCATTTGCACTTGCTATTAGGAAGGGGCGCCTTTGGCGCGCCCCTTCCTAATAGCAAGCTGCTAACCCTATTTTGCGAGTCGCTAATAGATTAGCGACTCGCAAAATAGGGTTAGTACATTGTGCATCCGTTTTTTGCGGTCGCAAACGGGTCAAATGCTCCTTTGCGACCTCAAAAAACGGTTGTACATCTGGCCCAAGATTATGTATTATGCATCTGAAAAAAGACGCAGATTTCAAATGCTAATTTTGCTTTGGGAAACTGAAGCTAAGGAGACCTGTCTTTTACAGACATGAGGAGATTCCCTTTAAAGGACGAAAGCCCTTACCCACGGGCCAGGTGGCATGCTTCATCATAGGGCTTCTCTTCACGCCTGTGGGCTACAACCCTACACTTCAGGGAAGCTCTTACAGTGTTAAAATTAGGTTCCTGTGGTGTGTGGACCATGTGGAAGGAGCTCAAGAGGGTCAGCTGAACTCTCTTGTGTGAGTTTACAAAGATGCAGGAAAATAATTAAAAATACCTCTCAAGTAGACTAATTGACTTTATTCCTGTACCCTGATGGGTGCTGCTAAACTAAAAATGGAGATAATTCAACCCTATGTATATGTACTACTTCTAACTTACCTTGAAACTCACCTACAAACCCAATCCATACCGCCATCATCTTATTTGCAGGATAGACAGTGAATACTTTTCCTTCGTCGCTTGTCTTTTCGATGCAGGCAATCATGACTACACGGATCTCTCGTGCCTAGCTTGACCTCCTTTCCAATGCACAGGTCACAGGCTCTTCAGTAAGGCTGCTGGATAGCTATTAGACTGACACATTTTACATGGACCGGTGTCAAAATATCTACCTCCAGCATGAAATCTGGTACCAGTGAACTCAGAACCAATGTACTTATTCAGAAATCCGGTGTGCACAGTGTTTGGGGGAAAAAGGTTATTTATGTCTTTGTCCACCTTGATGGAAGTCACTAAACTCCTCTAGATTCTTCCATTGCTAACTAACAGGAACTTATAAGAGTAGAAGAGCCCATCTATAAAACAATAATAATAATAATAATAACGAACATTATTATGATTGCAGTTATCATTATTTATATTACTATTAATATTAATTACCATTATTGTTATCATATTAACTATTATCATACCAATACCAGTTATTATCATCATTGTAATGATAATAATAATGAGAACAATAACAACAACAATATATTGTAACATAGAATGACAGGTTGTACGACGGTACAACGCAGGTAAAGACTGGGGCGGCATATTATCAAGCCCCATCGATAATTATCGCTGAGCGCGCTTAGCGCGCTTTTAATTATCGCCAAGCTAGCACTGTATTATCAACGCTTAGCGCTATGGCGATAAATATTCCAGCGATAGCGGGGTTTTCCATGGAACATCGCTGGTTTTCCAGCGATGTTCCATGAAAAACAGCGATAAGCTTGATGGTAGGCCCTGTGGCCTTAGCCCCACAATCCACCTCCCATGTTAGGTATGCCTTAGTCAGGAATTTAACAGACGTTAAATTCCTGAGTTAAGGCAGAGTTAGCGCGATTTCAATTATCGCTACGCCTCGTTGTTAATATCGCAAAGCTGCCTTCGCGATATTTTCCCATGTTGTTTTCACAGCCACGCCTACTTTGCATCTCATTATCGATGCGAGGCGAGGCGTGTGAAAAACGGGAGCTAAGTCAAGGAAACACGCGCTAGCGTGTCCTTGTAAATAATGCAATATAATTATCGCCGCTTTGCGCCCGAAAAACGGATGCTAAAGCGCCAATAATTGTATCGCCGGCCCTTGGTAATATGCCCCATCATATGACTTTACCACACATTTTTTACCACGCATGTTTTTACCTCGAACATGCTTTTAGAACACATGCTATTACCACGCATTGTTTCTATACATAAAAACAATGTATTTGTGGGGGGAGACCCCCCACACCCACCAACTTACCTTAAATGCATGGTAAAGGCATGCGTTGTAAAGGCATGCACATGGTAAAAATATGCGTGCTAAAAAATGCGTGGTAAAAGCACAACGAGGTAAAAACCTCGTTGTAAAGGCTGTTTCCCAGAATGACATGGGTATAGTATTACTAAAGAGCAGAATCACAGATCTAAGGGCCTAATTTATATGTTGCCAGA
Organism: Calotriton arnoldi; assembly: GCA_963921515.1. Taxonomy (NCBI): domain Eukaryota; kingdom Metazoa; phylum Chordata; class Amphibia; order Caudata; family Salamandridae; genus Calotriton; species Calotriton arnoldi. The sequence goes on from CAWUFW010000902.1 coordinate 462,616, forward strand.
GTGGAAATTCCATCACAATGGTGACGGTGTTCCCTCCACACCAAAATAGTGGTCCCCCCGCCTGATTTAAAAGTGAGCAGACCATAAGTTTAATCGCAGCAGAGACTAGTCCGTCTCTGCCCTGATTTAACCCCTCCAATGGCCCAGTGGAGTAAGTGGCAGACCTCTAATTCTGCCCTCCTAATTTAAATGGGTGGAATTAGAGGTCAGATTTCACTGCCCGTCACCACCAGGGAATTCTTGGTAGTAAGGGGCAGTGAAAATTACTAAATGCTCCCTTCACCATGGGAAAGGACTCCCATGGTAAGGGGAGCATTTTATTTTTATATTCAAGCAGAAAAGCCCGCTTTAGGATTTTCTTTTTGAAAATAAAAAAGGAACCATTTGGTGCAAGGCTCCATTATGTAGATGGAGCCATACACCAAACTACAAAATCCATTGACAGGAACCGGGTTGCCCACATAAATATAATATGTGCTTAACTCACAATGGTATTCTCTTAACCTAAATTATCAGGTCTATAGTAGGAACGGCGCAACTTCGCTCTGTCTTTACATACTAAAATGCATATAGTCATTTCACAAAAGTGAAAATGAAAATTTAGCAAGCAGTGAGAGAGGTGATGATTTTGGGATCCTCCCTAACCTAGGGAGAGAACCAAGCAGATACCTTGAAAACAAAGAGCATATCTTGCTGAACGATTCGGTGGTGGCACAGACTTGAGGGACACCTAGCAACGACTAGTTGAACTGCAGCTTGATGTAATAATTTCAATGCTTTTGCATTTGACACGTGAGGGACACCTAGTAACGACTAGTTAAACTGCAGCTCTTTGTAGAATTATTTTGATGTTGAATACTATAATATTCACTGCCCACTGCTAATCTCGTCCCATAATGCTTTGCAGGGCCTTTGATTGGGATTGTATTTTTGCCCATAAATGTGCTTGGGGTGGTCCTAAGAGGATGGGACCACCACTGAATCGTTCAGCATGATATGCTCTTTGTGTTCAAGGCATCTGCTTGGTCCTACCCCTAGGTTAGGGGGGACCCCAAAATCATCATCTCTCTCATAGCCTGATATTTTTCATTTTCAAAGTTCACTTTAGTGAATTGGTTATATGCTTTTTAGCATGTAAAGTTGCTTTATCAAAGCATTTGTGGGTGCAGTTTAATAGCTGACTATGCAGTTTTTGCCTGAATTCCATCGTCCCACCATCATCCCTGCAAGCCCCTCTCTGGTGTCCCAGGGACCACCTAGCCATCACTCCGCCAGTGCCACGATTGTCTGATGGACTCCGTCCCGCTCTTCTGTCGCCCCTGCCAGTGGCTGCTCTGCAGCCGGTAGACCCCATGTGGTGAGTGCCCGCCTTTGCTGCCGCTCCTGATCAGTGCGTGCACAGCCTGTCTACGGCTCCATGCGCTGGCGGCCTCCCGCCGCAGCGCCCCTACCGCCTCTACCAGGTACTGCAAGGCCGCATCAGCAGTCCCCTCACAGAGGCCTCCACGCGCCCACCTCGTGCTCTGGTCCACACGGCCTACAGCCTCCACGGCCATTCAGACTCCGCACCGCCAGCTACATCCGGGGCCCAGGGTAGCCCTTTTGCAACCCCGCCTCCCAGCAGCACAGAGGCACAGCAACACAAGCCCAGCACACAGTCTGGTAACCCAGTCGACTCAAAGTCCAGCCTACAGTCAAACTAGTGAACTCACAACCCAAGGCACCCCACCAGTGCCCTCTCACGCTACCGGACAGGAGCTCCACCCAGTGCTGCACACCCAAGCCCGTGCCAAGCTACCTCCTCAAGCGATATACGCACGGAGTAGCCGCTACATAGCGCACAGTCCGCCGCTGCCGCCGCCACAAGCACACACTATGACGACGGTCCCACCACTGGAGTCTTTCACCGTTATGGGCCCTCCCCTGTCCCAAGCTGCGCGCTGGAAGGCGTGGGTGGAGCGCCTAGAAACCTATTTCAAGGCGGCAGATATCCCTGCGCTGCTGAGATGGCCAATGCTCCTTCACCTGGGGGGAACAGACATACACAAGATCTCCAAAACTGTGCGGGAAGCGGGACCCCCACGAAACTACGCTGCATGAGTGATGCCATCACTGCACACTTCGAGCCTTACGCCAACCCAGACTACGAACGGTTCCTCCTTCGCCAAGCTCGTCAGCTGCCGGACGAGTCTGTCGACATATTCTACGGGCGTCTCAGAGAGCTGGCAAGCACATGCACCCTCCCAGATGAAGATGACGAGATCCGGGCACAGTTCGTCCAAGGGTGCGCCTCGTCCAAGCTTCGCGAACGTGTCCTGCAGGAACACAGCATGCCTATGAGGGACATCCTGATGCTAGGGCGCTCCAAGGAACTATCCAAGGCAAGAGCTGCCCACATGGACCCTACGTCGTCGACAACGATCAAAGAAGAACCGGTGAACGCACTGCGTACGGACATGCGTGAGGCCCGACCGAAACTCCCCAAGCCGGCGCCTCATCCAACCAGACAAAGTCCGCAGAGTCGCCCATGGGGATGGTGCGGAGGCCCGTACCCGCATAATGGGGTTTGCCCGGCCAACTGCAAGACCTGCAGCCCGTGTGGGAAACAGAATCACTTTTCTAAAATCTGCCGCTCATCACAAAGGAGGCGGCCCAGAGGCCCGCAGAAGCAAATGCGTGCAGTCGAGCCGCACCCGGGTGACACCCCCGACAGTGACATGGACGAAGATGATGTGGCCACAGGTCACGTGGTAAGGATGATGAAAACGCTCACGGCCGCCCGACAGTCCGCACCCATTTGCAACATAGGAGTGCAAGACCACTCCGTCGCCGCGCTCATTGACACCGGGGCCACGATCAACCTCATGGCTGAAAATGTCTACCACAGTCTGCCGAATCCTCCAGCGCTTCGCAACACCAGCGTACAGGTGTATGCATTTGGCAACCGATCACCGCTAAAGTTATGCAGCGTTTTCCAGGCAGATCTCTCCCATGACAATACCCGCCAACGTGCAAAAGTCTACGTGTCGCAAGAAGGGTCAGGATTTCTCCTCAGCTGCCACACTGCTTAAGACCTCAACTTAATCCAGTTTGCCTTCAATGTACACGCCCAGAACTTGGACCGTCTACTCCAAGACTTCTCATCAGTGTTTGAAGGGATCGAATGCTTGAAAGGACCAGCCATCCAATTACACATCGACAAGTCTGTAGCCCCAATCGCCCTTAGGCACAGGAGGGTTGCCTTTCATCTCTGGCAGAAGGTGGAGGCCGCGCTTCGGCTTCTGGAAAAGACAGGCATCATAGAGCGTGTGAGTGGACTAACACCATGGGTATCACCCATCGTCGTGGCGAAAAAACCCAAACAACCCGACGCAGTGCGCATCTGCGTGGATATGATGATTCCAAACTTGGCGATAAAGTGCAAACGACACCTCACACCGACTGTGGACGACATTATTGGCGAGCTGGCAGGATCCAAGTGGTTCTCTAAGATGGACCTCCGGTCTGGCTACCACCAGATACCTCTACACCCAGACTCCTGTCCCATCACTACATTTTCAACCCATGCAGGGCTCTGGAGATACACCCGGCTCAACTTCGGAATCTCCAGCGTGGCCGAAGTGTTCCAGAACATAATCAAGAATGTTCTTCACAGATTAAAAGGAGTGCTCAACGTGAGCGACGATATCTTAGTGCACGCCCCCACACTGGAAGAACACCTCCTCAACCTCCAAGCCGTCTTCTCGTGCCTCTGAGACTGCGGGCTCACGCTACACCGTGAAACGTGCGATTTCCTGCGGAAGGACATCAGCTTCTTCGGCTACAGGTTCTCGGACAAAGGCATCGACCCGGATCCCGACAAAGTGAAGGACATCCAAGAAGCGCCTGCCCCAACCTCTGTGTCCAGAGTCTGCAGTTTTCTGGGTATGGTGACATACTGCGGACAATTCATCAAAAATATATCAGACCTAACGGGCCCGCTCAGAGACCTGACGAAAGTCACCAGCCCCTGGACATGGGAGGCAGAGCAAGAAGAGTCGTTCAAGCAGACAAAGGCAGCCCTATCTGAAAGTACCACCCTGGTATACTTCGATCCCAAAAGAGAGTTACAGCTCGTGGTAGATGCCAGCCCCACAGGTCTCGGCGCGGTCTTAGCCCAGCGTCAAGAATGCAGAGAATGTGCTCCGGTAGCATATGCCAGACGAACACTCACGCCCACGGAGCAGCGATATTCACAGATCGAAAAAGAAGCGATAGCCATCCTGTGGGGCTGCCGAAACTTTTACATATACCTGTACGGCCACCCGTTCACAGTCATCACCGACCACAAACCTCTAATTCTACTGTTTTAAGGCTCGTCCTCTCGTCCTCCCCGGAGGATTGAGAAATGGATCCTCCAACTACAAGAATTTCAATTCACCATGGAGTATCAACCTGGCACCAGGAATCCGGCGGACTTTCTGTCCAGACACGCTCGACCTGCCACACCCCCAGAGGCGGCGGAAGCTGCTGCAACGGAGGATTACGTGAGGATGATCATAGAGCGATCCTGACCTCTCCCAATCTCCCTCGCAGACGTCGTTGAGGCCACCAAGGAAGATGACTGCCTCCAGATCGCAATCCAAGCAATCGCGTCAGGTGACCGGAGACCCTTGCAGAGCCCGACGCCGCGCCGCACGGAGACCGCCCTGTCAGTGCTAAAAGCCCTATACATAGTTTGCCAGGAGCTCTCAGTAACCACAGACGGTTGCCTCCTGAGGGGCCCCCGCCTCGTAATACCTGAAAGCCTGACTCACAAAGCTGCCCTCCTTGCACACGGAGCCCACCAAGGGATCGTCAAGTCGAAAAGCCGACTTCGGAGCAAAGTCTGGTTCCCCGGCCTTGACCAGAAGATGGAAGCGGTTGTGAGGCAGTGCCCCGTCTGCCTGGCGACCAGCCTGCCCGACAGGCCAGCACCGGTCATCACTGAAGCAGCTCCCGGAGCTCCGTGGGAAAGGATGAGTGCAGACTTCGGCAGTCTCCCTGGTGGGCTACACATGCTAGTAGTAGTAGACGACTTCTCCCGGTATCCAGAAGTAGAAATTGTGCCCATGACGTCCGCCGTGGAAGTGATCCCAAAGCTGGAAAAGATCATGGCAACACATGGACTTTTCAAGGAGATTCGCACCGACAATGGGCCCCCGTTTACCAGCACGGAACTGACTAACTATCTGATGTCCCACAACATCAAGCACCGCAGGATAACTCCACGGTGGCCCCAAGCGAATGGTGAAGTGGAGCGCCTAATGAGGACCTTGAACAAAACAATCCAGATCGCCCGAGCGGAAAGCCGCAACCTGGAACAGGCCCTGTACCAGTTCCTTTGTGAGTATCGGCTCACCCCACACTGCACCACTGGCATCTCCCCGAGCAAACTGTGCCTGGGCCGAACTGTAACAGATACAATCCCACATCACCCTGTGTGGGAGGATGCACCAAATCCCCCTAATCAGTTGACTCTAGAAGAGCCCGCACTAATGAGAAAGCCTCCCAGAGACGACACGCCCAGGAACCCTCGCTCCGAGTAGGAGACCAAGTACTGGTACAAAACCGCCACCCTGGAGGGATGTTCCGTCTACCCTTTGAACTAGACCCATGGGTAGTGGTGAACATCAAAGGCACTAAGATAACGGCTCAAAGAGGCCAGGAGACTGTAACTCGCAATGTGTCACAATTCAAGAAAGTCCCCACTGACTGCACGGAGGATTTCCCAGAGAGTGGGTTACCCGGAGATGATGTCCCGGCATACCCTCCTGGTGCCAGCAGAGAACAGCCAAGTGCCACAGCAGAAGGATCAAGTGCGATGCCTTCCGTCGACACCTTCCATGGTCTAAGTCCTGAACTCCTGACTGTCAGAGACGAGACCACTGGACCGAGCACAGGCTGCAACCCATCGTCGCTGTCACCGACACCATCCCTGAGAAGCAGCCAGAACCGGTATGAACTGAGACCGCACCCGAAACCTTCAGAAAGGTACATAGACTTTGTGTCCGAGTGACCTGTTACGACTGGAGTGTCAATTTGCTGTGGGCGAGTACCTACTTTAGCGAGTTGTGAGAAAGCACCCGCCCTCCGCGACCAAGTAAGAATGTTCCATACTCATTGTGTTCATACGGACATTGGCACGTGAACTGTGAATGCACCAGTATTGTTAATGTTTCAGCTGTTTGCTTTGTTTTGCCTTCGTCATTTCCTGGTATAAGAGGAATGTAATGTAGTAAGCGTTCGGGTGAGACCATGTCTTCCCGTCCAGTGGGGAAGATAACTGTTGTGGGTTCCCCCCCCCACCCCTGTGCGTAAGCACAATGGGCTAGGCTGGCGTACGCCAGTCCAGCGTGGATACAGTTAATAAAGAGCCCAGGGCCCCTGGCGTGGTTAGTTCACTGACTACCACCATACCAACAGCGTGTGCCCTGTGTGCTTCCTTGCCCTGCCTGAGGCCTACCACCACGTGGGCCGTTACCTCCTTCACCGACACCACACACCGGTCATCCAGTAAATTCTGCCACTGACACATCAGCCTCTATGTCATTAAGGAGATAATCAAAGCCATAGCCGCTTGTTGAAAGGTGCAGTAAATTGGACTGTAGTGCAGCGAGGTATTGGACTCATGTGTTGTAAAACCCATATCATTAGAGTTCTTCACAGAACATAAGATGTGAGGCTTGGAATAGGACACAGTAGCGCAGTTGTTTTGGATTCCATCTCGCAGTGACATAGCATTAGCTCCCAGTCAGCACATGGGTGGCGGTATTTAGCCAGGGTAATCTAAGGTGCATTCTGAAGTGAGGAGCATTGGAGCGATTGAATAACATATCTTATGCAAGTTCAATACACCAGCTCTTTCATTAAGAAAATAGGTTGCTGACGATAGGTCCTAACATAAATTCTGATCAATATACAGCTATGAATAAAACCGGTTTCTTTTTCTGGACCATAGGTACGTGTAAGTTACGAACATATATTCAATATACTTCTTTCAATACTGCCTCTTCAATTTATTTACTATCAGACATTTGCTATTAAACATGCATTGATAAGTGAGTGACTGCTCATTAAATGGTTTTAGCTGAGGTTTTGGAGCCATCAATAAATTGTTAGATCATTTACAGTTGCAAAGCTAAAACAAAATTCTCTTTACCCTGTCCAACGTTACTAGCAAATCATCAGGTATAAACATTCTTGACTGTTGCTTTGTAGGTGATGCCAGATGGGGTTTTGAGATTTATTTTAACATCACTTACTGGATGAAAAGAGAAAAGAACTGTTCTCTTAACCCTGTCCCGTGTCACTATCAATCATCAACAATAAGCATTCTAGAATGCTGAGATGTTTGATGACATCTGTTGAGACTTCGAGACACTGACATCATTACCTGGACAGCTCGTTTAATACTTGCCTGCCCACTCATTTAACTTAAGACAGGTCATTAATGATATAAGAGTAGTGGACTGTAATAAGATCAGTCCAGTATTTAAGCTTTGTCCATCACTCATGAACCCCCTGATAATGGATAAATAGGTTTGTATCCTGCATGGCTTTGTTTCATATCCTGCAGGAGGAGCCATCTGTAAATTATATTGCTTTGCATTGCATACCATTATTTGAACAGTTACCCCAGTATTATTATTTTATAATGTTTAATTGCTTACACTGGCACTGCTGTAATCGTTTGAGGAGCTCTAAACAGAGGGACATATTATAAAAGCTACATGCAAGCACTATGTGGGGGAATTGGTTACCATATGAATAACTATGATGGCCATAATGTATAGGGCCCTGAGAATTTGGACTTGCAGTTTTGACTTTTGACTTGCAATTTTGATGTAACAAAAAATTGTGAAATTTAAAACTATGAGGACCACAATGGATTGGGATAAACAGAAGATGGACTCAAAATGTCGCATGTGAAAGATTTTGGGCCAGATGCACAAAGCATTTGTTTTGCCTACAGACACTCTGATTCAGAGTTTACAACTGCACAAATAGTTTTTGTAATGTACAAATCCCGTTTTAGTAATATTTAGTAACATTTATTAAGTAATCCCATTTTAGTAACATTTTAGTAACTTTTTCCCGACTTCGAAAATGGGTTTAGAAATGGATAGGGAATCACTGTTTGTAAGTGGCATTTTGTAGGCATACCTTTTCAATAGCTATTCCTATGCATATGTATCAATGGTCTAGAACCGTAATAGCAGTCGTAAACCATTGAAAGGTTATCGTCCCCCTAGCTGGGGTATTAACCCATTCACAAAAAGGAAGGAGTCCCCCGTTTTTTAATGTAGAAAAAACTTTGGGGCATATTAGCAAGACCCACGTTAAAATTATCGCCGTTTTAGCGGCAGGAAACTGCCGCTAAAACGGCGATAATGGGCTTGCTAATATGCGTTATAGAATTCCAATAGAAGCCCAGGTTAGATGTCCTGCACATCTAACCTGGGCTTCTATTGGAATTCTATAACGCATATTAGCAAGCCCATTATCGCCGTTTTAGCAGCAGTTTCCTGCCGCTAAAACGGCGATAATTTTAACGTGGGTCTTGCTAATATGCCCCTTTGTCCGGGAGGAGGCAGTGGTCCAAAAGATCGCCGCCTACACTCAAACCTTCTTTTAAAAAAGTTTAAAGCCTTTTGTTTTTTAAACACAGACCCAATTCCAGTAAGGTAAATGGGCTGCATTATAAAAAAATATTTAAAAAGCGAACATGGAAATGTTCTGTTGATCCCAGCAGGCCATCACCCCTATGGTGGCACCAATCGCAGTGAGTCACAATTTGCGACCTACCTCATAAATATTGAGGACAGTGGCAGCCGGCAACATTAAAATATGATGTGGCACGATGCCCAAAACACTCACCATATATTTTGCACCGCACTTTCTGGCCCCTGTTCGATGTGTCTCTCCTCGTCAGGATCGGGATCCTGGAGTCCACGAGCAGGAAAGGGAATGACTTTCTTCCTGCACGTGAAATGCGAATCCAATGAATCCTGGAGCTGCTCGCATGCGGTTTTCAGCATGAGAGCAGCTCCAGGATTGGTTGGAGCAGGCTAACCCAGTGCTCATTTCGAGGCTGGGGACCTGTGCAGAAATCCCCAGGCTGTTTCAGAACCCTTGTATTGCTGGGTGGACAGAGCGCACGTCAGATAGGATGGCTGTAGACAGCCGGCCAATCCGACATGTGTACTGTAGACCAGCGCAGTGATCATGCATTTGCAGAATTCAGCCCCGCCCCCACCCTCGCGCTGTACACAGCACGAGTGGTGACAAAATAAAATGCCATTGATATGCCATTTTATTTATTAGTATTTGCCTGCTGCGCTCGCAACAGGCGGGGTAACTCTCTTCCGCCACTTAGGAGGAGCCGCCCCTGAATGAGGAACATCGGAATGCGATCCACTACAATTCGGAATCTTAGCATTCTGCTCTGCACAAACCCACTGGGAAAAATACTTTACTTTGAAACTCTGGTTATGGTCCATATTTGGTTTAAGCGATGTGTATGGAATTGTAGGGCAAAAACACTCTATTGGAGATTCAGCATGGAGGCTACAGCAATAACTAAAAAAGAAAAGGGATGAGCAGACAAAAGACCAAAGAGGGAAATTGAACATGTCATGAAAAAAGGGTGTTGTCTATACGTGTGACTTCACCTCCAGCAAGCAAGCCACCAAGCGTGAAAGAAGCTAAAGACTCAGGCCCACCATGACACAACCGCAAGGCTTCTTTCAGCGTAGTAGGTCTGGCCATGGCATGACAGAACCAGCAAGAAACAGAGTCCTGTTTCTGGTAAACGTCCTTCTAGTCTGAGACCAGAGCTCCTTCCAAAAGTCCAGACCAAAAATTACCATTGTTTATCCTGATTGGGAAACACTGGCGAGTCCAGAGCCAACAAAGGCCCAACCGCTCTGCAAAATTTAAACTTCCCTCCAAACTTTGGAGAGTGAATAATCCCAGATTTTCTTCCTGAAACAAGCAATGTAATACATTTACTAAAAAGATAGCAATATTACTGAGGTTTTCCATAGTCTCAGTAAGGTACACATGATGCTGCCTAATGAAGTGAAGGTATTGCATGGTCTTGTGATGGCAACATGTATGCAGTAGTGATGGGTATAGTAAGCACCAGGCATTAGCGTTTTTAAGTCCAAAGGAATAGGCTTTGAGGGCATGTTTCAACTCCATATAGGAGTGCAAGGCTTTGGTTTGACTGTTGAGGGGTCCTATACCTGGAGCCTGAGTAGTTGGATGAATCTGAACTTTGAAGGTGTATTTGATGGTCCAGGTGTGTCAGGATGCTTTGGTTTACTGATAATAAAGAGTGAGGTTGGGTGTGGCACATATATTGTTTGGCTTTTAGCCACTAGGCCTCTCTTTACAAGCAATCAAAAATAAAATAGGATTATGGGTTTACAAGCAGCAATTGGTGCCATTGGCCCAATTTCCACGTTATTACCCATTACTTGGAGTTTTAAAGGAAATCAATTTGTGTGCCCTTAAAGATATTTGGATCTTGAGTCACTGATATCCCCTGTATCGGTACTATCATGTCCAGTATTATTGACCCTTTTACTCAATCAGGGTCTATGTTGGGTAGCTTGTTCTTTGCCATGTGGTTAGTTAATAGCTGTCCTCCTTAGTAACAATGGAATGATGTGAGTATTGTTGGCACCAAGTAAATATTTTATCAATGACATGCAAAGATTAAGTAAGAGTCAAATTATAAAATTATACTCATAGTGACTTATCACATAAACTGAGCATTGCAAGTGAATGTATGATGAATGAGCTGATTTTATGGTTTAAATCTTTTTATTGAGTTTATAGATGCATAGGGTAACATTAGCCGCCACCTACATCCCGTGGCCGGTGGGGAACAATCGAAGATTATGTTGGATAGAATGACAGGAAAAGAGCAAGAAGCAAAAGTATAAGAGAAGAAGGATTAGGGTCTGGTGCCTGGTGCGGGTTTTCTGATTACACATGGCTAGTAGATAGCCACAGGTGGGATTATGCTTCTATCTGGGAGTGGTTTCCTGAGTGGGAGGTCGTGCTGGGGAGTCGGAGCACTCGGGGGGTATCTCGGGCAGGTAAGTTCCATAAATTCGGAGGAGAGGAATTCGATGGTGGTACACCATGTTTTGTCGAATTTGGGTAACGTGCGGGACAATCCGGCTGTGAACTTTTCCATGCCCAATATTTCCCATACCTTGTATAACCAGTCTATCTTAGTCGGGACCTCTTCAGTTCCCCAAAGGGCCAGCAGCGCTTGCTTGGCGGCTCCTAGTGTTAGGGTGATGGCCCGTCCCCGACTAGATTTAAGAGGATATGTAATGGGGTTTGGCAGCCCCAGAAGTGTGTAACTGGGAAATTTGGGTATTTCGGTGTTGTGAATGGAGTCTACCTCCTGTAGGAGCGTCCTTCCCCTTACCTGGACAGATCACTTCGCAGTTCTGTTTGACATTCAGATAGGGAGAATTAACCCTCTGCACACTAGCCCCCCCCTAATAAGTTCAAGGCGTGGAACAGCATTGATCATTACCGCCTCAAATTACACCTGCTATCCACCCAGCACGATACCACACAAGATCCTGAATTAGCCTCCATTAATTACTCAGAATGGCTTCATAATGCATTCAGTGCATTAGTACCAATTAAAACTGCCTCTAAAAACAGGAATGTCCCTTCTGCCCCTTGGTTCTCCGAGGCGCTTAGACTCGAGAAACAACGATGCAGGAATTAAGAAAGACGCTGGCGTCGAGATTATGACAATGCAGAAAAAATCCGCTACAAGGAATTATTGACCAAATACAAACTTCTCATAATCTCTGAGAAAAGTAACTACTACCTTAGACAAATCGAAACTGCCCAAGATTCTGCCAAGCAGTTGTTCCAGGTAGTGGCCAAGCTATCAGGGCCACCGACGAACTCCTCCAAAGACGCCACCCAAGACCTTTGTAATTCATTGGCCAACTACTTTCAAGAAAAGGTTAGCCATATCTACGCCAACTTCGCAACCCTAACGAAGGTTGGCAACCAAACAGACGACCCCAGAGACGATGAAATAACTCCTAATTTCTCGGAATTTACCCAGGTTTCACTAGAACAAATCACAGACCTTATTTCCACTGTCAAATCCTGATCCCCTAACGACACTTGTCCCCCATCTGTTCTGAAATCGATCCCCGACCTGATAGGCCCCAATTCAGCAAACATCTGTAACTCGATGTTCCGCACAGGCACTTATCCTTCCATTTGGAAAAAGGCCATCATCAAGCCTCTACTAAAGAAGAATAATCTGGACCTCTCAGAAACCAAAAACTATAGGCCCATTGCTTGTCTCCCTCTTCCAGCAAAAATTTTCGAAAAAACCATGAACACACAGCTGGCCCAGTTCATTGATGAAAACAGCTTACTGGATGACACACAATTTGGCTTCAGAAAGGGCCATGGCACGGAGACAGCCCTTATCAAAGCCTCTGATGAAATCAGGATGGTACTAGATCACGGTGGTGCCGCGGTCCTTGTGCTGTTGGATTTATCTGCAGCCTTTGACACGGTCGATCATGCCACCTCGATCGACCGTGTCTCAGCCATCGGCATCAGACACAAGGCCAAAGCCCTCCTGTCCTCCTTCCTATCTAATCGAACTCAGCTGGTAAGTCTCGGTGGTTTCAACTCCCCACCATTTGCACTCCCTTGTGGTGTGCCACAAGGATCATCATTGAGTCCGACCTTATTTAACATATATGTGTTGGACCTGGCGAGGGTTATCAAATCCTATGGGATGGGTCTAACATCGTACGCCGATGATACTCAATTGGTGCTAGCAATACACAATGATGGAGGGACAGTTGCGGCAAGCTTCCAAGAAGGAATGTTAGCCATCAGTGCATGGATGGCTAACAATTGCCTCAAATTAAATTCAGACAAAACGGAGGTGATGATCTTTGGTAACCTCTCCCCTGTCTGGTCCCCCATATGGTGGCCAGCCAAGCTGGGTTCACCTCCGTCCCCCGTCACAAAGGTCAGAAACCTGGGTGTTATGTTTCACAACAAGCTGTCTTTCATACGCCATGCTAATGCAGTTGTCTCCTCATCCTTCTACGTCGTCAGGATGATAAAAAAACTCCTACCGTTTCTCCCTATCAGCACCAGTAGAACTCTTATCAGCACACTGGTAATGTCTAAAGTCGATTACTGTAACGGTCTCATAGTCTGCGCCCAGGCAAAAGTCCTAAGCTACAACTGGTGCAGAACGCAGCCGCAAGGATTCTGTCAGGTACCCCCAAGTTCAAGCCGATATCCAATGTGGTACGACAGCTCCACTGGCTGCTCATAAGAAGCAGAACCAAATTTAAGGCGTTATGCATTGCATACAAGGCAATCCACAACACAGGACCTGAGTTTCTGAAGAAAGCCCTTAGCTCATACACGCCCAGCAGACCCTTGCGCTCATCAGCAGCCTACCTGCTGACTGTCCCTCGTACCAAGAAAGCTTCATGGGGCGATAGAAGATTCACAGTCTCTACTGCCAGATTATGGAACTCGCTCCCCCTTCACATTAAGACAAGTCCTACCCTGCTAACCTTCAGGAAACAAGTGAAAACCTGGCTCTTCAATCAATAAGTCCCCCGCTCCATGGCCTTTCCTTTCCTTCCAGTCCGTAGCGCCGAGACACCCACGGGTATTTGCGCGCTTTACAAGTTGCTTAAATAAAATAAATAAATAAATAAGACTGTGTTCCAATAGGCCTGTATTTTCGGGCAATGCCAGAGAATGTGGGTAAGGGTGCCCGGTTGCCCACAGTTGCGCCAGCACAAGTCGCTTCCCCTGGGTTTCCATTCTGCAGTTCTAACTGGGGTATAGTACCAATAGTGTGCGATCTTCAAAAACATTTCTTTCCCTGCGGTACTACAAGAGGAGGCTCTGGCCCTGTGTATTATGTCCTGCCACTCCTTAGGAGAAAATTCCCGTTCCAACTCCGATTCCCATCTACGCTGTGATGGGGTCTTAACTGTGTGTTTGGGCTTATTCAGAAAGGAGTAAATATCTGCCAGCAAGCGCTTGTCTGAGGTGCGTGTGATGTACCATATCTCAAATTTAGTGAGGGAACAGCTCGCATGTGGTTGCACCAGGGGTTGTGTTACCCAATGTCGGATCGGCAGATATTGCCAATAGGCGTCTTTGGGAATCCCGAAGCCTGAGACCAATCCGGGGAAGTCTATAATCCCCTTCTCATCGAATAAGTCACCTATCCTTTTACAGTTGGCTTCTTGCCATTTCAGGTACCCGGACCCTTCCCATGCTGGGGGGAAATCTGGATTGCCTATGAAAGGTGTTAGTGGAGAAACGGGGGTTGAAAGGCCAAAGGGTTCCTGCACTTTGTACCACACCCCAATAGTTGCCCTCAGCACCGGCGAGATGTAAGCACCAGCCGGTCTATGCCATTTAGGGAGCCAGGGAACTTTCCATACGTGCATTCCAGCAATTGCGCGATCGATAAAACACCAATGCTTTTCTGACTCTAGTTTGTACCACTCGATCATATATCTTATTTGCGCTGCTTGAAAATATTTCTCCAAGTGCGGGACCCCAAGTCCCCCATCGGCTTGCTTCAGGAATGTTTGATGTCATGCCATTCGGGCTCTTTTCCCTTCCCATAAAAAGTTCCCGATAAGGTGTTGGGCCAGTATTTAAGGGGGGGGCATAGTGGCAGTGTCTGCATCACGTATAGGATGTGAGGCAAGAGAGTCATTTTGACGGCCGCCAATCTGCCTAACCACGACATGGTGTGTTACTTCCAGTTCAGGAGTTCGTGCCTGGTCTGATCCAGCAAGGCTGAGTAGTTAACCCTAACCGTCCTTTGCGTCGTGGGGTATATCTGCAGCCCTAAGTAGGAGACGCCTCCTTGGGCTCACTCGAACGGGAATTCCTGACCCAGATGATCCTGCTCAGTGCTAGGCATGGTTAGGCCAAGTGCCAATGTCTTTTGTATGTTGATTTTGAATCCTGATATCGCGCTGAATGTCTTAATTTCTTCTAACAGGGGGGGGCAAGGAAAGCGTTGGATGTGTGAGAAATAGGACCACCTCGTCCGCGTACAGTGAGATTTTGTGCTCTCTGTCTCCCATCCGAATCCCAGTAACCGGTTGGAGTTGTCTGACTCTTTCAGCAAATGGCTCCATATAGAGTGCAAAAAGCAAAGGGGAGAGAGGGCACCCCTGACGAGTCCCCCTCTCGATCCTAATCGGGCGAGAAGCTAAGCCGTTCACTCTGATGCAAGCTTACGGTGTTCTGTATATGCAAGTGACCCATCTACGATACCGGTCTCCCAGCCCAAATCTACACATAGCGTGCCTCAAATATGGCCAATGTACCCGGTCAAACGCCTTCTCGGCGTCGACCGACAGGAGCAGCGCAGGTTGTTGGGTGCACTGAGTTTTGTCTAGTAAGTGGCAAAGGCATCTCATCCCATCACTACAGTTACGTTCAGGAATAAAGCCGGACTGATCTGGATCAACCAGGCCTTGCATATGCGGTGCCAGGCGCGCTGCCAACACGCTAGTGAAGATCTTTAGATCAACGTTTGAGAGGGAAATCGGGCGGTACGAAATGCATTCTAATGGGTCTTTCCCTGGGTTCGGTATTACCACCACCTCCGCCATAGACATTGTGGGGGTTAAGGTTCCAGACTCACTGAATTCATTAAAAAGACGCACAAGCAGCAGTACCAGTTCATGGGCAAACGCTTTGTAAAAGTCCACTGGAAAGCCGCCCCCTCCCGGAGCTTTCCCCACTGTTAACTTCTGTATGGCCCGCAGAACCTACTCGGGGCGGATATCCGCATTCATTGCTTCTGCATCAATCAGGGGGAGGGACGCTACCGGCGGTCGACGGACATAGTCCTCTGCAGCCGCCTCGTCCAGTTGCTCTGCCTTGTATAGTGTGGCGTAGAAAGTTTCAATCGCTGCCGCGATGTCTGCGTCGCTCTGGAGGATCTCTCCTCGGGGAGCCCTTATTCCCGCAATGCAGCGTGAATTCGTCTGGGCCCTCAGCAGGTGTGCTAGGAGTTTCCCCGCTTTGTTACCCCCTCCGTAATATCGCTGCTTAGTACGTAGGAGCGCATACACCGCGCGGTCGCAGTCCAAGGCCCTCAGCTGCTCCCGTGCATTAGTGAGTTGTCTCCTTGTCTGCAAGCTCCCATGCGGCAGTGAACTCCTTCTAGCTCCTTGACTTGCGACTCAAGTAACTCCTGCTTGTCCCTTCTATCTTTGTTCAGACACGCAGCGATAGATATAAACCTGTCCCTTATGACTGCCTTCAGGGCCTCCCAAACCTGGGGGAGCGGAACCTATCCATTATCATTGATTTCCAGGTACTCACGGATCGCAGCCCGTATGGCGACTATATTGGAATCGTATGTGAGTAATTTATGATTGAGTCTCCACGATTGCGGAAGAGGAGTCCCCCCAGGCAGTCGCAGTGTCAGTGAAACAGGGGAGTGATCCGACAGAGCCGCTGTCCCTATCATTATATCCTTGCTATAGCCTGTGACGCGGTCAGAGGTCCAGAATAAATCTATTTGTGCGTTTGTTTGGTGAGACGCTGAGAAAAAGGTGTATTCTCGAGCAGTAGGGTTGCGGTGCCTCCAGGCACCCGTCAGCCCTGCCTCCCTAAGCCTCTGTAGCATGGATTCTGAAAGGGAGCCTGAGTTGCCCACCGGCGCTACAGACCTATCGATCTGTGAGTTCGGTACTATGTTAAAATCCTCCCCTATCACTAAATCATCATCCTGAGAGTCTATAATGACATACAGTAAATCCCGAAGAAAGGCCTCCTGGTGTTCATTAGGGCTGTATATAGAGGCTATAGTGTATGTGTTGGGTCCTACCTTGACTCGCACTGCCAACACCCTGCCTGGTATTTCTACGTGTACTCCTATTACAATTCCAGGGAAGTGCGAGGCTATTAGAATAGCCACTCCGGCCTTCTTCCCTGCGGCCGAGGAAAACTATTGTCGATCGTGCCATTTAGACCGTAGGCGTTTCCATTCTGCACGCAGTAGGTGGGTATCTTGCACTAAACATATATCACAGTAGGCCTCACTAAGCATTGTGAGGAGTGCACTTCTCTTAACAGGTGTGTTGAGTCCCCGGCCATTGAAGCTCATTATCTTGACCTCAATTGTGGACATATGAGTGTTTAAAGAAGTGAGTGAGAATCACCTTCTGGATAGCGTAAAAACCGAGGTGTGTCCCTTCTGCCCTCGGCCCATCTGGGATCCCTTGTGTTGATATTGCGCACTTACAGAGTCTACCCTCCTTATCTTGTTTCCCACGCCATCTCCTCAGCTGTAATAGTTTCCGTGTCAACATCCCCCTCCCCGTCCTAGCTTAGGTGTAGTGCACGTCCCAGTGACTTTTGTGTTTGCGTGGTGTACCATCTGGGACCAAGGGTCCTCCCTCCACCCTGGTTCCGACTTCCCCCACATATGTGTTAACTTCCACCCTGTTGCCCTGTAACCTCTGACCTTTGTATTACTAGCCCTCCCCACCTGTGGCATTGTCGGTTGTAGGCCCGGTGTCTAGAGAGATTGAAAGAAAGGAAGAAGAAGAATATAGAGACAGGAGAGATGAACAAATAATTGGAGAGTGCAGTCCAATCTGCATAGAGCGCACTATTGTGCATGTGTCAGGGGGGTGGTCATCTCGTCGATAAAGGTGAGCCCGCCCTGCCGAGACCGGGTTTCTTTATTGCTGGACAGCTCTAGTGGATTCTGCTTCCCAATGATAGAGGGGAACTGTAGACACTGCGCTCAAACAGTAGTGCTGACCCCAGCCCCGTCTTGATTCTGTAACTGTCGAAGCAACGCCTCTCTTTCTTTCTGGCTCTCCGTGGCGGTAGGTTTGGAAGGTTTTCCACGTCGGTTCCCTTGTCATCCTCCAGGCTTTTGCGAGTCGGGTGTGGCCGAATCCTCCGGGGAAGAGCCCGGGGTGTCTCCCTCCCCCAGCTCGAGCCCAAGCACCTCCTGCGCCTCCTTCAGCGACCATACTGAGCGTGCTTCTTTATCCCAAACAAATGCGAGCCTAAAGGGGTGGCCCCAGCGGTAGCAGATTCCTTTATCCCTCAGGTAAGTTGTGGCTGGCTTCAGGGCTTTACGTCTTTGAAGAGTGAGCGGGGACAAATCCTGATATATTCCAACCTGGAGACCCTCGAAGGAAATAGTCGCTTTATCTTTAGTGGCGGCCATAATGGTCTCCTTCTGCTGGAAAGAGTGGAGGCATGTAAGAATATCTTGATGTTGTCCTGTGTCTCTGGCCGGTCGCCCTGCACGGTGAGTGCAATCTAGGACGATTTCTTTGTCTCCAAGTGCCGGCGCTACATGCCAGAAGAAGCGGGTCACCCATTCCTCTAGCTTACCCCCATCTGCAAGAAGAGGAAATCCCTTAATGCATATGTTGGATCACCGAGAGCGGTTCTCGAGGTCCTCGGGCCGAAGGAACAACTCCTCGTTCCGGTCCCTGAGCTCCAGCAACTCACGGGTTTGTTCAGTGATCTCCTCCTCTCGTCGGTCTCCATTACTCTCCAGGGAGTCCACTCGGTCCCCAAGCTCCTGTATCTCAGATCTGATCTGCTTGATGTCAGAGGCAACATCTTGTCTCAGGCCCGCGAAGTCTTCCCTGAGTGTCCTGAATAGCTGCTCCAAAAAGCCACGGATAATTGGCTCCTCCGACTGTTCTCCAGGGGGATCCATATCTTTCTCCTGTGTTTGGGCCCCCTGCTGTTCCGCCTTTTTGGTGCCTGGTTTCTGCAGGAGGTCCTTGATCGTCGGATCCTTTTTTGTACGGGGCGCGGTCATCGCTATAGGGTCCCCTTGCTCTTCTGTCTGCAGTATCGCCGCTCAAACCAGCCTTCTCTAGGTTCGCTAGCCCTCTGGGGAATCAGCAGGCCCAGCGCAGTGGATCCTTATGCTTGCGTATCGTGGGTGCCCACCTCGCCCTCCGTCTCCAAGAGTGTGTGATCTACGTTGCATCATCGCCTTGACCCCAGCCCGTGCCCCCATTTCTGAGTTGGCTTGCAGTGCTCCGATCTGATTAGATCACGTGTGGTATAATGAGCTGATTTTAAAGCACTAACAGCTGCCCCAAGGGTGTCAAGGTGCTGAGCAGATTGCTTCCAGCATATTGAGCGCAAGACAATTACACAGTGGTAAACAACCAGATTTTCAGGAACTTCCTAAAATGATCCTCTGACTTCATGGACCGAATAGCAAGAGGGAGTTTATTCCATACTTTAGCCACTAGGATGGTGAAAGATCTTCCTCCCCTTCTTTGCCGTTTGAAGTAATAGTGCCTTTGCTTGATCTTAGCAATCTGCATGTACTGTATGGAGAAAGTCTCTCCTGGAGGTTGGTAGGACCATTACCATAAAAGGCTCTCTGAGCCAAGACCAGAGCCTTGAACTGGCTATTGGTAGTCAATGAAGCTGTTTGATATAATGTTATATACAGCATCGCCAGGGTAATCCAAGAACCAGACATGTTGCCGCATTTCGAGTCACCTCTAGGCGATTTAGCAAGATTTTCAGAAGACCTAAGTATAAGCTGCCAGCGTAATCAAGTCTTGAGGTAATTAAGGCACGTACCATTGATTTGCGCGCCTGCAACAGAGGAATATCCAAGAACATTTTGGGGCTTTTAGAACAGAGAAATAAGAATTGGTGACTGCCAGTACTTAGGGGACGAAACGACAAACTGTTGTGAAACTTAAAACCCAGTTTCCTAGTAGTGGAAACGAAGCAGGTGGAATACACAAATCTTCAGGCCACTTATCAGCAACTGAGAAATTAAAACAATTCTCTCTGTGACCAAAGAGTAGAATCTCCGTTTTATCAGAGTTGCATTTAAGCATGCTATTGTGCATCCACGCAACGACTTTTGTTAGGCATGTTTTGAGAAATTCCGCCGAAGCATTGGTGGAGTGGTCTAGCGAGAAAATCAACTGGGTATCACCAGCATATGAAACTACCTTGATACCAAACTACTCAATCAATGCCGCAAAGGGTGACATGTAAGCATTGAACAGGTTGGGGCTCAGTGAAGAACCCTCAGGGACACCACAAGTGAGATGTATATTGCCTGACGAAAAATTGGCTAAGCTGACCGATTATTGTATGTCCGACAAGAAAGACTGAAACAATCCTAGGGCATGGTTGCAAATTTTTAACTCAGCCAGGCGATGAATAAGTAGAGGATGGCAAAAATGAACGCAGCCGACAGATCTAAACGAATGAGGGCTGCTTAAGTGCTAATTTGAGTTTGGTCTCCGCCACAGTTTTGGGCTCACTAGTGCTTAAAGTAATCGAAGAGTTGGAGCAGTGCTATTTTACCACCTTGAACAGTGCTAAATACTTGATTGTCACAGAAACTTTAAAGGCATGCACTGCCTAAGGCTAGAACTGTCACAACTCTGAAGTAAACAACGGAACATAACACAGTTACATACACTACGCAACGGTTGTACTACTGAATATCGACCCCGCAGAATATCGTGGTACAGGAATATCGAGGAACAAAATATAGAAAAGTAAGTGCATATAGAGAAGTATAGAATGACTGCCCCTAACTCCACATATGCGTACCTTAAAGATACCGATATCGGGAGCTAGGTATGGAAAATCTTGATTTACCTACCGATCAATATTTTATTTTTTATATTTTGTCCTCAATATTGTGTCCTATCGATATTCTGCTGTCGATACACAGGGTGCATATCCTAAGCAACATAACAACACAACTAAATCACGACAGGGAACAACACAACAAAAGAGTAAAACAAATGCAAAACAACAATCACAGTGCATCAAACATCACATTGCACTAATGCAACACACAAACACAGCAGCATCTGCTGAGCTCATCAGTGTTAGGTTTGACAGATTTTAGCAAGCACACGTCACAAAAATCTTGCAAGCAAGCATGAAAATCCAAATTTGAAGATTCAGAGGCTGTTTTTTTTTTCATGTATGGCTGCACCTGTCCAAACCATTATAATGCATTAGTGGAACACACTACATGCTGTAGGGGCTAGATTACATTACAGCAGCATTGGGGCAATATTTCACTGACACTTCCGCATTATATAAATGGTACTGTTGTTCAGGCTATTTTGCGTTTACATTTGCACTGCCTGACAAGTGCAAAACACAATATTTTCACCACCTCATCAGTGCAAATGTTGCCCTGGTAGAAATGTCAGTGCAAACTAGCACAAGAGCATTGTACTGTGATCTGCCCCCAGTGAGCAAAAACTCGGTGTCAACTAGCAGAATTCTATGCTTTTGATACCCTACTCCTTTTTTTCTTTTTTTTTAAAGCGTGACTTATCACCCCTAAGGATATCCAGGTGCTGGGGGCCGTTGGGGATATTAAGTGAGCTATTGCCCAGAGTCACATGATGCTAAGCTTAGCTGCCGCCTGCGATCGAACCGCGAGCCCTGCGCTCCGGAGTCAGCCGCTCTGGCCACTGTGCTTTAAAAATCTCTATTGAGAATTATTTTGAAAGCAAATGATAATAAAAATAACAGACAGTACACTGACTGCTGAGATAATAAAAATAACAGACAGTACACTGACTGCTGACGTCTTAAAAAGCACAAGTGCTTTCTTGAGGCAAGTTACCCTTGTGACAATTGATGTCCTGTTCCTTAATCGTGCACCAGCTCATGCCTCAGCCTTTGGCCTCCAAAAGCCCAGAACTGAACTTGTCATTCTCTTACACGCACCACATTCTTCTCTAGGTATTTATTGCAAATTGCACCATTTATTTTAGGGCCATTGTCACGGTCTTTGAAATGTGAACCTAAGGCCAGGTTAAGAAACAGTTCAAGTCTGAGCAGATACACGTACACACTCTCAAGTACACTTTGTGTTGTGTTTGGATTCCTGCGGTGGGAACAGGAGGGCTCTCTCGAGAGTCCACAGAAAGCAGAAGTGCTGAACACTCAAATTCCTGCATGTGAAAAATATCCTTTGGAAATTATTCCGATGCTTTCCAGTAGTTTGGAGAAGAAACATAATCCAAGCCCTAATTATGAGCAGGCTAGATTATGGAAATGCACTATATGTGGGCATTGCTGTTCACACAGCTCCACACTATTCAAAACACAGATCGAAAACGTGTTTGTAATAAAATCAACAGGAACTCAGCATCGGCCTGCCTAGACCAGCTCCATTGGCTTCCGGTCTGCAAATGAGCTATTGTCAAGTTAGTGTGCCATACCCACAGAGCACTTTATGGAAGCGGCCCTACATTGTTGCTGAATAGAGCCATCTTCCACAAACCCACACCGACCCTCAGGTCAGCCAATGAGGCTATAATATCCTGAGGAAGAATCAAAAAATATCGGATGGGTGGCCGTTCTAATCTTTGGGCCTCCACTCACTGGAACAAGCTCCCCAGAACCTACGTACTGTGTCGGATCTGTTGACATTTCGAAAAAATGAAGAAATGCCTATACCCACTTAAGGTTCACGATCAGAACCGGTAATGATGAGGTCTAGCGCCGGGACCTTGTCTTCATTTTGAGCGACCTCCCCCAAGGTTTCACAGGAGTATTAGAGAAAGTCAGTGGCGGCTGGTGACATTTGAAAGTGGTGGAGGAGTAAAATTATTGTCATACTGCATCGTAGCGAGCGAGCGTAGCGAGCAAGCCCTAACAACCTACGAGGGCTCGGGGGGGGTTCTTCCTCCGAGAAAATTTTGAAAAAAGAGTGGACAAATGGTGCATTTTCAAGCAAATTTGAGAGAGCAGGAAGGTTAATAAAGCAATTGTGAAAGTGCAGTTATTACATTAATAAAGAAATGTCATATAACATAGGTAGCTGCTTATTCAGTATAACCACAGAGCTTCATAACAGACTTCTAGATATAATGCATTTCTGAGTACCTCACAGATGTTTTTTATTTAACAAACAACTAAACAGGTCGCAAACTAGCAGCATTCAACATATTGTTCACTTTTTGTAGATAAAATCAGCACGTCTGTCTTTAAGAGCAGCAAACTTTTCAATAACTTGAACGTTAAAGTCTGGGATTCTTTTAACTAGGTCTCGCTCTATTGAGAGCATTGCTAAAGCATTCAGTCTTTCCTGAATCATGGTGTTCCTCAGGAATGTCTTAATTCTGTTCAAAGTGGAAAAACATCGTTCCGCCTCTGCTGTTGTCATTGGAGTGGTAATGACTATTTTTAGTAAAGCCACTGTCTCTGTAAGTGACTATTCCATGTTAAGGTTCTGAATTAAAGCAGGCAAAGAAATTGCACCAGTGGCCTGCCGATATACATTCATACTGTAGAGTACAGTTAATTCAGTTCTCAGATCCTCTTTGTTGAGCATAGGGTAAGCTTCCACAGCCTTATTCAGTGCTTGCTCAGGGAAGGAATTATCATATTTTGCAAACAGATCACTTTGCAGTAATGTGGCACTCACCAAATGGTTTGTAAAAGAAAAACGTCCCTTTGACTGCACAATTATAGTGTCACTGTGATGAAGCCGAGTACATGGACCAGGACGACGGCGACAAACCCAACATGGCCGCCGATATCGAAACACCAGGAAGTAAGGGAGGTGGTCTAGGCACCGCGCAACATCACTGGGACGTGCGTGGTGAAGAGGACTGGTGGAGAGCAACGGAGGAGGAGAGAGACAGAGGCTGGAGCAAAGCGGAAGAAGACACGGGACGCCGAAAGCAGGGAGAGTGGAGAGAGATCGCCGAGACGGAGGCAGAGGATAACAGCGTGTGGACCAGAGGCCGAGAGAAGACGCCGGGCATTTCCAACAGCGTTGAAGAGTACACCGAAGACCGGGAGCGCTCCAAGAGCACCACGCTAGAGACCGGGACTTTCCGAGGAGAGACGGAGGTCGGGTCTCCCCTTACCATGGCCCAGGAGGGTCGTGGAGCCAGGCAAGTACCTGCTGCGTGTACCTTTTCTGTAAAAGGGCTGTGGGCACGACTGAAGGGCACTGTGGAGTGAGCACAAGCATCCCTGCACTAGTCACCCCCACGTTAGGGCGTTTTGGTGGTGGAGCACGTTTCCCTTCCCCTTTTGTGTTGTTTATATGGCCGGACAGTGCCTGAACCCTCTCTATTGTTTCTCCTTTCTTTGAGTTCCCGGTCCCCTGAGTCTCTGTGGGAAGACAACCGCAACACACGAACAGCGTGAAGAGAAGGATTTGCTGTTTACCTGCCAATTTCCCCCAAAGACTGACTACACCTTGTATGTGCCAGAAACATACTTGTCCCCAATAAAAGAGTAGAGAAAAAGAGGCCAGAGCCTGTGTGTGTTGTGCTGGAAGGAAGGGGCGGGAGAACAGGGCGGGGACAAGGCGCTCGACAACAGTGGTGTCAGAAGTGGGATAGGTGTCTGGACAATGACACAACCCCTTACTATGGAGGCAATAATCACACAACTGGCAGAAGGGCAGCGGCACCTGCAGCTTGTGTTTGAGGAGCAGACGAAACAGGCACAGACAGAAAGGGAGGCCCTACAAACCGCCCTGAAGGACCAAGCAGCCCTGCTAACCGCCCATCAGCAGGTCCAAGATACTGCGGTTTGCGCCTAACCGACGCCATATCAAGCGCCCGGGTACACCCTAACGTGCCGGGCTCAGTCCTGCAAAAATTCCAACAAGGAGACGATCCAGACTATTTTTTTGTTAATTTTGAAAGGGTGGCAACCACAGCGACATGGCCCCCGGAAAGATGGGGACAATATATAGCGCCTTTGCTATCAGGAGAGTTGCAAGCCGCCTACCAGGCCGCCAATCCAGCAGGGGTCACTAGTTACGCGGATATCAAGAAAGCCATCTTAGAGCGCCTAGGGTGTGACCCAGAGTATTATCGTGCTCGGTTCCAAAAAGAGAAGTGGACGGTAGGGGACAATCCAAGGGCCCTCTATTATCGGATAAGCGATTGGGGGAATCGCTGGTTGCAACCCACCACGTCATCCGTTGACGACCTCACTGAAAAGGTGTACTTGGAACAATACCTAGAGGCGCTACCATTTAACACTAGGGCGTGGATTTAACAACAACCCAACTTGACAGTCACGAAGGCAGTGGACCTTGCCTGTGCCTACCACCGCTCCCCCGAGTTCAAAGCACCCTTGCATAGGGCTTCAGCAGGACCCCAAAAAAACCCCGGAAAAACCCCCTACACTACTATAGAACCGAAAGGACAGGTCCCTCCCCGATGACAACCCAGACCAATCCCTCCTCTTCACCCCGCACAGGGCCCACAGTGTTTCCACTGCGCAGAATGGGGACATATAGCACGTCACTGCCCTACCCGCCTTCCCCCTCAAGAGCCCATGGAGGTCGGGTATTCCCGTGGACGGGTATTGGTAACAGGGATGGCCCCAGATAGGTACAAAAAGAGGATTTACGTGAACGGGAAACCGGTCCTAGGCATTCCTGGATACTGGGTGCCACCATACAGTTGTTGACAGAGCCCTGATACGCGAGTCTCAGATAGTGGAGGGCGACCTGTGTCCATGGGGAGAAGAAGTTGTATCCTCTGGCAGAAGTACTGTTCGATATAGAGGGAGAATCACAGTTGAGGAAAGTGGGGGTAGTGGCATCCCTTCCGGAGTCAGTGTTGTTGGGGATAGATCTTCCCAGGTTTCATGACTATTTGCAGCCCTGTGGCCCAACTCCCAGTGCCATCACCTGGCTTGGTAGTGCTCCGTTCTGTAATGAAGAGATAGAAGAGACAATACCCAAACCGTTAAAAACACGTAGCGAGAAAAGGAAAGAACGGGCTTTGTATCAAAGAATAGTACCCCCCTTATCTGCTCATGTCCTTGCCTCCTCAGAGACATTGCAAACACCAGGCCGGAGCTTCCGAGCGGCTCAAAGAGAAGATACCACACTACAGCATGCCTGGGAACAAGTACAAGAAGAACAACCAGAGAAGGTAGGCCCTTCTTTTGGTATACATAACGGTCTCCTGTATAAAATAACCCAGGAGGGGGGGAAGAGAAAGGAACAACTGGTGGTTCCCCGAGCATTCAGGGAACAGGTCCTGTGTCTAGCCCACAGCCAAACAGGGGGGGGCATTATGGCAAGGAGCATACCCTAAAGTATCTCCTGAACAAGTTCTACTGGCCAGGGGTATATCAAGAAGTAGCCTGGTTCTGTGCTTCCTGTCCAAGGTGTCAGCTGGTGAATGCCCCATCCGTTTCAAAAGCGCCCCTGTACCCCTTACCCATCATAGATACACCCTTCAAAAGAGTAGGGATGGATATAGTGGGGCCACTGGTTCCCTCTGCACGAGGACATCAATACATCCTCGTTCTCGTGGACTACGCAACACGATATCCAGAGGCAATACCTCTATCCTCCACAACCACCCCAGCGGTGGCCCATGCAATGGTCTCGTTCTTTTCCCGAGTAGGGTTTCCACATGACCTACTAACCGATCAGGGCACCCCGTTCATGTCAAAACTGATGAGACAAATATGTGACCTACTCAAAATCAAACAAATATGCATGGTGGTTTATCATCCCCAGACAGATGGGCTAGTCGAGCGGTACAACCGCACGATAAAGACCATACTAAAAAAAAGCATAGACAAGGCAGGAAGGGACTGGGACCGCCAACTCCCCCTCGTGTTGTTCGCTATCAGGACACACAAACAAAAATCTACCGGCTTTTCACCTTTCGAGTTACTCTTCGGCAGGAAGCCGCGCACCCTTTTAGACATGGCTGCAGAACAATGAACAGAGGAGGAAGATGAAGGCAAACCCCTATTGCAATACAGCGCTTCCCTGAAAGAGACTCTAACCACTCTCTGGGAAGCAGTACACACCAACATGGAGAGGGCACAAAGCAGACAAAAACAACTCTATGACCGTAACACCAGGTTGAGGGAGTTCGCTATAGGGGATCAAGTACTCATACTACTGCCCAGTTCCGAGAAAAAACTACTAGCAACATGGCAAGGACCCTATAAGATCCTAGACAAGGTAACCCCGGTCACATATCGTATAGACGTCCCTCATAAACAATCCGCAGGGCAGATATACCATATCAACCTCCTCAAAGCCTGGGATGGACCTGTTCCCACAACCTCTAGCACAGGCGGTCCCGTTCATCACATCACGGTAGCCAGGCCTATGGAACTGTCTTTATTACCCCAAACCTACGAAGAGGAGACAGTCCTCCATTTAGGCCCACAAGTGACAGAAGCACAGAAACAACAGCTGCTGTCCCTCTGTAAGACATTTTCCTCTGTCATTTCAGGGACACCAGGACGAACCACACTAGTAGAACATGACATTCTCACAAACACAGCCAAACCCATCAAGCTAAAACCGTACCGTATCCCCGCAGCCAGAAGACAAGCAGTAGAGCACGAAGTGGACGCCATGTTAGAGGCAGACATAATCGAGCCATCCAATAGCGCGTGGTCATCCCCCGTGGTCCTTGTCCCAAAACCTGACGGTAGTATCAGATTCTGCATAGACTTCCGCCAGGTGAACTCGGTGTCGAAGTTCGACGCCTATCCCATGCCCAGGGTGGACGAGCTAATTGAACGTCTGGGAGAGGCCAAAATCATGTCCACCATAGATTTAACCAAAGGCTACTGGCAGATCCCATTAGCACAGACAGCCAAAGAAAAAACGGCCTTCTCAATACCATCTGGTCTCTACCAATTCAAGGTCCTTCGCTTCGGACTCCATGGGGCCACTTTTCAGAGGCTAATGGACATCCTGCTCGCTAAACACCAGAACTGCGCTGTCGCATATCTGGACGACATAGTAGTATACAGTCCCGATTGGGACACACACATGCTCCACCTCGAAGAGGCACTACACACCCTAAAACAAGCAGGCCTCACACTCAATCCAAAAAAGACTACCTTCGGAACCAATCATATTGAATATCTGGGTTACGATATCCAAGCAGGAAGGATCAGGCCACAGGTCAATAAAGTAGAAGCCATATCGAACATACCCCGACCAGTCAGCAAGAAGGACGTTCGTTCCTTCTTAGGCCTAGTGGGCTATTATAGAAGATTTATCCCTCGCTTCTCTGAGATCGCCAGTCCCCTCACTGACCTACTCACAAAAGCAAACACTGGGAAATACCTACCCTGGTTTGACCCCCAGGAAGAGAGCTTCCAACGCCTAAAAAGGTTCTTGTGTACTGCCCCCGTCCTTAGCTGTCCTGATTTTAAGAAGACATTCGTCCTTCAAACGGATGCTTCGGGAAGGGGTCTCGGGGCTGTTCTGTCTCAACCTGATGACTCCGGAGACCTACGGCCCGTACTATACATTAGTAGGAAACTGTACCCCAGGGAAACCAGATATGCCACAATCGAAAAGGAATGCCTAGCCCTCAAATGGGCTATGGAAGCCCTCCAGTATTACCTTCTGGGCCAACCCTTTTTCTTGCTTACCGACCATGCTCCTCTCACATGGCTTTCCCAGCATAAAGACTCCAACTCCAAAATCTTACGGTGGATTCTTGCCTTACAGCCCTTTACCTTCACCGCTGTTCATGTCTCAGGAAAGCTGCAAACGAATGTGGATTACCTCTCCCGCTACCCTACGTCTGAATGGCCCACCCGTCCATTCCTGGGGGGAAGGCAGTGTGATGAAGCCGAGTACATGGACCAGGACGACGGCGACAAACCCAACATGGCCGCCGATATCGAAACACCAGGAAGTAAGGGAGGTGGTCTAGGCACCGCGCGATGTCACTGGGACGTGCGTGGTGAAGAGGACTGGTGGAGAGCAACGGAGGAGGAGAGAGACAGAGGCTGGAGCAAAGCGGAAGAAGACACGGGACGCCAAAAGCAGGGAGAGTGGAGCGAGATCGCTGAGACGGAGGCAGAGGATAACAGCGTGTGGACCGGAGGCCGAGAGAAGACGCCGGGCATTTCCAACAGCGTTGAAGAGGACACCGAAGACCGGGAGCGCTCCGAGAGCACCACGCTAGAGACCGGGGCTTTCCGAGGAGAGACGGAGGTCGGGTCTCCCCTTACCACGGCCCAGGAGGGTCGTGGAGCCAGGCAAGTACCTGCTGCGTGTACCTTTTCTGTAAAAGGGCTGTGGGCACGACTGAAGGGCACTGTGGAGTGAGTACAAGCATCCCTGCACTAGTCACCCCCACGTTAGGGCGTTTTGGTGGTGGAGCACGTTTCCCTTCCCCTTTTGTGTTGTTTATATGGCCGGACAGTGCCTGAACCCTCTCTATTGTTTCTCCTTTCTTTGAGTTCCCGGTCCCCTGAGTCTCCGTGGGAAGACAACCGCAACACACGAACAGCGTGAAGAGAAGGATTTGCTGTTTACCTGCCAATTTCCCCCAAAGACTGACTACACCTTGTATGTGCCAGAAACATACTTGTCCCCAATAAAAGAGTAGAGAAAAAGAGGCCAGAGCCTGTGCGTGTTGTGCTGGAAGGAAGGGGCGGGAGAACAGGGCGGGGACAAGGCGCTCGACAACAGTCACATATCTCTTTTGCAATTCGGACCAGACTGCTGATGTTCTTTCTGCGGTTAGAGAAACTAGAATCATTTGGCAGTCTGCTATCTAAATTCTCAACCCCTTCTCTGACTTTGTTAATGCTGGTGACAAAGTCAGTGGTAGCTCTTTCCACACAGACAGTATCTATTTCACGTTTTTGTAACCTCTCATATAGTACGTCAACATGAAGCATTATGTCATAAAACAAAAACAGCAAAAACTGGAACTCAAGTCATCATTGGCTTCTATGGTGTCGAAACATTTCTCAAGGTAAACCCTATGTTGGTATATTAGGCTGATTGTACGTATGTGAAAATTCCAATGAGTTGGGCCTCCCTTTGGAATCCTTCTGTTGACAATCGTATGAAGTACCTCCGTTCTTTTGGGGGAACGTGAGAAGAATGCTGCCATTCCTCCTACATCCATAAAGAATATCTGTGCCTCAGAGATCTTTCCTACTGCTTGTTGCATAATCAGATTAAGTTGGTGGGCATAACAGTGCACATAATGGGCATTAGGGTACACATCTCTAAATTTTTTTTGTACTCCACCGGAGGTTCCACTCATTACTGCAGCACCATCATAGCTTTGTGCAACCAGTTTTTGTTTTTGAGGCTGTTCTGGAAAAATCAAGTTTAGTTCTTGTAGAATAGCTGAAGAAATGCTTTCTGCACTAGAGTCTCTTAAATGTGTGAAACCATAGAACCTCTCCACAACTCTGCTGTCATTGTCAAGGTACCGAAAGATCAGTACAGACTGTGTTTTAGTGGCCACATCAGTGGTGTCATCAGCCTGAATAGCCACAAAGTCAGTGTTTTTCAACTCTAGTACGATATTGCTTTTTACAATCTCTAGCATGCACTCAAGCAGTTCATTTTGTATTATTTTAGAGGTGCCCTTGAAGACTGTAGCACTTGCTAGATGTGCTTCCATTTCACGGTCTATGCTTGCTATT
Organism: Calotriton arnoldi; assembly: GCA_963921515.1. Lineage (NCBI taxonomy): Eukaryota > Metazoa > Chordata > Amphibia > Caudata > Salamandridae > Calotriton > Calotriton arnoldi. Next base: position 493,144 of record CAWUFW010000902.1, read on the forward strand.
AAATACACAAGGCCTCTGAATATACCAGGATTTGCGGAACTTTGAGATTCATCATGCCCTCGTAATGCCAGTTCAAAAGCACCACAGAAACTAATGCAATCAATGATTTTTGATAGTATGTGTCTATTCCTATCAACTGCTTCATTGTGTTTCTTTATTGTTTTGCGGTACGCGTCGCTTATGTGGGCTTCAATCGGTGTGTCTCCCAACATTCCCAGTCTCGTCAGGTTTTCCATATGTATTTTTGTGTGTGCATGCTTCTTTACTTTATCTGACAAATGCTTCAAGTCTTTTACTCCTTTTTTTGTCCAAGGAATTTCACCACCAAACAGCAGGAAGGGGAAGCAGAACAGAGAATTTTTTGAAGTACATCCTGTAAGCCAATCAACTTTTGTGTACCAGGTGTTTGAGAAAGAACGTGTGTAAATCTTCCCTCTGTCTTGGGATCTTTGTTGTAGGTTTAGGTCTGGTCGGTGAGGTCCTAATTGTTTTACAATTAGTTTCTCTTCACGTTTCAGTCCAATGAACGGCTTTGCAAGTAGTTGCTCTACTGTATTCATGGTTTACCAATGTTAAAGTTACCTGTCAATAATCAAAGTACAACGTATGAGGTTTGGTGCATGTAGACACCACCCACCATGTAGACAACTTACATAGCCCTTAACTACTAGAATGTAAAATATAGCAGCAGTTTCCTTACCTTAAACGCTGGGGTTTTTGACTGTGTTGTAGAGGCGCAAGAGCAGCAAAGGAGGTTGGTGCCTCTTCTTCTTTGCCTTATTTGCCCAAAAATTAAAGTTCGTCAGCCTGAGGCTTTACCAGATGCTGAAAAGCAAATATAACAAAATTTAGTCGTGTCAACCAAACACATAGATTGTTAATAGTAAAGAACCCATTGCCCAAAAAATATGCTGTTGTGGGTGTAATTTATACTTTATTCTAATGCCCATTTGTTTTAAATAAAGCAATCTTTTTCTTTCTTTTTCTTTTTAAATGCAACCCGATTTCCTTAAAGGAAAATGGGCTGCGTTCAAAAAAGAAAATTAGGATATAGGTACTCCCTTGCCAAACCCCAATTTGCCGTACATTATCATAATATTCAAACTTCCCTGAGCAGTTGCATGCACTTTTCTCAAATCAAACATCATATAAAATTCATTATTTACTCGTCATGCAATTTCCAAAATCCCCCTTCTTTTTTTTAACACAGTCATTATGTGGCAAGATGTGAGGAGAAACGATCGCAAGCACTTGGAGTGGGTTCTCCTCATATCTTAGTTGCCACATCAAGGGGTATATTCACAAGAACGTGTGATAACTACCGCAAGAGTAGCGTAACGCAACTTTCAATATTGCAGCCTATCTCGGGAAAATAACCCTGTGTCAACGTGGAATTCACAACAAGGCGGTAGCATGCGATAGTCACCAGATAACGCGTCGAATGTCAGCATGAAAATCAACGCCACGCCGAAAAAACGCGAAACGCGAACGCGAGAAATATGCGATGAGGCCAATCGCAGTACAAAAAGTAGCGAAAAGTAGCCACAGGCCTGCAAATCCCAAGCGTCTGGCGGGAAATTGCACCATAAAAACCACAGAAACAACACACCAGAAACAAGCCAAAGCACGTAGCAACATGGATGCACCCTGACCCAGCGCAGAGGTCAACGCGAACCCCACAACCCCCACAGACCACCAGCAAGGAACAACTGGGTCGGGGAAGGCCAAGGAGAAAAGGGAGAGGAAGACGGGGTGCAGACTGCAGGAAAACACGACCAGCGTCACGGAGGTGACAGAACACTACCAGCAACTGACCCACAAGCAAACCACCTGGAATGCAGTCGGATTGCCCAGGAGGCCAATCCAGGAGGCAAAGAGGCGCCGGCAGGACGTGACAACCTAAACCAGGTACAAACCCGCTGCCAACAGGAAGGCAGCAACGGCGACAGGAGGTGGCAGTCCTGCGCCACAGGAGGAGCTGGAGGAAACCCAGGCCACAGTCATCAGTGTGTAGACGGTGCAAGGAGTAGGGAGTACGGACACAGCTCGAGAGGACCTGACACAACAACAACAGGGTGAGGATCCAACAGGGACTTGGGGTACGGGGGTGATGGGCACAATGGCACACATGCACAATGAGGTGTAGCACACTGCACACCCACAATTACCCAGGGACATGTCCCCCATCCCCGTGGCACACTGCAGCACACACACATAGCAATCACAGCACATACCATGACATTGTGGCACAAAGTGCAACACCCACACTGCAGAACAGGGGATACAACTGGGTCCGCCCAGGTGCAGAAACAGAACAATAACATTGGACAGAAAAGGGAACTGTGAGATGCATATCTACGGCTACAACCCCACATCAGCCATGTAGGCCAAATGTACACTGTCCCAACTCAAATAGCCACCACCGCCCAAACAGTCACAATGTACATTGTCACACAGTCTGCATGTCGACAAGAACAAGGCGCCAACACAATGCCAACATGCACCTCCCCTTCACAATGCAGAGGGACAAACAACACCTCCAGCAGGTCAGAACAGACAACCCATCAGTGATGCCGGAGACGAACACCACACCTTCGACACCGACGCCCTACAACAGCCCATGGACATCCCACACAACCCACCACCAGGCCAGGGCAGACAAGCTACTCAGAGGAGAACCCAGCCCCTGCAACAGACCACACAGCATGAAGCACCCGCAATCACGGCTGCCTCACAACACTTCACCGACCCACACATGGCACCCCAATGCCAGGTGTCAGAACGCCAAAAGGAGGTGGCACAACAGGTGCAGGTGTTGCCGAACCCATGGAATGCGAACTAGAACACATACGTGGGTGTCCAATACCCTTCAGGGACCACCTACACCCCACAAAGGAGACCCACACTTCCATAGAGACACATGCAGATGCACATACCCAGTACAGAACCACGCCCAGGGGCACGCACATATCAGTCACACACCCACGTTGGCTCTGCGTACGACGGCACAGTCCACTCCCCTTACGAATTAAGTGTGTGACGACAAAGCTACATGTCCAGGTTCTAGCCCGCTGCCTGCGGTGACATGTCTGCGTCCGCTGTACACAGCACAATGTAATGTCGTAGGGCCCAGGGCCCCCATGCATACAACAAGACCACAGGGACACATGCACATATCATGTTGAACTGGCTACGGGCACGTGCGCCCGGCCCCTTTATTGGTAGGGCCACATGTACAGTGACGCCTGTGCTGGATGTGTGTGTTGGGTGAGTATAAGCCAGCCCGCACGGAGTGCTTGGTGCTGGCAACAACCTGAACAGTGGACACCAGTGTAATGGAAACAGAAAACACCAGCATAACAGAGTCAACTGCAGAGCAACATGGAGGGATCCGGAGTAAGGACAGAGGTCACCCAATATTCAGTCAGGAGGTTCCGTGAATTGCAGTGCACTGAGGTAGGGGCACTAGAGAAGAGCGCACCCATGTGAAGAAATTGCTAGGATTGTGTCCCTTCGGGTTAGTCCTGATGCAGATGCAGTGGGGTGTGTTACACCTGCATCAACTTCCTCATCAACGTCCCAGGTCTCCCAAACTGCCTGAGGTGACAGTTGCGTCCTCAGTCCACAGCGCAATACCCAGTATTAGATCCTGGTGTGTAGTTTGACTACCACCACCAGTCTGCTTTCCTGCCTTGGGGCTGTTGCCTCCTGCCCTCCCATTGTCTGTGCCTTCTCCCGTCCGCACACTTGACACATCTTCCTCATCATAGTCCCAGGTCCCCACTGCATGAGGTGACATTGCTGCGCAACCTCACAACAGCACAAAACTCAATCAGTAACGGACAATGGCTTGCGGTGCACTGAGTCACTGGCACCTGGAGTGCTGAGCAGGGTATCAGGCCGATGATGCATCCACGACAGGTCTGAGCAACTCCGTAGGTCTGTCAGGACCACCGTTTCGACTCTGGCAGATGGCGGTTGGAGGTGGTCCTTGCGGTGGTGGCGTGTGCCTCCTGCGGTGATGCGACGTCCCGGCCGGTCAAGACTCGACGCTATGTGTGGGCCCTGGTCGCCCGCAGTGTAGGCCGGAGGCAGCGGTCAGCAGTGGCCCACAGCCACATGTCATTGGCTCACGAGGGACAGAGTTAGTGACACACTGGCAGTTGTCGGTAGTGTTCAATCACCTCCGTAACGATGATCCTGTTCCCTCCGGACTGCAACGCATCATCCTCTTACGCCTCTCCGTGCGTGTGATGAAATGTATTCTGCCTTTTGAATTACCGATGTTCAGTTCCAAATCTGTGATCCCACTCGTACGCAGCGTAGGCCGAGGGCAGTAGTCCGTGTAGGCCCACAGACACGTGTGGTTGTGATGCCATGCACAGACTTGTTGCCACCACATCGAAGGGTGTATAGTGAATTGTTCTCTGCCTTCAATAATGTTCACTGCCATGGTGTAATCAAGACTCAGTTCCAAATGTGTGACCTACCTGACCGTGGTGTAGGTCTGAGGCAGCGGTCAGCACGGCCCATTCACCGAGTGTCGCCGGCATAGGTTGGATGGCCACACTGGCCTGCGTAGTTCATGTTCAGTGGCACCACACGTAGCCGGCTGGCGTTGAACAGGGTTAGTGGCACCACGTGTCGCCGGCTGGCGTTGAACAGGGTTAGTGGCACCACGTGTCGCAAGATGCCCATATGGAACTATGCCTCACTGATCGGGGGGTCTGGTGCTGTGGCCGCTGGCCCGGATTTGGGGTCACTGCCATTCATGACTCAGGACACAGTTTCACATATGGGACCTACTGGTCCGAAGAGTAGGCCTAAGGCGGCAGTGGAGTACGTCAACGAGAAAGGAATAATGCGGGCCTATGTCGTGGAGGCCATGATGGTCTGAGGTGGCTGCCAAGGTCACAGGACTCGGGCTTGGAGCTTGCGCCGGCACGTGGTGGGCCCTCCTTGACACACGCCGGTGTCGGCAGGTGACCAGTGTGGCCTGTCTGCGCAGGGGCGGGCCTGACGGGTTCGTGGTCCAGCGTGCCGGGGTCCGGCAGGCGCACAGCATCGCAGGCAACTCCGCTCACGTGGACGGCGTCGGCCTCGTGGCGGGGTGGGAGGCGCCACCCTGGCAGAGACGTGGGTCTTTCCGGAAGAGGACCACGCCCAGGCCTACGTGCTTTTTATTCACACCCCTATGCTGGCGTGGCGTACGCCAGGCCATCCCACTCAGGTGACGCTTAGGGGGGGCGTAACAGGCAACATTTCCACGAGGTCCCCCACTGGCTGGGGTGACATGGTGGCGTCCACTGTCCACTACACTTCATACACCAGCGGTGTCGCCATGGATAGGGGTGTGTTCTGCATACTGCTGTGTGTCCAGCACATCTCCGCCACCCATGGCATTGTGTACTTTCCCAATCATGGTTCTACTGCATCCTTCACACATGCCTGGTTGCCACCTCTCCACACATTCGGCTATTATGTGGCTGTGGTGCCATGCCGTTGCTGGCTCATGTTCAGGGCTTGCCCATGTGAACATTGTAAGTTGTTCTGTCGTGTTTGGTGGGTGGGCATGTTGTTGTGCCTGTTGTATGTGATTTTGTGACGTGTGCATTGCCAGAGTTGTGAGTTGCATGATTGTGAAGTTGAGGTGTGTGGGGTGTTCATTTGGATATTGCCAAGGGGCTGTGCATTTCCCTTGTTGCCATCCTGGGAACGCTGGTTGATGATGGACTGTCGGAGGATGAAGGTATCATGCACACTGGCTGTGTATTTGAAGGTGACATTGTTGGGGGTTCCACAGTGTTCTGTTGTTGCCTGCACATTGATGTGAGACGTGTGCTTCCTGTTGCGGTGATTGTGTGCTGTGTCACCAGGGTGCCCAGGTAGTACATGTGCGCTGTGTATTGCCCCCAACACGTGCGTGCATCCTGCTTGGGCGTATGGTCCTTGTTTGGTCTCCAGCGGGTCCTGCGCATTGTGTTGTACGTATGGGGACTGAGGTGCCAGGGTGATGGTGATGTCCAGGACAGGTGTGGGGGACTTGGATGTGGTTGGCTGTGAGACTCCTCCGACTCTGGTGGGTGTTGGTTGGGGGGTACCAGGGGCCAACAGGTGCAGCCAAGCCAGCAGCTTTGTGTGGGGTGGGATGTTGGTTGTCCGCTGTGTTGGTGCCGTAGGCCTGTTAGGCGATGATGTTCAGGATGCGTAGGATGTTTGTCACTTTCAGCCTGAAGTGGACGGTGACATTGTCAGATGTTGGGTCTGTGAGGCTGGTAAGCTTCCTGGGGGTCAGCTGTCTTTGTCTGCGCTGCGTCTGTGGTGGTCCGTGGGGGGGGTGTTCTGGGTGTGGGTTGGGGTCCTGGGATGGTGGCGGTGGGTGTTGTGGCCCTCTTGGGTGTCCGGGCCGCATGGTGAGTGGCTCCATGGCATCTGTTGCCCTTCGGTTGTGGCCCTGGGCTGTACTCCCTTTTGTGGTGCTGGCTGCCGTCCAACTTTACACCAGGTCAGAGCAGGTGTAAATTTCCTGGTGCTAACGCGCCTTATCGCCTGTTTTGGGTTCTTATCGCCGATGTGGCTGGTCGTTGTGAATGTTGAGGTGTGATGCTGTCTCGTCTTTTGGCACGGGAACGCCTACTCTGCATCTCATTAGCGATATTTGCGGGGGTCCTCTGTGGCGATGTTTTTTGCGGCTGCTATCGCGGGTAAACTGGTGCTGTGGGCTGTTAACACCGGCTTGTGAATGGGGAGGTAAATTTATCACGACTTTGGCTGCGATAAAGTGCCGTTAATTCGGCGATAGCTCCTTGTGAATATGCCCCCTAGTGTTATTGTTGCCGACACCCACGAATGTCACTGGCTCTTCGACAGATCCGGCCCTCCCTAAGTTAGCAACCAAATACCTCTAGGGGTGACAGCACTATAAGGACCAGTCTCAACAATAATCCTCTCCTTGGACAGCGCTTCCTCGCTTTTATCCTTACCAAGGCTTCTCCATCGCATATACCGTTGTTGGTTAGAATAGTACAACTACGTGAGCCACTGCCACCATGGTGGTTTACTCCTGAACCCGCACTTCTGAACCATCCTAAGCGAAGCCAGGCGGCTTCCAGCTGTGTGACGCCCTTCAAAGAAAACCATCATTAAAATAATGCCTAGAATTACTCCACTTATATCACATGTGCTAGCCAGTTGGTTCCTAAAAACAGCAGCAGGAGTAAAACAATTAGACTCACACACCTGGATTCAACAAAGGCACCACACGTTTTACAGAGCACATTGGGGTTTACAAATCAGCAAAATTACTGCAGTGTAATTCAGACAATATTCAGAGGCGAATACAGCTGAACAATGTGTCTATGACTGCATTTTTCTTTAATGTTCGTCCTGTTGCTAAACCCCCATATATTTGTTTGTTGTTGGTGTTCTGCCCTAGTGACTCACTCTATATGTGCATCTAGTAAAACGCCTTTATTTTAGAAAGACCTTTGGTTTCATTGCAGACTCAAGCTGTACGTGCAAGCGCATCTGTGTTTGTGGTTATTTAGAAATGACACATTTGGGGAGACCCTCGGCAGTGCTAAAGTGCATTCTGAGCTTGAGAAATATAAGGGGGACTTGGTATTAGGAAATGTGCTTAATTTGCTGTGAATAATTTCCCCACGTGCAATAAGCAAAGCAGAATTATTGCTGTTGCATTCCCAGAGAAAATTCGGCTGTCTTCCTTCTTGGTACATAACCTTTTGAAGACACAGGACACCCACGTTAACGTTAATCCACAGTGGCGGTCGCATTGTAATTCCATGTGCAGGAGCGCCGCCATATAGGCGGACGGTCCCAAGCCCCGGGACGATGGCGGGCGGACTAAAGTCTGTCCACCATCGTAATGAGCCCCTTAATTGCCAGGACTGGTTTACGATCCCAGTCCGGCCCTGCTTGCCACTTAAGGGTTTGTGATGGCAAAATTCAGATATAAAGCCTGATGGCTGAGGAGTGATGCGATTGGGAGATGGAGAAGAGAGGTCTTCTGCTGCTATTGGATGAGGTTAGGAGGGAGTGAGAGTAAGAGTGATCTGAAACGCTGGTAGAGATGACTGAAAACAGATCATCAGGGTGGGGCACACAGGAAGCCGGAAACCCTGAATCTGGTTGTGGTGGAAGGGCTTTTCTGAGTATTAAGTAGGCTGTGATTGGTAGATACCAGCTCCTTAAGGCTGTTTCATGGAAGAGCGGCTTGGTGAGTTATGTTGGAGAAGATACATGCGATATCTTGAAGACGATGATCAGGGGTTATGCAGTGCATTGTTTTTTACGTGTGTCAAGCCATTCTGGTATCAGTATTAAGAGGTGGGTGACAGCCTGCAGAGGTTGAAGAGTGTTCGCACTTCGAAGTTGATGACCTTGTCTAATGACGTGAAAGCATTTGGCGTCAGGACTATCAGAAGACTGTTGCAATAATTAAATTTGCTCATTCCGGAGCATAGTATTATGGGCTGGGCAGAATGCAATGTGGAAGGGGGCATCTTATGCTTGTTCAGCACTTGGCTTCTCTCCACTCAGGCTGGTCAGTTGGAGATGGCAGTTTTGAAGGGCATTTTTGGGTTAAAGAAAATATCGAGGTTTGTGGCTGAAAAACACTGCTTGATAGAGTCAGACAGGAAGAGTATGAGGTTGGAAACTGTTGCATGGGCCTGTGCCAGCAGACCAAATGTACTTGCCAATGCCTTCTGCTGCCCTCAGGGCGATAGTGTTGAAAGTTGACCTGCCTCCAGCAGGAAAAGTGGGGTGTCCATTGTTGAACCAAGACATCAGATCCTTGCTAGAGTTTCACGATGATCACTGACTATGTAAACAATTCTCTTCAGTTTGACTGTATGGAGATATATCCGATAGTTTGTGTCCTTAGATCTGTGAGCAGTCCACAGGGCACAGCACTGGACACATGCAAATAACTTTCAGCAAGCCACTCCTCAGCCCTTGCCAATAAATTACTGAGCCCACAACACCCATTCTGACACTTATAACTCAATGCACTTTGGCGATTCTAGTGCTGGACATTAATCTAGGAATAAGTCCTATTTGAGGGAGTGTTCAGCAGACTTTAAAGTCACATGGTCATATATAATCCTTCGTGTAGTAAAACAAACTGCTCTTACGCTGATATTAGTATTTCTTATCATATCAACATTTCCTTGTGCAAACACCATTCCATGTATCGCATACACCCAAGCACTACGGCCCTGCATACAATGTTACTTTGTAAGAGAAAGTTAAATAAAGGCCTGTGATTACATATCTCAGGCACTGTATATTTTGAAATGCTCACCTGATTTCACCTTTCCTTCATCCTGTAAAAGTGAGGCAGGTCCATGACCCTGTAATTCATGTTGTGCTTCAGGGGAAGACAGCAGAGTCTCCGTAGTAGTAAAATTTCATAAATACAGTGTAGTGAAGGGATCAAACAAAAACTCAAAGAATAACAGGCTACTGCATAAAACAGAAGGGCTGTCGATTTAAAGAATTCTCTCTTCGTTCAATTACCATTGCATTTTTTCTTTACGTGTCCCGGCAATCGGTGAAATAGAAGTAGTACATATGTACAATATAGGCAGAAACATCAGACATCCTGCAGCTTCATGACCACTAATTAAGTATATTAGGTGGATGATAAACTAAGGATTTGTTAACTGTTTATTTATTTACTAGTTTTGTATAGCACTCCCTGTCGGAAGAGGTATTTGGGCAATTTACAATTAAATGATGAAATATTTAGATTTGCACAGCAGTAAATTAGGATAAGAGAAAGACCAGGTTTAGGTATGAGCACCCAAATGCATTCTTACTCCTTAATTTACATACAATCTAAGCTTTTAAATGTTGATTGATAAAATCGTGCCCGTTCTTCCTCTTCTATTCCCCTCGTATATCCTATTCTCTATCCTACTCATGAGTTCTTGTTTGTCCCTTTGGAAGGCCCTAATGCTAAGTGTGCCTAGTTGTTTATAACCCACAAAGATGATCAAAAGTCAAGTCAACCTGAGACAAATCTGTGAAAAGCGGGATTAGGAGATGCACAGAGTGGTTTCATTCAGTCACAAAAATATCAGTGATTTGAAATCCTTACATGTCAATTTAGGAAATTTACAATTCTTTGGATTTGAACATTGCAACATTTAAAGGGTTGTGACAGAGACAGTGACTGTTAAGAGAAAAAAGAATAAGAGAGAGAAAAAGAGAACCTAAAAGGATGAATTTGAAGGAAGCAGGAAGATCAATGTGGAATGGGATCAAATGGAAGAATTTAAATGGAAAACAAATAGGTGTAAATGTGTTTTTTTTTATCCATAAAATTATCTTTATATAATTATGGTGGTGTGGGGAATTTATGCACAACTCACCTGTATTGCCAGTTGCAGCTTAATTCAAAGTTGAGGACTGAATATAACTGTCGCAGCACTGACTGACAAGCGCAACAAAATTCACCTTCAGCCAAACTCATGAATAAACCTATACAACCTTGCCTCGCCATTTCTGAATTTTCATTGGACGCTCTGTAAATCTCTTCTCCCTTCCGTTTATGAGGCACCTACCAGCAGTTACTCTCCTTATTGCCCTTCTTCAGGCTCCAAGACCACATGTTTCTCCGACCCTGACTGCCTCAATCTTTTCTTATCAGTGGTCTCTTCGTTGATACTAGCTTGTCATTACTATTTGGAAGCTGTTTGGTAGTTACCCGCCTTCCTGTCGTCAAGGTAGCCTTGAAAACCACCTCTTAAATCAGTGTTCCTTCCAACATGACCTAAAGCCCACCTCATCCCGGACACCCGGCTCACTCACGGACTGCGGCAGTGACACTTCACTTTAAAAATGTAAAATGTAAGCATGTGAAATCGTTGGACTTCCCTCTTGAGATGCTTCAAATCTGCTGTACACCGGGTGAACTATTCCAAGCCGATATCAGACCAAGTTTTAGAGTTCCATTGAGAAAACAGATTTTGAGGCTACGCGGAAGGTCTTGGTTCATGGGCAATCCTAGCCAGTGCCTGGGCACAGATTATATTTATATAGAAGGTACACCCCGCAAAATGAGGGCACCCTTTGTTCAATGTTTATTTTATCACATTTTACCAACGCTTTTTGGATCGATTGTACATGACAGATGGTGTGTCATAATGCATTGCTCTTCCTTTGTTTATTAATAACAAATATTCTAACCAAAAGTATACACACACACAGACACACACGGATATTTACTAAAAACGAAATACTATAAAAGTGAGGTTATGGTTAAGACTGCTTATAATGCATTAAGGTATACATTTTTTAAACTCTCAAATTGGCTAAACATCACAGTTAAAGTGAGGTTATTGTTTCAAAACAAAACCTATAAAGCACTGGAATTTGCCAGTTCTGGGTAGCTCTGCATCCATGTGTCACAATGCAAATCCTAGCTTGCACATCAAATGAAATATTAATAATATCACCCTTGAGGTTACATTTGCAGTTAGAAAAGGCATAAATCATTTTACAGATCAGATTACACATCATGTTCCCATTAGCACTATTGATATGATGCCATGAATATAGTATTGTCTATTGGATTGAGTATTATTTAATGATGCTGTGTACGTAACTGTTGTTACTTATTGATATATATATATATATATATATATATATATATACCCTTTATATCCTTAACACTGCACTTCAAATTGTAACCTTATGCCTTTAACCCTATGACCCTAACCTCCAATCTCCTCATATAATTAACACATTTTCTTTAACAGTATCATATAGCAGTAGAGGACCCCAGAGACTTTTGAGGCGCTTAAATAAATAACCACAGCAAACTGTACTTTGCAAGAATAAAGAAGAACAAGAAAGCAGGATGAGTAAGAACGTAGTGCAAAAGAACAGTTATTGGGTTTGTTTAGAAATAGAGAGTAAAGCTTTCCCTTTGTGCAGAAGTGGGCAGAGTAAATGTGCCTTTAAACAACCTTGAAAGCAAGCAGAGAGGCGTGGATCCTGAGTACAAAGGAAGATGTGCATGAAATTGCTGCAAGACTACTTGAGCTGCTAAATACATCCTGTCCCTGAAATACCTTTGCTGCTGGGACATTGTGTCTTACTCGAGCAAAGAATTCACTCAAATAAGTCAACATTTCGTACAGATAATATTATGCTATCAGTATTGCATAGCGCACTTGGACCCCTCCCATATGGTTCTGGGTTTTTTATCGACTGGTTTTCTTTCGTGTGTTGGACTGAATTTGGTTAGTGAAGGCAGATTTATTTAAAGTGCTACTTAATAATGCTTCACGTGCTACGTACTTTAAGATAAACTAACTGTCGCCCAGTTCTGTTGTTCAGTATTAAGAATGCTGGAACATATAGGCCCATATTTATACTGTAAACGTTTGCTGCGGGGTTTATAAAGAGCGCAACATTTTTGTGGGCCCGGGTTTAACCTGAATGCCACACTTTTTTAAATCTTTTTAAAGTGAACATATCCAAGCAGCCCTTCAAGAGATCATGCAGTGAAAACAAGACAAACATATTCGTCCAATCTTGCATCACCAACAATAGGATTCTAGAATGTCACTGTCTGAAGACATCTGTTTGGATTTTAAGACCAAGCGTGACATCATTCACTATATGGTCCCTTTAAGTGATTTAGAATGTTATATTATGTAGTGCACGGATTAGTACTTGGAAGAGATCCACTGTGCAGGCTTTTGGAAGCTTTTTTTAAAAGTTTAATAAGCTTTATTTGACAAAAAGTACAACATACAACATATGGCAAAAACCATAACAATAGTAAGAATAATCAATATATGAGGCATAAATATGCCATAAAACAAAGTAGAAAGCCGTTTACAATTTTGGAATTATAAGGAAAAAAGGGGGGAGGGAAGAGGAAGGGGGGAAAATAAAATAAAATATACTCTACAGCTGAGGATCAAATATCAATAAATATACATCAAGATCAAATGGAATACAGTAATGAATATTTTAAAAGAGAAAAAAGGCAAAGAAATAGAAAAAGAAAATCATGGAGGCTGGAAATTTTCAGAACGAATACGTGATGACTGAGTAATAGAAATCTTATTTAAATAAACAGTTAGTGATACCCAAATGTATCTCTGTTTCTCTGTGGGTTATGACAGGTTGCGAAAGCAATATCCAATCTGTGATAATGGCATAGAGTGTTCCACCAAGATTTGATTGAGAGTTTGTTTGAACATTTCCAATTAAGTGTAATCTGCTGAAAGGCTAACATGAGGTCAAACAACCCTCGTTCATGAGACATTAACCCAAGTGATTCTGATAAACTTCCCGTGAAGAAAAGAATATGTGATAAAGGAGTGTGAAGATTAAAAATAATCGAAATTCTAGACCAAATTTGTGACCAAAAAGAGGCTACGTGAGGACATAGAAAAAAGGAGGTGATATAGATCAGCCAATGAGTGATCGCAAGACCAGCAGGACTTATTATCAGAGTGTGTAAAATTGGCAACGGAGAGAGGAGTAAAAAATAATCTGTGAGTGTGATATAGGAAAAACATAGACTGAATAGTAGATGCAGATCTAGAAATTTTTAACGGTCTGGTCCAGATCTTGCTCCAGAAATCAATCCTCCATTCATAACCCAAGTCCATCTCCCACGCACGCTCCACCTTAGTCTTGACTCGTTCCTGATCAACAGTGTTAAAAAATTTATATATGAGAGAGGCTTTTGGAGACAACGACAAGATTTTTATAAGCGGATCTTGCATAGAAGGGAAGAGAATAAAAAATTTCCAAAATTGTTTCCATCAGTAATAAAAATTTACGCAAAAACGAACGTGGACACTGAAAAGTGGTTTGGAACTGGGGGAAAGAACAAGGAGAAAGACCATCAAACATGTCTTGAACCCAGATGATATCCTTGGATCTCCAAGAGCTCCAAAACAAGGGTCTATTGTTAATGAGGAGAAGGCGATTGTGCCAAAGAGGAGAACATAAAAATGCGTTCCTAGAGATAGTCTTTGGCTGACAATGAGGTTGTAACAAGGAGCAAGTATGTTTAAATAGTGGAAGAGACGTGAGACTAGTTTTGGCAGTAAAAGCGAGAATCTCTGGGATAGAGAAAGGGGAGAAAAGGCAGCGCTCAATATTAACCCATAAAGGAATAAGAGAGGAGATGCCTGTATTAAGCCAGTAAGAAGCCTGCCTGAGGCAAAAAGCTTTATGATACAATCTAAAGTTTGGGAAATTCACACCACCAGTAGATTTACATTTTCTGAGATGAGATAAAGAAATTCTGGATTTTTACTATTCCATAAAAATTTAGAAAGAAGAGAGTCTAGTTTTTGAAGTAAAAGAGGGGATATGAACTGGGAGCATTGAAAGTATATATAACAATATAGGAGTGACCATCATCTTGATAGAATCCAGGCGTCCCCACCAGGAAAGGAAGAGGGGACTCCAGGAGGAAAGAAGTTCCCCTCGGATTTCCGTGCCACCCTTTGGCCTCCTGAATTCCCTGTGCCTGCTTCTGTGGGAAAACCAGCAAAGAACCTGGGTATCTGGTTTGATGAGAGTCTATCCTTCTCATACCACATCAATAGCCTAGTAGGAGGCTGCTTTGGCATTTTAAAGACTCTAAGAAAATTCTTTCCCCTCCTCCCGCTGACAGCACGCAAAACAGTCACCTGCACTCTCATTCTGTCTAGACTCGACTATGCCAACGCATTGTACGTGGGTATACCTGGATATTCGCTCCAACGGCTCCAGGTCATTCAGAATGCAGCAGCTAGGCTTCTGCTGGACATCCCCTCACGGGAAAGTGCGCGACCTCACCTATACTCACTACACTGGCTGCCGGTAGCGGATCGTGTGAAATTTAAATCCTTGACTCTCGCCCATCGGGCTCTTCATGGTAGTGGACCCTTATACCTCCAAAAACGGCTCTCCTTTTATACCCCATCTAGACAGTTGCGGTCAATGTCTCTTCATCTGGCACAGGTCCCTAGATTTAAACTTCACAGACTTGGAGGTAGATCCTGGTCTAGAAAGGCGGCAGACGCCTGGAATGCTCTCCCACTGGCACTTCGTTCCATTTCTGACACTGCATTTTTCAAGAAGAAATTAAAGACTTTTCTCTTCGCCTAACTGAGCACTGTTTCCCTTGGGTTCTGCTCGCGCCGGGACACTCTCGAGTATCCGTGCACGCTACAAGTTAAAATAACATAACATAACAAGTTTGGAAACCCGATCAAGAATTTCTTTCATATTAATTGTGGTTAAGTCCGAAATAGAGTTGGTAAACCATATGCCTAGGTATTTAATTTTAGAACTATTCCAACGGAAACCCGTTAGGTCAAAATGAAGTTTAGAACAACATTTTGGTATGGGTAGAATTTCTGTTTTGTCAGAATTAATTTTGTAGCCTGATACTGCTGAGAAGTCTGAAATTTCTTGTAATAAAGGGGGAAGAGAGGATTCCGGATTTGATATAAAAAGTAAAATATCATCTGCATATGCAGAAAGCTTCAAGTTTTGATCTCCATATAGAAACCCAGAAATGGAAGAGTTATGACGAATGTGAGACAAAAAAGGTTCAAGGGATAAAATAAAAAGGAGAGGAGATAAGGGACAACCCTGACGGACACCACGATGAAGCGAAAAACTATTTGAAATAAGACCATTGACTATAGTAGAGGCACTGGGTTTAGTATAAAGTAATGATACCAGGGAAATGAATTTAGGTCCAAAACCATGCCAACGGAGTGATTTAAATAGAAAAGACCAATCAACTCTATCGAAAGCCTTCTCCGCGTCAATAGAAATTGCAGCTAAGGGATAGGATAGAGTAGACGCTTTGTTTAGGACATTGAAGAATAACCGGGAATTATCAGAAGTTAGTCTGCCTTTGACAAAGCGACATTGCTCTGGGCCAATTAAATGAGGTAAGAATGATTCAAGACGTAGTGCTAACAATTTAGCGAAAATTTTATAATCCACGTTGATCAAGGATATAGGACAGTAATTTTTACAGAATTTCGGATCTTTACCTTCTTTATGAATGAGACAGATAGAGGCTTCTAGGAAAGTACCACTTGCTGCACCAGTAGTACAGAAATGCTGAAAGAGATTAAAGAGTTTTGGAAGTAAGAGATTAGAAAAATGTAAATAAAATTCTCCGGAAAAACCATCGGGCCGGGGAATGTATTTTTCTTAAGTGAATTTAGAGAATTGGTAATCTCTTGAAGCGAAATATCCAAATCTAGGGAATCAAAATCCAAATCTGAAGATGGAGAGGGAGAAACACTACTAAGATAAGAGTCGATAAGGGGATCGATGCTGGTGACTCCGGAGTATATAAGTTTTCATAAAAGATGCAAATTCAACCAGAATGTCATGGTTTTTAAAAAGATGTTTCCCATCTGCTGACTGGATAGAATCTATCAGAGTCCTCTCTTGCTTGGACTTAAGGTAGTTAGCTAAAAGTGATCCTACTTTATTACGACCACCACAGTACCGGGCACTGCTACGAAGTAAAATAGAGGAAGTATTGTCTGTAGAGATCTTATTGAACTCCAGCTTTGCCCGAACAAGCTGCTGCAGAGTGGAATCTGATGAGGAAGTATAAAATTGAAGTTCCAATTGTTTGATATTATCCAGTAGGGCTTTGTGTTGAGTAAGAGTATGTTTCTTTTTCCTAGAAACAAAATCAATGATAAAGCCCCGGGCAGCAGCTTTGAAAGAGTCCCATACCACGGTAGGAGAAATAGATGGGTCCTCATTAAAAGAAAATAATTCTTCCACAAAAGAAGCAAAGGAAGAGGAAAATACTGGGTCTTGTAAAAGGAAGTTGTTAAATCTCCATCTACAGGATCTGGGTTACGAAGGGAGCAAATCAAAATCAGCAATCACCGGAGCATGATCAGAAATCAAAATAGGTTCAATTGAGGATGAAATGAGATTTTGAGCCAAAGGTTTTGACAGAAAAAGATAATCTAATCGGGTTAAGGAGCCATGTGGGGGGGAGAAAAAAGAAAATTCTGTTTGGTCTGGGTTACACAGTCTCCAAGCATCTACGAGATGTGTCTGTGTGATGGTACTATGAAATTGCTTGTGTGCTTTGTGTGGGGTAAAGCATACCTGGGACTTTCGATCAATAAAGGGGTCCATGATCTGGTTACAATCACCACCGAGGATAAAAAATTCATCTTTGTGTTGCAAGCATTTATTGGTAATAGAAGGCCAGAAAGCATAATCTGGTTGAGTTGGGCCATAAATATTGAAGACAGTTAGAGAGATCTTATCATCAATAAGAAGTTTAACTAATATCCATCTACCATCTGTGTCAGTTTCTTGTGAGACAACAGAACATTTCAATTTTTATGGCATAAAATAATGACACCATTCTTTTTGTAGTAGCGGGAGAAACAAGAACTGAACCAACCCAATTGTGTTTGAGTTTAAGAGCTTCAGCCTCTGACGAGTGAGTTTCCTGTAATAAAACTAAGTCAGGGTTATAGGAGGCTAAATGTGATAAAATTCTTTGCCTTTTTATAGGGTTAATAAAACCTTTTACATTCCAAGTAACAACTCTGAATGAAAGAAAATGTCAATAAATATGGAACAAGAGAACCAACCACAATAAAAAGGTGTAGAAAAAGTAGGTAGAGTAAAAGAGAGAGAGAAAGATAGAGAAAAAGCCATAGAGAAAGGAAGAGGGAAAAAGGGAAGGAAAAGAGAAGTATGAGTAAGAAGAGACAGTACATGTCAAATGACGACTGCAATACGTACCTTCACAGGGAAACACAAGGGAAAAATGGGAGGCGTCAACGGACAACAGGGAAGGCACACCCAACAAAGGGCAACAAACCACACCAGGACGTCAATGAAAATATATATATCGGAGCGGGAACATAAGGTAGGTACAAAAGATGGGAACCAATGAGCCTGTAAGTAGAAAAAAAATCGAAAGGTTATGCATACGAAAACAGAGTAGTGAAGTTAAATAACCTGTTACAGTGAAAACAGAATCAATATAAACATTACATAGGAACCATTAAAAGTCAAGTATTAGGAGGAGGACCTGCGATCTCCATCAAGGATGCAGAATGAGAATGAATGAAGTTTCTGAGTTCCACAGGATCTTCAAATGTAGAGGTTTTATTAAAAAAGGTGACCTTAAATAAGCACGGGTGAAATAAGCCATATCGAGCACCCATAGAACGAAGAGTGGGGCGAAGGTCCAGGAATTCCTTTCGACGTTTGGCGGTGACTGAGGAGACGTCTTGAGAAATTAACAGTCTTGTACCCTGCCAATTAAGTTGCTTCTTGCATTTAGCTGCATTGAGAACCTGTAGCAAATCTGTAAATTGTAGGAATAAGAAGATTACACCACGAGGTTTGGAGGGAGCAGAAGAGGAAGACAAGCGTGGACCCAGTCTATGTGCTCGTTGGATATTTAATTTGGTTGAAGTAGGAAGGTCCAAGAGCTTTGGAAGATAAGTGGTGAAGAACGTGACCGGATCATCACCCTCAAGACCTTCAGGAAGACCATATAAGCGAAGGTTATTACGACGATTTCTGTTTTCAAGATCGTCAGTCAATCTCCTTAGTTGTAGGACCTCTTTTTCCAACGAAGAAATTCTGGAGGAAGAGTCTTGTACATTGCTGATTTGTTGTTCCACCACCGAAAGGCTTGAATCTAAGGACGACCACTTGTTATCCAGAGTCTGCAAGCGAGAGTTTGTTTCTTCCACAAAAGGTTTGAGAGCACAAATTTCCTCCAGAACAATGTCCAAAGAGACCGAAGATATAGATTTTGGAGGAGAAGGAGGGTCATGTTTAATTCTCTTAATGGTAGTCAAAGGCACTTGCGATTTAGAAGCCATAGTCCACAGAGCTGTGGGGCGAGGGTGCGCCGCTTGTGGTAAGTCCTCAGAAGGCTGAGAGGAATTATTGGGAGCTGCAGAGTATACAGGATAAGACACCAATTCACTGGATTTGCATTTTTGGGAGGAGTGCAGTAACTTTTTACTCCTTCCCATGGAATAGTATATCTAGGAAACAAGAAAAAGGGTCTGTCCAATGACGTACCAACAGTTTGACAAGAATCCCTCCACAGAAGAGCAGAAAATAAAGTAAACACCTGGACCTCCCAATATATGAAAAAACACCACAGCTGAAGATAATGCAGTATGAAAAACAAAAATGTGTAATAAGAGGCAGTTCCAAAATATTATAATAGAGTTTTGAGCAGAAATCAGGAAAAACGAAATTCAAAATGGCTGCCTCTAAATGGCTGAAAACATCACCTGAAGAGAACTGGTCTTAGTCCCAAAGTATGTTGAAAGAAAAAGGTATCCTCCTGTAGAGAAAGCCTTCCGATTCAAGAAACTGCTTTTTCCATGTTAGGAGCGGCGAAAAAACCGCTGTAATTCGAACCGCGATGTCCGATGCGGCGCGGAGCTCCGATGCTAGGCGGCCATCTTAGGTCGCGGTGCGCGTGACTCCTTTTGGAAGCTTTTTATAGCCTGTTTTGACAGCACAGCTCTAGCCAGGCAATTATGGGAGAATCACTAGAGAGGGGCTTTGGCTCTGCCCACATATTGGGAGACAGGAGTGCATGTTTTAACTGGGCAGACATTGTGTGCTTCCACAAAAAAGTGCTTGCCCTCCAGGCAGCTGTGATGGTTTTATTTATTTATTCAGATAGCTGAGCTGGAACTTTTTAGAGCACACACATGACATTGTAATGTTTTAAAAGTGTCTCAGATAACTTAATAAATTATGGTGTTTGTCTTTCTCTAGCAGCAGTACAGAAGGGAGGAGGGAAGTCATTAATGTACATGGATTTTTAGGTCAGACTTGACAGTGCACCTGTCACCTCACCTTTTAACCTGCACCAATATTATTGTACAGTTCTTTGCTGGGTAGTGGCTCAGTGGACGAATGCGTCCACTGCAGGGGCCTGTGTTCATTCTCATGGTCACAGGTTTAAATACCGGTGGATCCACTCAGCTTTTCATCCATCTGAGGTCGATAAAATGAGTATCATTGAGTTGGATAACAACAAAACATCTGTTATTCAGCACCAAATGCCTATGGGTGAACTTGCGCCTTACAAATACATATGTAATATTATGTTTGCTTCCACACAAATATATAGTCATCCCCATGCTATTTACATGTACTGCTTCACATTACTATACAACATTCCTTTAGAGCCAGACCTATTTGCCAATGGTTATTTGCCTTTTCTTGCTGCATAATTTATTTCAGTTGTTGCATTTTTTCGTTCAGGATTTTGAAGGTCTTGTGAGCACTACCTTGCATTGGTCTAATTGTGCCATCACTAAAAATCCCACCAGTTCCACGTGAGGAAGTAACAAGAGGCTCTTTCGGAGTAAGGCAAGTTGATCCCCTTGTGCCCTTGACCATAGTATTGGTTTGGATTGAGAAGAACAATGTCAAAAGAACTCTGAGATTTTATTCCTTTGTAGTTGCCGGTTTTCGGCTACCCAGACTCTGTGGCCATTCAAAGAAGATAGACTTGTGGTCTATTTGCCCAAATGCAACAATCTCAGTTTTTGCTCCATTTAATGAAAGGACTTTTTCTTGCATCTAAACGAGATTTAAATAGTTTCTAATTTCATAATGGGCTGCCTGGGATTTGTCCAGTCAAAAGTGCATTTGTGTGTCTTTGACATACATTTGAAAGAGTGACATGTGTTGTGCTAAGACCTTCACAAGTGGACAGATGTGCAGGTTAAACAATAAGGGCAATAAAAGTGAGTCTTGCAGTACTCCATACAACACTTTTCGAACCGATGATTTTACTGACCCGGTTTGTACTTGCTAGCTGTGACCATGGAAAAAGGGCCGGATCTAGACTAAAACTCTCCCGATGATCCCTGCCCAATCCTGTTGGCTACTCCGTAACTTTGTATGATCAATTGCATCATAGGTAGCTCAGAGTCTGAGTGTTGTAAAGAAAGATTGTGGGTATGCATTCATTGAAGTAAGGATTTAGTCTCTGATACTGGTCAGTGCAATTTCAGTGAGTCTGGAGGGCCTGAATCTCAATTGATGATCATGTAGAAGCTGATTTAGTTTCACACAGTTTTGTGGTTGACTTTATTTCTTTTTCAAGGATGTTCATGTATGTTGCTCATCGAAAGGCAGGTTTGCATTAGGTGGTAGTTGGCCAAGATCTTTGGGCCTGCCATTGTTGTCATTAGTAAGGGTGTGAAAATGGCCTGGTGGAGTGTTTTAGGGTGGGACCTTCTATGAGTGATGAGTTTATTGCATTTGTGTTGTCCAGAAAAGTAGCTAATAATTGTTTCAAGCATGGTTCCCACATGTTAGAGATTTTGGTTTTTAACACTAGCCTCAATAACGTCTCCTCCTTAGGTTTAAATTCCGTGTGTACCACTCAAAGAGCAAGTGGAGAATGGAGGGGAAGGGGTTTCTGAATTTTATGGCCTATCGAATTTTCGAGATTTTAGATTCAAAGAATGATGAGAGGTCATTGCAGTACTACAAAAATGTACATTGAGAATTGAATTATTCACGGCTTGCCGAATGGCCAACTTGTATTTCGGTCTCTATTCGATAGGCATTTGGATTAGAGGTGGGCTTAACTCATTTAATTTGCTCAATTACAGCATAATTACGTGAGATTAAGCAAAATTACTCAAGTAGAGTAACCCAGCAATTACCACTATTTTTTTAGCCCCAAATTTACCCAAGGATGCATTTTTTTGCTAAGAAAATACAGCTAAATGCAACACAGTAGGAAAAGCTGCAGCCACCACCTGCTCGCGCTCTGTTTCTGTGCTCTCATGGTAGGCATTTTTGCCCTAAACTACTCTGAATTATGCAAACAAATTTCAGTAATTTCGCGTCACAAGAGTAGCGTGAAATTACTGAAATTGGTCTGACTAAACTAGCTAGGTAAAATTGCACCCAGGCCTCGTTTGGATGAGGATATGAATATTTTGGTTATCGATACTGCGTAGGAAGGACTGGCTTAGAGACCTTGTGTATTGCAACAATGCACAAGACAAATATACCACACTGCTACCCTGCACTTCGCAACCCAAACATATATGGTCCCGCTTCGCACATACCTGGTAGGGGTAAACATTGCAGACATGAATAGGGTGGAAGGAGGGAATAAATAGAATGAGGGCGAGTTGGCTGGGAATCGATGACTGAGCACAGTGCTTCTGCTGTATCGTGATGTGCATGTAAAATATAACTTGCAAAGTGTAAGACAACCGATGGTTATCCAGTGATGCTACTGAAACATGCCTTGTCATAGAGCAAGACCATTCCAACAGGGGGGTGGAGATAAGGCCTGCTGTAGATCTGAACCGTTAACTATGGGCAGGGCCACTGGAATTAGGCACTTGTGCTATCGCAGCGTTTTTCACATAATTGTTGTTTTGCCGCATTTGCCATATAATCCACCATCTGCTGAATAATCTGCAGATTTTAACAAAGAAATAGTTTCTAGCTCAAATAGTTCAAAAGTTGCTGAAAGCACCGCAACATGTGTTGCCACCCAGCGGAAGGCCGTTTGCAAAGCTTGACTGGTCACCATTCTGTTGCTTATTGTTATATTTGATCGTTAAACTGGAACTAATGAGGTGCAACCAATGCCCAGACTGTGTTAACAAATGCAAAAATACTATCATAAAAAATGCCTCATTGCGCAACATATTGTGGCTTCTTTTGCCACATAAATTACTCAACCCTGCCGCATAATTTGGTCCTCTGCTGCTGCATAATTCCAATGACCCCGACTATAGACCATGAATATGTGAGAGCAGAATGTCAATTTCTGAAATCAGTTTGTGTTAGTCCTTGTGGAAAGTCCATATAGCAATTTAATGCGTTACCAATGTACATGAGAACTGTTACACTTCGGAATGTCAATAAAAAAGCATTTCTATTGGAACTAGTTGCTTGCAATTGGGCCTCTAGAGAAACTGCTATACAGAGATTACTATGGAGAAATATTAATTCCAATTGAAGCTAGATTTTGGTGTCAACTGGTTTGAATAAGCATTTTTATTTAACTTTTACCTGGTGGGCTTCGACTCTTATGGCCCTGAAACCTGACAGAGTCTGAAACCTGACAGATGGGCACCAACCTTATGCACTGGAACCGACGGGCGCGATAAGGGCCAATGGCAGAGGAGTAGAAAGAGGACAGGCATACGAGAGAACACAGATACAGCAACAGTGAGAGGGGTGTTCAGGGCCGAACGTTTCCCCTACAGGCTGGAATGGTGGGGGCCGGTTTTGCAGCAGTGGGGGCCAGTTTTGTTACAGGGTCCTGGTTTTGCAGTAGTACTGCAATAGCGGCCCCCAGTAACAAAAGCAGCATCCTAGCGTTTCCAGCCTACCGGTGCCAGGCAGTACTTCACTAGGAGCTGGTCAAAAGAAATTGCCAGGGCTGCTTTGCATTTCCAGTCCAGCCTTGGGCATGTTAGAGAGGGGGACAAGTGCATGGTCACACAACAGATAGTAATGTAGTCACAGGAGAAGGGAGTGGAAGAGTCAGCTAGTTTCCAAACAGTAACAGGAGGTGGGATAAAGAAGCGTTCATTTGGTAGGGCCGGCCTACAGTTATGCCGAGGGAAGAAAGGGGGCTAGAAAGCATTGTCTGCTGGGGAGATGTGCTAAAAGGAGCATTACCGTGAAGAACAAGCTTTTGCAATGCAATAGATCTCGCATTTGTGAAAGTTTAAACTATTGGCATTGTAAATGACAATGCATTTTATTTATCTGTTTTGATAATTATCACATAAATAAAAGGCATAGCCATTTACAATGCCAATAGCTCAAACTCTTGTAAATGAGAGACCCATTTCATTTCAAAGAAGCAGCCACCATTGTCCCGGGCTGCTTCGAAAGTGAAAGCTCGCCTGGAGCGCTGAATGTTGCTGGATAGCAGGTCGTGCCTGCAGTAGGAGAAACTCGTTAAAGAAAATAGTGCTTACAGACTAAATAAGACATACCCTGTAACAACAGAAGTAAAAGGGCTAGTCCTCATGGGAGGTTACAAATGAAGACAAGGCGGTACTAAGGAGGACTAACTAGCCTATTAAAGAATCAGAAGCCAGCATTTACGAAGGACAATGACAGCAGCCAATGAAAAATATGGGCGGAGTGTGGGCGAAGCTTCAAGTCCATACTCTAATACAGCATGCCTCGCAGAGCAGTGCATGCGCTGCCCAGGCTCGACCTAATAAATCAAGCTGGGGAGAAGACCAGGGTGTGAAAGGTGGGTAATGGGGCAGAGAAGCACAGGGAGGGGGCAGACATGACATAGTGCAGGACAGTCCGTCTGAGATTACCAAGGTTTAGAGGTTCACAGTAGCATGGTGGGGGATTGGTAGGAATGAGGGGGAACAGAATGGACGAAACACAGTGACCTGGGGAGGTGTGGTGGGAGGAAGATGCCATACTGCACAGTTGCCTAGTTCATAGAGTACTGGGCTTGAGGATCATGGCCACCATTATTTTAGAGGAGGCATCTTATTTCTTGGGAACTAGACTCAGTTGTGACACGTTATGTCTTTTTCGATTTATTTTGCCAGCCTTTCTCTCACTGAATTTAAGACTTCTGGAAAGGCTTGTCTCGTCACTTGGTACTTTCTAGGCACTGTGGAAACCCTCCCAGGACCATGGCCGAAACAACTGTACTTGTCCCAGTTTAGGAAACTCTTTTACAGAATGGGACAGTTTCTCAACTGCAGTGGAGAAGGGAAGTTCCCTCCCTGTCCCCAGCGTGGGATACTTTGAAGACTTATTGGTCGCTGTGTTATGTTTATCAGAGAAGTGAGCCCTGTGATCTACACTTAGATTGGCATTTCTGCGGACAGAAGAAGGGTACTGTTGGCCAAGGCAGACATAAAACCAGGATTCGAGCTACTGTCAGCGCATGCATTATTATCTATTACTATGATAAATGTTTGCTGATTGGTTGTGCCATATTATGCACAGAGTCTGAGGGATCCCGGTCATTTCTTGAATGAAGATGTTAATGGAAGGGCTTCCTGGAAGGGGTCGTACACTATCGGCGTGACTCTCTGTTTGGTGGTGGGCCAACAACAAGCGAATGCAGTGATCTGGTGGCCGCGTTCATGAGAATAACAGGTAGAGTGTGCCTTTGGCTGGCAAGCAATATGGCTAGAGGTCCGACAATGTGCGCGTCTTGATCATTGAATCAGACACCGCAAAGCAGGGATCCACGTAGTCAGTCAACAAGGTGGAAGGTTTAAGGGAGTTGGTGAAGCGCTGCCTTTTCCGTAAAATGGTTCCACTGGCACAAATGCTATTGCTGTTGGCCCCGCTGAACTTTGCTACAAGGCTGATTGCCAGCAGAATGTCTCAAGCGACAGTGGTACTTGTGCAGAAATATCACTTTACAAGGCTTGGCAAAGGATAAAGGATTAATAGAATTTGGGAAGAGTTCCAGAGGGATTTCAACAAGGTTTCATTATGGGGAGGAATAAAAGTGAGCAGTTCAATGCTGCAATTTTACACTGATGCAAACAGCAGCTTGGGGTATGGAGCGCGATGAAGGGAACAGGCTGGCGCATTGTGAAATGGCGGAGAAGTGTCATCTGAGGGAAGCATCAATCTTTCGTTTGGGCATTAGCGCAACTTTTTGAGTTCAATAAAAATAGATATGCTTTGCACACTTACAAGGGGTATAATAAGTCAGCTCTGTTCATCTACTGGCCTGCTGTGGTGTCATTCACATTTTGCGTCTGCCCACCACAGTATACAGCATAGGGCACAGAGTCAGCCCACTTCAGCCATTGGCTTACCTGTGAGTGACAGCATTTTTCCATTGTACAATACACCCATCCGCAAAATAAGTAGCCCCTTCAATGCCAAGTACTAGAGGTGCAATGAGTGCTTTCACAGTGCTTTTTTGTGTACAGTGCAAGTCTTCATACAAAAAAAATCACAAAGAAAATAAGCACTGGCAAAGCCAAACAGTCAAAGTCTAGAGGTTAGGAGCCAAAGGTAAAAGATCATGAGTTGCCCCCAGCCCTGGTGTGGTTAAAGGCTGGCGTTGGAGCCAGTAGTGGGGGCATAGTGATATTGTGTACCCATCACCAACTGGGAAGAAGAACTGCTTTGTGTCCATGGTTTCAGAGCCCAGGACAATTTTCTGCAGGCCACCAGCCCAGGTGACTAGGTATATAACGTGCACTCTAACAGACCGGGGGAGAAAGGTTCCCCATAACTATTTTCCTCGCCTGCCACTTTAATAATCATATGGACTGTTTGCAATCTCTCTAAATCCAAGCTAATGGATTTCCTTGCTTATTGACTTGCTGCAGTTTTTTATGTCTCCTGATTATTGTGTCTGTGCATGATGGGTATGTAAATCTACATGTAAAAGAAAAGCAGCTTGGACAACGGATTGTGCTCCTTCCTCCACAATACTACTCCAGGGAGGATGCCTCACCAAGGGGACCTTGCCACAGGGAGGCTGGGCGTGTTGACCAGGTAACCAGCCCCATCCCTGTCGGAGTACCAGCGTAACGTCACTGCGGTGCGCAATTGCACGTGATACTCTGAGACAGATTTTCGTGTACTGGTGGCTTGCTGGTTGGTGCCGGCTGAGTAGGATTTGGAAATGTCTAGGAAAAGGGGTACAATCAGTGCTTTAAATGGGCCGGTACTGTCCGGTACGGAGTACCGGCACTTTTTTATTTTGAGAGGGAGAGTACCGGCAATTCTCAAGAGAAATGCTATACTTTTAATTGGCGAGTACCAGCACTTCTCGGAAACAAGCAGGTACTCTGGTACAGAGTACCTACACTTCTATTTTTCCATTTCAAGCACTGGGTACAATGGCCATGGTATGAGAAGGAGCTTCTGCCCCTGACTATCCCTTACCCTAATTGTCCTCCATGCAAGTGTGAGCAATTATAAGAAAAATATCAAAGTCAAGCACACAGCCCATGCTGCTTGAATAAGTGCAAGAAGTCTGAGTCGTGTGAACTGCAGGGCGTGGCCACCTTTTAGCCAGTGCAGCACAATAAGCTTTCTTCTGGAAATGCTTCAGCCGTCGGGTGGTTAATGGAAACTCCAGGAATGTTACAGCAATCAATCACCTTAGATTGTCAGAGTCTGACAAATAACAGCAAAGCTTGCGTGCAGTGGAAGCCAAGCCTCCCTGTTAACATTCCTTCGTGTTTTTGACTCCCTCTGAAAGAGTAATTTGGGAGTTCAGTGTCTTTTGAAATACCACAGGAAACCCTGGGGCATATTATCAAGAACGGCGTTAAAATTATCGCCGGTTTAGCGGCAGAAAACTGCTGCTAAAGCGGCGATAATGGGCTTGATAATATGCCCTTGAGAACTCAATAGAAGCCCATGTTCTGCTGTGATCCTGGGCTTCTATTGGAATTCTCAAGAGCATATTATCAAGCCCATTATCGCCGCTTTAGCGGCAGTTTCCTGCTGCTAAAGCGGCGATAATTTTAACGCCGTTCTTACTAATATGCCCATGTATATTTATGTCTGCTACGCAAAACACCCCCAAACACGACTCTGTAAAATAGCTCTTGTGTGGTGCACCGGGAGCCCCATGCTGTCTGTGAAGGTTGCATCGAAGCCCTGAGCCCTACATACCCTTCTGTTCCCCCCTGAGTTGAGAAGCATTGCCTTGTACAGGTCCCTGCCATGAGGGGGCATGGTAGTTGAAGTTCCGAAGCAGCCTAAACTCCTTCCCACTGCCATCCTACTGCAAGCCACCTGACAGCCACCGCTGACAAAGACCTGATGACCAGTCCC
Organism: Calotriton arnoldi; assembly: GCA_963921515.1. NCBI lineage: Eukaryota > Metazoa > Chordata > Amphibia > Caudata > Salamandridae > Calotriton > Calotriton arnoldi. The sequence goes on from CAWUFW010000902.1 coordinate 520,978, forward strand.
ATGATAACAAAAAACAAGCATTTGCAATGCAATAGGTCTCGCATTTACGCGAGTTTGACCTATTGGCATTGTAAATGACAATGCCTTTTATTTATGTGTTTGTTTTTAAAACATAAATAAAAGGCATTGTCATTTGCAATGCTAATAGCTTAAACTCCCACAAATGTGAGACCTATTGCATTGCAAATGCTTGTGTTATTAAAGCTGCCTTTCTTTTTCAAATCAAACCCCCAATTTATTTTGCCGCTGTAAGAGGCAAAAATATGGTGCCTTTTAGTAAAATGTAAAAGTTCCATAATACTGCGTCAGATATACTGGAAGGGCTGGGACAGGATCAATGGCTGAAGAAGTCCTGCTTTACGTGCAGCTGACTACTACTGCCATATTTGATTTTTATAACATTTGCCGAAAAACGAGAAATTTCAAGATAAAGCATATGTAACATCAGGCGTTTAATGGATGCGCCATAACTGTGTGAAATAAAACAGTAGAAAAAGTAAATAATCCAGTTTGTAGGGCCAAGAAGCTGTGAACAGCACATTGTTGGACTCGCGAACTCGAACACTCTCCCTCAAAAATGTTGGCAAGAGTAGCAGATGCCATGTTACTGTGTAGGAAAGACAGGAAGGGCTGGGACAGTGTCAGTGGCACGGCAAATCTTGCGCTACGTGCAACTGACTGCCACTGTAAAATACAGAAAATAGGGTGGCTTTTAACAAAATTAGGAGATACCATGATACTGTATTGAAAAGACTGGAAGGGCTAGGGCAGTGTTAGTGGCACTGCAAACCCCTGCTTTATGTGCAACTCACTGCCACTGTAAAAGGTAAAAAATATGGTGGCTTTTAGTAAAAGTAAAACATTTCATGTTACTGCGTCGGATATACTGGAAGGGCTGGGGCAATGTCAGTGGCACGGGAAGTCCTGCTTAACGTGCAGATCACTGCCATTGTAAAAAAAAATTAAATGGCGGCTTTTAAAAAAAAATGGAGATACCTTGCTACTGTATTGGAAAGACTGGAAGGGCTGGGACAGTGTCATTAGCACAGGAAGTCCTACTTCATGTGAAGGTAACTACCACTGGGCCAGTAGGCTCTTATAACCATTGCAACAACCCTTTAGCAAAAAGAGGAGATGCCACGTTATTGCATCTAAAAGGCTTGAAAATCTGGAACAGTGTCAATCAACAGTATGGCAACTCCTGCAACTAACTAACACTGGCCCAGTAGCCTTCGATAACTAATACGGTAAATGAGAGAGTTCATATATAAAGCGTATCTTAACATTCTATAATTCTGGCCAAATCACTATCTATCCATGCCTACCAAATAAACCTTTCCATGTTTAACATAAAGCGCACAGATACCTTCAGGTTGGCGCTGAGCATGTTTTTTTTGCGCACATCTGATGGAATCATGTTTAATTACATCATCCAAGATGAAAATCAACCTTCAACCAAGTTTAAAAAGTTCCCTTTAGTAATAGAAGAAAATAACACAGTATTACTTCTAAAAGGATGGAAGGTCTGGGGAAATGTCAGTAGCACAGCAAGTTCTGCTTCATATGCAACAAACTGCCACTCACCCAATGGGCCTTTTATAACTATTGGGGAAAGCTTTGTAGCAAAAAGGAGGCGATGCCACATTATTGCGTCTGAAAGGCTGAAAGTTCTGGGAGAATGTCAGTGGCACGGCAACTCCTGCTTCACAGACAACTAACTGCCATGGTCAAAAATATTTTTAGGTCTCGCCTGCTGCATAGGAAAGAGACCTCTTGAAATCGCTCCAGGTTTGCAGGCAAAAACGTGCACGCGTTGCATTGCTTTCAATGCAACGCGTGCACGTTTGGCGATTCCCTTGCGGGAGCGAGCGGCGCCATATGTTAGCAATTATTGCGCTCGCTCCTGCAAGGGAAACGCTGCCTGCTCTCGGCCGCACTGCCCCCCCCCACTTGCGCGAGGCGCGCGCGCTTGTTTACTCGTTGTTTTGATCATAACAAATAACTATCGAGGAATGCGGCAGTAGAAGGCAGGGTTTTCTTATTTAGAGAAATCTGAAGACACAGCATGCCTTAAAAACAAACCTCTTGAGTACATAACTCTCATTAAAATACATTTTATTAAAAGTCTGTTTAGGTGGAAAGAGGAATTGCTATCGCTCTTGCCCGAGGAATAAAAAGGACAGTTTTTGTTCCATAAAATAACGATTTTCATATTTGGATAAATGAGACAATATTTTGTTTGAAAATTTCTAATGGTAAATAAATTGGTCTTATCCACAGATGACATGGGACATGTTTTCCCTCATACAGAGGTGGATATGTAAAACATTTTCACTGGGAACCCACACTCTGCTCTTGGGGACCGTGGTGTGATATGGGCTAAGTTGGAGCCATGGTGAAACACAACCTGTAGCCTGCCAGAGTATAACATGCTAAGGTATTTGTAAAGTGCACGTTCACACCTGGGGTATCTTGGGACTGAAAACCAAGTGGTTATTGTGCACTCGTGCCTTGGCTGCACTATATGCCGTTGATGCAGGGAAGGGCTAGCTTTTCAAGTTCCTCGACCTCAGCTGGGAGGCTTCAATCGTAGGATTCTGTTCCTCTGTCTGTGGCTGTGTAAGTGTGTAGGTAATTCATGTAGAGTTTGCTGCCTAGCTGCAAAGCAATGGACCGCTGTACCTGGGGAAGGTGGTTATCGGAGAGGGGAATAGAGCAGAGGACCCCATCGCATGTGAGTGGCATCAAGTCAGTAAAAGTAGCAGGGGAGGGTGGCTGACAGTGGAGGTGGGTAGGGCATGTGTGCCTTCTTCAAAGGGGTGCTATGGCAAAGAGGTTACCTCGTCATGGCCTCCTGTTGGTTATTTCGATTTGCGTGTGTACTCTAATCGGATTCCCTTTTGGCTAACAATAGTCCACTTCATTAGTTTCCATGCTTGGGCAAGGCACTGTACAGTCAGTCACTTCTGGTATGGCTTATTTCTGTGGCTAAAGGGGAAAGATAGCAGCTACCTCGGTGTGCCCTCTGCATCACTTGCCCCTACCCGTGTACCGTAAATGCACGTATATATCTCTTCACCCCCCTGGTACTGCACTGCGGTGCTTTAGCCATCTAGTGGCGCTTTACACCATATGTTAAATATCTCCAGAAGACGTCACCTGTCGCAGCGGTAGCGTGATGGGTTGTACTGCCAACCGCCACTTTGCTTGATGCACTCAGGTTAGCGGCTCTGTGGGTCTCAGCAGCACTCATCCAGATCTTGTTAGTCCTGTTCCAGCTCGTGATAGACACGTGCTCTATCGAAGTTTAACAGGGTTTGGAAAGGAGAAGCAGGAACTGCAGTGCTGTGCGTTTTCTAAGAAAAGCCGCATTCCAGCACCTTGCAGGCTGTGTTTACGTTTTCCTTTCTCGGCGTCCTTCGAGCAACCCAAATGCAGTTTACTTCAGTTTGCATGTAAGAAACGTGCAGATTTGCTTGTTCAGTTTTATTTCTCAGTCGTTGTCTCCAATAGTATAAAAATAAAGGGGCATATCATCAACGGCCTTATCTCCGCTTTTTTGGCTTTAAAAGCCAGAAAAGCGGAGATAATGTTTTCGCCCTATTAACAAGAGGGTGCTAACATGCATAATCGCATGTTGGCACCCTTTTTCCCTACGCCTCCCTTTGCATCTCTAATGAGATGCAAAGTGGGCGTTCTTTCCCAAAATAACTGGAGAAATGTCGCTAACCGACATTTCTCCAATTATCAATGGGCACGCTAACAAGCATAGCGATAAGAAAAGTAGCGCTAACCACGGTTATCGCTACTTTCCTTACACCTGCTTTTAGTTTGACTTAGCCATGATATCCAATGGAAGGTGGATATCATGGTTAAGTATGCCCTGCCCTATCAACAACGTAGCGCCAAACGTTGTGCGATTATCGCTGGAATCCCAGCGATAATTGCACATTTGGCAGCTAACTCGGTTATTTTTATCGCTCTGGAGATAAGCGTCGCTGATAGCGCGCTATCTCCGCGATAAAAACAAGCGATAGCTGGCGATAATTATCCTAGCGCTAAGTGCGCTTAGCGATGATTATCGCCGGTTGTTGATGATATGCCCCAAAGTTCCTATAAGATCGACCGATGTATTGATGGGGGCTAGTGAACAGCATCTCATCGCTGTAGTATGAGTGTAAAGCTTCAGCTTTTGCATCGGTGCCAGCTTTAATTGCTTATTATTTTTACTTTCCCTACTGTTGGTGTTACGGTAATAACTCTTAAAATGTATTACAGTTTGAAAGCAAGCATAAGTGTGAAATTGCAACATTTTGTGTTGTGTAATTTCCTAGGGTCTACAAATCACACTGACCACCTTGAAGACTTTTAAATCTTTATATGTGATTAACTTTTTCATCCGAGTTTGAAAGATGTTTTTTTCTTCAAGGAACAATTATTCTCTCTGGATTTGTGCCTGGTGTCCTCTTTCGATAAAGGTTTTTAAGGAAATTGTTCCTTGGTGACTGGATGGCATAGTGTATAACATGGTGGTTATAGTGACCTAATGTCATCAGGGCCTCGCAGCTACTGAGCTTACTGAGTTACTGAGCTTACGTTTTTTGATGTGTTTTGTTATGTATATACTCTAGTAATGATATGTCCTTCCTACCCATCTCTGATTTGCCCCTACACATCTTCTCCTTCTTTTACTCGTTCTTTTATACCATTTAATGTAGTTTGGTCATTTTTCTTTAGCATTTTTTCCTCATTTTCCACATTTGTTACTACCTTCGCTCTCACACTATTAATCTGTTCATCTGTCCATTTTATCGCCGCTCGTAATGTTTCCCATTTAATACACCTGTCTCCTTTCCTTTGTGCCTGCTCATCACTGCTTTTCACTCGACCATCTCCCCATATACTCTACTTATATCCCTGCCTCCTTCCTTCTTATTCCCTGCACTATTCCTTCCTTTCGACTTCCTTTTTTTTTCCCCATTCTATTCTTTCTTTTCGCCTTTCTTTATTTCCTTCCTTCATCTTTATCCCCACACTATTCCTGCTTTTTGTCTCTCATTCCTTCTTTTTTGTCCCTCGGACTATTCATATTTACGTCATTCTTTCCTTCCTTTTTATCCTCAGCACAAATCCTTCATTTCGCCTTTCTTTCAGTTGTTTGTGTTCATTCATTCATTCCCCCGTCTCTTCCACAGTTCTTATTTCTTTTTCTCTCCCTTTCGCTCTGTGTATTTTTTATCCTCTTGTTTCTTTTCGCCGCCCTATATTTACTTCTACTCACCTTGCTTACTTTGTTTCTCCATTTCTCTTTGCCTTTTATTCCTTCGTTTGTCTTTCGCTAGCCTCCGTTCTCTCTGTTCTCTTGTACTCTTCTGTCTGTATCCATTTCCGTCACTCGGTCCCTTTCTTTTCCTCTCCTCTGTCTTCCTCTGTCTCGCCTTATTTTCTCTGCCTCCTTCTTTCTCCCTCCCCCACCCCTATCGCTGTCAGTGTCCTTCCTCCTGTGTATGCATGTGCTGCATGGCTATACACTTAAAAGGTCCCAAAGGCGAGACCTATTGGCTATGCCAATGCTTGTTTATATAGCCATGGCAGACAATATGGAAATTCATAGATTCTTCAAAGAATGTTTTGAAACTATAACACTCACATTTAATAAATTGTTGGGTGAATTTATTTGCCTGTAAACATCCCATCGACTGAGCGTGTTTATGTCTAAAATACAAAACAGAATACCTAAACCATGATTCCATCAGCTGAGCACATTTTAACCTAACAGCAAACCAAGAGCTTGTCAAAAATGCACTGACGATATAATGGTGCACAAACAAATGCTATCAGCTAAGCATGTTTTATATGGACACCCTCCCCCAATTTTTAAAATAAAATAAAAGGCGAAGATAAACGAAGGAAACGGTGTGTAAGGAAGCAAAGATGTCATGTATAAATGCCAACAGCTAAGCGCGTTTGAACAAGTAGCTAGAAATTAAAATAAATTTTAAAAAAACACAAGTTGAGTGAAACTAAGTCATATGCAGGCACATGCATCAAGGTCAGATTTTGCGATTCCTTAATTGCGATTATTAAGGAATCGCAATTAAGGACTCGCAAAAGCCTATGCATGTAGGAATCGCTATAAAAATAGCGATTCCTATACATTCCTTAATTGCGAGTCGCAAATTGCGAGTCGCAATTAAGGAATGGCTTCCCATTCATTCCTATGGGCCTACAGGCCCATAGGAATGAATGGGAAATTGCATGCGCAAATTGCGAGTCCCAATTGGTACTCGCAAATTGCGCATGCAATTTCAAGGGTGCAAGGGTGTCAAAAGGACACCCTGTTGCACCCCTGAAATTGTACTGTGCAACCATGTTGCACACACACATGCCCCAAGGGCATGTGTGTGTGTGACATGAAACTTTGAAAAATGCACTTTAGTGCATTTTTCAAAGTTTTTGCAAAATACCGTTTTGTTTCATTTTACGGTAAATTGCGGCCCCAAATAGCGAAATCGCTATTTGAAAGTGCTTCTTGCATTGCATTTAAGGAATCGCAAATTGCAATTCCTTAAATGCAATCGCAAGTTAAGAAATCGCAATGAATTGCGATTCCTTAAATTGCGAGTGCCCAACACCTTAATGCATCGCAAAAGGCGTTTTTGCGGGCGCAAACGGACGATTTTTGCGAATCGCACCGTTTGCGCTCTCAAAAAACGTTGATGCATGTGCCTGATGGAGTTTTATAAACAGAAAATGATGTAGGTAAAGGAACTTAGCTACAAGTAATTAACGAGGCAGGCAGGAGCATTGCAGTGTGGCGGCTGTAAGTGCCGGTAGTGTGGATTTTGGAGGGTGCATTTTGCACTGATGCCGTGTTTTATGGGTGCTTTATTGCGTAAAAGCAAGAACCGGTTTCCCAAGGCTCTACAACTTATTAGTGACAAATATTGGAGCAGCACATTCTAATTAGGGTCAGCGGCATGGCTTCTACAAGCGTAAATCCAGGTTAATGAACCCGATTCACTTACGTCTTTTTAACTATATTTTAAGATACTTAACTGTCCAAGACTAAAAGCACTCCGTCCTCGTCCGTACCACAAAAGCTTTCAGAACTAGTGGCGCTTTCCTGTTGGCATAAATCAATGTATAGTGGGGCACGCTATTAAAGTATGTTTTTTTCTGCTGGTTTGTAGCGTTAAGGGAAATGCAGGCTTTCAGTGTATGATGCGAGCTCACTCGCCACGGGGTGAACTAATTGCGTTTGGCACATACATTATGGGGCTTGTTATGGAGTGAATGAGGAAAAACACAAGCATTTGGTGCCGGCGGGAGCTATTGAGGCGGTGTGACTTTTATACCCCTGCCGGCGTCCACGAGTTCCAGCACTTCATGGTGAAGTGGGGACTGGGAGACCCCTGGGAGCGGAGGGAGGCGGTCGGGCAGGGCAGCAAATGCTGCGAAGGAGGAGTAAGTATTGAAGAGGCATTGCCGCCTTATTAAGGGTTTGGTTGCGTTTGTGCCGAGTGGGCGGTGGCGGGGGGCTCAATGCGAAGCGGGAGGGGGTGGAAGCAAAAAGAGCTTCAAGGAGCACACCGCAGCTTGCAAAACAAAAGAAAGGCTGCTCTGCTTCATATTCGGGTGATACTGCCACACATAATGCACACCCAAGAGCCATCTCTTTCTCAAGGGCTTCGTTCCCATATGGAGAGAGGCACCAGAGGAAGGGCAAATTAAGTTGTGCAAGCCGCCCTGAAAGAACAAGAAGAAAACCATTAACTGGAACCCCGTTATAAATCACAGCCCTGAGAGGGGTCGCTTTGCCAAAATATTGGGGCTGCATGATTCTGGGTGGAAGCCGGCACAACCAGCAAGCTCGAACATTCAGTGGTGAATAGCGTAACTTCCAACTCTGATATATTAAGGAAACACGAAGCTGACACAGTGTCTCTTAAAAACACACAAGCCACACAAAGGGCGTGAAGCGGGCGCCATGTTCACAATATTAAAAAAACATTAAACTTGGCCCCGTGGTGAGACACAATAAAGCAAGTAGTCCCTAAACATTACACATGAACACTTAGTGCATAATAAAATTGTAGTTGGTCGGTGCTGCTTCCGTTAAAAACAGAAGTGATGTATCGGAGCACCAACCAATAAGGAGGCAGGCAATTAGAGTAACGCAGGAGTTAACCAATGGCAGGCAGCAGGGCAGCAGGCGGGATTACACTCGCTATGCTGCTGCTTACTACAGGTCTTGCGACAGCGCATGCGCTGTGTAGGCTCGACCTAAACAGCAGGTCTTGTAACAATAGCGAAAAGAACTTTAACTTTGCCCTGCAGTACAGACACCAGTGGGGGCCGGCAACATTAAAATATGGTGGGGCGCGATGCCCAAAAAATTCACCATATATATTGCACAGAGCTACGTTCTGTGTCTCTCTCCTCAGCGGTGACTGAAGCAGGCAGCAAGAAAGGGAAGGACTTCCTCCCTTGTGCAACGTGATTCCAACCAATCCTAGAGCTGCACAGCAGTTCCAGGATTGGTTGGAGCAGGCTAACCCAGCGCTCATTTTGCGGCTGGGGGCATGTGGCTGCATTTCCTTAGCTGTTTCTCGGGCCTGGGTTTGTGCAGGCTGAAGTGTGCATGTCAGATTGGCTGGCTGTAGGCAGCCACCCAATCTGACAAGCGCAATGGCAGGATCTGCAGTAGTAGTGCAATTGCACGGATCAGCCGTGCACCCTGCCCTCGTGCTGTAACAGCGCGAGCCTGCAACCAAAATACAAATGTATTTATTACAATTTTATTAATGTGTGTGCCTGCTGCGCTCGCAGCAGGTGGGGTGGCACTCCTTCACCATAACGGAAGAGCCGCCGCTCACAGATACTGCCAATATGTGACACCGCTAGGGCACTTAACCTCTGCATCAGTAGATTATGTTAATGGGCTATGTGTTATTGACACGACCTTAACAAATCCATAATGTGGTAACACATACATCATTAGCACATTAGTGTGACACACAGGAGCAAGCCAGCAGAGAAGACAAGGAGGGCTGTAGTGCTGTAAAATAGTCCCTCCTACAGTGCAATGCAAGCACTGAAGTGGAGGTGGAAGGATACCCTCAAACAGCCAAGAGCATTAGATGAGAAATGAATTCTCTGCCAAGCAAAGCCAAGACATGATTAACAGAGTTTCAAGCCAATGGCTGAAAGAGGTTTGTTGAAGAAAGAGAGTGGTTAAGAGGGGCGGATCCAAAGCCCACTCTTTGTTACATATTGGTAGCAATAGGCCTGTTTCACAGCTCCACTCTCAAAACCCAGACCTGAAAAGGATTTGGCAAATGTTGTCTTGTAATTGGCAATTTGGTTTCTAATATTAAAAATGTGAATAAATGAGCAAATGGAAATAGAAGGTTTTAAAAAGGGTCCCGAGCAGGCCAGAGCAGTTTATCCTAACTGTTAGGGGATAAAGCTCAGAAGAGCAGCCAGATTGTGGAAGCCAAACTAATTCTTACGGGCCCTTAAATGGCCGGGCTCTTCTTAACCAGACAGCTACCACCAGCCATGACACAGACTTCATCATGTGGTGCCATCAAGAGTGCCAAGCTGACTGATCCAACATTTGCATCAGTGTAATGCTGTGTCTCTTTACACACTTATCAAGGTGTCAGAAGATAGGTTAACTTGGGGAGAAGCAGATCAGTGCAAATATATTATTTAAAATAGGCTGGAAAGAATGGGTGGAGACAGAAAAAGGAAAGGATAATTAAACCATTAGCGTGCCTCCAGCAGAACATGCTACTTAGAGGATATCAAGTTGGTTAAGACATTCTCTGCCCTCGGAAACAGGTTGTATCTTGTACCACAAGGGTTTGGAACATTGGCACAATGTTCAGCAAGCATGGTGTGAGAGGAAGGTATAATTCTGTCACGATATCTGGCAGGATCATGGACTTGCTGAATTCCCTGACTGTAATGAATTACTGATCACCCTAGGAATGGCTCCCTTGAGCCAACAATCTGGCAAGCTCACCTGAGATGCACCTGTGTGCCTGTGGAGTGGTACTGTGACCTGTGTAGACTTATGCAGTTCAGTAACCCTAGATGACATTTCTCTGCTCTCTATTACTTCTGCTCCCTACTGATGAAGGGCTAAACCCAGAAACACGTGTCTTGAGATTACAGGACTACCTGCACCAACTTTGGTGAAAAACTACAGCCACTTTGAAGTAAGCGTACTGCATTTACCAGAATGCAATGTGGTGACCTGTGCTGGGATGAGAGGCAGTGTCCCCCCCCCTCCTTGTAATTTACATAGAGGTTACCCAGCTTGGATCTAGCCCTCAGTGCATATGTTGGACACCACTGGGCTAGTGTGCCATAGTGTTGTAAATATCAGGCATTAACCAACTCAATGTGTGCGTTTCATCAGCTTTGAATTTAAACCCATAACATTCATGTTACACACACAGATCTCTGCTGCCTGAACCTTACCCAATGAGCAGGTCAATAATTGCAGGCCAGAGTCTATATGGGGATGGGCCTGGTCACCTTCAGGATCGGCTGCGGCAACAGTATCTACCGGGGCCTTCAAACATCTATTGCAAAGACTGCGACACATACAAAATCTGGAACATCTTAGGAGGGCATATTTCTCCTGTATTTATTCGCAAAGTGCTTTGAATGGTGCATCTTCTTAAGGAGCAAAATTACTCTGCCAGCTCTGTGCACCACGTAGGTTTAACTTACGCCAAACGTTTGACTGTGCAGAGATATAAAAAGCTGACAGCACATGCACGGTATTTTTTGGTCGCAGCGTCAACGTCTTGAAAAGGTTTTGCCAGGAGAGCTGGGGCAACTTGAGGCAGCTCCTTGAAAACTCTAGCATAAGGTGCTATATGAATGCAGTTTATTCCATTGGGTGCGTTTTAAATATTATCTGCAGAATTTGTGTAGTTTTGTTGTTATGAAACCTATGTAATTTCTATAGTGTTTAGGGTGACCCCTCACTCCAGTTCATTAGGGACTCTGTCTCCAGTCCTGAACGTTTCCCTTACAAATCATTCATCTCAGCAGTGTTAGTCTCATTAGCTCATTTGAAGCAAAACATTTCTACAATCCTGTGTCTCTAATGATCTTAAAGGAGGTGGTGATCCTAATAGTGTGGGATCTCCCTTTTATCGCAAAGTAAACATATTTAGATAATTATGTGGGAAGATGCTGTGTAATATGCCCTTAATCAAATAATAAATCTCTTAATTTCCTTTTCACATTTGCCACATAATTCTAGTGGCCTTAGTGTGCTCACTCACAAGATAGATCTATATTACCTGGATACAACCATGCCCATATCTCCTTTTTACAATCTTTAACAAAAGTCTTACTTTTGTACAATTGGTGCAGTCGAACTAGATGTACTACAACACCCAGAATGCAGCAGCTGTTCACTAAAAGTCCAGGTCAGGAATCATGCTGTCTCTAAACTCGCGCTATACATATATTATGAAGGTCAGCACCACAAACTGGTAATTCTTGCCTTGGAAGGGCACTGCTTTGCATCCTGGGCAAGAGCAGTAGGCAGAACACTGGCTCTAGAATGACATCCGAAGACAAAAGGACACGCACATTTGAACTGAACTTTTCTACAACGCTCTCTGGGCTCCGCCAGCTCAAAAACAAGTGACTTTTGTGGCAATGTTGGCTAACCCACTTGGCATCTTTCTGAAACACATTCCAAACACCAGAAGTCATCCTTACTACTGGCTGCCGTCCATCTTCCCTCTAAACGCCAACAGTATCACCCCTATTCAATGAAAACAATCTCTGGGAACCCAGCCATCGTCTCTCCGCTGTTACTTTCGGGCTAGGAGGTGGCGGCCATGCGGCTGCCATTTCCAGTGGCGTAATGTAAAATGATGTGGCCCCCCCTGCAGAACATGATAAGAGGCCGCCTGAGTCTCGCACACTTCACAGATATTTATTGGCCTTGGGCTGAATGCTCCACAAGGTCCTACTTTTCTCCCCTAACCTTTTCCCTCTCTCTGTGTATGCTTCAAGCTCAGGTGGGAACAGGCCCTTCTCTGTGGTGGCGCTGCCTGCGATGACCTTGACGAGTTTCACTCACTGCATGATCGGAGGAGCGTGTCGCACGGGATAGTCAACTATGTTGGCGTGGTTAACTCAGCGGGTAACACACCAGGCCATTCTGGAGGGCAGGCTCAGTACTCTCCACCACCACTGATGCCCCAAGCATGGTGGTCATGGGCCATGGCACAGCCTTGGTCACTTAGGTGCTTCCCCCCCACTGGCATGCACATGGCCGGGACTCTACGACTGGACTGGGCAAACACAGGATTACAGACAAGAGGGTGCAGCGGGTCTAGACAAGGGACCTGGAACCACGACTGGAAAGGAAAGGTAAGCGCAGCCAGCGCAGAGGGTAGGGAGCGCAGACAAACAGGGCCCACCAAGGATAAAAGTCCAGGACCCCCAGGTGACAGGGGCTCGCGACACCCAGTCAGCATCAGCAAACCCAACAGTGTCTTGGGGAGGCAGCACCTCACAAGGTGTGGTGAGTGGCAAACCAGCCAGTGAATACATTAGGCCTTGCAAGCCTTGCAAGCCATGTCCCTTTGGCTGTAGAAGTGAGAATATGGGGAAAAGAGTTCATTGATATATTCTCGCTACTGGAAGCCAAACAGACTGTCCTGGATTTAGTGACACAGGACAAGAAGGATGAGGACAGAAGGGAGAGATGCCAGCCCAGATAAGAAAGGTCCATTGATAACTGGCTGCACGCGTTTTGCACTCTGGAATGTGTATTTGTTGAGAAATTCCCGCACAGCGCAGCGGCACTCTTGTTTTATGAGCAGAAGGTTCATGCAGCACAGCACAAATATCCAGGGGAGATTTGTCCGAGGTACGACGAGGGTTTCAAGGCAAAGATGCAAACATGGCCCATCATAGACTGGGATCACCAGGATGTTGCCGAGTTCACACAGCACATGATCACCACACGTGAGTGAGTGGAACCACATGACCATTCTGGTCGTAGTGAAGCAAGAGGAGAGCAGAATGGTATGAGCAGGGGAGAGAGGGCAAACAGTATTTAGGGGCATGCACGCAAGGTCCCATCCCGGGACATGCTGGAAGTTCAGGAAAGGGGACTGAAAAGGCTGGCAACTTTAAACACACATGCAGCAGTTGTGGGGGATCCCACCCCGCCACTGAATGCAGAAAGGGGAAAGGGAGTAACAAAAAGAAGGAGCCCACCAAGAAGTGAAACAAAAACACAGGCGGAAAACGAACCCACCCCTATACAATACAAATGCCTCATTCAACTACTCAAGCAATATCACAAACAGGATGACACACGTTTACTAGCAGAAGGCTTCAGGAGCGGTTTTATCATACCTTACAAAGGGCCTCGGGTACGGCGGCTCTGCAACAACCTCAAGTCCATCGCAGAGAATGCCGAGGTAGCAAGGCAGAATGTGGCCAAAGAACTGAAACCAGGCCACATGGCCGGCACATTCAGAGAACCCTTATTTAAGGATTTTATTGTTTCCTAACTAGGCACTGATCCCAAGAAGGAGCAAGGCCAGTTCCGGCTCATTGATCACATATCCTACCCAGACGGGGGAGGGGGTCAGTGAATGACAGGCTGGATCAGGACCAGTGTTCAATATCACATGCCACAATGGACGAAGCAGTGGATCTGCTGAGGGCAGCAGGCAAGGGACCCTGATGGCTAAAGCTGATGTCAAGTCAGCCTTCCGGCTTCTCCCAGTGAACCCTGACAGTCACCATCTACTAGGTTTCCAACTAGAGGGAGCCTTATAATATGATAAATGCCTACCCATGGGACGTGCTGTGTCCTGTGCATACTTTGAGGCCTTTAGCCCATTCCTAGAAGGGCGCTAGGGAAAAATGCCCAGAAGGGGAAAATTACACTACCTGGGAGACTTCCTTTTTGTAAGCAAACCCGACACTGAGCAATGCAACTCAATGTGCAGCGCACTTCACATCCATAGCAGCGAAGCTCGGTGTGCCATTGGTACATGACAAGATAGAGGGCCTCACAACACGATTAACATTTCTAGGGATAGAGTTGGACACAATGGAGGGAGTATGTAGACTGCCAGCCCAAAAAGTGTTGGTCTTGATACAAGTCATTGAAGGGATGCTAATCAAGAAAAAGGAGACGTTAAAGGAGGTACAACAGGTATTAGGTAAACTCAACTTTGCTGCTAATGTCATTCGGACGGGGCGCACATTTGCCAAACACTTAGCATGGCTGACAAAAGGTCTCTCCCAGAAGCACCACAGGATCAGTGTGACGGTGGTGGTCAAGAGAGACCTGGCATATTAGAAGACCTTACTTAATGACTTCAATGGGACCCTGGTCTGGCAGGAACCATGGGTGACAGCAGAGCAACTGAACCTGCACACCAACGTGGCACAGAGTGAGGGTTTCAGCACTATCCTGCGTCCAGCCTGGTGTGCCACAGGGTGCCCTGAGAGGTGGCATGAGGCAAGTTGGATAAAAAACATGGCACAGCTAGAAGTATTTCCCATTGTAGTTCTGTAGGTAGAAGAGTCTGGCCAACAAGCAGGTGACACTATGGTCAGACGAACATGCAATGGTTCAAGCAATAAACCTAGGGGCAGCACACTGCCCTAAAGTGTTGGGGTTACTAGGGCGCCTGCTGGGCTGCCAGCCAAACGTGAATGAAGCGATAAAAGCTAGACATGTCTCAGGATATGATAATTTCATCGCTGATGCTCTATCTCATTCCCAGTGGAGAGGTTCTGCCAACTGGTGCCTTGGGCACCGGATGCCGTGGGCAGAGGAACGGATGACACCACTACTGACTTATGGGACATACTGGAGCTGACCTAACAGTACTTATTTACAAGTCACTGGCACCAAAAACTGCTGCCACATACTGTAAGTGTTGGAAGCGCTACCAGAGGGTGACGGGGTGGGGGCAATGTGCAAACTTGTAACAGCGACATGGAGAAATTCAGACAATGGTCATTCTCCCAGGGCAAGTCCAAAGCATGAACCCAGTCTCACCTAAGTGCAGTGGCTTATTACTCAAAGCTATATAGGGGGGGTGGACCCAACTAGCTCATTTTATTGCTGCACCGCCATGCGGGGATGGGGCAGCCGGCAACCAAAGAATAGGGACAGCAGGCTACCCTTTGACTTCACCAGATTAAAAGCAATATAACACGTGCTGCCTACCACATGCCTGTCTGCCAGGGAATCTGACCTGTTCAAGGCAGCATTCGCACTAACATTTTTTGGGGCATACGGAATAAGCGAGCTGGTTGTCCCCTCCAGGATGATCCAGGGACTTAATGTCTCCAGTTGTAAGACCTGCACATGGGGGAAACCCACCTAGTGTTACACCTGAGGAGGTCAAAATCCGACCAAGAGGGAAAGGGCATGCACATGCTATTGGACTGCCTAGCATCGCACTAGCACTGCCCAGTATGCCTGAGCCGCAGATCCCTGCAAATTAGACCGCAAGGTGCCCCCCCCTTTCGTACATGATGATGGAACCTATCTCAGCAGATTCCAATTCAACTCCGTGTTGTGCTTGGCAGTGGCATGGGCAGGGCTAACATCGGCATGATTCGGGTCCCATTCTTTCCGCATCAGGCAGCCACAACCGCTGCTGCACACAGCGTGGGGCGTAGGGGATCCAGCGGCTCGGTAGATGGAAGTCCAGTGCCTTCAAAGCCTACATCAGGCTTGTCACAAACTAACAAGAGGCTTCTCTCTCGCCACAGAGATCGAAGCTGGAAGAGGGACGGTTTGGATGCAGCGGTGGGCTAGCACACGGAGGCTGTACAGGGGCATATGGCTACGCAAAATCAATGTGGTCTGGCTGGGCAAGCCGGGGATGAAGTGGAACCAGCTCCTTCCAAAAGTGCGGGACACTCAACTTTGAAACCCTGACACCATAGTAATACATCTGGGCAGCAACTACCTCGCAGAGCTGGGGCCCAAAACACTGTTAGAAGTGATGAAGTCAGACTTGACAACCATCTCCTGACTGCTACGCCCCACCGACATTCTGTGGTCGGAGGTGATAACAAGATATGAATGGTGAAGGGGCAGTGAGATACAGGGCAGTGGAGAAGTCTAGGAGGAAACTAAATATTGCGATGAGCAAATTTTGTGAGGGCTTGGGCTAGGAGCTTGTCAGGCATGGCCTTATCAACAAGGGAGTAGCCAGAATATTCAAATACTCCCCACTTTAAACCAAACCTCTAATGACACCAAACGAGTGAAGAAAGTAAGCCTGGTCCTTCTTATATTTGTTTGCTTCACACTTGCATCCACTCATACGTCCATCCATCCAGCCACTCTTCCACCCATCCATCAGCCTTTCACCTTTCCTTCCATCCTTTCATTTTTCTAACCAGCTACTGAATTACATCCATCTGTTTACATATTTATCAATCCTTTCACCCATGTATCCACCTTTTGACCTTTCCATCCATCCATCATCCAATCAATGACCATTCACTTCACACGAAGATCTGTCATCCTTTCACTCGTCTAGCCATTCATCCTTTCACTCTTCTGTCCACCTTTCCATCTCTCTATCAATCCTTTCTTCCAACCTTGCACTAAATGATCCTTTCCCCTTCTATCAATCCATTCATCCTTTCAACCATCCGTCCTTGTACTCACTCTTCATTTTTTCTTTTCAACAACCATTCCTTTCACTTTGCTATTTCTTTTCTTCTTTGCACGTTTCATTACTTTCACCTTCTGCATTTTCCCGTTCGTCCTTTACAGTTTCTAACTACCCGAATTCTTTCTTTTCTCATATTAAATAATTTTTACATGACTTTTTAAAACACTATTTCCTGCTCTCTGTGTAAAATGTGTCTTTGTTTGCAACATTTCACATAACAGCATGTGGCTTTTATCTGAAGCCCTGCAGATGCCATTATAAAACTATTTGAAGTTATGCAAACAGCAGTGTGGGCAATAGGGGCTGCACCAGTGTATTTAATTCTCATATATGTATAGTAAAGATGCTCAACTTCCCGTGACCCCACCGCTAAGAAGTCACAAATATAAGAGAAAAGACTTTCTCTCAAAGTAATTAGGTGCTGAAAAGTAGCATACAATTGAACGTAATACCTTCATTAATTATGCACAAGCATGTAATTAAACATCTTTTTTTTCTTTTTCCTTTCTTTCCCCCAAATTATACAAAATGCAATGGGATCCACAAAATACATGCAAAAATGGAGTACAAGGAGTCTTGAGATGTCTTATTTTCAATTATTCTTTATTTGTAGTCAAATGCATCAGCCCAGCCAACGCGTTTCGTCCAACATGGACTTCATCAGGGTTGGAATTGTCTTTCTGAAGATCACCAAGCTGTTTCTCTATTATAACCACAGTACCGTCTGTTAAATAAAGACTTTGAAGGAATTAATGCCTTCGATTCATATTGAGATTATCGTATTGATGATCACCCAGAAGCTTAATTTATTGCCAGATGTACTGTCAATGTGCTGGTGATCACCGTCGCGTCCGTTCAATAAAATCTTAAAAGGATAATTGCCTTAGATCATTGCTAGCATGTTATCAGCTTGGGTGTGTGAGGCCGTCTGTCTATCCATTATAAACCTATTAAACTTTTACTAGTTACACCGCACGTAAGCTGCCAAAGCGATGGATTCACGACACCACTGCTTATCAACTTAAAAATGCCAGGGTACTGAATGGATGACAAGGTTCACTTATCCAATGTAGGAATAGATATGCTCTTACTGAACATAGCGGGGGCACTAGAACTCCTCCGTTTTTCATAGGCGGAAAGGGGGAGCTGACAGCACTTGGTGAACCAGTGTCGCGGGGGAGCTACAATGATCTAAAATAAAGGACATCACGCAAGGACATAAAGAACAAGTGTCCAGACAGGGTCCTTGGGATGCCTCATGGCAGGGACACTGGAGGGCAAACAAAGGGGTAAGAAATGTTCAGGAAAGGGCGGACACAGCACTTGCAGCCCAAGCACAGCCACAGGGCTGCGAATGCCAGACATTTGGTAGCAAGCAGTGGCGGCCGGGACGGCCGGGGGGTGTTGCGGGGGTTGCGCGGGTCACAAATAAAAAAAAAAAACACTTGTCTACCCACCGGGTCCTGTGTCTCTGCTCCTGCGCTCGTCTTTCAGGAACAGGAAGTACCCGGCACACAGGCTCCCCTGACCAATCACAATGCTGCAGCGTTGTGATTGGTCTGAGCGCCGTGACACGGCTCTCAGCCAGGGGCTGTAGGGGTGGGCATGATCTCCATGCAGGCTGTAATGCAACCTGCATGGAGAACAGGGATAGTGTGCATGATTGTTTTGGGCTGCCGGGAGGGCCGACCAAACAGTCATTGCGCACTTAGGAGGGTTGCACCCTGCTCTTCAGCCCCACCCTTCACGCAAAGCTGCCACAGGAGGAGGAAAAAATTAAATGATAATAACATTACGTTATCATTTTCTTTTTTCCTTTCTTTTCCTGCTTGAAGGCAGTGGGGCGACGCTCCTCCGCCTTAGTAGAGGAGACACCACTGGTAGCAAGGGAAGCCTCGAAGCTGTGACCCTCTGTACTAAGTAAGTAGCAGAATGAGCTGTCACAACAGGACGCATTAGTGATGGAAAGTGATTTATGGTCAACCATTAAAAGAGTTGTTCTGGCTGTTATGATGATTTATGGCAGGTAATGAAGTACACAGTTATACAATAAAAGGAATTGATGTTCACTGTATGATCAGATATGAGCTGAATGGATTTACGTACAAGATACACGCATGTCTGGAACATAGTAATGACCGATGCTATTGTGAAAATGTATGTACCAGCTTGTAAAATTGTAATAAACTTCAGCCGTTCTCACACCAAAGGGTCTTGGTTTCCAATATGTAAAGATAAAATGGGGAATAGCAAGTGGGCCCGAAGGAAGCACGCACCGCTGGGGGGAGAGGGGGTGGAGTAGAACCAAAAGGCAAGACAGTACTAGATATAAAAATAGGACCAAACTTTGGCACCTAGTATAGTCACAATAACAACACTTGAGACATTCATTGAAAAGGCTATACAAAATAAAACAAATAAAACGTGTTTCAGATGTTATGCACCTCGTTTCATTTGAAAAACTTAGGACTAGCTCACAGTCTAATTTCCTCTGCATTCTGGGACTTGTAGTCCTGTTTTTATAATGGAACACCAAGACTACAAGTTCCAGAAAGCAAACGAAAATAAATAGTGCTGGACAAGCCTCAATTATTTGAATTTCTGTAAAGGGAGGGGTTGGAGAGATGATCACTTTACCCTACTTCCCCCGACCCGAGAGGGCTCCTGCTCCCCTTCACCTCAATGGCCAAAACCGCCTGAGGGCCGGAGCCACTCTGAGCCCTGTGAGGGGACCTAGCTTTGCCATTAGGGGTCTGGCTGCGGAAGCAGCGAGTGCTGAATCCCCGGGCGTTAAAGCCTGTTGTGCTGTGAATTGTGCGGCAGAACAGGCGTTCCTTACAAGCATAGCACGCCTGCCCCTGTTGTGAAAAGAGCATGAGCACTACTCTGTCACGTACGTGCTCACCCGGCCCGCTTCAAATCCGGGCATGTATTTAGATTACTAAAATCTGCTCAACCGTGTGTGTTTAGGGCTCACCCGCTGCGCTTCCAAGCTTTGCTCCATTGTGTCTTCTTTATGGAGATTCCTTAAAGAAAGCTGCAGAGTGGGTTTCGAGCGACGTGACGAATTTCAGGTTATTGAGTATGCTTACAGTGACTTATGAAAGTGGTGTGAGCAGTGGTTAATGTGCAAAAAAATAAGTGCTGGGGCTCTCATCAGGAGGCAGCTTGCCCTAGCCCATTTCTCCTGTTAGCGTTGCCTAAAACAGAACCAACTGCTAGCCATGAAAGTCGGAGAGGATGTGGCGTAATGGCCAGCTGCAGACTTTGGAGCTGGGGATCCAGGTTCGAATCGGGACGGCAGCAAACTGCACCGGGGGCCTGACGGAGTTCTGAACTCCATTTCCCAGCGGCCCCAGCATCAGGAGGGCCACCACCACGCCAGCGACGCGCCTGGAGGCGCAGAAAAGCACCCGTAGACTCCCACAGCGCGGGACGCCCGCGGGCGAAGCCCGGACAAAGGGCGGGCCCATCCGCGCCCGTCAAAGTCCGGATAAGGCTGGGCTGGGCCACCCCCCTAAGGTGTGCAATGGATCTCTTGGATATCCATATTGAATTTTCTTCTCTACATGAGGTATAATGTTTTATTGACCTTAATTGCTTTGAGAAGGGTGTGATTCTTTGTTTTTTTACTTGTGGTGTAAGGAACGCCAGCATAATCAGTCCACTCCTTCGCTGCATCTGAGTTACGCCTAATTTACATTATCCTTTTAAGCAAAGTTCCAAAAATGAGTTAGAGAAAAGGGGCCCCAAGCTTGCCTAGCATGTCACCACCTCCCCGCACGCGCTCGACAATTGATAACTACTTAACTCGTGCCGTGGATATGGTGTCTAGCGAGATCCGGTTGGTTGAACGTCGCCTTTCCCTTACAACTGAAGAGGTCAACCATCCTTACATTGATCAGAGTTGCAATGAGCCCTTACCAATACAGAGTGTTGAGGGGGTAAGAAGTCCACCAGAGTCACTAAGGACTTTGACCTCTTTCGTGACCCAGCCCTATAGGGAGAGTGTAGGTCCAGTAATCGCGGGGGCTGTGCTTGGAGGGGAGCCGGTGCCTGGCTCAATAAGTCCTGATGTCGTGGATCAGCCCTGTGCCTCGAAAGGGGAAAGTGGTTCTAGAACCAAGCGGAGGAGGAAAATTGTCAAAACTTCTAAGTCGCGAGGTTCTGCCAAAATCAGCAATCCCCTTCTTCAAAACAAAGCTGTAGATGGTGTTTTACTGGGGGGCTGGCGGGGCCTAATGAGAATACATGGGGTGTTCTGAACAAATGCTTAAGTGAGCTATTGGACTCCAAGCTACGCCCCATTCTGGATCGACTGTGTATAATTGAATCCAATATAGCAAAGCTATCTGATCTTCGGCCCTCAACTTCTACTTGCACCCAGTATTCGGCCAGTGATTTCATTTCTACCTCTATCGACCAGAGCAAGGATACCTCCCAGCCAGCTGACATTTTGCCAACATCTGTTCCTGTTATTTGTCCGGCAGCTTGCCCCATAGACATGGCCATTCTTCCAGTGATAGATCTTCCTCCAGCATCGGCTCCATACGTTGTAGTACTGACTAATGTGCCCAGGCTAACAGAAACTAATGTGGAAACTACAAGAGGCCTAATAAATAAATCTATTCATTGGCTGAACAACAACGTTACTGGTAGCTGGGATATTTCAAGAGATATTTTAATGGCCAGGCGTGCGAGAGATATCGGGGGTAGTGGCTTGTGGAAAAGTGGAGATGTTATTGTGGTAAACCTCCGTTCGCCAAAGGTAGTTCAGGAAATACTGTATAAAGCTAGAATGGGAATGGTCAAATATAGTTCCATCAAGATAGTCCCACTTGGCTTTTTTTATCAGCACTTGGTGGGTCAATCAGGTACCTCTGGTAGTCTTCCTACCAGAGACTTTGCATTTCCTGGTCCTCCCCCTTCACTACCATTTCACCTGTCTAATAGATTTGCCCCACTGGCTGGTTTGGAAGAAATAGATTGACGTTATGGGGAGGCGCCCGCCTACCCTGTTTTTCAGGAGGCGGACAGATCACTTGCCAGTCCAGTTTTTGCTATACAAACACCTTCCTCTCCTCTCCCCGACCTAACCCTGCATTCTTGGTGTTAGGTTCAGAGGAGGTGGGCAGGGATTCTTGTAATCCCAGTCCTAGTGTACTAATGAACAACATTCTACCGTATGACTATCTTCGGGTAGGACCTTGTACTGGGACTAGTCTGGAGGATTCCACTAATTTAACTTCTGTTTCCTACTTGCCCCCCGGTCCCTTACTGTTTTCTCCCCCCAATGGGGTAAGTGTGAGTACAACTATTGATAAAGGACATATAGATAATGCTTGTCTGAAAATTCGAAATTGGAATATAGCAGGTATAGCCTCAAAGATCGTATTGGAGGGATGGCGGTCTTTTATTATGACCTATGATATAGTTTTTTTTCAAGAAACGTGGGAGTGTAAGGATATTGTTTTTGACGGATTTACATGTTTTAATTTGCCCGCTGTTCCTTCTATATCTGGCAGAGCTAAGGGGGCTTGTCAGCCTGGTTCAAAGTGGAAATTGCTGGCATGATTGCTCAGTTATTCCGGGAGCAGGGGAGGCGCAGGCTTTTTGTTTTTCCTGGAAAGATACTTTTAAGTTGTACCTGGTAAATTTTTATAATAATAATTTTACATCTAAAGGCAATTTCGAAGGGCTTTTTGTGTTGATTGACATGCTCGCGGAGCGAGAGGCTCGAGTGGATCGTCCTTTTAAGTTGTTGGTGGTGGGGGATTTTAATGCCAAATTGGGGTTTTCATTACTGCTTCCCCAATCCACCTTTGATCCAGCTGCTTCCGAGCTGGACCAAATTGTGATGGACGCTAGGGGACGGGTTCTATTTTCCCACCTGTTAGAAAGAGATATGGTCAATATGGCGCCCAATTTGACTGACCACTATATTCCCACCTTTACTGGACGAGGTATAGGAAGCACTATCGACTATGTATTTGTCTCCTGGAGCATGTTTTCCTCCATCAAGGAATGTGAGGTCCTTATCAAGCTGCATAGTGACCACAATCCTATCTCTGCTAAGATAGTGTTACCCTACAGGGGACAGAAGCCCAAGCCTTCAACCCTTCTGACACTATCCACCAAAGATGCTGGGCGTAGGGTGGTCTGGCGCACAGCGAGCATGAATAGTATTATGTCGCAGGTAATCCCGATTAGCTCTGCTCTGGTGTCTAGCTGTAATTGTGTACCGTGTGAGCCATCTCGTATCATACAAGGTTTTGAAACCCTGCTAGATAAAGTCAAACAGCTGCTCTCTAAACCCATTTCCCAGTCCTGTATTCAGGCTCATTCCTGGTTTGATAAGGCTTGTAGAGAGGCTAATAATACCCTACGCTGGGCTTTAAAACAAAATCCTAGAGACCAGATTGTGATAAGGGAAGGTAGGAAGCTGTATAAGCTTGCCACAAAAAAAAGAAAGTTAGCATTGAAGGAGGAGAAGTGGGATTTAGTGGTGAGCTCCTGTCTATCAAAAGATCCTCAGGCCTTTTGGAAGGCTGTACGGTCAGTTCTATCTCCCACCTTACCAGCTGACAAGGTAACTGTCCATATCCCTCCTGAGACTTGGGTGACCCACTATGCTGGCCTCTATTCTGCTGACTTTGCTGCAGAGGATGCCCCATCAAAGCTGAATCTAACATGCCAAAACCTTGTTTATAATGAAGGGGAAATCCAGAAAGCAATTGTTAACAGTAAAGGTAAGAAGGCACCGGGCCCAGATGGAATTCCTTTGGACTTATTCAAGGAAGATCCAGTATTCTGGTCCCCGGTACTTACCGCTGTTTTTAATTCAGTCTGCAGTGAGGGAGTCCCAAAAGCTTGGTGTTCATCTGTGATAGTGCCTGTTTTTAAAAAGGGTGATGTGCATGATCCGAAATGCTATCGTCCAATATCTCTTTTGGCCTCTTCGGCAAAAATAATCGGGAGTGTTGTACTAGATCGCCTCCTGGACTGGATAAATGCAAACAATATTTTGGCTCCTACCCAGTATGGGTTTAGGAAGGGCCTAGGCACGATCGAACAGTGTCTAAATCTGCACCTCATTCTGGCTAAATATAAATATGCGAAGGGCACCCCTACTCATTTAGCTTTTATGGATTTAACCAGCGCGTTCGACTATGTTTCACGCTCTAAGCTGTGGGACATTTTAGTAAACATGGGTGTCGACGCAGGTCTGGTCTCCTTTCTGAGGCTCCTCCACCACGATCTCTCGGCCTCAGTGAGGTATGGTAATGCTGGTGAATGCTCAGAACAGTTTAGTATTAGGCGTGGGGTGCGTCAAGGATGTGTCCTTGCCCCAATTTTATTTCTCCTCTATACAAACAACCTGGAGAAAACATTAGTCACAGTCGGGGCTGATGTGCCGCAGGTTTAGAACAAGGCTGTGCCAGCGCTCCTTTATGCGGATGACGCAGTCCTTATGGCAAGGACTGCGATTGGCCTAAAAAAACTTATCTCCAGCTATGTTAACTTTATGAAGGACTTGGGGCTGGAGCCAAACTATAAGAAAACATTTGTACTGATTTGTGGCCCCAAAAACACTAAGTCCTGTAGTCTGATTATAGAGGGTAAAAAGCTGGAAAGGGTTAGCTCCTTCCCGTATCTAGGCCTGGATTTTGATGAAGGTTGCACGTGGCATGCCTGCATAAATAATAGAATAACAAGATTTACACGCGCAGTTGGTACTACTTATTCGCTTGCAATGTCTATAGGTAAAAAGCCCATAGCCCCAATTTTAGAGATTTATAAGCGTAAATGTATTCCGATTTTAACATATGGTATGGGGATCTGGGGATGCAGGGACGTACTTGCCATGCAGCTGGAGGAGAATAGATTTTGCCGTAGAGTTTTAGGAGTGCCCCTTCCTCGCCACATTTTCCCCTCCATTTGGAGCTGGGTCTCGAGTATGTCCAAGATACCATAAAGGCTGCACCACTAGCTACCTGGTGTTCCATTTGGACAAATGAAGAAGCTGATTTTAATCGGGCAATTATTAGAGATTGTTTAAACTGTACTAGAGGCCTTTGCATCCCCTGGCTCCAATACATTAAAACTTGTCTTACGGAACTTGGGTGTTCTTCTTTGTTTGAACACCAAGAACTAATTGGTAAAGGGGACCGACAGAGGGTTTTGGCGAGCTTCCGAAAACATAAAGAATCGTCTAGGGAATTGTTTGAAGTAGCCAAACCCACTGTCAGGGATTATTGTCTTATACAAGTTCCTCCCTACATTGCCCCGTATCTTTTATATGTAAATAATGTGCATGAAAGGAATTTGTTGTCTAGATTCAGGCTGGGGTCTTTTCGTTGGTTGATATGTTTCCCCTGGGTCAGTATTCTTCGGAATCTATTACTATTTGCCCTTGTGATGAACACTCGAGTCAAACCATTTTACATTTTGTATTTTTTTGTCAATTTTATCTTCCATTTACCAGGAAATTTTTAATACCTCTTCTTTGCAGACACAAATTTTCAAAGTGCAAAGCGGCGTTGTACTTTTTGCAGCAACTCAATGATCGTGATGTCTGTTTTGCCGTTGGGAGTTTTTTGAAGTGTATTCTAGCAAAGAGAAGGAGCATGTTGTTTTAATTTTAGTGTATTTTACCATTTTTTGTATGGATTGTATTAGTATTCCTGCTAAATTGCTTACCCCTGCTGCTAACTCCTCTATAGGACTGATTTTATTATTCAAGTATTTTTGGATAACATTTGCTGCTATTGATGGTTACAGTCGATCTTTTTGCACTATTGGATAATACCTGCTGCTACCTATGAACCCAAATGCTTTGCATTGCCACTTTAGTCCCGAGAAAATAGTACTGTATTTTGTTTGCTGATGTATTCTTTTTGAACAGAAAATGAGTTTGTATTTGCTGAGATCAGTTTGATTTTATATGATGTTTTTATCCATGTGTATCTTTTATGTCCTGTCTTTGGAAGGACGAATAAAGAGAGAATTGAATTGAATTGAATTGAGATTACTAAAAAGTCACAGGACAATCCTTGAAAAACCAGAATGGTTTTCTTTGCTGGTCTGTATAGCGTGAATTTGGCACTTTACATAACACAAAGTCAAATTCATTTTTTTTCTTTAGGCACAGGTAGGTTAAGTGATTTGCTCAGAATCACAAGATGTTGTGCTGACGTCAGAACTCGAGCCTGGATCTTCAGTTTACGTCACTTGTGACCTTGTTTGCAGATCTCTTGGCTGTTTTTCTGATTGTCCCATCTCCTCGCTCTCTGCGTTTATGACGCACTGCCAGAGTGCACCTGCCCAGATGGCCCTATGTTCCCCTCGTGTGCTTTCACTATGGATCTGAATGCATTACGGGAATGGTAGTCGTGGTTCGTTTTAACTGAAGTATGATCCCAGTATAAAGGAGTTTACAAAAGGGGGGTCCTGGTTGGCGGGAAGACAGCCTCCCTCGCCCTTTCACGCCAATGGTATTCAAATGTCAATGTCAAATGACCTTAAAAGACTTTTTAGCTAACCCAAGATAAATATACAAGATGAATGACGAGTTGTTTACCGAAGATTTTCTACGGTAACCAATGTAAGATTTTAGTCTGCCATGGAAGCCTAAGATTTACCTTGGCATTAAATGTCAGCTCAGAAGGAGACCTGCTTCTACAAGGCTTGCTTGCTACCCTTTTGCTATGCTGCTTGTTGCATGAATAAGGAGCATTTTTGTTGCCAAAGTTTTTTTGTTTTTTTTAAATAAAAGCATTGTTAGTGTTGAGTTGTGTTTGATACCCTTTCTGCTGAGGCACTCCCTTCATACACTGAATCATAAAACCGAATACTGGTCGGGCATAGGCAGTCTGCACTGCTCATGTTCACATTGTGCAGGGCTGAGCAAGGAACCCTTACATTGGACGATGCAGGGTGAACAGAGCAACAAATGCAGAAACATTTATTGATGCGTTATTTGCACGGTGGCACTAGCATTTTATTTAGCGATGGAGCTAAAGGTTTTTATTTTTGTGCAAGACCTCAGGGTACAGTGAATGGCATCTTTGCTATGAGTTCGGTCGGAACTAGGCCACAGTATTCTCCCACCCTGGCTGCTGGTGAAACGGAGTCTGCCTCTGTGCAAGGACTCTCACACTTGTGGCTGAGGAGGTGTGGGGTGGAGAACAGGAAAGGCAAACAGGAGAGGTTAGTGTGGTGAGGAAGTCCTGGAGGGCAGGAGAGAACGAGGAACAGTAAAGGGGGCAGTAGGGAGACCAGAACGTGGGAAGCACACGTGTTTTTGAATTTAATAATTGCATTTATCATAGGGGGGTTGGTATGATTATTCCAGCAGGGGAGGGATGCACCTGGGTCCAGGCCCAGCAAGTGAATGAGCGAAATGCATTTACGAAATGTGCACAGCGGAGTAGTGATAATTGTCCTCGGAGGGGCACTGTTTGGGTATTAGACCCAAAAGAAAGGCCCAAGGATAGACGTCTACCCAACAGATTTGGAAAGGGCATAGAAAGAGCAACACAAGTCAGTGGCCCCGACAGAAAGACTGGAATGGGAGGAAAGAAAAAGCATGGGAACGTAAGCCGACCTGTAAGGTGGTATAGGTGCAGCAGTCCCTGGCACACGTGAAATTCTGCTCCTGATTTTCTCATTCTGACTGATTAAGAAAATCAAAACAATTCCAGACCACATCAGTTCAATATCTTTCCAACACTCAAGGTTGATTTCAGACAGTCCAAGAGAATTACATCATACACCCATTCACATACATCAAACAGTGATTGCATGTCCCATACGTCATTCAATTTAGTATGTCGCAGAAGAAAGTTGCCCAGCGTGGGTTCTTCACCCTCAGGTATCCTGGATCTGCTCAGGCTCTATCTGTAAGAGGAGAAACAGAGGTCCAGATCCTCCCTCCTGTGCTGCTGCTCCCTACTACCAGCCCTCCAACTCCTTTGTCCTACCCCATCCTTTGCCCCACTTAGCTGTAAGGAGAAAAGCAGAGGTTCAAATCCTGCCTCCTGGGCTGCTTCTCCCCAGTTGCCATGGTGACCTATTATTATTGTGGGGCTGGTCCCGTGTGAAAACATACTGCATTACATTCTATTCAATATATTTATTAAGTGACACCGAGTGGGACGGGTATGCCCAGACCTGGGTCCCGTGCTCTCCATGCCACTGGAGTCAAGCTAGCCTGGCTGATGAGGGGTGATACCCCTCAACCGGTCCCAGGATGCTTATTTCCGGTCCAGGGAGGACGTGGTCTGGCAGTTCGGGCTGGGCTGTTCCAATGGGGTGCAGGGTCAAGGCTGATTTGCATATTGCTGGGTTTAAACTGGAATGGCATTGTGAGCAAAAGAACAATAGATTTAGGCCCAGATCTCTGTACTCGGGTGACTGTTTGACATTGTTCAACATTCTGTCCATTAATTGTTCTTTTTGCATTTGAAAAGTGTTTAACCACAAATATACGTTTATGAATGTATTCATTTTGGGACAAACAGAAATCTTGTTTCCTTCTGTTTTAAAGCTTTACTCAGTATTGCAGTAGCTGATAGCTTTGCTGGGCCAGCCATAGTAGGCCCAGGAACCAGGATGCTTCATGTTGTGCATTGTACATTTTAGTAAATGTTTACCTTGTTTTCCAAACTTGCAATAATTATTGTATTAGGAGAAAATGTTTATATACTAGACCAAAATTTCATGTTTTAAGCATGCTGCTCCAATTGACCATTTTCTGGCAGAGCCCCGGTCACTTGAAGTGACAACTGTCTTTTGATATCTATCTTGGAAGCCTGCTATCTTATGAAACGCTGTTGCACATGGGCTTCACTAAGTGTTGTTCTGTATTTGTAACAGGGAACATCTAAAGTGGAACTCCTTTTAACATGGATGAATTATTTTTTCATGACCAGGCCATTACCTAATTAACAGTTGTTGGCACCTGACCAATATCTAAGCTGTGCATGTCTTTTACCTATACATGGAAGGGTGACTATCAGCTAGCCCTGTGCAAATCCATCTAGCATGTCATACTTTTCCCCTGATTCCCCTTGCTTGCAAGAGTTGTGGGCCCAATAGTGTTCCCATAAGTTGCACTTCCCCTGTATGCGTGAATCCTGTATGGTCATTGGGTACTTTATAGGGCCTAGTGGTAATCAGAGCTCCTATCGCTTATTTCACAGTCTGTTCACGTGTGCTGTTCTGAAACCACTGTAAAGTGAATATGTCTGGTTTGAAATGGCATCCATTTGAATGAAACAGGAAGCTTTTTTTGTGTACACTTCTCCTGGATCAAGCAGGTCAGCATGGCCCGAGAACAGGAGCGGCCCGTGCAGGTAAGAGTGGTGGGGCGGTGCGGGCCGCGGCTGCCCGAGAACAGCAACAAAGACAGTAGTCAAGAGCAGAAACAAAGTTGCATATCTAGACAAAGAAGATGGACTGCCAGCCCAGCCCCCACCATCTTGTGTCCTAATCTGCCATGAGGCCAGGTCCTGGAAACAACATCTGATTGGACAGAGGGCTGTCTGGTTCCCGATCCACAACGTAAGCGTGACAGTTCCTCTGGTAGCTGGTTGCAATGAAGCTGCTGCACACTTAAAGGAAACGTGCGTTTGGTTGATTCGCTCGCTCCAACAGTTTATGGGGAAATTTTGAATCTGACTGGTCAGTTGATGGAGCCCAACTGCTACTGTAATGGATGCAGAAAGACCATTGGTTTATTCAGTTTTCACCTTTCACCTGGGAGAGACCAGTACACCTGTTCAAAGAGAGGTTGTGACCAGAAATTGAAACTTTGTCTGCCATCCCTGGAGGGTAGGGAATATACCCCAGCCCTGAACAGGCAGAAGGGAAGAAAAAAATTGACTGATTGATATGTAGAGAATCAGAGAAAGGAAATAAATTGTGTATCATGTGTACATTCTGCCTTTCCTCAGACCAAGCAGAGTCGTACTGTCTTTATGGTAGTCGTTTTTTATGGCCATTTTGTGGGCTTGTTGTAGGGTCTGGTGTGCTGGTTTTTACTGTTGATTCCATTGATATTACCGCAAACGTTGCCTACAGCAAGCACAAATACATGCAGTCTCCTGTACTTTGAGAAACACCTATACAGCTTGTCTTTACAAGTTCAAACTGTCCTCATTCGTAAACGCAGCCCACTTTTTAGGTTTGGCGTTTTAGATACATAGGTATACATACATACATGGGCTTTTTGTCAGTCCTTTTCAGCCATTGGTCTTTTCAAGTGTCCTTCACTTTTAGCTTCCGCCCACCACAGCATACAGCAAGAAGCACAGGCTGAGCCCAATTCAGCCACCGGCTTTGCTCTCTGCGAGTGACCTAATTTTGCCTGTGCGCATTACTCATTTGCCTGAAAGGTAGTGCATTACAATGCCAAGGCTACTGGGACCGTATCTGCTTCCATTTATGCTTTATATATTGTTGGCTTTGCAAACGTTTACTTTTCCTTGCCAGGGGGTAATTTGATGCAGATCACACTCCACTCTTGCAAGCTGCTCGCCTCTGGCTGCTTCACTGGCGTGTCAGGCTGAGTATTAGGAATGCAAAAGCGCCCGACTGTCTGTCACCACTGTCACTCTCCTGCTTGTGCAGTTTCAAACAGTACAAGCTTGCTCCGAGGGAATTAGAGCTCTTTACAAGACGATCAGACGAGCTGCACATTATTTTAGGAAAGGGGAGATTGATAGATTTGCTGCTAACCACAGGATGTAGATCCAAGCCTGGTTCTCAGGGGGGTGGCTTGGTCAGTAAGATTGGTGGGGGGCGAGCCTCAAATTTCCCAACAATCACGCTGGCTTATCATGGTAAAATACATCATTTGAGAAGCAGAGCAGGGGGGGGGGGTTAAAGGGCAGAGGGAAGGGAGAGCAGTGCGGATTGTTAGGTTGCTTAAAAGACAATATGTTGTAAAATAGCCAACAGTTTTAAGAACTGCAAAACAAAGAGGAGAGAGTGTGTGTGCTTTTGTGTGTGTGTGTGTTTTTGTCAGTGTAGGCATGTAAAAACCCTAGATGAAATCCGACAGACACCTCACCATACCCAACTGAAAGCACCTGCACCCAACTATTTACTAGAAAATACATTTATTGGGGGGGGCGTAACACCCAGAACACCCCCCTCCCCAGAAGCTACACCCCTACTGGCTTTCCAGGTCTGAAGTCAACTGCTCTTGCCAATTGATCACATCTCCAACCCTGCGTCGTCCAACCTTCTCTATAGTCTCCCTCATGATGTTTAGTGAATCAGTTCCACATTTTTGTGTCCCTCGGAGCACGTTCAGGTTCTGACTCACCCATTATTAAACTTAGTCAGGAGCTGTCCTCACCTTGAGCATCCCAGTATGAATGATTATTTTCTGTGCTGACTTCGTAAAGCACCATTTCGCAAGAATGTGAAGACTTGGCTTTTCTCACAGCTATAATTGCCTCTGTTGGTCACCTCCATATGCTCTTGCTGGTTACGGCGCTTTGATGCCTATTGTTTAATGCGTTTTACAAATTCACCTTTACATTTACACCACCGACTGCATTTAACACCATTACACAATGCAAGCCACCTGATTGCCACAGTGCTCAATTTCTCTTTATCATATCTTCTGGTACATGCTCAACAAAGATGAGAAATGATTAACTAACATGAAGACTTGACACTCATCCACAGGCAGACTGTTAACATACGTGTTTCAACCATTTGTGCAGTGCGCTTTTTTAAGGTCCAAAGTTAAAACAAGCACTGCAAGCTACTAGTATGAGATTCCTGGTTACGATTCCCCATATGCCTGTCTGCTCATTCTGCAACAGCTGTAGAAGTCCAAACCAGCTCCTGGGGGATTCTGTGAGGATTTGAACAGACCCACCTTAATCCCTAACGGGTGGAGTTTAGGTAGCCTGGGGACCTAGGATATAACTGCAGTAATATCTGGTATTTAATTTAAAAAAAAACTAACTAAAATAACCAAGGTTTCCCTAACTTCAATCTTTATTTTTTCAGTTTATACAAAATTTATAAAACTGGAAATGCCCAAAATATTGTCACCGTTTATTGGTGCACAGCTATAAGAGCATATTCTGTGTGTATCAATTTAAGATGTAACCGTCACGCCAGGCATATATTTTCTTTACGCCAATTGTATTTCTTTTTTACGGAAACCAGTCAGGCAGAGACAACACATCTCTTAGCAGAACTTTCTGTGGTTTTATTCCTTTTTGTTACAAGATTTTCCTGAGCTTCTTAATCACACTGCACAAATCAACCTCCCTTGTATTTATGTCTGGGAGCAGTTACCAACCACTAAAACATTGTGAACATTTTCAGGTTGTTATTGTAATTGTATTGATACAGCGCTTACTTCCCCTGACGAGGCATTGAAATGCTTTTTGGTGAGTATCACGCTACTCTGGAACCCAAAATGGATTAGTAGTGGATACGTATAAGGGAAATATAAGTTGTTAATTGGAGCAGTGGAGATGTGAACCTGTTACTTGGATTTAATAGAATAAGGGAGGGATAAGGGAGAGAAGAGTCTAGAAAGTGTTTGTGGGAGATCATAGTGGTAATATGAGGTTTGGGATTAGTCAAAAGAGGGATAAGGGAGAGAAGAGTCTAGAAAGTGTCTGTGGGAGACCATAGTGGTAAAATGAGGTTTGCGATGACTCAAAGGAGGGATAGAGGAGGGAAGAGTCAGCAGTAATATGAGGTTTGGGATTAGTCAAAAGAGGGATAGAGGAGGGAAGAGTCTAGAAAGTGTTAATTTGGCAGGTCATAGTAGTAAACAGAGGTATGGGATGAGTCAAAGGAGTGATAGATGAGGGAAGAGTCTAGAAAAGAGTATTAGAGAGATCATAGTAGTACAATGATGTTTGAGATGAGTCAGGTGGGGGTAGAGGATATATTGAGAGAGGTATAGGATGAGATGTAGAGTAGTGCATTGGAGAGAGTTGAAGGCTTTTTTCATTTCTACAGTAGGAGCCAAGTAATAGATATATAAATGCATGACTACATAGAAAGGTATAAATGTATATGGTAAATAATAAAGAGATATACAGGCACATGCATCAATGGTTTTTGCAAGCGCAAACGGTGCGATTCCCAAAAATCGGCCGTTTGCGCTTGCAAATTGGCCTTTAGCGATGCATGAAAGTGTTTGGCAAGCGCAATTTAAGAATTCGCAATTTTTTGCGAGTTCCTCAATTGCGATTGCATTTAAGGAATCGCAGTTTGCGATTCCTTATATGCAATCCAAAAGGTACTTTAAAATAGCGATTTTGCTATTTGGGACCGCAAATTACAGTGAAATCAAACTGGTCTGTAATTTGCCAAAACTTTGAAAAATGCAATAAAATGCATTTTTCAACGTTTCATGCGCAACATGGGTGCACATCACAATTTCAGGGGTGCAACAGGGTGTCCTTTTGACACCTTTGCACCCTTGAAATTGCATGCTCAATTTGCGAGTACATATTGGTACTCGCAAATTGCGCATGCAATTTCCCTTTCATTCCTATGGGCCTGTAGGCCCATAGAGATGAATGGGAAGCCATTCCTTAATTGCGACTCGCAATTTGCGAGTCGCAATTAAGGAATGTTTAGAAATCGCTATTTTAATAGCGATTGCTACATGCATAGGCTTTTGAGAGTCCCTAATTGCGATTCCTTAATAATCGCAATTAAGGACTCGCAAAAGCATTTCTTGATGCATGTACCCCCTAAAGTTGTACAATATAAAGTCCCAAATGTGCAGGTATGGATAAGTAGTTAGAAACTCAGGGGTACATGCATCAAGAAGTTCTTTGCGAGTCCTTAATTGCGATTATTAAGGAATCGCAATTAGGACTCTCAAAAGCCTATGCATGTAGCAATCGCTATTAAAATAGCGATTTCTAAACATTCCTTAATTGCGACTCGCAAATTGCGAGTCACAATTAAGGAATGGCTTCCCATTCATTCCTATGGGTCTACAGGCCCATAGGAATGAATGGGAAATTGCATGCGCAATTTGCAAGTACCAATATGTACTCGCAAATTGCGCATGCAATTTCAAGGGTGCAAAGGTGTCAAAAGGACACCCTGTTGCACCCCTGAAATTGTGATGTGCACCCATGTTGCACACACACATGCCCCAAGGGCATGTGTGTGTGTAACCTAAAACTTTGAAAAATTAATTTTATTGTATTTTCAAAGTTTTACCAAATTACAGACCAGTTTGATTTCACTGTAATTTGCGGTCCCAAATAGCGAAATCGCTATTTTAAAGTATCTCTTGGATTGCATATAAGGAATCGCAAATTGCGATTCCTTAAATGCAATCGCAATTGAGGAACTCGCAAAAAATTGCGAATTCTTAAATTGAGCTTGCCAAACACGTTCATGCATCGCTAAAGGCCGATTTGCGAGCGCAAACGGACGATTTTTGCGAATCGCACCGTTTGCGCTCACAAAAACCGTTAATGCATGTGTCTGTCAGACTTTCAGTTTATTCTATTTGTGGATTTGTATTAATATATATATACATGTGTATATATACACACACACACACATATATATATATAAATATATATATAAATATATATATATATATCAGTTTTGTTTGTGCTCCTTCTGTCTCTCCTCGCCCGAGGCAGTTGGATCGCCGGTTGCCGGCGGAGCGCGCCGGACATCAATTTTCCAAATTACTTAAGTGAAGCGATCACTCAGGGGGTTATTTCACCAGCAGTTCTTTTTGGTCAGTAACACGTTTCGCCTGACACAGCAGGCTTGCTCACACCAGGTGTGAGCAAGCCTGCTGTGTCAGGCGAAACGCCTTACTGAACAAAAATAAAAGAACTGCTGGTGAAATAACCCCCTGAGTGATCGCTTCACTTAAGTAATTTGTAATATATATATATATATATATATATATGTGGTCCAAAACAAATTCCACCATATGCCGCACCACGCGTCCCGGGTGCACTCCAACGCGGTGGTGAGCCGCGTCCAAACTATACTTCAACATCCACAGTCCTGCAGAATGAAAACTGAGGCACTCTATAGGAATAATACGTGAATTGATTTAATGGGCTAAATCAAGGGGTACTGACAGGCGCGTTTCGGCAATAACGCCTTTATCAACGCCCATTAAATCAATTCACGTATTATTCCTATAGAGTGCCTCCGTTTTCATTCTGCACGACTGTGGATGTTGAAGTTTCAACACATTAAATTTGAGATGGCTCCATGACATCCAGTGATCAACGACTCAGAGGCAACTGAAGATTTTTGAGTTCCCAATGTCTCTGGGGCTTACCAGTTCAAGAAGTTGATGGAGCAAGGACTCGTAAAGGAGACTTGCTCGGAAGCAATCCTCTCATTTAACTCACTAACGAATTACTAACAACGTCTTGTAAATAATAACACGCAAATACAGAAAACACGCGGGTTAGCGAAGCTTGCGTATGTGTGTACTAATATAAATAACAATGAAAACGGACTAATCCAGCTCTAACTGGGAAATCTTTACCGCGCATGCGTCAACTGCATCTACGCAGTATGACGGTACTAATGCTTGGAGGGAAATTCTAGCGCACGTGCAGAAGGGATTAAAATGGAGTCTTGAAGACTCACGTGCATGGCATTTCCTTAGCCGAAATGAAAACCAGCTATTTTACTAATGCTAATGCGGGGAAAGAATTAATAAGTAAAGAGGGTTAGAGTAGAGAGGGGTGGTATACAGTGAAACCATTTATTTGTGAAAGTAACATTTCTTCTTTTGACTTTATTATTAGTGTGCATTTGGGCCTTTCACGTTTGTCTGAATTGAGCCGACTGATTCAAGTTTGCGCATGCCTACGTGAGAGCTGACCCAGAGGGATGACCAAGCTTTTTGACAGCCGTCCAAGGACGAGAATGACGTGCCCTGTGAACAGTGGATGAAGAGTTCATGCAAGAAGACTTGTATTCATAATGTTGAAATAATTGTATCGAATAAAGTTTGGACATGTATGGGAACGGAAGGAAAGAATAAAGTTTAAGGGGATGGGTTTTGCGAACAATGGTTCAATGAAAATAAGTAATATGTAAGCATGGTGTGATGATCATCCCCCTTTGCCTGACCAATTAGAATACGTATTTTTGCAATATTGAAACTTTAGTGGGTGGTACATGGAAAACAAAAGGTATAACTGAGGTAGCTTTAGTTAGTTAGTCAGAGGCGTCAATGCTGGAAGTCGAGAGCTCGGGATGCTGTCGGTGCTGTGGGTGGTGCTGATGCTGAAAGGGACGCTGTGAGACGCTGATGAAGACTCCGAATGCAGAACCATCTATCTTTAATTAATTGGGTTAGACAAGAAGATCATGGAAGAAACTCGAGGAGGAAGAGAGTGTCAGAGAGGGGTGCGACGCAGTCGTCGGTATTTTAGAGAGGTTAAGTATCCTGTCCTGATTCCTGTCCTGAAGTCTTTGTCTCCTGATCTATCCCGGGGGACCCTTACCCGCCCTTTGGCCAGAGGGTTTGGTCTTCACACCATCCTTGGTAACTATAAATTTATGATATTTGTAGACTATCTTTTCTCTCTGTCCTCTCCTTTCCAGGCAAAGTTATTGTATGTGTCTGAAATATTTTCTTAATCAAGATTTGATTTGAAATCTTACGAATGAGGGTGTTTGTACTGTAATTTGAAATGGTTCACATTCAATTAATTTAGATAAAGATTTTAAAACTTCCCGAGTCTGTGGTTATTTTCTTTAATGAAAGAATAGTTAATAAGTTATGTTAATTATCACCATCAACTAGTTCAACTAATGGTCCATTGACCAGAGGAAAGAACTTTTTGATCAGTGAAAGGTTAGTTAGGAATAAGAAAATAACTAATCCTGACTAAGGGAAAATATAAACTAAACCCAGCGGTCTACTTGGATCTGTGTAAGTGTTTATGGACCCAGGTGAGTATATGGTAGTAGAGTATCTGTTGTTAGTACACCGCTGGATCAGTTTTCTGGTAGCAGAGTTATGGTTATTGACTAGTTTGGTGATAAGTATAGATTATTGATTTATGTTTTAACAAAAGAGTTAGCGTCTTTGTTTTATGTTGTCCAGAATTCCCGGGGAATGAATAGCGGGTGGTGACAGAAGCCATACTGCAGTGAGGTTACTCGTCTGTTGGAATAACACTGAGAAGCTACGCAGGGCTGGCAGTGTTAAACTAGGGACTATATCGTATAAAAGTAGATTGCGAATGATAGCAAAAGGGGTTCGCTGGTGAAACTTTGGTCTCATTTCCCAATATGGGTGACACTGGAGGAGTAGCAGGTTCTCTGGAGCTTGAATGAAGAGTAAGCGGAAGGTTTTACTCGCAGTGTATGAAGAGTAAGCGGAAGGTTTTACTCGCAGCAAAAAGAAAATCTATCCTTTGGTTTTAGTGGAACAGGCAGAGTAGCAAATGTTTTTATGTAGTTAATAACAAAGAATATAATGCAAAGTATTAAGAAAATAAGTTTTCGTATTACCTTGTGAAGGGAGGGTCAGTCGTCAGATTTGGACTGACGTCACAGAGAGCCGCGCTGGGATAGGTTGAAACAGCGGGCGTGTGACAGAAGCAGCTTGTAAAGGAGGGGTCGGTAGTAAGGAGCAGAACTGACGTCAGAAAAGGCCGCGCTGGCATTGGTCAGATCACGAGCGTGAGCCTGATTTTGATTGGATAACCAGTTAGAAGCCGTGCTAGGATTGGTGGAAGGAGAGATTGTATGCAGGATTTTAATTTGACTACTAGTATGAGACGTGCAGATAGAAGATTTCAAGGGTTTGCAGAATACAATTTTATATATCGTTCATCTAGGATGTATGGAGAAAAGAGAAAAATGTCATTTATAAGGAAAATTAAGAATTTCTTTAAGAAAGATAAGCCTGTGTTGACTAGAGAGGGAATTCCTATTCCACCACCGAAGACACCAGCATCTTTTATGATGATGGAAAGAGGATATCATACTTGCGTGTGGTTGGAAAATTGGATAGAATATACGAGAGGTGATGGAGTGCTAGCGTTTCCTGAAAATGGTACATTTAATGGGAGAATTCTTCAGAATTTGAGAATGAGAATGAATGATTTGGAACCTAGACCTAGGTTAACTCAATATGAGGCTTTGGAAGAATGGGAGACTGAGTCATATGAACGCGAGAAATGCAGAGGTGGGAGATATAAAGGATTTTTTCCCAGATACTTTCAAGAATCACGCGAAGGGCAGATGAAACAGTGGAGGAGAGCTATGGTATCTGAAGGTTTATGTCCAGTATTAATGGCTGAGGAACAGTCTGGGGGAAAGTGTAAAGAGAAAACTAAACACTTGAATACAACCGGATATGGTGAATCAGATGATGAGTTGTTAGAGGATATTTTAATTAAAAATCTACCACCGTATCAAGAAGCAACTAGTAAGGTTACCCCAAGCGCACCAGCGATAGGAATGCCTTTAACCCCACAAATTTTACATGATATGTCATTTAATAGGGTGCTGCAAGATAATGAGAGAGATGTTTTAAATAAAACTAGAGAAGACTTAGTAAAGAAAATAAGTCATTTAAATTTGAATACTGAAGCCTTAACAGTACCAGTGACTATTGGTCCGGTAATCCCATTGTACGGAGATAAAGACTTGCCAGAAACTACAAACTGTAACAATTCCGTTAAATAGTCCTAGAAAAGAAGTAATCATTGCAGATGATCAGGTCAGTGAAAGTGAATCAGTCATTTCATTAATGGATCTCCCTAATGTGGAAACTTTAACTGAAACTCCGAAAAGAATTATGCCTATGAATTTGAGAGAAAGGAGACCTTTGGTTCCTATAGGAACTGGAGGTGCAACAGTAGTTACCCCTGAAGACATAGAAAGATGGGCATAGGAAAGAGATAATCAGAACCCACCACCAAAGATTTTAGACATTAGTAGATTGAAAGTGGAATTGGAAGAAATGATAGTGGGAAGTGTGGGTACAGAAAGATTGAATGCTTACAATGATGAAGAATTATTGTTTTTATGTAAGAGTATAACCAAAAGAGCAAGAGTATTTCATGAGAAATTAACAGAAGTTGCTTCAGAAATTGGAATAGATATAGGGAAATCAAAGTTGTTGCAGAAACCATATCGAGTGGATTTTACTGACAAAGATTTAGAAAGTGTTAATGCATCTGGAAAGAGACTACAGATAAAGGAGTTAATGAATATTTTGCGAAAATGGGGAGACATTGATAAATGGAGAATTAGATGGATAAGAAAGAAAGAGGAAGTTCAAGCGAGAGAAGCGTCATCTGCATTTCCAGTAAGGGAAACAGAAAAGGTTGAGAAATTGTGTCCAATGAGAGGGGTTCCAGGATGAGGATATGTTCATGTTCCTTGGAGTAGACAAGATAATTTGTAATTTACAAATGATTTTCCAAAATTGAGAGAAAAACCAGTTGAATGGTATAAACAGGTAGAAAGATTTGTGAAGGTTTCAAAGGTCTTATTGAAGGATCTGGATGGTTTGTTTGACATTGTGGTACCTGCAGATTTATGGATGGAGTGTAAGATTACAATAGATTCGCCAAGTGAAGAGTATGCTAGAGACTCAAAGACAGGAGCACCCTCAGAGGAGGTGATGAAGAAATATCACCAAGTGATTACTTATTTGAAAGGGAAAATTCCTCCAAAAGAAACAGATTGGGTAAAGATAGATAGGACGACACAAGAACCAAATGAATCTGTACATGCGTATTATGAAAGGTTATTGCAGGTGTTTAAGCAGTATAGTGGTTTTGAGAATATTGGTGAAAAGGATATGGGACATTTTGTGTATTGGTTTGTATATGGTTTGAAACCAGAGATTAGTCAGATGATAAAGCAGCACATGTTGTGTTGGCAAAGCAAGACAGTGGATGAGATTTTAAAGTATGCAAAATACTGCAGAGACGACATAGAAGCAAGGCGTAGAAAACTAAAAGAGAAAATGATGTGGGCACAGGTAAAGTTGGCAGAGCAACAGGAGAATAAAACCAATATTCAGACTGATAATCAAGTGAAAGAGCAGAGTCAGAATGATCAAGTGGCGAATGGTAATAAATATAAAGGACGAATGAACAGAGAAGAAGCGAAGAAGTTTCCTTGTCATGCGTGCGGAAAGCTTTGACATTGGAAGAACGAGTGTAAGAGTATTCAGAATAATAATGGGCCAAATCAAAATTTAATCCCACAGATGCAGAATGAAGTACTTATGAATCAGCAGCAGCAGTTAGTTACTCCACAATATCAGGTGCCACCAGCTCCTATGCCAAACTTTGTGAACCACCAAAAGTTCAGTACGAACACCGGATTTCAAGGAGAAAGTGGTAAGAATATTAGAACAGTTGCGCAATATTTGTTGCAGAATGATGAGGAAAATTCAGACTTTGTACAATGACGGTGCCTGAGGGGGGAGGAAGAGGAGTGCATGCTTGGCGCATCCTTGCCGGTAGATCAGTCAGGCCCATTTGTAGATGGGAAAGTGGAAGGTAAAGACATCACTTTTCTATTGGATACTGGTGCAACCGGGTCTACTGTGAGAACAGCAGACATCCCAAACTTACCCCTCTCGGGAGAATCTATCCAAGTTGTAGGCGTGTCAAATCAACAGATTAGAACCCCAATCACGAAACCAATGGAGGTGCACATTGGAAACTTTAAAGAAATACATCGGTTTGTAGTTTGCGATTCCAGTCCAGTAAATCTGTTGGGAAGAGATCTATTGTGCAAAATGAATTGCACGATCTATTGTACACCAGATGGTGTCGCTTTCCAGACCCTTGATGAAGATGTTATATATAAAATGATGCTAGTCAAGCAAGGAACAGAAGTAGATGAAATGTTTTCATTAATGACTGAAAATGAATTACCAGAAGAGTTGAGAGCCACAGTCAATCCGGAAGTGTGGGATTTTACAGGAAAAGATGTTGGGCTGATGTCATATGTAGACCCAGTGAAAGTGACAGTGAAGGAAGGTGCAGTTTATCCAAACACACGACAATACAAGATGAGTCCAGAAGTAAAAGCAGGAATTATTCCAGAAATCAATCGAATGGTTAAACAAGGCATTTTAAAAAAAAATAATGAGTAGTCCTTGTAACTCACCAATCATGGGACTTAAAAAGCCTAGTGGAAAATATAGGATAGTGCAAGATTTACAAAAAATAAATAAAATTGTAGTACTATGTTGCCCAATAGTACCAAATCCAGCAGTGATCCTTTATCAGATACCTTGGAGTGCAGGCTGGTTTACAGTAATTGATTTATGGCAAGCATTCTTTTCTATTCCTTTGTACCCAGACAGCCAGTATCTTTTTGCATTTAAATTCGAGGATCGTATCTATGCATGGTGCAGAGTTCCTCAAGGGTACACAGAGAGTCCCTCGATTTTTAATCAGATCCTGAGAAAGTGTTTAGAGTCATTAGTCATACCTGGAAATTCGGTTCTGGTTCAGTACATTGATGACCTACTGGTGGCATCAAGAACACGAGAGGATTGTGTCATTGACACAATTGCATTACTGAACCATTTGGCTGAAGGAGGACACAAGGTGTCTCCAGAAAAATTACAGTTCTGTCAACAAGAAGTTAAATATTTAGGGCATAAAATAGAAAGAGGAGTAAGAAAAGTGACACCGGAAAGAAGAAAAATAATCAAGGAAATGCAACTACCTCAGACGCAAAAGGAAATGAGAATGTTTCTGGGAGTGGTTGGGTACTGTAGGCAGTGGATTAACAGTTTTTCCATGCTAGCAAAACCATTGATACAATTGACACGGAAGAGAGCTAAAGATCCAATTGATTGGAATGATGAATGTTTGGAAGCCTTTGTGAAATTGCGGAAATGTTTATGCGAAGCTCCTACTTTTGGCATGCCTGATTATTCAAAAGAATTTGCGTTGTTTTGCTGTGAGAGAGAAAATTGTGCACTTTCAGTTTTAACACAGAGACATGGACTGAGCCGACGTCCAGTGGCGTATTTTTCTGCCACATTGGATCCAGTGGCTTCAGCTTTACCTGGCTGCTTAAAAGCAGTAGCTGCTACTTGTATGAGTCTGGAGCAAAGTGAGTCAATAGTGATTGGACATTCAGTAAAAGTCTATGTTCCACACTCAGTTGAAATTCTTTTGACAAGAACAAGAACACAACATCTCACACCTAGTCGGCTGACTAAGTATGAAAGAGTGATTTTGGGAGCAGAAAATGTGACAGTGATAAGATGTACGGTTATGAACCCTGCCACATTATTGACAGACCCGTGCAATGAGGAAGTAAGAGATGAAATTGATCATGATTGTTTGGATGTGACTAAATTGTGTACCAAGCCCCGTCCTGACATAAAAGAAACACCATTAAAGGAAGCTGATCATGAGTTATTTGGGATGGGTCTTGTTTGAGGATAGAAGAAGGAGGATTAAGTGCTGCATAATCTGTATGTAAGATAACTGGGGTAATTGAAGCATCCTGTTTACCGAGAGTCAAATCTGCACAAGTAGCCGAATTGGTGGCCTTAACAAAGGCATGCAAAATTGGGAAAAATTGGAGAATAACCATATTTACGGACAGTCAATATGGTTTCGGGGTTGTGCACGATTTTGGCCAACTCTGGATGCAGAGGGGATTTCTGACTTCTTCAGGATCTCCTATAAGAAACAGTAAAAATGTGAAAGATCTGCTGGAAGCATTACAATTGCCAAAAGAAGTAGCAGTTGTTAAATGCGCTGCACATCAGACAGGAAATGACTATGTGGCAGCCGGCAATAGATACGCTGACCAAATTGCTCGATATTGTGCGAAAAATACAATGGCCATAAACAGAAAAGTTGAAACGGGTGAAACCAGCTGCCAACTTATGTTTTTCTCAATGCCAGAAACATGGGATGAGATTAGACAGTTACAAGAAGAAGTTGAGGAAAAGGAAAAAGAAAAAGAAATTTGGATAAAAGCAGCCTGTACAAAAAGGTCAGAAGATGAAGTATGGGTGTACTTAGATGGAAGACCAATCATGCCAGATTGTTTACTCTCTAAAATGGCAAGAGTATATCATGGAGCAACACACATAGCGAGAGATTCGATGATCAGATTATTCAGACAGAGTTGGTATAATCCGAAGTTCAGGGTAGTCGCAGAGAGACTTTGCCAAAGATGCTTAACCTGTCTGCAACATAATCCAGGCAGGAAGACAGTGGTTAGCTGGGGGAAAAATTGGAAAGGCAGAAGGACCCTTCACCAGGTTGCAGTTAGATTTCATAGAGTTACCTCCTTGTAATGGACTAAAGTATGTATTAGTCATAGTGTGTCTGTTCTCAAGATGGGTGGAAGCATACCCCACCAGAAGAAATGACTGTCTTACAGTTGCCAAATTACTGTTGAGGGAGT
Organism: Calotriton arnoldi; assembly: GCA_963921515.1. Classification (NCBI taxonomy): domain Eukaryota; kingdom Metazoa; phylum Chordata; class Amphibia; order Caudata; family Salamandridae; genus Calotriton; species Calotriton arnoldi. The sequence continues at coordinate 564,120 of CAWUFW010000902.1, forward strand.
TGATTCCTCGTTTTGGCTTTCCAGTCACTTTGGAATCAGATAGAGGACCTCATTTTAATAATGAAATAATTCGATTAATCTGTGCTGCATTTAACATTGAACAAAAACTGCACTGTGCTTAACATCCAGAGGCTTCTGGAATAGTTGAACAGCTAAATGGCACAATCAAGTCAAGATTAGGGAAAGTGTGTGCATCCACAATGCTGAAATGGCCAGATGCATTAACTCTTGTATTGATGGATCTCAGAAGTATTCCTGACAGAAAGACAGGAATGAGTCCTCATGAGGTTCTCATGGGAAGGGCAATGAGGCAAGCATTTATTCCTGGAAACAAATTAATGAGTATAACTGATGATCTGGTATTGGACTATTGCAAAGGATTGGCTGAAATGGTGCGTTCTGTCTCCCACCAGGTTGGAGAAGACGCAGTTGAAAGACTGCCAGACCAAGCACATGATTTGAATCCTGGAGATTGGGTGTTAGTGAAGAAACATGCAAGGGAGTCGTGTCTAGCACCAAGGTGGGATAAACCACGTCAAGTCATACTAGTCACTACCACAGCAGTGAAGTGTGCAGGTTTGCCCAATTGGATTCATGCTAGTCATACCAGAAGAGTACCGAGCCCATCAGAACAACAAGAGCAACCACTGACTGAGCAGGCTGAAACATCAGAAGTTGAAAGCTGTGAAATTGAAGAGTCTAGAGTGATAGATTCTGAAAGACAACTAAATGACGGACAGCCAAGTACAAGTCAGGAAGATTGGATACCAATAATTGAAATACCTGATAATGCTGTCGAAACAAGAGGAATAACAAAACTGAAAAGGCAGGAAGGTAGACAGGGAAGGACAGGGAAAGAAGAACACACTCAGGTCGAAATAAACGAAGACAATCAGGGACCTGAGGAGGGAGAGTCAGAATTAGAAGAACAAGTTCAGGCAGAAGAAGGACAATCTGAAATAAGACCTGAACAGGATCAGGTAGATCTAGAAGAACAGGTTCCGGCAGAAGAAGAACAAATTATAATAAGACCTGGACAGGTGCAAGTAGAGGAAGGTTCAAGCACAGAAAATAGGGAACAAGGACAGATTGTGCCTAGATTAAGTGAAAATAAAAGGATTCTAGAAGGAGATAGAGAAGGTGAAAGTGCAGTTCAGGTCAAAAGAGTTAGAAAAGGAGACAATTGGCCAGTAGGAGTGAAGAAATTAAAATATTATTTGAGAAAATCAGAAAAGAAACCAGAACAAGTAAATGAAGTCACAAGTCAAACACAATCTAAGCAAACTTTAGTGAAACTCACTCGAAGAAGCCCAAGACTGAGAAATTTAAACAGAAAATACAAGGCCCCTGAGTGGACTTACGTTATACTCGAAGAATTTGAAAACTTAGGCTTAAGTGAAGAAACAGAAAGGGTTCATGTTGCACAGATTGATGAAAGCAAATTGATACCGCCTTAAAATAAAAAATAAAAATAAAAGAAAATTTAGCAGACAAAAGAAAGAAAAGAAGAGAGAAGAAATTTTCTCAGATTAAAATGGCAGAAGTTGAAGTCACCGAAAGACCAAAACGAGGTTTAAAAAGAAAATGTTTTAGATTTTGTTTTTGTAGTATATTATTGGTAGTATTAGTATGGTTATTCTTAACTGTAGGAGTACCTTTATTAATGGAAACAAGTGACAAAAATAATACCATTACTAATGAAAAGGTAAATAGAATAAAGGGAATTAAAATAGAAATAGGGGTAGAAGATGAGGCAAATTATCATAATGAGTCGGATTATAATATGTCTTCAAATGTGTTTGCTAAATTGTTATTTCAGTATGTTAATACAATGGAAATTAAAAATTGCTATGTTTTTATGAAGTTACCCTCATCAGTATCAGAAGGGGTAACATATCACCATATACCTTTAACATATGGTGTGTCATGTAGTATTTTATCAAGTTTATTTTATGCTACAGGGAGACTTCAGTATTTTTATTCAAATCTAGATGTAGTATTTTCAGAATTGCCTATGAGAGAGAAAATGAATCCAGTAGCTAGTAGTAAGAATGCACAATTTATGGGGGAATTCTTTTTAACAATGAGTTCAATAGATATAGCTCAAGCACGCGAAAATAATTTAACTTGTACTTTACGTGAAGAAGAAAAGGAGTTTTTGAATTTAGTAGAAGAAAGGAGACAGGATTTAATAAAGAAAGCTGTTGAACAGAAAACCCATGTACCTCCATGGGTTGGGAAAGAGGGAATCTATGCAAATGGCAAAGCTCATGCTGCGATGTCCCTGGATTTTGTGAAAAGGGAAAATTCTGCCTCCATAGATTAAAGACAGATTATAATAATAATTACATTGGTTCCAGTGAGTGTGAACACAACTTCCTAATTTTAGGAGGGTGGGGACTAAAAGGGGGAACTGATCCTGTATTTCCAGGAGTTTATTATATCTGCGGGAACAATGCCTATTATAGGTTACCTGCAAGATGGTACGGGAGCTGTTATTTTGGAATAGTTTTCCCGAAAATATATCATGTGGACAGAATCAATGGAATCAATGGAAAATCTAATGAACTAACACGAAGAAGAAGAGCTAGTTTTTCTGAAATAGTAGGAGATATATTTAGTGCATTGATACCCTCAGTTGGAGTCATTCTAAATTCGCAGAAAATTTGTAAATTACCAACCATAGTTGATCGTCTTTCTACAGACACTGCAGGAGCATTCTTGATGATTAACACAGAGATGGTTTCAATCAGGTCTATGGTTTTACAGAACCATCTTGCTCTTGACATTTTATTAGCAAAAGAAGGTGGAGTCTGTGGTATGTTGAAAATTCAACATTGCTGCACTTATATTCCGGACAAGAGCAGAGAAATTAAAGGATATATTGAAAACATTACAAGAATGCATAAAGACTTGACCCAACTGGAGGTTGACCGTGTGTGGGGAAAACTAACAAAGAGCATAACATCAATAGGGAAATGGTTTACTAATTTTGGGAAAAGTTTTCTAGGTCAAATGATATTACCATTAGTTGTGATAATAACAATAGTAATGATATTAATGATTACATATAAATGTTGCAAAAATAGAGGGAAAGGAAGAATACATCTAGAAAAAGAAGGAAAAGGAAAGAAACGAAAAAGAGAATATGAGGAGATACAACTAGAAGAAATGAAAGGAAAGATATATAAGAAGATGAAAGATTTAGAAGGAAAAGAAGTAATAAATGGAAGAATGAGAAAAGAAATAGAAGATTGAGATGTGCTAAAGTTGGCATCTGGGATGGGATGGGTAATTTTGTGATGGCTTAAAATGCCATCAGAGAGGGGATTGATGGAGCAAGGACTAGTAAAGGAGACTTGCTCGGAAGCAATCCTCTCGTTTAACTCACTAACGAATTACTAACAACGTCTTGTAAATAATAACACGCAAATACAGAAAACACGCAGGTTAGATAAGCTTGCGTATGTGTGTACTAATATAAATAGCAATGAAAACGGACTAATCCAGCTCTAACTGGGAAATCTTTACCGCGCATGCGTCAACTGCATCTACGCAGTATGACGGTACTAATGCTTGGAGGGAAATTCTAGCGCATGTGCAGAAGGCATTAAAATGGAGTCTTGAAGACTCACGTGCATGGCATTTGCTTAGCCAAAATGAAAACCAGCTATTTTACTAATGCTAATGCGGGGAAAGAATTAATAAGTAAAGAGTGTTAGAGTAGAGACGGGTGGTATACAGTGAAACCATTTATTTGTGAAAGTAACATTTCTTCATTTGACTTTATTTTTAGTGTGCATTTGGGCCTTTCACGTTTGTCTGAATTGAGCCGACTGATTCAAGTTTGCGCATGCCTACATGAGAGCTGACCCAGAGGGATGACCAAGCTTTTTGACAGCCGTCCAAGAACGAGAATGACGTGCCCTGTGAACAGTGGGTGAAGAGTTCATGCAAGAAGACTTGTATTCATAATGTTGAAATAATTGTATCTAATAAAGTTTGGACATGTATGGGAACGGAAGGAAAGAATAAAGTTTAAGGGGATGGGTTTTGCGAACAATGGTTCAATGAAAATAAGTAATATGTAAGCATGGTGTGATGATCATCCCCCCTTGCCTGACCAATTAGAATACGTATTTTTGCGATATTGAAACTTTAGTGGGTGGTACATGGAAAACAAAAGGTATAACTGAGGTAGCTTTAGTTAGTCAGATGCGTCGATGCTGGAAGTCGAGAGCTCGGGATGCTGTCGGTGCTGTGGGTGGTGCTGATGCTGAAAGGGACGCTGTGAGACTCTGATGAAGACTCCGAATGCCGAACCATCTATCTTTAATTAATTGGGTTAAACAAGAAGATCGCGGAAGAAACTCGAGGAGGAAGAGAGTGTCAGAGAGGGGTGCGACGCAGTCGTCTGTATTTTAGAGAGGTTAAGTATCCTGTCCTGATTCCTGTCCTGAAGTCTTTGTCTCCTGAGCTATCCCGGGGGACCCTTACCAGCCCTTTGGCCAGAGGGTTTGGTCTTCACACCATCCTTGGTAACTATAAATTCATGATATTTGTAGACGATCTTTTCTCTCTGTCCTCTCCTTTCCAGGCAAAGTTATTGTATGTGTCTGAAATATTTTCTTAATGAAGATTTGATTTGAAATCTTACGAATGAGGGTGTTTGTACTGTAATTTGAAATGGTTCACATTCAATTAATTTAGATAAAGATTTTAAAACTTCCCGAGTCTGTGGTTATTTTCTTTAATTAAAGAATAGTTAATAAGTTATGTTAATTATCACCATCAACTAGTTCAACTAATGGTCCATTGACCAGAGGAAAGAACTTTTTGATCAGTGAAAGGTTAGTTAGGAATAAGAAAATAACTAATCCTGAATAAGGGAAAATATAAACTAAACCCAGCGGTCTACTTGGATCTGTGTAAGTGTTTATGGGCCCAGGTGAGTATATGGTAGTAGAGTATCTGTTGTTAGTACACCGCTGGATCAAAGTGTTTGTGTGTCATCTACGTAGCTATAGAATGTGAGTTGAAATTCATTGATCATTGTCGGTAATTACTTTATGTAGATGTTGAAAAGCATGGGTGAGATGATATAGCCTTGAGGGACCCCTGCTTTTGTGAAGTATGGTTTGGATGAAAAAGGGGGAGTATGGATGGCATTGGTTTTGTTCTGAAGGTAGGGTGTGATTCAGTCAAGAGCAATCCCTTCCATGCCAGCTTCATGGAGTCTTTGGATTAGAGTGTTATGATGACCCGTGTTGAAGGCAACAGAAAGGTCCAAGAGATGTTGTGCAGCGACCCCGTGCCGGTCTACTGTGTTTTTAAAGTCATCTGAGATGGTGATGAGGGCAGATTCTGTGACGCTTCCTGGACAGAACCCTGTTTGGAAATCAGAAAGTATGGAGTTATCTTCAATGGATTGGGACATCTGAATGAATGCTGCTCTTTCTATCAGTTTGCCCAGGAAAGGGACATTTGTAATCGGTCTGTGGTTGTTTGTGTCATGGGAGTCCAGGTTAATTTTCTTTTAATAATGGGCGCATATATTTCTTTTTTATTCTGGAAAGATTCCTGTAGTTAAAGAATGATTGATGAAGGTTCTGACTAGTGTGGCACTACCTCACACCACCATTCAAGTATAAGCATTGATGGTTCATTCTCACTTCTCCTGAAAGTCAGAGCGCAAAGAGAAGGCACTTGGCAAATTCAGGGAGCTTGTAGTATTACCTGGCTTCTAGAGTTCCATAGACAATGTCAATACTGGCCGGACAGTATGAGAACGACATTCAGTCGTGATGTGCTGGACTGGGACTTAGAAGGAAAAACTGTGCAGGGAGATCAGCATCAGAAGATGACAATGGTCCCAGGCTCACTCCAGAATGGAGTTTAGTGAAAGGGGGGGCTAACAAGACAGAGAAACAGACTGATCCCGTCTTCTAGGAACAGAAAAGGCCTTCTGAATTGGTATGGGAATTGGTCTAATTGAGGTACAGACCACCATAAAATATACCATCTCAACCCCAACACAAAATTCTGTGACTTCTGTAAAGCAGACCGACGAAGATCCAAGAAAAGGGAAACTGTCAATCAAAATGAGGTCTACCAAAACCACATAAATGGCAGGCAGCACCACTGACACTGACGCAGACCAGAACCTCTGTGAATGCACCATGAGAAATAAGCCACAACTTACAATACTACCACATGGATGTGGTCATCAGGTTGTAGGACCATCCACAAACGCAAACGTATGCTCTGAAACAAGAGGTAATAAGAGACCATGTAATTGAATGAACGAATTAATGTTTTTTATATAGTGCACAGCTACTCGGAGAGTGTCCCGGTGCTCAGCATAGAAGAGCAGGTGAGAAGAAGCAGAGCCCCCAAGAGTGTACCAAGCCCTAAAGCTTAAAAAGATGTGTCTTCAGGGCCTTCTCGAAGGGTTGTATAAGAGCATAAAGCATAGCATAATAGGCCAAAATGCCCTCAGGATCCAAAGAGCACAATTAAACCAAAGCAAACAACAGATCAAAGCGAAGAATCCCTTCACCGGATCTTCGACAGGAGTTCTAGGGGGTTCAACAGTGGCAGGGGACTGTTGAAAACTATGAACGTTGTTAGATTAAAAAAATAAACCTCTGTCACAAAACATATTATTATAAATAGTGAGTCTACAAGTCCCAGCAGGTTTAATATAACAAGCATTTACAATGCAATAGGTCTCGCAATGACATTGTTTTGAGCTATTGGCACTGAAAATGTTATTGTTTTTTTTTTTCCCTTCGTGAAGCATTAATCAAATGGTGTCATTGAAAATGGCAATAGCTCACTTTGTTGAAATTGCGAAATCTAATGCATTGCATTTGTACTATAGTACATTCTCTCTCGAAACTCCATATTCTTTTACAACACATCAGCAAATATACCAACATACCTATAGCCGGGGTATCAGTTACACCTGGAGGCAGAATTGTCATGTCTTATTAGGTGTAGCCTTAAAAAACTAGGAATTACTGGTGGAATCAGTAATTCTGTACCTAATTCCACAAGCTATTTCTCATTTTACTGGGACAATTTTGCTTTCATCAGCGTAAATATCTGGTTAATTGCATAGGATCCGCGGTGATCCCACAGAGCTTGTTATTTCAATGGGGCAGGTAACTAATGAAGTAAGAGGGCACTGGCAATAAAGAGTCACTGCAGCATTTTTGGTTGTATACTTACATTTTTCTAAAGTTGAAACAAGGGGGGGGCGGAGTTAATGTATTCACCTTTTCACTACACTAAAATGTCCACTCCCAGGGCAGTGACACTCTCTGAATAAAGCCCAGTTGGCTCGACTACTTTCTTTGGAAGCTCCCCCCCCCCAGAGGTCCTCAAGGCACAGGCACAGAATATTTCCGATTCTGCAAAAGCTTTACTGCATCCTAATTAGTGTTGCTTTGAGTACACTGAAAGAAAAGTGAAAGGTGGAAAGTTTCAAGACAGAGCATAAATCATTCTTTTCACCTTGTTTGAACTGCATTTTAATGTTTACACTTCCCCTTACACATTATAGCTGAAGACCCTGGCCCAGACTGTCGCACTAACATTATCTGAGAATTCACTCATCTTTAATGGCTAAACACAGCGATCAACAGGCGAAAGGGGCCCATAATCTTTCATAAACTGTTGTGAGCTGCATTTGTTGTGTTATATGAATTTGTAGAGCGCCGCTAATCACCCGTGAGGAAACCACTGAGCTCTATGAGCTTCGCAAATAGTAAAATGTTGCTGGAACCAGGCCTTTTCACGGGCCGGCCTCTGCTCTCCGAGACCTGCTGAACCGACCAGGCCGACCCCGGACACAGGTCTGGTGAATAGGTGGTGCGGCACCGGAGCAGGCCCACCCCCTTGGAAGGTCCCGGTACCGAAGCTGACTCTAACCTAAAGTGGGTGCAGCCCTTACTGACTGAGGCCCCGCCCACGGGCAGTGCAGGTACCAAAGCAAGACATGCCCGCAGGTAAGTGCTGCCCCCCACCTGGCCAGACCCAGCCGCCCTCTCCCCTCAGGGAAGTGCAGGTACCCGAACCAGGCCTGCCTTCATGTTAGTGCTACCTCCCTCCCCCTAGGAAGGTGAAGGTACCCGAGCAAGCCCCGCCCTCAGGTAAGTCCTGCCCCCACCTGAGCAGACCCTGCCCTCCAGGGTGGTGCAGGTAACTGAGCCAGCCCCACCCTCACGTACCTGCCCCCACCTGAGCAGACCCTGTAGGTGCAGGTAACTGAGCCAGCCCCACCCCCGGGTTAGAGGAGCCCCCGCTGGAGCAGGCCCCTCCCTAAGGGATTTTCAGGCCGCGCCCTTGGCGCTCACCTCACTCCAATGTTGGTAAATACAAGTCCGGCTATTGAGCTTTCCACGTGTGTCTGCTCCGGCGGGAGTCAGTCACCCTACTTCCCCATACTGCCACTGCTCCAGGGGGAATATAGTGCTCGTCGGGGGCATGAAGCACTATATAAACGCACCTATAGGTACATACACCCACAGAGGCAGGGTACAGCAAGACCATGTAGGGTCTTTGAGTAGAGAGCAGGCGGCAGGGAGCTGAGAGGCCTGTATAACTGCAGAGCATGCCGGGCGGGGCAGTCACTGCACATCAGAGGGCCTGGAGAGATGTGTAGCAGTAGGCTTAGAGCTACTCACAGGGCCTGGACTGGACTGTGAGTGACTAATGCTGCACAGGTCTCCGCAGGCCACAGGATCACACAGTGAGTCATCAAGGTGCCCCACCCCAGAGACTGATCCTGTCCGCTGCAGCAGCTCAAGGGATCACTTCGGCAACCCCTGTCCTGCAGTAAAGTGAGATCTGCCCCGATGTGTGCCCCCTCCTCCCCCCCCACACACACACACACACACACACACACACCCTGCCATTAACCCCCCCCCATCCCCGCAGGAGTCTGGAGTGAGCGCTGATAACAAGTTCCTACCCTAGCAGGGGGAGGAGTGAGAGGCAGAAGGAAGAGGGGGGGGGGGTAATGACGATGACAGCGTCAGAGGGAGGAATTCCAACCCAAGGAATGTGGAAACAGGGCGCGGGGAGAGAGACCCGCCTCCGAGGCTGCAGATGTAATGTTCATTTACTCACGACAGAGGGGCCACAACTTTACCACACTGGGGGGGGGCGCGACACAACTTTACCACACTACGGGGGGGTCAGGTTACCCTGCGCCAGAGCCCCGGGTACAAAAACCTACACCCTGGCACCACCAGCGATGCAGGCAATAGAGGCACAATTCAAGTGCACAACCCTACGCCACATGTCCCCCAGATGGCGACAGGCGATGGGCATGAAGTGTTTCAGCTTGTTATAAATACTTCCAAACTCCCTTGACCCCCATGCTCGTGTAGCGGTCTATGGTGCCAAATCTGCTCCGACAGGGGGCACATGCAGTCTCCCCCATCACCCTGTGTCCTTCGGACTCACTCCCTCTCCTCCAGCCCCTGAACTCGAGGTGATGCGGCCCCAGCGCAACAAACACCACCCCGACCCCAAACCCTTGGTCTCAAGTGGCGCTTCTGAAACCCTTTCCGAGGTGGCCACTGGCTCTGGTGAGTAAGCCCCGCATGAACGGCTGCTTCAGATCATGCGCAGGCCCCAGCGGCCCTCACCCGCCCCGATTCTCTGAATGAGGGATTTGGCCTCCCCGCTCCCTCCGTGACCCGTAATCCTTCTCCACTGCAGTGGATTCGACACGCACGCTGCCCCGGACAGGACGGCCCGGGACAGGGGCTTATGGGACTAATGCCGGCGGCAAATCCCGGCGTGAAGGCACGGGGAGCCAGGGTGCACGGCCGAGGGGACTGGAGAGGGCCTCTGGAGGGTGCGGACACAGCGCGGGGGGAGGTGCAAGAGGAGCCGCTGCCAACAGAATGCACAGCCGGAAACCGCACGCGCTGAAACGCACACACCACACGCCTGCTCTCTCACGCCTTGTACCAAACCCCGGGTAAACAACAGGAACAACCCAGAAAATATCAGGCCGTCTGTATTTTTGGGTCTCGAGTCCCGCGGTCAGCCCGAGACCGAGTCTTGAAACTGCTGACCAGCACAAGGTACAGAAATGCCTGCGCACGCAATGTGCCTGCGGGTTCCAGTGAACAAGCTGTCGGAAACATGAGCCGGCAGTACACGCCTCCTAAAGATAAGAAAGTGCTTCACAACAGCCAAAAGGCAGACGATACAGTCTGGATGGGCCGGACGAAAAGGGGAAAGGGCGGCAACCAAAAAGCCTCAGTTTCAATCGAAGGCCACCGTTTTACATAAACGATGACGCCAGCCAATGAAAAAGAGGGGCGGGGCTTCAAGTACCCTTCTGAAATCTCCTCATCCACAATATGTCTCTCAGAGCGAGCAGCGCATGCGCGCTGCAACGCTAGGCGAGACCTAAAAAAGGCAGGCCTCTAGACACAAATGCTGCTTGCTCTGTGACTTTGATATTTCGAAGTGTAAGAAGGGACTTTTTGTGACCCGTCAATGTCGCATGACTCGGCTGAGTCACTATAGCATCACTTCCTGTGTCTTGTGTTTCTTCCTGTCCTTTCCCCGAACTGAATGCAGCAGATTTTAAATTTGTAGAATGTTGATGCTGCGCCTATTCAAATTATGTGGTAAGAAAAGGCAAATTATGCAACATAATATGGCACTTTTGTGATAGTATTACTTCATTATTTCGTCATTTTTGTACATGCACACACTGGGCAAAGATTCCATCTCCTTAGCACCAATTTAACAACTAAATATATCAATAAGCAACTGAAATTTGACCAGTTAACCTTTGCGAAGGGCCTTCCACTGCACAGGAATTTTTGATCCTTTTGAGCTAGAAACAAATTTTTGTTGTTAAATTCTGCAGATTATGCAGCAGATGATGGTTTATGTGCCAAAAGCAGGAGTATCATATATTCTACAAAAAAGATCTTTTTTCCACGTGAAAAAGTTGCACTGATTACAGCCATTTTGTGCACCTTTCGCTGGGATTTAAAAAAATAAATCCATCCAAGAACAACTAAGGGGAAATGACAACAAAAAATGACCCCTCACCTGTCACTCTCTCCCTTCTCATGAGCCTACAAGGATTTATCACAACCATTTAATTCACCCACTAACAAGGAAGCTCAATTACACCATTACAATGCACCAAACAAAAAGGCATCTCAATTCTAAAATACGCTTACTTTTCTGTCTTTGTAATTCTTCCTGTATTACTCTCAATTTTATTAAAGTGACATTTGAGCTGCAGACGTGGATACACAAGTGCACACAATATCATAACAAACAGTGTCACCTTAAAGCAGCACACTTACGTACAGTGGCGGCTCCTCGTGGCAGTGCTGCGGGCGGTGGGGCGGGGGAGGGGCAGGTTGGGGGGTAGTAAACTCCGGCTTACGGCCGAACGGAGTTTAGTAACTAAATCATTAATAAAACGAATTACATTGGCGCGCGGCAACGCCAAATCGGCGTTGCAGCGCACCAATGTAATTTGTTTTATTTATTTATTTAGTTACTTAACTCCGTTCGGCCGTAAGCCCGAGTTTACTACCCCCCACCCTGCCCCTCCCCCGCCCCGCCTCACCGCCCCGCAGCACTCCCACGAGGAGCCGCCACTGCTTACGTATAAGCCTAACTGTTGAAGTAAGTGTCAGTGATGACAATGAATGCCTGCCACAGTGACTAAATCCTGGTTCTTGGCCACAGGCATCACTGTAGCTAGGACCAGTTCTACTGCAAGGCAAGGATAGGCAGCTGCCAAGGGTGCCACCATAATACGTTGCTACTGCAAGTGGAGGGGAAGATGGAAAAAAATCACGAGCTAGGACACTACAGATTCTAGTTAGATCCTTGCTGTTGTATTCACTTTAGCCCCTTGGGGATGCAATGCTTAATTTGTGCTGTTGGTTACAGGCATTGACCCTCATTTTTGGGGACTGACTCTTATTTTTCATCCTGAAATTTGTATTCCTAGCTGGAGAGAGAAAGGTATAAAAACGAGAATGGAGTAGCAGAGAGATAGCAATACACCAACAAACCAAGATCCCTCAGGGGCATATTAGCAAGACCGGCGATAAAATTATCGCCGTTTTAGCGGCAGGAAACTGCCGCTAAAACGGCGATAATGGGCTTGCTAATATGCGTTATAGAATTCAATAGAAGCCCAGGTTAGATGTGCAGGACATCTAACCTGGGCTTCTATTGGAATTCCATAACGCATATTAGCAAGCCCATTATCGCCGTTTTAGCGGCAGTTTCCTGCCGCTAAAACGGCGATAATTTTATCGCCGGTCTTGCTAATATGCCTCTCAGTTTGTAGACCCACGACTCAGAAAGAATGGCTGAAAAAGATTCTGCAAAAGGGAAATGAAAAAACAGAAAGTGAAGGGTGTTGGATAAAAGAGACATGAGATGGGATCAGGGCAATCTTGCTATTTGGCAACGTTGACATTCGGCAGCGCCTGCAGCAGGCTCCTAAGAAAAACTGTGCCACTCTGCACTCATTTTTTGTACAAATTAAGCACGGGGAGCAGAAGAGAAGGTGTGGCACTAATGTGGTGGTAGAAGACACTACCCTGCCAACAGGCCCAGTCTGAGGTTTTTGGTCTCCATGGATGCTGTAGTTTAACCGTGAAGTAGAATCTCTGCCTGTGGGTGTTCAAGGCCTCTGCCTGCCTCACTGCTTGTGCCCGTTTTGCCAGCCTTCTCCGGGTGCTGGTATTGTGCCTTCTTTTTTGTATTTTGCTGGTATTTGTATTGTATTTGTGCTGGTATTGTGCCTTCCATTTTTGTTATTTTGCCTCTCTCCCTGCTTGCTGTTTTTGCTCTTATCCCGTTGTGTCCCCGTGCCTGCTGCCCCCGCGGCCCCTCCCCACTGCCGGTTTTCCCGCTCCCGCCTCCCAGCTGCGCTTCCCTCCCTCCTCCCTCCCCTATTTAATGGCGTCCGCTGTGAGGGAGCGCGAGAGGGACACCTAACCTCCCAGCCATGGACCCGCTCTCTCCCTCAGCAGCTCCGCTGTTGAGCCGCCGCCGCTGACCTCGCGTCACCTCTGCCTGTGGGTGTTTGAGGCCTCTGCCTGCCTCACTGCTTGTGCCCGTTTTGCCAGACTTGTCCGGATGCTGGTATTGTGCCTTCTTTTTTGTATTTTGCTGGTATTTGTATTGTATTTGTGCTGGTATTGTGCCTTCCATTTTCGTTATTGTGCCTCTCTCCCTGCTTGCTGTTTTTGCTCTTATCCTGTTGTGTCCCCATGCCTGCGGCCCCTCCCCCTGCCAGTTTTCCCACTCCCGCCTGCCAGCTGTGCTTTGCTCCCTCCCCCCTCCCCTATTTAATGGTGGCAGATGTGCGGCAGCACCGCTGGCGTGCAGAAGGCGCGCCAAAGGCAAGCCCGTCTGTGCCCATCCGCGACCCAACTGCGAGCAGCGCCAGGGATCCTGGATCTGCCACCTCCCACCGCTACGACAGAGCTGCCCTCCTCGCACTCAACCCCGGAAGGAACAACAACTGCCAGCTGTCCAAGCTGAACATCACCCACGGCAATTTCTCCTGTCGTCACTGCCGCCAGACCTTCACCACCCTCCGCACCCCCACGGTCACCGCTCCCAACTCGGACGCCAACACCACCGTAGCCCTGAAGTGCATCCTCCTTAAAGTGCGCTCTCTGTACAGACACACCGTGGAGATCTGGGACCTCCTCGACACCCGCTCGCCACACATCGCTTTCTTCACAGAAACCTGGACCATTGCCTCCTCCGACCCCGACATCGCCACCGCCATTCCTTACGGATACAAGATCCAGAGGACGGACCGCCCCAACCGCCCAGGAGGAGGACTCGCCATCACACACAAGAGCTCCCTCTGACTCTACACCTCTACCATGAGCGACTCCTTCTCCACCACCGAACACCTTCACTTCCAGATCCAGACCAGCCCTAGACCCACACTTCGCGGCACCCTCACCTAGAGACCCCCCGGACCTTGCACCCCGTTCCCCACTACTATCGCTGACCTCATCGCACCCCATGCCATCGCCTCCATTGACTACATACTCACCTGAACTTCCATCTCGACGACCCCAACTCCGCCACTCTCCTGGACAACTTCGCCAACATCGGACTGAAACTTCTCGTCATCACCCCTACCCACAAGGCAGGACACACCCTCGACCCCATCTATGCGAGTGTGAACAACATCAGCTTCAGCCACACCACGCAACCCCCATGGATGGACCACCACTGCGTACACTTCCTCATCAACAAACCCACGCCGCCCAAACCTGCACCCCGCCCTCCATGAAGAAACTGGAACGAAGTCACAGAGGAGCAGCTCATCTCCACCCTCAACCACGACACCCCCACCACCTCGACCGACGCCAACCTCGCAGCCAAAGAACTCCACAGATGGATCTACAACTGCGCAGATGAGCTCCTACCCCTACGCAACCCAGACAGACAGCGCCCCGGGAAGGCCGCCTGGTTCACCACTCACCTCCAAGAATCCAGACGCACCTGCAGACGTCTCGAGAATACCACCAACGCATCAGATCCACCAAAAGGACCTTCATCCAAAACAAGATCCTCACCAACTCCAAGGAACTCTTCAACGTCATCCAGGAATTAACCAAACCTCCCAGCGAAACCACAGACATCACCCCCTCCCAGGACCTCTGCAACAAGCTCGGATTCTAATTCCATCTAAAAATCAAGGGCCTCTACGACAACTTCAACGACCAGACACCTGACTCCGAAACCACTCCCTCCTCCAGCAACGCCAGCCAGCCCACCATCTCCTCCTGGACCCCAGTCACCACCGAAGACACCGCATCGACCATGAAAGGCATTCACTCAGGAGCCCCCATGGACCCCTGCCCCCACCCACATCTTCCACAGAGCTACAGCCGCCATCGTTCCGGAACTACGACGCACCATCAACGCACCTTCGAAACCGGCATCTTTCCCAACGACTGGAAACGCGCAGAAGTCAGACCACTACTCAAGAAGCCCTCAGCAGATCCCACGGACCTCAAGAACTACCGACCCATCTTCCTCCTCCCCTTCGCAGCCAAAGTCACAGAGAAGACCGTCAACATCCAACTTACAAAATTCATCGACGAAAACTGCATCCCCGACCCCTCCCAATCAGGATTCCGCAGCAACCACAGCACCGATACCGCTCTACTCGCCGCCACAGACGACATCCGCACCCTTCTCGACCAAGGACATACCGCGGCCCTGATCCTACTCGACCTCTCTGCAGCATTGGGCACCGTCTCCCACCGCACGCTCACCACCAGACTCCACCACACTGGCATACAGGGAACCGCCCTCAAATGGCTCCGCTCCTTCCTCACCAGCAGAACCCAAAGAATCAGACTGCCACCCTTCCTCTCCGAACCCACATAAACCAACTGCGGAGTACCCCAAGGATCGTCGCTAAGCCCCACGCTCTTCAACATCTACATGGCCCCCCTCGCCGCCATCGTCAGACAGCACAGTCTCAGCATAATATCCTACGCCGACGACACCCAGCTCATCCTCTCAACCCCCAAGGACCCCATCACCACCAGACTCAACTTCCAAGAAGGAATGAAGGACATCGCATCCTGGATGAACAGCAGCTGCCTGAAGCTCAACTCGGAGAAGACAGAGGTCCTCGTCCTCGGCCCCTCCCCCTCTGCATGGGACAACACCTGGTGGCCCACCGCCCTCGGCAGCCCCCTCGCCCCCACAGACCATGCCCAAAACCTCGGCATCGTAC
This sequence comes from Calotriton arnoldi, assembly GCA_963921515.1. Lineage (NCBI taxonomy): Eukaryota > Metazoa > Chordata > Amphibia > Caudata > Salamandridae > Calotriton > Calotriton arnoldi. The sequence goes on from CAWUFW010000902.1 coordinate 579,916, forward strand.
TCGACTCCTCCCTCTCCATGACCCGACAGGTCAACGCCATCGCCTCCACCTGCTTCAACACCCTCTGCATCCTCCGAAAGACCTTCAAATGGATCCCCCCCGAATCAAGGAAGACCGTCACCCACGCACTCATAACCAGCAGACTGGACTACGGAAACGCCCTCTACGCCGGGCTCAACAAGTCTCTACTCCGTAAGCTCCAGACCATTTAGAACACCGCAGCCAGACTCGTCCTCGGCATCCCTCGACACAAACACATCACCCAACACCTACGTAACCTCCACTGGCTCCCCGTTGAGAAGAGGATAACCTTCAAGATACTCACCCACACCTACAAATGCCTCCACAACACAGGACCCCAATATCTCAACGATAGAATCTCCTTCCACGTACCCAAGAGGAACCTCCGATCCGCCGACCTCGCCCTCGTCGAACGCCCGCGCATCCGCAGAGCAAGAGCAGGTGGGAGAAACTTCTCCTACATCGCGGCCAAGACTTGAAACGAGCTGCCAATCGACATCAGACATGCCCCCACCCTGAACATCTTCAGGAAAACCCTCAAGACCTGGCTTTTCAACTAACCGGAGCTGCTTCCCCCCCTCACCCCCAGCGCCTTGAGACCTCACGGGTGAGTAGCGCACTTTAAACTCCCCTGTTTGATTGATTGATTGATTGAACGTCCCAAATACTTTCCATTAATCTTCATAACTCGTCTGTCTAGTCCCAGTCCAAACCTAAATTAGTGAAGTTACCTCATCTTTAAGACAGATAACTCTAAGCTACACAATTGTGGAAATAATGCTACTAACTGACCTAAAAACACATCTTGAGCTTTTCTTAACTGTTTACAGAGGCCCCGCCTCTCTCACACTACCTGTGATCGTCTGTTCTCCTTCAGATACAATAGCCTATGTTCTTTAATGAGGAAAACCTTGACTGCTGTAGGATCCAGGCTAACAGTGTTCTTTCTTTTTAAATGTACCTTCTGTACCTTATCCTTGGCCGTTGGTCAATAGGTCAGTTCTTTGTGCGGTGCAGGCCTCCAATCTGCCCTGTTCAGGCTTAGTAGCTGGAGTAGAGTGCGTCTGTGGGCCTGCGCTGTTTGGAGACACCCTGCTGCCTGGGGCACCTCCCTCTCCACTGGCATGGTATGTCTTCCTCCAACCACCTAATGTGGAGTGGCTGTTCCCTGCTGTCGGATCCTGACACCCCGGCCTTTTCATAAAACCACCATGTCCAGTTGCAAGACGTCAGTATATGGGAGGAAGTGCCTGCTCCAGCGGGACTTACTGAATACAATGGTTGACTGTGAATTAAACATTACTAAGGTCTGAGGAAGGGATAGTAGTCTTGGGAGTGTCACAATCACTGACCTTCACCTCTTCACACTACTTTCTTCTGTAGTCTCTCGGTTACACACACTCTTTTTCTCCTCATATTTTTCTGAAGCAGCCATCTGCGTCTCACACCTCATCTCTTTACTCTTCATCATCATCTTTTCACTCTCTCCTGCATGCACTTCCTTGTGCCTCCTTCACTTCTCCACTCCCTACACACATACACAATTCACCCACTCATCTGTAAACACTGCATTTTCTTTAACTTTTTTGCCACAGAGTTGTGTACCTCCTTCACACACTTTTGCATAGAATCACAGTTATAACCAGTACATCTGACCATTGCTCTCTGTGTTCTGCAGAGAGGCCAAGGATTGGATGAGCATTTGTTCTGAACCTCTTTATAACCCACTGAAGGGCACTGTGGGAATTCACACTGAGAGGCATATTCTCAAGGAGTCAACGCCGATTTATCGGCACTTTAGCGCCGCAAAAGTGGCGATAGATTCATCGCCCTATTCCCAAGCTGGTGCAAACTGCCGATATCGCCAGTTTCCCAGCGATAGCTGCCGCAAAAAACATCGCCACGGATGAGAGCGACAACGAACGCTAATGATATGCAGAGTAGGCGTACCCGTGAAAAAACACACGAAAACACCACTTTGCAATATTCTCAATGACCAGCCCGATCCGCGATGCGACCCAAAAACAGGCGACAAGGCGCGTTAGCAGCAGGGATTTAACACCTGCCTTTTACTGGTGTAAAGCCGGACGACAACCTGCAGCATGAAAGGGAGCCCAGCCCAGAGCCACATCTGAAGACCAACACATGTCATGGAGCTACTGACCATGCAGCTCGGAGACCCAAGAGGGCCACAACACCCACCGCCACCACCCCCAGGCCCTCCCCCCCGGACTACCACTGAGGCAGCGCAGAACAAGACAGCTGACCTTCCGAAAACGGCATGGCCCCACAGCCACACAATTGCAGAATGTGGGGAGAGGTGGGAACCAAGTATGTGTGAAGGAGGCAAGTCACCCATGAATGAGAATGTACTAAGCCTAGGCGTAGTTCGCGTAGTAGCGCTACGCGTAGCTACGCGAAGTGCACTTCGCACTACGCGAGCTACGCGAACTGCGTAGTGCACTGTGCAAAATGCTGTTCGCACTGATTGCACAGTGCCGGATGCTTGCCGCACTGTGCAATCAGTGCAAACCGCATCTTGCACAGTGCAAGCGGTCGTTTTCTGCCGCTCGAGTAGATTTCTACTCGAGCAGCAGCTTTCTCAACGTGGACTGGTAGTTTCTCATCGCGAGCGGTCGCGAGCATACGCGACCACTCGCAATGAGAAACCTGACCTCCCCGCGTTGAGAATCTTGCGAACGAGGAAAAAGTCTCGCCGGGATGTCATTTTGCTTGCTCGCGGTCGCCAACTTGACGTTGAGGACCGCGAGCAAGCAAAAAATGACCGCTACGTGTGTTTGCACTGTGCTACGTGCAATTCGCGAAGTAGCGCAAACTTCGCAAACTACGCGAGCGTAGCGTAGTTCTTCGCCCAGGGTTAGAATGTACACAATGCCAAGTGTGGCGGTGATGTGCTGGACAGACTACAGTATGCAGAGCACAGACATGTCCATGTGGACATATACTGCTGGTGTTTGTAGTGTTGTGGAAATTGGACGCAACCATGTTACCTCAGGCAGTGGGGAAGACCCCGGTCATGTATCTGTGTCGTCCCCCCCTGTAAGCGTAAGCGGAGTGGGCTGGGCCAGCGTACGTCAGTCCAGCGCAGGGGTGTGTAGAATTAGCCGGGGCTCAGGGCGTGGTTCAGTTCTGGCCTGGACAAGGAAGTAACCAATGCGTGTGTCTCTGTTGTAGTGTCGGCGCCACCCGGCCCGCAATTGACAATGTTACAATGTAGCATGCACCCGGGGGCGGGCTCGCACGAACGGTGAAATGAAGGAGCGCAAGACCGCTGGGGGTCTTGGCTCATACATGCCAAGTGTTGTGTGTATCTGCATTGCCGCAGCATGAGCAAAATGCCTAGCCTTATTCGCAGCGCGAGTTCAGCCAGGCATGAACTCTACAACTGTGTCTGCACTATCCTCACCATAGGCCTACACTCACGTGGCCGCTCACCTACAACGGCCAACATCACAGTGTCGTTGTCAGGCTTGTGGACAGGCATGACAATGGTGTGCCGTTGGAGTGCAAGTGATGCAACCGCGCAGCGTACACAAGTGAATAGGACCGGGGGGAGGGAGGAGCAGCTGTGAGGCAACGTAACACACAGTGATGCAGCTCATTTGCCACATGCAAGTCATGTCAAACATGAATCCCAAAGTCGCACACATCCCACCCCACACCCAACAAGCCACATCACAATTCCTGAATGCAAGCAGATGACAAACTGACATTAGGGATGAAAGCTCCTTTGTCTGAACTATCAGGCGGAAGCACATCTGCACATCCGACCTCGGAATTGCATGTGCCCGGCACCCCCTGACAGATACGATAGCAGTTGAGGACGACTCCCACACTACACACAGCCCGACGACAGACCAACGTATGCACACCCCACACACAGAAGTCCTTGCTCGGAGTTATCTTGCATGGAATGGCCTTCACACTTACTCCCACACCATCCCAGGCGTAAAACCGTTGCACATTTAAACAACTCATTGATCCGAGCTGTGGCATTTCATCCACAGAACTGGCGCAGGTCAGAACAGTGCCGCTTCAACCAGGGCCAGTAACGCAATGGCAGAACATCCCGGACACATGCACAACCCCTGTCACGTGGAACTGTACCGTGCACATATGCTGCATTTACTGGGGGCACTGCCATTGGTAGTGCTGCGGGTCAGTTACCGGCTAAGCTTCCGCCTTGCCAACGTCACCTGCGTTCATCTTGTGTTGCATTGTCGATTGTGCATATTCGAGTGGTCCATGGATGTCTGCCTATCTAACAGGACGGTAGGCGAACTGGATTTCGACATGTGTGTGCGCCCCCTGTTGGCCCACGACCAGGAGTGTCACTGTGATACCCGTCTATGGGATGCCTGGATACTTGGCATACATGCTGGCAGCTGGACCTGGGATATTGCAGAACTCCTCGTGTGCAGTGACCACATTGAGCCGCTCCCCTATTGGGCTGTAGTGCTAATTGGTGACAGGGGGTGGACGCAGCACATCTGTCCGGACCTGCTAATGGATAGCCTCGCCGTCCTGTTCCATGGAGTCGACAACGACCTCATGTTGGAGATGATTGCCTACGAAGCTGCAATCGCTTTCATTGACGTGTAACTACGTACCTGCAGCCACAACAGTTTGGAACCCACTGCACATGTCCAGACACCTTATTGCATCTTGGGGTTCTGGTCACATATCCCACGACAACAGTGGACATGGCTGCATTCGCCTGGACCCCGAATACGTGGGCGGACAACCACGCGGGGTAACACACACCTGTGAAAGGTGAGGCACTCCCCCGGAGTGGACAGCGGCGCTTGGCAACGTTCCTCATTCTGACATGCTGCTGCATTGGTCCGCATGTTGTGGCACTTCTCTTGCCCGTACTGGCACGCATATGCTAATAAAGTCTACGCACATTCACTTGTATTCAACTGTGATGTGAGTTGTTTTGAATGACGATATGTGTCTCACTGCCTATCTGGGTCATGGCCATACATGCGCATTGATAGCATTACCCAGGGAGTACCATCTATGTGGAATCACTGTCCCTACATTCATCAATACTTTCATGCATAATTGATCAGGGCCATGACACATCAGTGTGAATTTGAATGTTTTATTCGCATTCAGTGGGGTGTTTAAGCTGGACCAGTACAGGGCCATGCAAACCCCACTTTACATTGTCGCCCCGTGGAGGGCCAGCCAGAGTCCTTTAGGGATTGACAGGTTCATCGGAAGAGGAAGACTTCAGTCCGCAGTGTGATTGCTGTGTCATTGGTAACCATTCCAAATATGGCAGTCCATGTCGTGGTCCAAGGTGAGTGTCGCTGAGTGTAACGGGGGACAGTGGAAGATGTTATTCCAGGGCATGATGCAGAGGGCAGACACAAGCTGAAACAGGCCATATGGCGGTGATGTATGCTACCACTTCAATCTTACCACCAAGCCAGATTCATCATCATCTTTGTCCTCTGATGTGTCAGGTGCCTCACATGTGGGTGGTGGTGTTTGGTCTGCCGCACTGTGTGGCACTGACACTTCAGGGGGCGGAGATGTGGATGGAGTAGTAGCAGTAGCATTCATCCGCGCCAGGCCGTATGGCGGCAATGCCATGATGAGGATCTGCAGGGCATGGAAGATCCCAGCTACATCTCGCTGGTGTGCAGCCGTGGCAGCCAATCGTTCCGCATGCATCCGCTCCATGTTCTCCATGATCCTCTGCATGTGTCCCAAATCCCAGCTGACATCGCTGGAGCCACTCTGACTAGATAGGTGTTCTTGTCTCCGAGTCATGACTCCAGCGATGTCAGCCATGGATTGTTGGAGAGCATGGAGTGGACAGTGGGTGTCCGTTAGGGACTGTAAGTGGACCCTGATGGGACTTAGACACCCACATATGGCATCTAGTTTGGCTGCCATGAGGTCGAACCCCAACCGCAGCTGATCAGCCATCTTCTCCTGGCACCCTGACACACGGCGTTGGAATGCCATGTGTTGGTCGTGGGGGTCCTGGGAGACAGCCGTGGTGGTGGGTGCTTCCTGCTGTGTGGTCTGTGCAGGGGGTGGGGTCTCCTCGATGCAGCTGGGCTGCCCTGCTCCTGGAGGTGGGGTGCCGAAGCTGTCCATGAGCTGCTGGAGGGCGTCGGTGTCGATGTTGGGGAGGTCCTCTTCATCATCAGTGCTGAGTTGTTGTGTCTGCTCTGCAGGAGGTGTTGATTCTCCCCCTGCAATGTGAAGGGGAGATGCAGATTGACACTGTGTTCACATGTATGTTCACGCATTGTACAGGTTTACTAACGGACTGCATGTCAATGTACATTGTGACTGTTTGTGAAGGGATGCCTATTTGATGGGGGACAGTTGACATTTCTACGCCATCAGGGATGTGAGGTTGTACTTGTCCATTGTCATCTCACAGTTTCCTGCTATGCCAAATGCGCATGGCCATTTTCTACACACAAGTGGTAGCAGTTGTGTCCTATGTTCTGTTGTGAGAGTGTTGCAGCTTGTACCAAATTTTGTCAATGTTGAGGTGCTCTGATTCTTATGTGTGTGTGCTGCATTGTGGGTGTGTTGCCCCTTCAGCTCTGATTTGGCTGGCCCTTCTCCCTTTCCGGGGGGTGTGCCTTTCACTTCTGTGCTTATACAGTGCTGAGATATTGCAGACTTGGGTGAATTGGGCTCTTGGTCCGAGTTGTGACTCTTGGGCATGGTTTGTCCGCAGATGTGCTCTACTTAGATGTGCTTGTGTGCCATTGTGCCCATCTCCCCCCGTCCCCCCCAGTCCCTGGTCATTACTCACCCTGTTGCTGTTGGCTCAGGTCATGTTGTGCAGTGTCCGGTCCACCAACTCCTGCCACCGTCTCCCGATGACTCGGGTCACCATTTCCTCCATCTCATCCAGCTCCTGGTGTGTCGCTGGGCTCCCACCTCCAGTCTGCATGTCTGCTCTCAGGTTGGCAGCGATTTTCAGCTTGGTGTTGCGCTTCACATCAGTCCAGCGCTTCTTGCAGTCGTCCACTTCCATTCTCTTCACTCCGACTGCATTCACCTTGGCCAAGATGGACTGCCATATTGTATTTTTAGTTGCCAATGTCACAGTGGAGGTGATGGACAGTTGGTGGTGGTGTTCTGTCACCTCCGTAATGAGGATCTGGCTTTCCTGCGTACTGAAACGCGGGTTCCTCTTATTCTTCTCCTTGCCCTTCCCTGTCCCCGAGGTCCAAGGCTGGTCCTCCGTGGGGCTTGTGGGGTTCTGGTTGTCCTCTGTACTTGCTCCGGCTCCCTCCATGGTGCTTCGCAGTTGTTTGTGTTTAGTAGGTGGTTTTTTTTGCCGCTTTTATAGGGATTGTTCCCGCCTTACTTGTGGGACTTGCGGGCCTGGCGCTGCTTTTCGCTGGATTTTTATCGCAGTTGGGCCCATCGCAACTTTTTGGACGTTCGGGTTTCCTTTTTTATCGCCGTTGCAGTAGTTGCATAGCGGACATTTGAGGCGTTCTCGGGAAACTATCGCATGTTACCGCCGTGTTGGGAATACAACGTTGACACGGAGTTATTTTCCCGCGATAGACGGCGATATGGAAAATTGCGTTAGCCTATTTTAGCGATGTTTATCGCACGTTCTTGTGAATATCCCCCTGAGTTTGGCCTGAACACCACATTCTCAGTCACGGCCCGTTATAAACAACCACCCACAATCTGAACTCACACAGGTACACAAAGGCTACTCTTTTCACAGTACGCACTAACACGAGTAATTGCTGCATGAAACCACTACATCCTGGGAAATGCCTACACTCTAAGGGAATGCAAGAGTTAAGTAAAACTTGGAATGTAAAAAGGAACATATTCGCTGTTCCCAGGCTGAGAGGTTTGTTTTTGCCAGCTGCGTCTGTCGTCCAGTGGTGAGACACAAAAAAGGGGCCAGGACAGTTAGAGAAGGGCCCCACCTGCCGCCCCCTAGCGATGCCACTGCATGAAAAGAAATCCCCTCAGTATGCAGGCCCACGGCTGATGCAACTGCTTGTAAACCCCTGTCTGCAGACCCTCGGCTGATGCAACTGCCTGTACATGCGCCACTGGGCTGATGCAAGTGCCTGTATGCTCCCCCCCCCCCCCCTCTCGGCTGACGCAAGTGCCTGTGTGCCCCGCTTGTAGACTGCCGTGGTCTGCAGACCCACGGCTGACGCAATGATTAACTATCGAAGCCTAAACATGGACGCGCACTTTGCTGTAAACTTGTTCCATCTTGTGAGCCGGAGACCATGAATGCAGTTTTGTATTTTGTGCAAGAAAAAAATCCCACGGTTTTAAGCAACCGACCCAAACGACAAAAGAGTAAAAAAAAAAAGTTTCCAATAGCCTTCCAAGAAGTCTAACAGTCTAACTCACTTAAAGGGACCGTACGTGAATGATGTCAGACTTGGCCTCAAAATCCAACCATGTCTTCAGACAGTGACAATGACATTCTGGATTCCTATTGTTGGTGATGAGTGGTGATGCGGTGTTGGGTAAATGTGTTTGTCTTGTTTTCGCTCTCTTGAGTGGCTGCTTGAATATGTTAATTTAAAAAAGATGAAAAAGTGTTTCATTCAGGTTAAAACCGGGCCTACAAAATGTTGCGCTATTTATAAACCCTGTAACGAACTTTTACAGTGTAAATATGCCGTATATGTTCCAACATACTTTCTACTGATCAACAGAACTGGGTAAAATTACCTTAGCTGAAAGTACTTGGCATTTGAAGCATTATTAAGTCGTACTTTAAATAAAGCTACCTTAACACTAACCAAACTCAGTCCAACACAACGAAAGAAAACTAGTCGATAAAAAACCCTAGAACGATATGGAAAGGGGCAAAAGTGCGCTATGCAATACTGTTAGCACAATAATATCTTTACCTATTTCTTTTTTTTAAAAACGTATTTTATTGAGTTTTAGCACAAAAAAACATAGCTCTCTTGTGGGCCCATATTCTCCCTCACTCTGCCAAATCGCCGTGGACTGTTCGGCTGCGACCTCACAATATACAGTCATAATTGTCCACAATTGTTACTTCGAACGTCAAAGATACTCATGCTGTATAAGTGCATTAGTAACACTTAACAGTAAACTAAGAACAAGTAGTAGCACTGCTATAGAGGGAGTAGCTGTTTGCATCATGGTGCGTGGTGTTCGAGGCGCGTGACAGGGAAGGGTGTGTTGCTCATGTGTCGGTTCCCCATAATCCACTTGGCGCCGTATAGTTCCCCAGGCCCCTAAGTAAGGGATGTCGGTCAGAATATGATCCCAAACTTTTGGCCAAACCCAGGGGCAGATTTACAAGCCCCATACGCCACTTTTGCGTCACTTTTCCCATGTTAAAAGTGACGCAAAAGTGGCGCAAGGGGCTTGTAAATCTGCCCCCCAGGGTCGTAGTCCCCTATTAACCTTCCGCTGCACCGTAGCCCCCTTGTAACTGGACTATCTGTGGAGTTTCACTAGCCGTTTCCACAAATTAGGGCCGTCAGCAGCCTTCCAGACTAATGTTATTCGACGCCTGGCATGTATGAACGCCAGATCAATCAACCTATTTGTTATTTATTGCCTCTGTTTCCGTCGTCAGAACCATCCTAGGAGGCATGCTCCTGGAGTTGCAGCAACCTGACTTCCCATTGCTATGGACACTATCTCTGTTACCCCAGCCCAATAGGGCTGTAAAGTTGGAAAGTCCCACACCATATGTAACAAGCATTGGTAAACGCAAGACGTACAACGTAGGGGTTTCTATGGACGAGGACGGCAAGGACAAGGAAGGAGAGAGAGACCATTGCGAGGAGGAGCCAGCCACAGCAGGTAAGTGCCTTTTTGATTATAATTACATTAGGGAGGGTGAGGGGCCGGCTAACTCCGCTCCACCACGGAGTCGGAGTTTTGCCTGAACTCCACGTTCTCAACGGAGCGCAGAGTAGGCAAAACTCCGTAAACTCCGCTGGCGGAGCGGAGTTACCCGCCCGGGCTTAATCATGATCCTGTTGTCTGCAAGGTAACTTCACTTGTGGCTGCCAGTTTAGTAGTAAAATATAGCATAGGTTAGGTTAAGCCGTTTTGTAGAGCGCTCAGCTGCCCCGGCAAAGGGGCGTCCCAGCGCTAAGAGCAATAATAGCAACTGGCAGCAAGAGTCCATTCTAGCAAAAGAGGGGGAACCAAGAGAAATAGGAAATGACAAGGGGGGAGCAGATAGCCTAGTGAGGGAATAGGTGGGTTTTTAGTGCTTTTCGGAAAGCAAAATAGTTGTCCATGTTCCGAATATGACTTGGAAGACCATTCCACAGCTTAGCTGCCACTACGTGGAAAGAGCGCCCACCGGCGCGGGCTCTCCTCACACGTGGGATAGATGCCAGCTGTTGATCTGCGGAACGTAACTGATGCGTGGGAATATAGGCAGAGAGTAGGCCAGATAATATCCCAGGGATCGGATATTTCAAAATCTTAAACGCGAAGCAGAGAGACTTGAACTCCACCCGCCTCTCCACTGGCAGCCAGTGTAGCCGACGAATAGTGCTGGAGGTGGAACAGCATCTGGGCATAGCAAGAAGAGTTCTGGCGGCGCCGTTTTGGATTCTCTGCAATCTTGCAATCTCGGCCCTATTGGCCCCCAGGTAGAGCACACTGGCATAGTCATAGCTCTTGTATATTAACTTTATTTTTAACGTGCAATGTTTATTAAAACATTTAGAATTTGATTATAATGACCAAATAGATTAAGTTGAAAAAATCAATCCGATAATGCCTACAAAGTGCAAAGAAGGGTACTGAGGCATGAATAGGAAATGTCACAAACGTTCTATGGCTAAAGCATCTGCTTCACACAACTAAGTAATAAAAAGCAAGCATTCCCGAATACTGTTAGAAGCTGTCTGCCTTTTCCCTGGGAAGAGATCTTATCTTGACAGTGAATGGGGCTTACACAGTGTGAACAACTTTAGTAGAAGTATCGTTAATGCCTGCAGCCAGGGGAAGTTAACAAAAAAGAAGGTTCCACACAAAAGCGAATGAACATAGTAATTCGGCATTGGGAACTGATAAGAGCCCCCTTTTAAGATATATTAAACACAAGAGATTTCACAAGCAGAGCGCAAGCACTGTGTAGACGAATCCCAAAAACGCGGTATTGTTTTTTCCACATCTAGGGCACTTTGCATCCATATTGGAGTGCATTACATTTACTCGTTTTGGTGTAATATATGTCCTGCAGAGGCAATAATATTGGATTCGTTTAAAACGGGCTTTGTGTGACATTGTACAGGTATGTATTAATATTTTAGTTCAGTCTGTGTCACTTATCTGGCCACCTAAGTCCTGTTCCCAGCATTCCCTTAGTGTGCTCAGCCTTACTTTAGCCTGTACCTGCAACGCCTTGTATAGTAGTGAGGTGGCATGTCACATTCCGGAAATCTCGCACATGCATTGTAGTCCCTGTGTGTCTGAGGTTCCATTAGCCCCATGTGCCACCAGTGACGTATAGTCATAGTGAGTGCACCTTCGAGAAAAAATCACTCGCCTGAGTTCCATACTGCTCTCGCAGGCTCTCAAAGTCTGTCATCACGCCATTCATATAAAGATCACCCACTGTGGTCAGTCCCAGCGCTAGCCAGTTTCTGAGACCACTCCAGTAGCCACCGTGCTGCATGGCAATCAAAGCCTGTAATGGGAGCTCCCTGGCACACAGTGTGCGAGTCTGTATGCGCTGAAGTGCTCTTTTTCATGAATATTGTAGGGTTGTTGTTAAAATCCCCATCGTATGTCAACATTGTGGGCTTGTTGCGACCAATAATAATCACGCTACCTCCCTTTCCAGTGGGGCATCAGAGCTGTCACCTCAGGAGTCTCCCAATAATGTTCTTTCCAGCAAGCTGCCTGTTGGAACTGGGCTGTGCCGCTAGGTAATATAGCTCAAAGTCTGGCCTCAACAGCCCTCTCTCGAGGTGGATAGCTTCAATTTCACCAAAGCCACCCATGTCTGTCCCATGCCCCAGATAAGTTGGAGGAGTAGAGCATCAATCATTCCAAATGCTTTCCTGGGGATCTCTAATGGGAGTGCCATGAAGTGGAAAAGTAGTTTGGGGAGGCTACCATCTTGATCAAAGCAATTCTGCCCATGACTGATAATGGCATTATCAGCCAGAATCAAATTATTGGTCGCAGTGATGCCACTGTTGCTAGGACATTGTCCTCAAACAATTGTTGCGGTATGTGATAGATGCAGATTCCTAGGTACTTTATCGTGTCCTGCGCCCACCGCAGTGAATCCCCAAATGCTGCGGGTTTAGGTCTCACAGAAGCATGTCTATGAGGCAAAGCGCAGGATTTCTCCCAATTAGCCCTCAGTTCTGACAATTTCCCATATTGCTCCAGTGGTCCAATTGACCCGTGGACATCGGAGGTCTTCCCCGCATGTATAATAACATATCATCGGCATATAGGGACAAGTAAATGGAAACTTCATTAATCCTGATTGTGCAGTAGTGGGCACCCCGTCAGAATATATAGCCACATTGGCCAAAGGCTCTAATGCCATTGCAAATAGCATTGGTGATAGTGGGCATTCCCTGCCTGGTGCCGCGACCCACCACGTAACTGTCGGACACAATGCGGCCCGTTTTCAGGTGCGTGTAAATTAACTTGGTCCAGCGAATGACTCCACTACCCAGATCCATTTCCGCCATCACAACGTATAAAGTGTCCCAAGACAATAAGTGGAAGGCTTTTTCATTATCTATTTCTAATGCGAGTGCCAACCACTGGAGTTCTGCGACGTGATCAATTATTTGCATCAATTGTCCGATGTTTTGGAAGGTGTGGAAATATACCCCACCTGATCTGGATAAATCAGTGTTTGTATTCTTGGCATCAGCCTGTTTGCCAATAGACAACTAAGGATTTATCATAGACATTTAAGAGGGAGAGGGGTCTATCTGACCCAATTTCCTACTTATTGCTCCCCGGTTTGGGCAAGGTCATCACCAGTGCTTCAAGTATACTACCTGGGAGCTCCGCAGCGTACCTGGCATCATTATACAGATTGTCAATCCAGGGACCCGGCGGTCTGCATGGGTCGCATAAAATTCCACCGGGAAGCCATCTGTGCCTGGCACTTTTCCCCGTGCCATAGCCTGGATCACCCCTCTTACTCTTGCTCTGAGATAGCCTCACCAAGTGGTTCCACCTCCATTACTGGGAGGCGTGTCAATTGTGTATCTATAACATAGGAATCGATTAATTGTGCTCTGCACTTTTCATCCTGCTCGTATAGTTCGGCGTTATATTCCCGGAATGCGTGATGTATTCCTACCTGGGAGCGTACCGCCTGATGTTGTGCAGTTTTGATGTTGAATATTTGGGAGCACCTCTTATCAGGGTTGGCCAACCACACTAAGAGTCTGCCCATTTTATCCCACTCGTCATGCGCTTTATTAAGATAAGTGCGATAATCATAACCTCTCAGCCTTTCTACAAAAGTCAGCAGTGCATCATGCTCCCCCCAAAGCCTAGGTTCAACGATAGGGTTCTCGTGTACTGTTTTCTCCAGCTTACAGAGTACCTCCTCTTGCTTTGCGATATCTGCCAGCAATTGAGTGCGGACCCCGCATATTGTTGTCACGCATTGTCCACGTAATACCACTTTAAAGGTGTCCCATTCCCAAAAGCAAGAGGTTGCTGTCCCCTCATTCTCATTGAAGTAGTGATCAATGAGTTTGCCAATAGTGCCACAGAAGACTGGGTCCTCCAATAATGTAACATTGAATCTCCAGGCTTGTATCGGAGGTCTGGGAGTGTCCAACTGCAATGTAATCATCAGCGGGGCATGATCGGAGTGTGTTCTGGCTAAGTACTCTTCCGCCTGCACCTTCATATTTTATCAAGGCGGACGCACAGGGAGTGCAACTCCAAGTAATAGGAGTATTCCCTAAGAAGAGGGTTGAGCAACCTTCAGGCATCCCCTTGAAGGAAGCTACCCGATTTGGGCCACCCGGGTCACTCACGACCACCTCTCAGCCTTCCATACAAATGAAGAGTCGGTCAAACAGTAGAGAATACAAACCAAGTTATTTATTAGTATTCGCTCGAGCGGAGTCCAGTCTGACCAGCCTCCTTAGATAGCTGCCAAGGGACTGCCCCCCTTTCACAAGGTAAAGTTAGATATACATTTTCAACACCCCTAAGACACGCCCAGACTGGAATTTTCCAGCCTGGGCACAGATGAACAAATGAGGTACAGAAGGATGAGCTACCATCCTGAGACCAGGTACACACTATCTAAGCTTCAAGGTTACTCAGCCCGTGCCCGTCTCTCTGAGAGTGGGAGCAGGGCTACATACAAGGAAAGGCATGCAAACACAGAACAAGCTATTCATCAGTGGAATGAAGCTCAACCTTGAATAATAAAAAGAAACAATTGAGGCTGCTTTCTGCTAAGGCAGACAGTATGAGACAGAAGCTTCATTTCGATCATGGCACAAAATGGCGGCTGAATACAAAATGGTGCCGCAAATGCTAACTTAACTCGCACAATGCTAGAAGGAGTCAGCTAGACATATTTTTCAGTCCATCAGACCCTCCTTTTAGCATTTGCTAACATTTTTTATCTAATGCATAGGAGAGTAATAAGTGTTCACATCAAGAAACTACTGATACTCTTTCATCCACACATTATCAGTACTCAAAAATGTCTTTGTCGATGGCCATTAAATCATGGACGGCTTGCATCATCATTGTTGAAGACTTAGCATCATGTAATGGGGCCTTTGGTGTAGGTGTTAACTTCCCAATACAGTAAGCACAACAAGCAGGAAGGCAATGGATGCATAGGCAACAAGTGAAAATGACACCAGCAATTACTACTAGAAAGATAAGGATCTTCCAACCCCAGGATGCTATCAAACCCCACAACCAACCAGAAAGAGTCCAGGTGCCATTCTCTTGGTGAATGTTGGATGCAAACCTGTGCAACTTCTGTATCGCAGCGTATACATTAGGAGCGTGGTCCGGTATGTATACACAGCAGCTACTACCGATAACGCGACAGGCCCCACCCCGATCAGCAAGGATGACATCTAACACCATCCTGTTCTGAAGAGCAACAAGCCTCGTAGCCTGGAGCTCAGCTGTGATATTGGTTAGAATCCCAGCCGTGGTATTAATGACTCCTTCCACCACCCTGGTGACGCGACAGATATTAAGGCTATTGGACATAGGGCCCCAGAAAGGAACGATACCCTTCATAGCATCAGTGAACTGCTGTAGGGTAGTATCTGTCTGATCAATGTCTTCGGTATTGATGACCCTTCTAATACGGGATAGGTTGACACCCCTGCGCTGTAATCGGTGATCCCTATGGTAGTTGGATGGAACTATATACACCGGGGAAGGAGGAAAGAGACATAACATATGGCAGACCACCCCCTAGGAAGCCACACATTGGCCTGGGACCCATAGACAAAATAAACATTATGGGGTGGAAGTAAAGGTGGGCTACTTGTGCTCAACACTTAGGTATAGTTGCAATTACTCTGTCCCACTTGAACAGTCCCAAGACCTTGAACACAAAAACTAGCTGTTGTGTTAACTAACGGCACTGGCATTGCTTCATCCTGAGTAATATTGCGCATCTGGAAAGACCTAAAATATTCAGTGACGTTAAATCCCTGAAAATACAACATTTCATTTTGAAGCCATGTTACATTTTTTTCGTTCTCATACATATTCATACAGGCTGTTGGATACAGTGTATCAGGGGCCCCTCGCTCACCTGGAGTAAACCCTTGGTGAACACGTATGTATTCTAACACATACGTATCATAATCAGCATATGTCATATTCATGGCATCAGCATGGAAATGGGTATACACCATGGTAAACAGTTGGAACCAGGCCTCGCAGCTCCCCAGATAGGAAAACGGCATGGACAGTAATATATCATTTTTATGTGTCACAGAAGGGAGCAGGCCGCAAATCCAACAATTAGTAACATTTGAGGTATGGTGTGCCTGGTGGAGCATCTGTAAGAAAACATTATCAACATATGTTTTTCTGTACTCGCCTTTATGAGGGGCCAAAGTAACAAACATGTGTTCAAGGGGAACGGGCGTTGTACCAATCAAAGAGTGCACAGGATATTTCTCCTCAAGGAACCACATTATTCCAAGTACTGTTATCAGAAAGATCAGGATAATTACTTCGAAAACAATTTTACTCTTAGTAGACCAACTAGACCAACCAGAACCATTCTGCCCGAAACGTGGGGCCGCAAAGGGCTGTTCTCCCTCCATAATAGGACGGCAAATGGGTACATTTGTGAATCAGAGGAAAGGACATGCAATGGAGCCAACGATCATAAAGCAAGAAGGGGGCAAAGTTCCCAGTGTCCGTCAGAGTCTCTCTGGCAGACTCCTATTGTTCATCTACGGTGGTGCTGTTGAGCAATTTCGGTGGAGCTGCGCGATCACAGCCCTTTCTGAAGAAATCCTGTGTCGTTCAGGGTAGTGTACCCCCCTTTTTTCGGGGGAGCACGTCAAATTCACCCTTTCCAATGTCTGAACAATGCACCAATTTCCCTTTCCCTAAACCACCGTTGGTACCACAGGCAAGGTACACCCTATTCTTTTTCCTCGCAGTCCATCCCTACTCGTTTGACTTTTCCCTTGGTGCCCTGTTCTTCCGTCGGGGGCGCAGATTGTACCTAACTACTCCAGGGGCAGAGGGGTCTACAAACAAAGGCTCTGACTCAGAGGGACCAATGGACTGGGGCTCCAGCACATATGGGCCAACAGGCTGGGGCTCCTGGATGGCCTTAATCTCAGGTGGCACTGCCTCGTTCAACACTTCATTGCTCTCCTCCTCGGTGGGTGCCCACGTCAGTCGTGCATCAGAGAAGGGAACGAAACGAGGTACCGTTTCGGAGTCACCGATCCCATCGAGCACCCAGCGGTCGTAGGGCAACGGAAGGGGCACCCTCCGGCAGTGGTTAGAATGAATCCAATTCTTTCAGCCGTCCACCTTCACTGCCGTTTGAGTGGCGAGGACTACCTGGAGAGGCCCCTTCCAGCGGGGCTCCAAACTGCCCTTCCTCTGAAAGTTCCTCACCAGGACATAGTCACCGGGCCGGATATCATGGCCTGGCCCCTCGTGAGCTGGCGGCAAAGCTTCGTAAATCTGTTGGTGAATAGAGCGCAAGTTTTTACTCAACTCAAATAAATAATCCACAAGTAAAGAGTATTCTATCTCTGAAAATCGACGAGGTCGCGGGACGCCCCAGACATTCGCCGTGGGCCAAACACAACCTCGTACGGTGACAATCCTGTCCTAGAGTGAGCCGTAGCTCTTGTAGACAACAGAGCTAATGGTAAGGCATCTGGTCATTGCAATCCTGTGCTCTCTTTGATCTTTGCCAGCTTCAGTTTGAGAGTACCATTGTACTTCTCAACCAAACCTGCCGACTGAGGGTGGTTTGCAGCATGAAATCTCTGCTTGATGTGCAGACCGTCGCACACCAGCTGAATAACTTTTGAGTTGAAGTGACTTCCGTTGTCACTCCAAATCAAACGGGGCAAACCAAAACGCGGGAAGAACTCTTTCAAGAGTGCCTTCGCCATCGCCATGGCTGTGTTCTCTTTAATTGGGGTAAGCCTCAATCCATTTACTGAACGCACAAACAACTACTAACACATATTTCAGATTGTTGACTCGTTCTATTTCGATGAAATTTATCTGGAGAACCTCGAAAGGGAAGGAAGGCGGTGCAAAATTACCAGGAGGTGTAGGGGTGCCTTTTCCAGGATTATACATCATGCATACCATACTGTACTTCACTAAGTGAGCAGCAATTTTGGGAATGTTGTCATTCTGCCATACAAGGTCTAACAGCTTACATATTCCCTTCGCACTAATGTGGGCTGGCCTGTGCGCCATAGTGACCACAGGAAGGATATATGCATCCGGTAACAACCATCTCTGCTTTTCTGACTTGTCAGTCCAGCACCCATCCTCATCGAAACGTGCCGTACTTTCCTGCCATACTGCTAACTCCACAATCGTTGCCTCACTCTGGATCTCCTTGACATTGTCCAGAGTGTCCTCAAACATGGTTGCCTCGGGTACCCACCTGGCAGGACCCGCTACAAACATCTTTTTCATCTTCGTTCAAGCTGTCTCCTTAGCTATCTGATCTGCAAATGCATTTCCCTCTCCACATCATCAGTGATTGCTTTGTGGGCACTGCACTTCACCATAGCCAATTTCTTATGGAGTGTCAGGGCAGACAAAAGCCTATCTATAGGGGCCCATTCTGAATGCGCGTCCCATGGGATGTGAGAAACCCTCTCTCTGCCCAGAGCCGCCCAAAATTATGGGCGACCCCAAAGGCGTACTGGCTGTCAGTGTAGATTTTGACAGCCAGTCCCTCGCTCAACTCGCAAGCTCTAATAAGAGCGACTAACTCAGCTGCCTGGGCGGACTGATAAGGAACCCGTGATGTCTCAACTACCATATGCAGTGTAGTGAGTGCATATGCTGCGGTGCTAGTGCCATCTGGTAATTTGAAATGAGCCATGAACAAATAGTTCCCCTTGGGGGTCAGATTAGGGAACATCAGTCAGGTCTACCCATCCCTTCGTCTCCTCCTCCGTCCGAAAAGACAATCATGTGTGTCTTTTTCTTCACTCTCGGAAGGGAGGGGTAGTAACGTGGCAGGGTTCAGAGAGGCACATCTTTTTATCGTAATAAGCTGGGCAAAAAGAGTTAACTCATAGCCAGTCAGACGTGCACTGGTAAGGTGCTGCATCTTGGTCTTGTTCAAAAGAGTGTCCACAGCATGCGGTACCATGACTGTGAGGTCAGTATCAAGTACGAGCCCAGCCGATTGCCTTATAGAGATGGCCACGGCCGCGACCGCTCTTAGACAGCTCGGGACGGCTCTGGCGACTGGGTCAAGCACAGCGGAAAAATAAGCACACGGCCGTTGCTTACCTCCAAAGGCCTGTGTTGAAACAGAAAGCACACAACCAGCCGTCTCGTGTACGTACAACACGAACGGCTTTGCGTAATCAGGCGTACCAAGCACAGGAGCAGAGCAAAGCGCAATTTTCAATTGCTCAAAAGACTGCTGACATTCATGCGTCCAATGCAGAGGCTCATGCACGTCTTTAGTGGTTAGCGCTAGCAGACACTTTATTAGTAATGAGTAATTAGGGATCCAATGTCGACAGTAGGAAATGATGGCAATAAAGGCGCGTACATCCCTCTGAGTTCAAGGGATAGGCATTTTAACAATGGCGCTAATGGGAGGAGCCACGCGCCGGTCCAAGATGGCCGCGTAAGACCTCGGCTCCGTAGTGCCCGTCCCCCAGCCCTAAGATCCTGCAACATATCCTGGCACCGAAGCATGCCACTCGACGGCGGAGAGATAGAGACGCTCCCTTGCGGCGGCTCCGGTCCCTCTGTGATACCGGAGGCCGGAGATATCGTCGCTGCACTTTGCGGCCTCCGCGTGAACTGGAGCCGGGGACTCTGGTTTGGGCTGTGGCCGGAACGCGGCTGCACGGCGCTGGGGTTGCCGGCCGGAGGTCGCCGCTCTCGCCCCATCCCCTGGGACACATTGGACGGCGGTCGCAGCCGACGATATGTCCATGTGGACATATACTGCTGGTGTTTGTAGTGTTGTGGAAATTGGACGCAACCATGTTACCTCAGGCAGTGGGGAAGACCCCGGTCATGTATCTGTGTCGTCCCCCCCTGTAAGCGTAAGCGGAGTGGGCTGGGCCAGCGTACGTCAGTCCAGCGCAGGGGTGTGTAGAATTAGCCGGGGCTCAGGGCGTGGTTCAGTTCTGGCCTGGACAAGGAAGTAACCAATGCGTGTGTCTCTGTTGTAGTGTCGGCGCCACCCGGCCCGCAATTGACAATGTTACAATGTAGCATGCACCCGGGGGCGGGCTCGCACGAACGGTGAAATGAAGGAGCGCAAGACCGCTGGGGGTCTTGGCTCATACATGCCAAGTGTTGTGTGTATCTGCATTGCCGCAGCATGAGCAAAATGCCTAGCCTTATTCGCAGCGCGAGTTCAGCCAGGCATGAACTCTACAACTGTGTCTGCACTATCCTCACCATAGGCCTACACTCACGTGGCCGCTCACCTACAACGGCCAACATCACAGTGTCGTTGTCAGGCTTGTGGACAGGCATGACAATGGTGTGCCGTTGGAGTGCAAGTGATGCAACCGCGCAGCGTACACAAGTGAATAGGACCGGGGGAGGGAGGAGCAGCTGTGAGGCAACGTAACACACAGTGATGCAGCTCATTTGCCACATGCAAGTCATGTCAAACATGAATCCCAAAGTCGCACACATCCCACCCCACACCCAACAAGCCACATCACAATTCCTGAATGCAAGCAGATGACAAACTGACATTAGGGATGAAAGCTCCTTTGTCTGAACTATCAGGCGGAAGCACATCTGCACATCCGACCTCGGAATTGCATGTGCCCGGCACCCCCTGACAGATACGATAGCAGTTGAGGACGACTCCCACACTACACACAGCCCGACGACAGACCAACGTATGCACACCCCACACACAGAAGTCCTTGCTCGGAGTTATCTTGCATGGAATGGCCTTCACACTTACTCCCACACCATCCCAGGCGTAAAACCGTTGCACATTTAAACAACTCATTGATCCGAGCTGTGGCATTTCATCCACAGAACTGGCGCAGGTCAGAACAGTGCTTCAACCAGGGCCAGTAACGCAATGGCAGAACATCCCAGACACATGCACAGCCCCTGTCACGTGGAACTGTACCGTGCACGTATGCTGCATTTACTGGGGGCACTGCCATTGGTAGTGCTGCGGGTCAGTTACCTGCTAAGCTTCCGCCTTGCCAACGTCACCTGCGTTCAGCCTTTGTTGCATTGTCGATTGTGCATATTCGAGTGGTCCATGGATGTCTGCCTATCTATCAGGACGGTAGGCGAACTGGATTTCGACATGTGTGTGCGCCCCCTGTTGGCCCACGACCAGGAGTGTCACCGTGATACCCGTCTATGGGATGCCTGGTTACTTGGCATACATGCTGGCAGCTGGACCTGGGATATTGCAAAACTCCTCGTGTGTAGTGACCACATTGAGCCGCTCCCCTATTGGGCTGTAGTGCTAATTGGTGACAGGGGGTGGACGCAGCACATCTGTCCGGACCTGCTAATGGATAGCCTCGCCGTCCTGTTCGATGGAGTCGACAACGACCTCATGTTGGAGATGATTGCCTACGAAGCTGCAATCGCTTTCATTGACGTGTAACTACGTACCTGCAGCCACAACAGTTTGGAACCCACTGCACATGTCCAGACACCTTATTGCATCTTGGGGTTCTGGTCACATATCCCACGACAACAGTGGACATGGCTGCATTTGCCTGGACCCCGAATACGTGGGCGGACAACCACGCGGGGTAACACACACCTGTGAAAGGTGAGGCACTCCCCCGGAGTGGACAGCGGCGCTTGGCAACGTTCCTCATTCTGACATGCTGCTGCATTGGTCCGCATGTTGTGGCACTTCTCTTGCCCGTACTGGCACGCATATGCTAATAAAGTCTACGCACATTCACTTGTATTCAACTGTGATGTGAGTTGTTTTGAATGACGATGTGTGTCTCACTGCCTATCTGGGTCACGGCCATACATGCGCATTGATAGCATTACCCAGGGAGTACCATCTATGTGGAATCACTGTCCCTACATTCATCAATACTTTCATGCATAATTGATCAGGGCCATGACACATCAGTGTGAATTTGAATGTTTTATTCGCATTCAGTGGGGTGTTTAAGCTGGACCAGTACAGGGCCATGCAAACCCCACTTTACATTGTCGCCCGTGGAGGGCCAGCCAGAGTCCTTTAGGGATTGACAGGTTCATCGGAAGAGGAAGACTTCAGTCCGCAGTGTGATTGCTGTGTCATTGGTAACCATTCCAAATATGGCAGTCCATGTCGTGGTCCAAGGTGAGTGTCGCTGAGTGTAACGGGGGACAGTGGAAGATGTTATTCCAGGGCATGATGCAGAGGGCAGACACAAGCTGAAACAGGCCATATGGCGGTGATGTATGCTACCACTTCAATCTTACCACCAAGCCAGATTCATCATCATCTTCGTCCTCTGATGTGTCAGGTGCCTCACATGTGGGTGGTGGT
This sequence comes from Calotriton arnoldi, assembly GCA_963921515.1. Taxonomy (NCBI): domain Eukaryota; kingdom Metazoa; phylum Chordata; class Amphibia; order Caudata; family Salamandridae; genus Calotriton; species Calotriton arnoldi. The sequence continues at coordinate 602,174 of CAWUFW010000902.1, forward strand.
GTTTGGTCTGCCGCACTGTGTGGCACTGACACTTCAGGGGGCGGAGATGTGGATGGAGTAGTAGCAGTAGCATTCATCCGCGCCAGGCCGTATGGCGGCCATGCCATGATGAGGATCTGCAGGGAATGGAAGATCCCAGCTACATCTCGCTGGTGTGCAGCCGTGGCAGCCAATCGTTCCGCATGCATCCGCTCCATGTTCTCCATGATCCTCTGCATGTGTCCCAAATCCCAGCTGACATCGCTGGAGCCACTCTGACTATCTAGGTGTTCTTGTCTCCAAGTCATGACTCCAGGGATGTCAGCCATGGATTGTTGGAGAGCATGGAGCGGACAGTGGGTGTCCGTTAGGGACTGTAAGTGGACCCTGATGGGACTTAGACACCCACATATGGCATCTAGTTTGGCTGCCATGAGGTCGAACCCCAACCGCAGCTGATCAGCCATCTTCTCCTGGCACCCTGACACACGGCGTTGGAATGCGATGTGTTGGTCGTGGGGGTCCTGGGAGACAGCTGTGGTGGTGGGTGCTTCCTGCTGTGTGGTCTGTGCAGGGGGTGGGGTCTCCTCGATGCAGCTGGGCTGCCCTGCTCCTGGAGGTGGGGTGCCGAAGCTGTCCATGAACTGCTGGAGGGCGTCCGTGTCGATGTTGGGGAGGTCCTCTTCGTCATCAGTGCTGAGTTGTTGTGTCTGCTCTGCAGGAGGTGTTGATTCTCCCCCTGCAATGTGAAGGGGAGATGCAGATTGACACTGTGTTCACATGTATGTTCACGCATTGTACAGGTTTACTAATGGACTGCATGTCAATGTACATTGTGACTGTTTGTGAAGGGATGCCTATTTGATGGGGGACAGTTGACATTTCTACGCCATCAGGGATGTGAGGTTGTACTTGTCCATTGTCATCTCACAGTTTCCTGCTGTGCCAAATGCGCATGGCCATTTTCTACACACAAGTGGCAGCAGTTGTGTCCTATGTTCTGTTGTGAGAGTGTTGCAGCTTGTACCAAATTTTGTCAATGTTGAGGTGCTCTGATTCTTATGTGTGTGTGCTGCATTGTGGGTGTGTTGCCCCTTCAGCTCTGATTTGGCTGGCCCTTCTCCCTTTCAGGCGGTGTGCCTTTCACTTCTGTGCTTATACAGTGCTGAGATATTGCAGACTTGGGTGAATTGGGCTCTTGGTCCGAGTTGTGACTCTTGGGCATGGTTTGTCCGCAGATGTGCTCTACTTAGATGTTAATGTTATGTTAATGTTAATGAAACTTGTAAAGCGCAGCTGCTGCCCAAAGGCGTCCTGGCGCTAAGCACTACCTGGTGGGTGACCTGACGGAGAATTATACAGAGAAAAGCCAGGTTTTCAACTCCTTCCTGAAGGAAAGGAGATCTGTGGCCTTTCTTAGATGCACAGGAAGATCATTCCAAGCCCTAGCGGCACAGTAAACGAAACTCCTGCCACCCCAACTGGCTTTCTTAACTCGGGGAATAGTCACTAGCTTAGCTTCCGAGGAACGTAGCAATCTTCCAGGAACATACCAGAGTAGTCGGTTTCTCAGGTAGACTGGGCCACTGCCCATCAAGGCTTTGAAAACCATACACAGTGCCTTAAAACCGTGTCCGTTGTTTCACTGGAAGCCAGTGGAGATCTCGAAGACCCTTTCCCACTGAGACGAACCTAGGAATGCCCAAGAGCAGTCTTGCTGCCGCATTTTGCACAATCTGGAGTCTGTTAAAAAGTTTCTTTTGTAAACTCAGGTACAGACCGTTGCAATAGTCCAGTCGTGACAAGACGAGCGCAGTGACTGCTGTCCTAAAGGTATCTTTAAACAGAAATGTTTTTATTTTTCTCAGCTTTCTGAGAAGAAAGAAACTGGTGGATACCACCCCGCTAACATGATCACCAAAGGTGAGTTTGTCATCCATCACCACACCCAGGTTCTTTGCTTTCGCGGAGGGCGCTGGAGGTGTGCCCATTTCCTCTGGCCACCAATCAGGTGACCAGAGGTTAGCCTTATTTCCAAATAGCAAAACCTCCGTTTTGCCGGCATTGAGCTTCAGGCAATTAGATGCCATCCAGCCTGCAACAGATTTCATACAATCATGACATCTCAGGCTAGTCTCAGCTTCTTTGCCCGGCTGAAGGGACAACACAATTTGAGTGTCGTCTGCATAAGACGTCACCTGAAACCCAAAGGATCCAATCAGGGCCGCCAGCGGGGCCACATATATATTAAAAAGTGTGGGACTGAGGGATGAGCCCTGTGGCACCCCGCACGGAAAGGAAAACGGCTTGGACTTATTCTTACCTATGTCCACCGTTTGGGTTCTATCTGACAGAAATGATTGTAAAATGTTCCAGGCCTTGCCCTGAACCCCTGCAGTAGATAGCCGGTCCATCAATACTTCATGATGGACCGTATCAAAGGCTGCCGAAAGGTCCAACATGATCAGAATCGCAGCACCTCCTTGGTCCAAGGCCTCTCTTATTTCCTCCGTTGCTTTAATCAAGGCTAGCTCTGTGCTATGTTCAGCACGAAAGCCAAACTGCGTAGGATCCAATGAACAGTTAGTGCGAAAGAACGTGCTAAGCTGGGTGTTCATGGCCTTTTCAATAATTTTAGCTGGCAGTGTGAGACGTGAAATAGGTCTGTAGCTGTTCATATCATTAGGGTCCAGTTTAGGCTTTTTGATAAGAGGAAGAATGGAGGCTTGTTTCCACATTATGGGAAAGTGACCTGACTCAAAAATAGAGTTGATCATAGAGGTCAGAACCGGGCCAATGATCTCAGGAAAGAGTTTAATCACCGAAACTGGACAAGGGTCCAAGGGAGATCCAGATCTACTGGCCATCAAGAGCTTAATAACCTCTTGAGTTTCTAGTGGTGTAAACTCAGCTAGAGTAGATATAGCTTTGCTTGCATTGGACTTCGCCTCGTCTAAAGCCTCATTAGCCTCTAATTGCTGGGGACTGAAGGAGGAAAAATACAATCGACCTTTTGCCGAAAGAAAAAGGCAAGATTTTCACATAGCTCAGGGCTAGTATCTACATTTGGCCTAGTGGGATTAGTGAGTACGTTTATTGTTTTAAATAACTCTTTAGAGGAGGATTTTGCCTTTTTAATCTGCTCAGAGAAATAAATCCTCTTAGTTTCCACGAGTAGTTTTTGTACCCTGAGAGACTGGTTTTATAGGCCACTTTGTCACTGGCACTATAGCCTTTTCTCCAGGCTCGTTCCAACCTCTTACAGTCAGTTTTTTCTCTTGAAGGTTATCAGAGAACCAAGGGGCTGAGGGGGAAACCCGCTTGGGGGAATACTGTTTAGTCGGGACAAATTTACTGCACGCAGCGTCAATCCATCCGGCATAAACAGCCGCAGCCTCCTCTGCTCCAGCCGGAAGGAGGGGAGCTGTATCTTTCAGGAGATTCCCTAACGCGGGATAGTTGGCGGTATTCCAGGCCCTGATAGTTAGTTTGGCCCTGGACTCTGGTTTAAATTGATAGTGAGGCGTCCGAGATAGAGCAAATAAAATGGCAGCATGATCGGTCCAAGTAAGAGGCAGGGTCTCAGAGAAGGAAAGACATGAGTTATTAGTAAAAATTCCATCCAATGTATGACCTGCTACATGTGTAGGTCCGACCACCAGCTGCTCAAGATCCCCCCACTCATAACCAGTTTCAGCCTCATATTGTCAGGATCAGTGGGTTCTTCCAAGTGAAAATTAAAATCCCCCAACACTGTAAAGGACTTAGCACAAAGTCCTTCCTCCAGGAGCGAACCAATGGCATCTAGGAACGCGCCTCTGGGACCAGGAGGGCGATAGAGAAGGATAGCCTTAAAGGTGTCATGGGGAGAAAGACGTACACTAACCGACAGAGCTTCACAAGCTGCATTGGAGGCTATAGAAAAAGAGGGCGCTAGAGTATTATGATATAGCACAGCCAGACCTCCGCCCTTCCTGTGTGGTCTATCCAGGGTATGGCAGAGAAAATCTGGAGGAGATGCTTTAACAATATCAGGTCCTGAGGTATCATCAGTCCATGACTCAGTAATAAATGCCAACTTGATATCATTCTGCTCAATAAGCAGTGAGCATTCCATGCTGTGCTTAATTAAAGACCTGGCATTAAGAAGTAAACATTTTATAGGAGCCAGTTCAGTTAGTAGTAGTGAACTACCTGGCTGGTTGTCCAGACATTTAATAGGATAGTCAGTGATGCAGGGGAGGGGTAGGGAGCAGTTGGAGCATAGCGCGGCGTGATCCACCGACATGATGTCAAGCCACAGTTTAGGACAGCTCACCTTGCCGCCTCTCGGATCCCACCTTAGGAGAGACTCCTGCTGTTTTGTAGGTACAGCAGGAAGCCTAGCCCGCTGACCTCCAATGGCTGCCCTGCTCCTGCGAGCACTGGACCGGAAGGGGGAGTGCCTCGTGCAGCTCACCGACCCGTCAGACAGCGTGAATTAATAATGAAAGGCTTTGAACCACGATGGATTTAAAAAGGACAGTTTCAAATTCAAATACAATGTTGTAAAACACTTAAAATGTTCTAAAACCAAGTAAAAATCACCAGCACTTCCGTACACACCCAGCTTGTGCCCCAGGTAAACAGCGCTGCGCGGTCGCGTCAGCGTGTGTTTTGTAGGTACAGCAGGAAGCCTAGCCCGCTGACCTCCAATGGCTGCCCTGCTCCTGCGAGCACTGGACCGGAAGGGGAGTGCCTCGTGCAGCTCACCGACCCGTCAGACAGCGTGAATTAATAATGAAAGGCTTTGAACCACGATGGATTTAAAAAGGACAGTTTCAAATTCAAATACAATGTTGTAAAACACTTAAAATGTTCTAAAACCAAGTAAAAATCACTAGCACTTCCGTACACACCCAGCTTGTGCCCCAGGTAAACAGCGCTGCGCGGTCGCGTCAGCGTGTGTTTTGTAGTTACAGCAGGAAGCCTAGCCCGCTGACCTCCAATGGCTGCCCTGCTCCTGCGAGCACTGGACCGGAAGGGGGAGTGCCTCGTGCAGCTCACCGACCCGTCAGACAGCGTGAATTAATAATGAAAGGCTTTGAACCACGATGGCTTGTGTGCCATTGTGCCCATCTCCCCCCGTCCCCCCCAGTCCCTGGTCATTACTCACCCTGTTGCTGTTGGCTCAGGTCATGTTGTGCAGTGTCCGGTCCACCAACTCCTGCCACCGTCTCCCCAATGATGACTCGGGTCACCATTTCCTCCATCTCATCCAGCTCCTGGTGTGTCGCTGGGCTCCCACCTCCAGTCTGCATTGCTGCTCTCAGGTTGGCAGCGATTTTCAGCTTGGTGTTGCGCTTCACATCAGTCCAGCGCTTCTTGCAGTCGTCCACTTCCATTCTCTTCACTCCGACTGCATTCACCTTGGCCAAGATGGACTGCCATATTGTATTTTTAGTTGCCAATGTCACAGTGGAGGTGATGGAGAGTTGGTGGTGGTGTTCTGTCACCTCCGTAATGAGGATCTGGCTTTCCTGCGTACTGAAACGCGGGTTCCTCTTATTCTTCTCCTTGCCCTTCCCTGTCCCCGAGGTCCAAGGCTGGTCCTCCGTGGGGCTTGTGGGGTTCTGGTTGTCCTCTGTACTTGCTCCGGCTCCCTCCATGGTGCTTCGCAGTTGTTTGTGTTTAGTAGGTGTTTTTTTTTGCCGCTTTTATAGGGATTGTTCCCGCCTTATTTGTGGGACTTGCGGGCCTGGCGCTGCTTTTCGCTGGATTTTTATCGCAGTTGGGCCCATCGCAACTTTTTGGACGTTCGGGTTTCCTTTTTTATCGCCGTTGCAGTAGTTGCATAGCGGACATTTGAGGCGTTCTCGGGAAACTATCGCATGTTACCGCCGTGTTGGGAATACGACGTTGACACGGAGTTATTTTCCCGCGATAGACGGCGATATGGAAAATTGCGTTAGCCTATTTTTGCGATGTTTATCGCACGTTCTTGTGAATATCCCCCTGAGTTTGGCCTGAACACCACAGCTCTCGGTCACGGCCCGTTATAAACAACCACCCACAATCTGAACTCACACAGGTACACAAAGGCTACTCTTTTCACAGTACGCACTAACACGAGTAATTGCTGCATGAAACCACTACATCCTGGGAAATGCCTACACTCTAAGGCAGAGGTCTTCAAACTGTGGGGCGCGCCCCCCTGGGGGGGCGTGGATGGGTTCCCAGGGGGGCGCAGATGCCTCTGCAAGTATATGTAAATGAAGATGGCCTGGAAGTGCGAGCGATGTTTATTTGCTGCATTTCCAGGCTGTCTTCATTTATTCCGAGCCCGTGATTTGAGCCGTGGGGGCAGGGGTCATGGGTCAGTGAGTGTGGCATGTATTTTCTCTATGTTTCAATAAGTAAAGGCTGCACAAATACTCAATGTGAAATCAGTTCGTGTTGTGTTTGTCCTGGTGAAAACTATATTTGTTTGAGAGTTTGTTTGAATATGCGTTTTAACTGTGCAGTGATAAATGCAACTTTTGTACTTTGCGTTTTCCCTCGTTTATTTTTTGATGATTTTGGTTGTGTTTCACGAGGATGAGTCTTGCTGGTCAGTGTCTTGATTTTGAGCACGAGGAGGGATTGCTGCTTTCACTTGTCTCGGTTCACGGTTGTCATATTATATTATGGGATGAAGAGTTAATAAGTTTTTGTTTCAAAAACTTTATTAACATTTAAATTGCACACATCAAAGAGTGGGTAGTTCTAACATTCGGTAGGAATGTCATAGGTGCCTGAGAGCTACCGGGCCTAGTTCTAGACTTGGCGAGCGCCTGTACCTCACAAGAACCTAGAATGCTTAGCTTGAGGTCCAGGGTATAAGCAAAGCCACTGGAATTATGCGGCAGAAGAGGGCCAAATTATGAGACAGAGTTGAGTAAATGATGCAGCAAGAATAGGCAAATTATGCGGCACGGGTTTTTGATAGTATTGCTTCATTATTTCTTCATTTTAAAACTTGGTAACACTGTCTGGGCATTGATTGCACCTCATTAGGACCAGTTTAATACCGAAATATAACTATAAGCAACAGAAAGAAGACCAGGCCAGCTTTGCAAAGTGCCTTCCACCGCGCGGCACCATGTGTTATGGCATTTTTACTAACTTTGGAACCGTTTGAGCTAGAACCATTTTTTTGTTGTTAATATCAGCAGATGATGCGGCAGATGGTGGATTATGTGTCAAATCTATAAAACACCTAAATACAGCAGTAAGCAACTACAAGATTACCAGTCAATCTTTGCAAAGGGCCTTCCACTGCTCTGGAACACTTTGCCATGTTTTAAGTAAATTGTGTTCTGTGTGAGCTAGAATCCAGTTTCTTTTGTTGGAATCTGCAGATTATGGATTATGTAGCAAATGCGGTAAACTCATAATTATGTGGAAAACGCTGCTGCTGCAGAAACTCTTAATTCCAGTGGCCCTGGCTTTAAGTGACTCAATCAATTAACGGCTTGTTTCTTTTTTAACTTTCTGCACTACCTCCACACCCTTCGCTTTCAGGCATAGGCACCTCAAAGTCAGCATTAATCATTCAGGGGCAGTTTTTTGGTGTGAAAGCAGAGTCCATGGGGTGGCAGTTAGAAGGCCAGCAGGATTGCATTCAGATCCAGAGCCCTAATCCTCTTGACCCCTGGGGCCTCACCGAGGAAAGGAGTGAGATTCATAGATATTGTCAAAGAGAGGGCCCAGAATAGGGAGCACTGTATGGGGACTCATTTTTATGTTTACAAATGGCCAGAAACAGCTTTTACAGAGAGATACCCCAAAGAAGGGGACAATATAAGTGTTTTAAAAAAAATGTTTTAAAGGTTCATTCATTAGTGAAGCTGGCACTGCTGCCAGGAGTGTAAGTGGCCACTGCTGATTATCATTAAGGAAGCAGATGCAGCAGGACTGGGGCCCAGGGGTTTGAGGGCCCACTGCATCACAATTATGACTGTCTACCTTTAAAAAATGGGCATGGCAGCTTATTTTCCTTTCTAGCATTAGGACTGAGGTGATGGTCCGTCATGGTGGGGAAGAGGTAAAAGATGCAGAGGAGTAGCCTGCTACTCAGGACTACAGTTATCATTAGCGCAGCAGGTGTAGTTGCTTTGGGGTCCAAGAGTGTGAGAGGCTCACACCACCCCAATTATGGGGATATGTATGTTTGGGGTAATGCATGTTTTTATCTGATGCATTTGCTGTTTTATAAGTCTCATATTTAGTGCAGTTTATAAGCTATAGAAAAAGTACTCCTGAAATCATCTCATAAGACCTGCCACTTGCATGCAACCATGTCCCTCCTGCTCCCCCAATCCTTGCCATAAAGTTTTGGAGGGGGGCCCGACCTCAAAACATTTTGCTTAGGGGGGCTCAGAGCAAAAAAGTTTGAAGACCTCTGCTCTAAGGGAATGCAAGAGTTAAGTAAAACTTGGAATGTAAAAAGGAACATATTCGCTGTTCCCAGGCTGAGAGGTTTGTTTTTGCCAGCTGCGTCTGTCGTCCAGTGGTGAGACACAAAAAAGGGCCCAGGACAGTTAGAGAAGGGCCCCACCTGCCGCCCCCTAGCGATGCCACTGCATGAAAAGAAATCCCCTCAGTATGCCGGCCCACGGCTGATGCAACTACTTGTAAACCCCTGTCTGCAGACCCTCGGCTGATGCAACTGCCTGTACATGCGCCACTGGGCTGATGCAAGTGCCTGTATGCCCCCCTCGGCTGACGCAAGTGCCTGTGTGCCCCGCTTGTAGACTGCCGTGGTCTGCAGACCCACGGCTGACGCAATGATTAACTATCGAAGCCTAAACATGGACGCGCGCTTTGCTGTAAACTGGTTCCATCTTGTGAGCCGGAGACCATGAATGCAGTTTTGTATTTTGTGCAAGAAAAAAATCCCACGGTTTTAAGCAACCGACCCAAACGACAAAAGAGTAAAAAAAAAAGTTTCCAATAGCCTTCCAAGAAGTCTAACAGTCTAACTCACTTAAAGGGACCGTACGTGAATGATGTCAGACTTGGCCTCAAAATCCAACCATGTCTTCAGACAGTGACAATGACATTCTGGATTCCTAATGTTGGTGATGAGTGGTGATGCGGTGTTGGGTAAATGTGTTTGTCTTGTTTTCGCTCTCTTGAGTGGCTGCTTGAATATGTTAATTTAAAAAAGATGAAAAAGTGTTTCATTCAGGTTAAAACCATGCCTACAAAATGTTGCGCTATTTATAAACCCTGTAACGAACTTTTACAGTGTAAATATGCCGTATATGTTCCAACATGCTTTCTACTGAACAACAGAACTGGGTAAAATTACCTTAGCTGAAAGTACTTGGCATTTGAAGCATTATTAAGTCGTACTTTAAATAAAGCTACCTTAACACTAACCAAACTCAGTCCAACACAACGAAAGAAAACTAGTCGATAAAAAACCCTAGAACGATATGGAAAGGGGCAAAAGTGCGCTATGCAATACTGATAGCACAATAATATCTTTACCTATTTCTTTTTATAAAAACGTATTTTATTGAGTTTTAGCACAAAATAACATAGCTCTCTTGTGGGCCCATATTCTCCCTCACTCTGCCAAATCGCCATGGACTGTTCGGCTGCGACCTCACAATATACAGTCATAATTGTCCACAATTGTTACTTCGAACGTCAAAGATACTCATGCTGTATAAGTGCATTAGTAACACTTAACAGTAAACTAAGAACAAGTAGTAGCACTGCTATAGAGGGAGTAGCTGTTTGCATCATGGTGCGTGGTGTTCGAGGCGCATGACAGGGAAGGGTGTGTTCCTCATTTGTCGGTTCCCCATAATCCACTTGGCGCCGTATAGTTCCCCAGGCCCCTAAGTAAGGGATGTCGGTCAGTATATGATCCCAAACTTTTGGCCAAACCCAGGGGCAGATTTACAAGCCCCATACGCCACTTTTGCGTCACTTTTCCCATGTTAAAAGTGACGCAAAAGTGGCGCAAGGGGCTTGTAAATCTACCCCCCAGGGTCGTAGTCCCCTATTAACCTTCCGCTGCACCATAGCCCCCTTGTAACTGGACTATCTGTGGAGTTTCACTAGCCGTTTCCACAAATTAGGGCCGTCAGCAGCCTTCCAGACTAATGTTATTCGACGCCTGGCATGTATGAACGCCAGATCAATCAACCTATTTGTTATTTATTGCCTCTGTTTCCGTCGTCAGAACCATCCTAGGAGGCATGCTCCTGGAGTTGCAGCAACCTGACTTCCCATTGCTATGGACACTATCTCTGTTACCCCAGCCCAATAGGGCTGTAAAGTTGGAAAGTCCCACACCATATGTAACAAGCATTGGTAAACGCAAGACGTACAACGTAGGGGTTTCCATGGACGAGGACGGCAAGGACAAGGAAGGAGAGAGAGACCATTGCGAGGAGGAGCCAGCCACAGCAGGTAAGTGCCTTTTTGATTATAATTACATTAGGGAGGGTGAGGGGCCGGCTAACTCCGCTCCACCACGGAGTCGGAGTTTTGCCTGAACTCCACGTTCTCAACGGAGCGCAGAGTAGGCAAAACTCCGTAAACTCCGCTGGCGGAGCGGAGTTACCCGCCCGGGCTTAATCATGATCCTGTTGTCTGCAAGGTAACTTCACTTGTGGCTGCCAGTTTAGTAGTAAAATATAGCATAGCTCTTGTATATTAACTTTATTTTTAACGTGCAATGTTTATTAAAACATTTAGAATTTGATTATAATGACCAAATAGATTAAGTTGAAAAAATCAATCCGATAATGCCTACAAAGTGCAAAGAAGGGTACTGAGGCATGAATAGGAAATGTCACAAACGTTCTAAGGCTAAAGCATCTGCTTCACACAACTAAGTAATAAAAAGCAAGCATTCCCGAATACTGTTAGAAGCTGTCTGCCTTTTCCCTGGGAAGAGATCTTATCTTGACAGTGAATGGGGCTTACACAGTGTGAACAACTTTAGTAGAAGTATCGTTAATGCCTGCAGCCAGGGAAGTTAACAAAAAAGAAGGTTCCACACAAAAGCGAATGAACATAGTAATTCGGCATTGGGAACTGATAAGAGCCCCCTTTTAAGATATATTAAACACAAGAGATTTCACAAGCAGAGCGCAAGCACTGTGTAGACGAATCCCAAAAACGCGGTATTGTTTTTTCCACATCTAGGCACTTTGCATCCATATTGGAGTGCATTACATTTACTCGTTTTGGTGTAATATATGTCCTGCAGAGGCAATAATATTGGATTCGTTTAAAACGGGCTTTGTTTGACATTGTACAGGTATGTATTAATATTTTAGTTCAGTCTGTGTCACTTATCTGGCCACCTAAGTCCTGTTCCCAGCATTCCCTTAGTGTGCTCAGCCTTACTTTAGCCTGTACCTGCAACGCCTTGTATAGTAGTGAGGTGGCATGTCACATTCCGGAAATCTCGCACATGCATTGTAGTCCCTGTGTGAGGTTCCATTGATAGAGCGAAATGTTCTTGTGAATTGTAGGGGTGCATCATAATCACTGATAGGCCGCACCCACATGTATTCAGACATATATTCGTTTATATTCAGTTGTATACTCATGCATGTTTAGTAAAGAATGAATAGTTCACTGAGAGAAAGTGAACTCAGCAGCATAATGGTGTTAGGATAATGATGTAATGTAATGCTTATTGAATTGTGTGAACATAATGCATAGAGGAATTAGTTCGTGTGTAATGTAATTGCAGTAGTTTAAACGTGCACCATATTAAAGTTGCACATGTAATTCATTGTTTGCATATGAATCGTAATGAAAATGCTTATAGGGAAAAGTAAGATGTGTGTTTAAAAAGTCATATGTAAAGGCCTGACTACATATATGCTTAGGAAAGGCCTGGTTTATTCTTATGTTAGCTTATTTTGTAGGTCGAGAAAAGTTTCTCTTGGTAAGGCTCTCTGGGCACAAACGGTAGATTTAATTTGCACAGAAGAAGGTTTCTGTTGAACGTATCTTTGTTGCAGGTGCAAGGACACATGTCTCGTTAGTAAAGACTAACTCTTTGTTTTCAAAAGTTAGAGAGATGGGAGGCATGGTACGGGGAGTGCAATGGAATTTAGGGATGATACTTTCAGCGGAGAAGGTACCTGGGACTCAAGGTCATCGCAACCGTCTAGGATGAAGTAACCGTTTTGATGGAAAAGCACAAGAAAGAAGACCTGGCCAAGGAGGCGTGACAAAGGCGTGTACAATTGTATTGTGGTTTTGTATTAGGGATAGTGCCCTGAGGGAGGAGGCCAGAGAAGAGGTAGGGGAGACCAGAGAGAAGGACAGAGCTGAGCTTAGGTATTATGTGATTGCACTTCTTAGGAAGTCTTCACAGCTGACACCTTTCATTCACTCTTGCCTGGGAAAATCGTTATGCAGGGATGTCACTTAGAGTTAGAGTAGGGACAGCAATTGATTTTAAGCTTGTTTAGTCCAATGAAGAGCAACTTAGAAATTGGAGCAATCATAGTCTGGTTGATCCTTCTAGAACTTTCTATTCTCCTTATCTTGAGTCGGATGAGATTCCTGCGTAGATTATTATTTGTATTAGTGCCCATCTATTTCTTTAACCTCGTGTTGAGGTGCTTGCACGTTCAGTTATTTTTGGCGATAATAAATTCTCAAACTTGAATTCGGAGTCAGTGGTCCTTACAGATAAAATGAATGCTGATATATAACCTGATGAGATTCTCTCCTTTACACTATTCAACAGGTAAAAAGATCTTGGCGACCAGAAGGTTCTTATAGATAAGTAGATAAGAATCGGCGTTATCAGTTGGTAGCAGAGTAGGATGGTTACCTTTGATGGTAAGGGGAGATCTAGAGCAAGATAGGAGATTAAGTTGCCCCATAGAGCCCGAGTGACGCAGATCCAGAGGACCGCGGGAGAAGGATGTCGGAGGTCGTGGAAAACTGACGGAGAGTGACGGTGCGGCGGAAGTAGCAGTTCGTAGTAGAGTGAGTATGAAAAGAGTGATGTTTGATAGATTGCGGTGTTTTATTGTTGTGTGATGTCTTGCGGAGTTGGAAAGAGAGTTGTGTGATTGAGAACCGGACCGTGAGGCGCGCGGGACCGGGAGATTTATTGTGGTGTAGAATACACCCAGAGTTGAGAACGTTGACCAGAGGTTGTGGGGGTCACGAGACGTCATTGACAAACCCACTGAAGATAGGGAACGCATGAGTGAGTGTGTGAATAACCAACGCAGGTCGTAGGTTATTGTGTGCAGAACATCGAGTGATTGAATCCTATCGAGTGTGTTAGAGGCGATTGTCCGGTCGTTTCGCGGACAGACGGTTGCCAGATAGAGGTCAACAAGCTCAAGAGGCTGATCGGTCATTGGTAAGACTGACGGTCAGAGAGGTAATTGTTCGGTAGGACGGACATTATTTCAGAGTATGATTGGGACAGGTGCGAGTGAGAACGAGTGAATTAGAAAGGAGGGGAACTGCTGCGAGCGGAGGAAAAGTGATGTCAGACAAGTGCCGCGCTGCGATAGGCCGGTTGGTGTGAGCCGCGCTGGTATTGGTGGAGTGAAATCGAGAAGCAAGAGCTGACATTTTGAGTGCAAATACAAAGTTGATTCATCATGAAATGTTTTAAAGTTTTACGGGAACTTTGTAGAGGCGATAGACATGTGGTTGTTCGGGAAGGAGAGGAAGCTCCTCCCGAGGATACACCAGCACATTATATGGCAAAGAATGTAGGATTGCATACTATAATTTGGCTTGAGAATTGGCATAAAATGACAGAAGCAGAGGAGGGAGAATTGTCGTTCCCACGCTATGGTACTTTCAGGTTAGAGGTGCTGTACCAGCTAAAAAGTATAATGGCTTCTTTACGACCACTACCTAGACCAACACAGTTTGAGGCACTACATGCGTGGATAAGAGCAGCGTATGATAGGAAGAAGGACAGATGCCAGGAAAGGGTGAAGAAATCGGTCAGGGCATTTCAAGATGCAAGGTGGGATGCATTGGAGAAAAGGTGGAGAGTGGAAACGATCGAAGGAGATAAGTTGTACCCATTGTTAGTACAAAATGGGAAAATAATAAGAATCGATGAGGACGACAGTGATCTAGATGACAGCTTGTTGGATAGGATGTTGGCAGAGAGGCCACCACCATTTAATCCAGACTCAGAAGAGGGAAAGCCGACCTCAGCAGTAACAATTGATGGAAGCCAGAATCAGACTAGCATGAGAGTAGTGGGAAGGATTTCCACAGGAACAGAGGGGCAACGGCGTCTATGATAACACAGCCTCCTGTTGGGAACACAAGATTACCGGACTCCTTGACAGTACCGGTTACCATTGGCCCTATAGTACCGGTATATGACCCAGACCGAGTGAGAGAAGGGGGCTCCGTACAGATGGGAAGGGAAGAAGTAACCAGCGAGAGTGGGAATGGGTTTGGAGTAAGAGTGGTTCATTTCCCAAGACCATTGGAGACAAGTACGCCGCTACCAGGCTACTGCAGACTCTTCCTTTAGACAAGAAGAGGAGAGACCAGAAAGACCAAGGTCTTTGCGTGAATCTAAGTCAGCTTTGAGGATGTGGACACCAACAGTAACGAACCAAGAGGATAGGATGCAAGGAGATAGGGCACAAAACGTCTCGGAAGACAGACCAAGTTCCAGGAATATGATGGAAGGGAATAGGTCACAAGGACAGAATAGTGACTGTGATGAGCGGGATGGCTCGGGTTGTCGAGATGTACTGAGGAGTGCGGTACAGGCAAGGTTACTGGACGTAGTGAGATTGAAAGCAGAGGTAGACGAGATGATTAATGGAGGTCTGCCTTTGGAAAGGATAGAAATTTATGGATCAGATGAGCTGCTGTTTGTAGCAAAAGATGTGACTCAAAAGCTAGGATGGCACATGATAGATTGAAGGAATTGGCCAAAAGATATGAGGTAGACCTGAACAAAACTAAAGCGTTGCAGGGGCCACATAGATTACAGTACAGTGACCAGGAGCTGGAGGAGAAAAGACTAACAGGATTAAGGACACATACCACAGATTTGATCGTAGGGATGAGGATATGGATTCTGTTGGACAAATGGGAAGAAAGATGGTCCAAGAAGAAACCAGCAAAGAGAGCTGAAGGGGAAACGCCGCCTCCAGGGGGGTGGGCGACGGGTGTTGGAAATTTTCCTTTACGGGAAGTACAGAATGGAGGGTACGTGCATGTGCCGTGGAATAGAGGTGATTTGGCTGCATTTACAAATGATTTTCCTCAGCTGAGGGAAAAACCAGTGGAGTGGTACAAACAGGTTGAGCGGTTTGTGAAAATTTCAAAAGTATTGTGGATTGATTTGAACACTTTGTTTGACATAGTGGTACCGGGAGATTTGTGGACAGCCTGTAAAGTCGCTATTGAGTGGCCGACTTCGGAACCGGATAGAGAGGCGGTTACAAATGGTCCATCACCCCTAGTCATGAAAAAGTATGAGCAGGTGATTACATGGTTGAAACTGAAGATTTCACCTCAGGATATAGATTGGGTTAAGATAGATCGGACTGTACAGGAACCCAAGGAAACGGTGCATGAATATTATGAAAGACTTCTGCAAGCTTTTAAACAGTATAGTGGGTTAGATATCTTGGACCCCAAGGATATGGGACAGTTTGTCTCAAAGTTTGTACTGGGTCTGAGAATGGAAATCAGCTTCATGATACAGCACCATTTGATCTGCTGGCAGAACAAGCCACTAGATTAAATTTTGCGGTATGCGAGATACTGTAGTGATGAGGTGGAATCGAAACATCGAAAGCTAAAAGACAAATTGATGCTTGTCCAGATGCAGACAGCACAGAGTCAGCCTAGTGGAGGGACCTTAGGAAGAAAGCAAGGAAATTTCCAGGGAAACCAGAATGGGCAAGCCATGGGAAAGGGAAAACCAGTAGACCCCAAGACAGGAGTGGACGTGGCCACATTGAAGAAGACCACTGCGTGTCATCTTTGTCGCCAGGTCGGACATTGGAAACGCGAGTGTCCTTTGAACCCAGCTAATCAGTTGCAGGAAGAGGAAGAGGGGCTCAGGCACCCGCGCAAGAGGTAGTTAACACAGTGACGAGGCCTAGGACGATGAAAGGGGGGTTTACAGCTCTCACGCCCAGGTTCCCCAAGCTCCAAGGATTTCACAAGGAACACGAACGTACCAACAGATGCCCCTGTTCGAAGATTATGACGAGAGTAGCTCAGACCCTTTATCCTGACGGTGCCTGAGGGGGAGGAAGACTGCACACTTGGAGCGGTCTTGGAGGTAGACCAGAGAGGACCTTTTGTGGAGGCAGATATTGAGGGTCATCCTGCCACACTTTTGGTTGATACTGGTGCTACCCGGTCTACTGTAAGATCAGCAGTAGTCCCTAACCTACCCCTCTCGGGACAATCAATCCAGGTTGTTGGAGTAGCGAACAAGAGAATAAGCAGCCCATTGACAGAACCGATACTAGTAAAGATAGGTTCCTTCCAAACTAGACATCAGTTTGTAGTGTGTGATACGAGTCCAGTTTGCCTTTTGGGAAGAGATCTGTTGTGCAAGTTGAACTGCACGATTTACTGTACGCCACGAGGAGTGGAGGTCCAGACGAGAGATGACGACGCTGACTTTAAAATTACCAATCAGCATCTGTGTATAGATCTGTACCCAATGGTGACTGTGGAAGAACTTCCACCTGATCTGAGAGACGCAGTGTCGTCTGTGGTGTGGGATTTCGCAGGTGACGAAATAGGTCTAATCAGAGGGGTTGAACCAGTGCGGATTGAGGTGAAACAGAATGTTGATTTCCCCAGGACACCTCAATACAACCTGTCGCCAGAAACGATTGCAGGGATAAGACCTCTGATCGAGACTTTCATTGAGAAAGGCATTTTGAAAGAGATCAGAGGTAGCCCCTGTAATTCACCCATTATGGGACTACAGAAACCGAGCGGGAAATACAGGATCGTGCAAGACCTGCGAAAGGTCAACACGATAGTTGTCCCTTGCTGTCCAGTGGTACCGAATCCTTCAGTAATACTGTTCCAGATCCCATGTGAAGCCGAGTGGTTTACGGTTATCGATTTATGTCAAGCCTTCTTTTCGATACCGCTCCACGAGGAAAGCCAATTTCTTTTTGCGTTCAGGCTGGAAAATCGCGTGTTAACATGGTGTCGTATCCCTCAAGGGTATACGGAAAGTCCATTGATCTTTAACCAGATCCTGAAGAAGAACCTTGAGAGTCTTGTGTTGCCGCAGAACTCAGTTCTCGTGCAATACATAGATGACTTGCTCATTGCCTCAGAAACAGAAGATGCTTGCAGAATTGACACTGTGGCTTTATTGAACCACTTAGCAGAGAACGGACATAAGGTGTCCCCGAACAAGCTGCAGTACTGTTTGAATGAGGTACAGTACTTGGGACACAGATTGGAAAAAGGCAAGAGGAAGGTGTCACCAGATCGAATTGAGGCAATAATGAGCATGGCAGTACCCACCACACAGAGAGAAGTTAGGATGTTCCTGGGAATGGTTGGCTACTGTCGACAGTGGATTCCTAGTTTCTCCTTGAGAGCAAAGCCTTTGCAGAGGCTTACGCACAAGGATGTGAGTGATCCGGTACCATGGGACGAGGAGTGCTTGATGTCATTCCTGAAACTGAGAGAGGATTTGTGCAGGGCTCCGGCATTGGGAATGCCTGATTACAACAAGGCCTTTTCATTGTTTTGTTACGAGAGGGAAGGATGTGCATTAGCAGTGTTAGCTCAGAACCATGGAGGTGTCCGTAGACCAGTTGCATACTTTTCAGCTACTTTAGATCCAGTAGCTTCTGCGTTGCCCGGATGTCTAAGATCCGTTGCTGCAACAGGTGTCAGCATTGAAAGATGTGAAAGCATTGTAATGGGACATCCATTGACTGTACATGTGCCACATTCGGTTGAGTTATTGATGACCAGGACCAAGACACAGCACCTAACAAACAATAGATTAACGAGGTACGAGCAAGTCATACTTGCCGCAGAGAATGTGACTCTGAAAAGGTGTTCTGTCTTGAACCCTGCGACATTGATGCCTACACCGAGCACGGATGATGAAGATTGTGCGGACCATGATTGTCTCGATGTGACCGAGCTTTGCACCAAACCGAGACCTGACATTGTCGATGAACCATTGGCCGACCCAGATGAAATTTTCTTTGTCGATGGTTCATGCTTAAGAGACAGTGTGGGGCAATTGAGAGCAGCGTTTGCTGTATGTACCATTTCAGGAGTGGTCGAGGCTGCTTGCCTAGAAGGAGTACGCTCCGCGCAGGTAGCTGAGATCATTGCCTTGACCCGTGCCTGTTTGGCCGCTGATCGAATTCGAATCACGATTTACACAGACAGCCAATATGGGTTTGGCGTGGTGCACGACTTCGGGCAGTTATGGTCTCAGAGGGGATTTTTGACATCATCTGGCTCACCCATTCGTAATGGAGAATATGTAAGACAACTGTTAGATGCATTACAGCATCCGAAAGAAATTGCTGTGGTAAAGTGTTCAGCCCATGGGAAAGGGGAGGACTTTGTATCATTGGGTAACAATTACGCGGACGAAGTCGCCCGTTTCTGTGCAGAACAAGGATGCATATTCACAGATAGAGAGGTAGAGCAGAGCCAAGAAGGAACCGAGCTCAGCATAATGTTGGCCATGGCAGACACTTGGGAAGAGCTTAAGCGATTACAGGACGAAGTTTCAGTCCAGGAGAGAGAGGGATGGATCAAGGCTGGTTGTGAGAAAGGAGATGTGGATGTGTGGGTATCCAACGATGGGAGAGCCGTGTTACCTGAAGAATTGTTGAGTCCGATGGCAAGACTGATACATGGACAGGCACACCTTGGTAGAGACGCAATGATGAGGGTGTTTAGACAGACATGGTATAATCCACGGTTCCGAGCAATGGCTGAGACGGTATGTCAGAGGTGTGTTACGTGTCAGCAGATGAATGCTGGAAAGAAAACTGTAGTTACGTTGAGTCACATTGGAAGGTCAGGAGGGCCCTTCAATAGAATACAGCTGGACTTTGTGGAGATGCCTAAGTGCAATGGACTGAGGTACATTTTAGTGCTAGTATGTGTATTCTCACGGTGGGTGGAGGCTTACCCCACACGCAGGTGTGACACTCTCACAGTGGCTAAGTTATTGTTGAGGGAGCTCATCCCTAGATTCGGGATCCCGACCTCTTTGGAATCAGATAGAGGAGGGCACTTCCACAGTGAAATCATGAAGTTACTTTGTGCTGCATTGAACATTGACCAGAGACTCCACTGTAGTTACAGACCAGAGGCTTCTGGGATGGTGGAACAAGTAAATGGAACGTTGAAGGCCTGGATGGCAAAAATGTGTTCTTCGACATCTCTGAAATGGCCCGACGCTTTGCCGCTCGTGCTGATGAGCATGCGAAGCGTCCCAGACAGAAAGACCGGGTGTCCCCCCATTAGATATTAATGGGGAGGGCAATGAGATTGCCAGCAGTACCAGCCACAGCGTTGATAAGCATCACTGATGATTTGATTCTCGATTATTGTAAAGGACTCTCTGATGTGGTCCGTTCTGTATCCCAGCAGGTGCAAGCAGCAGTGGTCCCAGCCTCGAGTGATCTGTGCCACGACTTGTGTCCCGGAGACTGGGTGCTCGTCCGGAAGCACGTGAGGAAGAGTTGCTTGGATGCCCGCTGGCGTGGCCCGTATCAGGTGATACTTATCACGAACACAGCAGTGAAGTGTGGAGGATTGCCGAACTGGGTGCATGCCTCCCATACCCGCAGAGTTCCAGCACCCTTGGAAGAAACAGCTCCTCTCGTAAATGAAAGTCCAGCTGATGTGGCAGGGCCACATGGGAGGACAAGTCAAGCTGTAAGGGTCGCTGACACAGCTGATGGTGCACTAGAGCAAGCTGAAGGGGGTTTCCACAGTTCGAACCCTGACTCAGACACCGAAGACAGAAACGGTGCAGTGGGCGGAGAAGAGCCAGATTCAGCAGAAAGAGGAAGTAGTGCACTGGGTATAGAAGGGGAAGGCAGACGAACGAACAGAAGTGCAGAAAGTTGGCCTGAAAGACAGAGGCAACTGAACCTGAGGTTAGCACCTGAAAGAGACCTTGCTCCAGTGTCTGAAGTATCTGAAACGGAGGCAAGTGACGAAGACCAAGCACAAGACAGTCGGCGAAGGTCAAAGAGAACAAGAGTGCCTTGTCGCAGATACTCTACCCCTGAGTGGACGTACACCGTGTTTGATGCAGGGGGTGGTGAGCACGGGAAGGCTGAGGTCAGTGCAAGTGGTCCGTCGGAGCCCGAATGTGGTGGTGAAGGTGGTGCTGCAGTTGCCAGGGCTCGAAATAGAAGGAACACTGACCCTCACAGTTCCGAATCCCCCGCTTCTGAGTGAAGTCCGAAACTTGGTTCTGCATCGGCTCGAATTCCCGCCTTTTGGAGTTGAGCCGTTTTCACATGAAGTGTTGATTTTGCGTCTTGAACTTTTGTATCACGTTCTGGTATTGCTCAATGAGGATCTTATTGTGGATCAACTATAAACTGTAAATAAAAGTCCAAAAGAAGAAGATAACCTAGGTCCGAGTGGAAGAAGAATAAACTTAGGGACTTTCCACAGAAGAGGAACGAAAACTAGGGAAGTCTTTTTCTGGACTGTGTAAATAAGATTGTGATCGGAAAGGGAAAGTCCGGAGATTTCATGGTTGCTCGAGCTGGTTAAGCAAGTCACAATTAAAGGACAGAGACTTTTTCAGGGTTCTTTGCGATAACCAAGACTTTTGAGAACTTTCGAAACCATGGAGCCGGGAGATCCCAATCGTAGATCTCAATGGATTGTAGGCATCCTTATAAGTAGTGTAATAGTTTCTATAATCATAGTAGTTATAGTCTCATACACTGGTTCGCACGAGCTAGAAGTAGAGGGGGTGACAGGGACACCGACACCTATTACACCTAGCCAGAAGGGGGTAGACAGGGCAGCTGACAGAGCTTTGCTATTAGAAGAAAGTCGTAGATTACATGTAGATTTATCTAAAGGTGATTTTAAGTTGAATGCATATGCTAAGTTGTTGTATGAGTATGTTGATGTGATGGATGCGAAAGATTGTTATGTGTGTATGCAGTTGCCTACTTCAGTGGACGAGGGTATTAGGTATCACCATCTTCCACTGACTTATGGTATTTCATGTAGTCTTTTGCTTAGTTTGTTTTATGAGAGAGATCAGTTCGAGTATTTCTTTTCCAATTTCGACGCAGTGCTTCCTGAAGTCCCAGCTTACAAGCATTTGAATAAATATGACTATTATAAGACGGAAGACAGACTGAGGAAGTACTTCATACCGAGTTTGGAATTGGATACAGCATTCGCACACAGACACAATCTGACTTGTTTGATGTCGGATGTAGAGAGAAAGTTTGTAGATCAGGTTGAGGATAGGTATAGAAAGCTGACTCACTCCCGAGACTAGGGGCATCACAGGACAGATTGGACAGAGGAAGAACAGTTGCATAAGACCAAGGGAAGCTATGGTCCTATAGCATTAGATAAGGAGCAGAGGGGTAAGTTATGTATAAGGCGTTATCAGACTTACTACGAGAAGGTGGCAGTGGGACAAAGTACTTGTGATCACGTTTTCACCATGGCAGATGTGGCAAAAGATTTCCTCCAAGGTCCTGTACAAGTGATACCAACGGTGTATTACGTATGTGGGAAGAATGCTTATGTGAGGTTGCCTGCAAATTGGTATGAAACATGTTATTTGGCAATAATATTTCCAAAGATTTACCATACAGAAGATTTAGATCTTCTAGAAGGAGGAGAGCATTCAAGAACGAGAAGATCTGCAAGTGCAGGAATAGTTGTGGGAGACATCTTTGGAGCTATGATACCCAGTCTGGGAGTAGTCTTGAATGATGTGAAGATCCGAAGGTTAGCGACGGTGGTGGATGAATTTTCGATGAATACAGCAAAGTCGTTGGTGTTGGTGGAAGGAGAGATGTTGTCGATAAGGGGAATGGTTTTGCAGAATCGCCTTGCTTTGGATGTCCTATTGGCAAAAGAGGGCGGAGTCTGTAAAATGTTGAAGGTTCAAGAGTGCTGCACTTATATACCAGACCGTAGCAAGGATCTGGAGAAATATATAAGTAACATCACTACAATCCACACAAAAATAGCGGATTTGACCGAAGAGGGGGCCTGGGAAAAGGTCGGCAAGGGTTTTGGTCAAGTGGGAGGTTGGTTTGCGAATCTAGGAAAGGGATTCCTTGGGTACTTTCTGAGACCCCTCCTTATTTTGGTGGTTTGTGTGGTTGGTTTGTGGATTTTGATCAAGGCCTACAAGTGGTATCGAGCAGGCCGAGTCAAGAGAGCTTTGAGGGAAAATGAGATGAGATTGGCAAGACTGCAGGACAGTCAGTATCAAAGGCTCAAGAGCATGGAGAAACTAAGATCAGGGAAGATGGCAACAAGTTCTGTTTAGGTCGGTTCTTTCTCCAAGGGAGTAGAATGAAATGTGATGACAGGAGTCATCAAAGGGGGGAACTGATAGAGCGAAATGTTCTTGTGAATTGTAGGGGTGCATCATAATCACTGATAGGCCGCACCCACATGTATTCAGACATATATTCGTTTATATTCAGTTGTATACTCATGCATGTTTAGTAAAGAATGAATAGTTCACTGAGAGAAAGTGAACTCAGCAGCATAATGGTGTTAGGATAATGATGTAATGTAATGCTTATTGAATTGTGTGAACATAATGCATAGAGGAATTAGTTTGTGTGTAATGTAATTGCAGTAGTTTAAACGTGCACCATATTAAAGTTGCACATGTAATTCATTGTTTGCATATGAATCGTAATGAAAATGCTTATAGGGAAAAGTAAGATGTGTGTTTAAAAAGTCATATGTAAAGGCCTGACTACATATATGCTTAGGAAAGGCCTGGTTTATTCTTATGTTAGCTTATTTTGTAGGTCGAGAAAAGTTTCTCTTGGTAAGGCTCTCTGGGCACAAACGGTAGATTTAATTTGCACAGTAGAAGGTTTCTATTGAACGTATCTTTGTTGCAGGTGCAAGGACACATGTCTCGTTAGTAAAGACTAACTCTTTGTTTTCAAAAGTTAGAGAGATGGGAGGCATGGTACGGGGAGTGCAATGGAATTTAGGGATGATACTTTCAGCGGAGAAGGTGCCTGGGACTCAAGGTCATCGCAACCGTCTAGGATGAAGTAACCGTTTCGATGGAAAAGCACAAGAAAGAAGACCTGGCCAAGGAGGCGTGACAAAGGCGTGTACAATTGTATTGTGGTTTTGTATTAGGGATCGTGCCCTGAGGGAGGAGGCCAGAGAAGAGGTAGGGGAGACCAGAGAGAAGGACAGAGCTGAGCTTAGGTATTATGTGATTGCACTTCTTAGGAAGTCTTCACAGCTGACACCTTTCATTCACTCTTGCCTGGGAAAATCGTTATGCAGGGATGTCACTTAGAGTTAGAGTAGGGACAGCAATTGATTTTAAGCTTGTTTAGTCCAATGAAGAGCAACTTAGAAATTGGAGCAATCATAGTCTGGTTGATCCTTCTAGAACTTTCTATTCTCCTTATCTTGAGTCGGATGAGATTCCTGCGTAGATTATTATTTGTATTAGTGCCCATCTATTTCTTTAACCTCGTGTTGAGGTGCTTGCACGTTCAGTTATTTTTGGCGATAATAAATTCTCAAACTTGAATTCGGAGTCAGTGGTCCTTACAGATAAAATGAATGCTGATATATAACCTGATGAGATTCTCTCCTTTACACTATTCAACAGGTAAAAAGATCTTGGCGACCAGAAGGTTCTTATAGATAAGTAGATAAGAATCGGCGTTATCACCATTAGCCCCATGTGCCACCAGTGACGTATAGTCATAGTGAGTGCACCTTCGAGAAAAAATCACTCGCCGGAGTTCCATACTGCTCTCGCAGGCTCTCAAAGTCTGTCATCACGCCATTCATATAAAGATCACCCACTGTGGTCAGTCCCAGCGCTAGCCAGTTTCTGAGAACACTCCAGTAGCCACCGTGCTGCATGGCAATCAAAGCCTGTAATGGGAGCTCCCTGGCACACAGTGTGCGAGTCTGTATGCGCTGAAGTGCCCTTTTTCATGCATATTGTAGGGTTGTTGTTAAAATCCCCATCGTATGTCAACATTGTGGGCTTGTTGCGACCAATAATAATCACGCTACCTCCCTTTCCAGTGGGGCATCAGAGCTGTCACCTCAGGAGTCTCCCAATAATGTTCTTTCCAGCAAGCTGCCTGTTGGAACTGGGCTGTGCCGCTAGGTAATATAGCTCAAAGTCTGGCCTCAACAGCCCTCTCTCGAGGTGGATAGCTTCACTTCACCAAAGCCACCCATGTCTGTCCCATGCCCCAGATAAGTTGGAGGAGTAGAGCATCAATCATTCCAAATGCTTTCCTGGGGATCTCTAATGGGAGTGCCATGAAGTGGAAAAGTAGTTTGGGGAGGCTACCATCTTGATCAAAGCAATTCTGCCCATGACTGATAATGGCATTATCAGCCAGAATCAAATTATTGGTCGCAGTGATGCCACTGTTGCTAGGACATTGTCCTCAAACAATTGTTGCGGTATGTGATAGATGCAGATTCCTAGGTACTTTATCGTGTCCTGCGCCCACCGCAGTGAATCCCCTAATGCTGCGGGTTTAGGTCTCACAGAAGCATGTCTATGAGGCAAAGCGCAGGATTTCTCCCAATTAGCCCTCAGTTCTGACAATTTCCCATATTGCTCCAGTGGTCCAATTGACCCGTGGACATCGGAGGTATTCCCCGCATGTATAATAACATATCATCGGCATATAGGGACAAGTAAATGGAAACTTCATTAATCGTGATTGTGCAGTAGTGGGCACCCCGCCAGAATATATAGCCACATTGGCCAAAGGCTCTAATGCCATTGCAAATAGCATTGGTGATAGTGGGCATTCCCTGCCTGGTGCCGCGACCCACCACGTAACTGTCGGACACAATGCGGCCCGTTTTCAGGTGCGTGTAAATTAACTTGGTCCAGCGAATGACTCCACTACCCAGATCCATTTCCGCCATCACAACGTATAAAGTGTCCCAAGACAATAAGTGGAAGGCTTTTTCATTATCTATTTCTAATGCGAGTGCCAACCACTGGAGTTCTGCGACGTGATCAATTATTTGCATCAATTGTCCGATGTTTTGGAAGGTGTGGAAATATACCCCACCTGATCTGGATAAATCAGTGTTTGTATTCTTGGCATCAGCCTGTTTGCCAATAGACAACTAAGGATTTATCATAGACATTTAAGAGGGAGAGGGGTCTATCTGACCCAATTTCCTACTTATTGCTCCCCGGTTTGGGCAAGGTCATCACCAGTGCTTCACGTATACTACCTGGGAGCTCCGCAGCGTCCCTGGCATCATTATACAGATTGTCAATCTAGGGACCAGGCGGTCTGCATAGGTCGCATAAAATTCCACCGGGAAGCCATCTGTGCCTGGCACTTTTCCCCGTGCCATAGCCTGGATCACCCCTCTTACTCTTGCTCTGAGATAGCCTCACCAAGTGGTTCCACCTCCATTACTGGGAGGCGTGTCAATTGTGTATCTATAACATAGGAATCGATTAATTGTGCTCTGCACTTTTCATCCTGCTCATATAGTTCGGCGTTATATTCCCGGAATGCGTGATGTATTCCTACCTGGGAGCGTACCGCCTGATGTTGTGCAGTTTTGATGTTGAATATTTGGGAGCACCTCTTATCAGGGTTGGCCAACCACACTAAGAGTCTGCCCATTTTATCCCACTCGTCATGCGCTTTATTAAGATAAGTGCGATAATCATAACCTCTCAGCCTTTCTACAAGAGTCAGCAGAGCATCATGCTCCCCCCAAAGCCTAGGTTCAACGATAGGGTTCTCGTGTACTGTTTTCTCCAGCTTACAGAGTACCTCCTCCTGCGTTGCGATATCTGCCAGCAATTGAGTGCGGACCCCGCATATTGTTGTCACGCATTGTCCACGTAATACCACTTTAAAGGTGTCCCATTCCCAAAAGCAAGAGGTTGCTGTCCCCTCATTCTCATTGAAGTAGTGATCAATGAGTTTGCCAATAGTGCCACAGAAGACTGGGTCCTCCAATAATGTAACATTGAATCTCCAGCCTTGTATCGGAGGTCTGGGAGTGTCCAACTGCAATGTAATCATCAGCGGGGCATGATCGGAGTGTGTTCTGGCTAAGTACTCTTCCGCCTGCACCTTCATATTTTATCAAGGCGGACGCACAGGGAGTGCAACTCCAAGTAATAGGAGTATTCCCTAAGAAGAGGGTTGAGCAACCTTCAGGCATCCCCTTGAAGGAAGCTACCCGATTTGGGCCACCCGGGTCACTCACGACCACCTCTCAGCCTTCCATACAAATGAAGAGTCGGTCAAACAGTAGAGAATACAAACCAAGTTATTTATTAGTATTCGCTCGAGCGGAGTCCAGTCTGACCAGCCTCCTTAGATAGCTGCCGAGGGACTGCCCCCCTTTCACAAGGTAAAGTTAGATATACATTTTCAACACCCCTAAGACACGCCCAGACTGGAATTTTCCAGCCTGGGCACAGATGAACAAATGAGGTACAGAAGGATGAGCTACCATCCTGAGACCAGGTACACACTATCTAAGCTTCAAGGTTACTCAGCCGTGCCCGTCTCTCTGAGAGTGGGAGCAGGGCTACATACAAGGAAAGGCATGCAAACACAGAACAAGCTATTCATCAGTGGAATGAAGCTCAACCTTGAATAATAAAAAGAAACAATTGAGGCTGCTTTCTGCTGAGGCAGACAGTATGAGACAGAAGCTTCATTTCGATCATGGCACAAAATGGCGGCTGAATACAAAATGGTGCCGCAAATGCTAACTTAACTCGCACAATGCTAGAAGGAGTCAGCTAGACATATTTTTCAGTCCATCAGACCCTCCTTTTAGCATTTGCTAACATTTTTTATCTAATGCATAGGAGAGTAATAAGTGTTCACATCAAGAAACTACTGATACTCTTTCATTCACACATTATCAGTACTCAAAAATGCCTTTGTCGATGGCCATTAAATCATGGACGGCTTGCATCATCATTGTTGAAGACTTAGCATCATGTAATGGGGCCTTTGGTGTAGGTGTTAACTTCCCAATACAGTAAGCACAACAAGCAGGAAGGCAATGGATGCATAGGCAACAAGTGAAAATGACACCAGCAATTACTACTAGAAAGATAAGGATCTTCCAACCCCAGGATGCTATCAAACCCCACAACCAACCAGAAAGGGTCCAGGTGCCATTCTCTTGGTGAATGTTGGATGCAAACCTGTGCAACTTCTGTATCGCAGCGTATACATTAGGAGCGTGGTCCGGTATGTATACACAGCAGCTACTACCGATAACGCGACAGGCCCCACCCCGATCAGCAAGGATGACATCTAACACCATCCTGTTCTGAAGAGCAACAAGCCTCGTAGCCTGGAGCTCAGCTGTGATATTGGTTAGAATCCCAGCCGTGGTATTAATGACTCCTTCCACCACCCTGGTGACGCGACAGATATTAAGGCTATTGGACATAGGGCCCCAGAAAGGAACGATACCCTTCATAGCATCAGTGAACTGCTGTAGGGTAGTATCTGTCTGATCAATGTCTTCGGTATTGATGACCCTTCTAATACGGGATAGGTTGACACCCCTGCGCTGTAATCGGTGATCCCTATGGTAGTTGGATGGAACTATATACACCGGGGGAAGGAGGAAAGAGACATAACATATGGCAGACCACCCCCTAGGAAGCCACACATTGGCCTGGGACCCATAGACGAAATAAACATTATGGGGTGGAAGTAAAGGTGGGCTACTTGTGCTCAACACTTAGGTATAGTTGCAATTACTCTGTCCCACTTGAACAGTCCCAAGACCTTGAACACAAAAACTAGCTGTTGTGTTAACTAACGGCACTGGCATTGCTTCATCCTGAGTAATATTGCGCATCTGGAAAGACCTAAAATATTCAGTGACTTTAAATCCCTGAAAATACAACATTTCATTTTGAAGCCATGTTACATTTTTTTCGTTCTCATACATATTCATACAGGCTGTTGGATACAGTGTATCAGGGGCCCCTCGCTCTCCTGGAGTAAACCCTTGGTGAACACGTATGTATTCTAACACATACGTATCATAATCAGCATATGTCATATTCATGGCATCAGCATGGAAATGGGTATACACCATGGTAAACAGTTGGAACCAGGCCTCGCAGCTCCCCAGATAGGAAAACGGCATGGACAGTAATATATCATTTTTATGTGTCACAGAAGGAGCAGGCCGCAAATCCAACAATTAGTAACATTTGAGGTATGGTGTGCCTGGTGGAGCATCTGTAAGAAAACATTATCAACATATGTTTTTCTGTACTCGCCTTTATGAGGGGCCAAAGTAACAAACATGTGTTCAAGGGGAACGGGCGTTGTACCAATCAAAGAGTGCACAGGATATTTCTCCTCAAGGAACCACATTATTCCAAGTACTGTTATCAGAAAGATCAGGATAATTACTTCGAAAACAATTTTACTCTTAGTAGACCAACTAGACCAACCAGAACCATTCTGCCCGAAACGTGGGGCCGCAAAGGGCTGTTCTCCCTCCATAATAGGACGGCAAATGGGTACATTTGTGAATCAGAGGAAAGGACATGCAATGGAGCCAACGATCATAAAGCAAGAAGGGGGCAAAGTTCCCAGTGTTCGTCAGAGTCTCTCTGGCAGACTCCTATTGTTCATCTACGGTGGTGCTGTTGAGCAATTTCGGTGGAGCTGCGCGATCACAGCCCTTTCTGAAGAAATCCCGTGTCGTTCAGGGTAGTGTACCCCCCTTTTTTCGGGGGAGCACATCAAATTCACCCTTTCCAATGTCTGAACAATGCACCAATCTCCCTTTCCCTAAACCACTGTTGGTACCACAGGCAAGGTACACCCTATTCTTTTTCCTCGCAGTCCATCCCTACTCGTTTGACTTTTCCCTTGGTGCCCTGTTCTTCCGTCGGGGGCGCAGATTGTACCTAACTACTCCAGGGGCAGAGGGGTCTACAAACAAAGGCTCTGACTCAGAGGGACCAATGGACTGGGACTCCAGCACATATGGGCCAACAGGCTGGGGCTCCTGGATGGCCTTAATCTCAGGTGGCACCGCCTCGTTCAACACTTCATTGCTCTCCTCCTCGGTGGGTGCCCACGTCAGTCGTGCATCTGAGAAGGGAACGAAACGAGGTACCGTTTCGGAGTCACCGATCCCATCGAGCACCCAGCGGTCGTAGGGCAACGGAAGGGGCACCCTCCGGCAGTGGTTAGAATGAATCCAATTCTTTCAGCCGTCCACCTTCACTGCCGTTCGAGTGGCGAGGACTACCTGGAGAGGCCCCTTCCAGCGGGCCTCCAAACTGCCCTTCCTCTGAAAGTTCCTCACCAGGACATAGTCACCGGGCCGGATATCATGGCCTGGCCCCTCGTGAGCTGGCGGCAAAGCTTCGTAAATCTGTTGGTGAATAGAGCGCAAGTTTTTACTCAACTCAAATAAATAATCCACAAGTAAAGAGTATTTTATCTCTGAAAATCGACGAGGTCGCGGGACGCCCCAGACATTCGCCGTGGGCCAAACACAACCTCGTACGGTGACAATCCTGTCCTAGAGTGAGCCGTAGCTCTTGTAGACAACAGAGCTAATGGTAAGGCATCTGGTCATTGCAATCCTGTGCTCTCTTTGATCTTTGCCAGCTTCAGTTTGAGAGTACCATTGTACTTCTCAACCAAACCTGCCGACTGGGGGTGGTTTGCAGCATGAAATCTCTGCTTGATGTGCAGACCGTCGCACACCAGCTGAATAACTTTTGAGTTGAAGTGACTTCCGTTGTCACTCCAAATCAAACGGGGCAAACCAAAACGCGGGAAGAACTCTTTCAAGAGTGCCTTCGCCATCGCCATGGCTGTGTTCTCTTTAATTGGGGTAAGCCTCAATCCATTTACTGAACGCACAAACAACTACTAACACATATTTCAGATTGTTGACTCGTTCTATTTCGATGAAATTTATCTGGAGAACCTCGAAAGGGAAGGAAGGCGGTGCAAAATTACCAGGAGGTGTAGGGGTGCCTTTTCCAGGATTATACATCATGCATACCATACTGTACTTCACTAAGTGAGCAGCAATTTTGGGAATGTTGTCATTCTGCCATACAAGGTCTAACAGCTTACATATTCCCTTCGCACTAATGTG
This sequence comes from Calotriton arnoldi, assembly GCA_963921515.1. Taxonomy (NCBI): domain Eukaryota; kingdom Metazoa; phylum Chordata; class Amphibia; order Caudata; family Salamandridae; genus Calotriton; species Calotriton arnoldi. Next base: position 632,540 of record CAWUFW010000902.1, read on the forward strand.
GGCTGGCCTGTGCGCCATAGTGACCACAGGAAGGATATATGCATCCGGTAACAACCATCTCTGCTTTTCTGACTTGTCAGTCCAGCACCCATCCTCATCGAAACGTGCCGTACTTTCCTGCCATACTGCTAACTCCACAATCGTTACCTCACTCTGGATCTCCTTGACATTGTCCAGAGTGTCCTCAAACATGGTTGCCTCGGGTACCCACCTGGCAGGACCCGCTACAAACATCTTTTTCATCTTCGTTCAAGCTGTCTCCTTAGCTATCTGATCTGCAAATGCATTTCCCCTCTCCACATCATCAGTGATTGCTTTGTGGGCACTGCACTTCACCATAGCCAATTTCTTAGGGAGTGTCAGGGCAGACAAAAGCCTATCTATAGGGGGCCCATTCTGAATGCGCGTCCCATGGGATGTGAGAAACCCTCTCTCTGCCCAGAGCCGCCCAAAATTATGGGCGACCCCAAAGGCGTACTGGCTGTCAGTGTAGATTTTGACAGCCAGTCCCTCGCTCAACTCGCAAGCTCTAATAAGAGCGACTAACTCAGCTGCCTGGGCGGACTGATAAGGAACCTGTGATGTCTCAACTACCATATGCAGTGTAGTGAGTGCATATGCTGCGGTGGTAGTGCCATCTGGTAATCTGAAATGAGCCATGAACAAATAGTTCCCCTTGGGGGTCAGATAAGGGAACATCAGTCAGGTCTACCCATCCCTTCGTCTCCTCCTCCGTCCGAAAAAGACAATCATGTGTGTCTTTTTCTTCACTCTCGGAAGGGAGGGGTAGTAACGTGGCAGGGTTCAGAGAGGCACATCTTTTTATCGTAATAAGCTGGGCAAAAAGAGTTAACTCATAGCCAGTCAGACGTGCACTGGTAAGGTTCTGCATCTTGGTCTTGTTCAAAAGAGTGTCCACAGCATGCGTTACCATGACTGTGAGGTCAGTATCAAGTACGAGCCCAGCCGATTGCCTTATAGAGATGGCCACGGCCGCGACCGCTCTTAGACAGCTCGGGAGGGCTCTGGCGACTGGGTCAAGCACAGCGGAAAAATAAGCACACAGCCGTTGCTTACCTCCAAAGGCCTGTGTTGAAACAGAAAGCACACAACCAGCCGTCTCGTGTACGTACAACACGAACGGCTTTGCGTAATCAGGCGTACCAAGCACAGGAGCAGAGCAAAGCGCAATTTTCAATTGCTCAAAAGACTGCTGACATTCATGCGTCCAATGCAGAGGCTCATGCACGTCTTTAGTGGTTAGCGCTAGCAGACACTTTATTAGTAATGAGTAATTAGGGATCCAATGTCGACAGTAGGAAATGATGCCAATAAAGGCGCGTACATCCCTCTGAGTTCAAGGGATAGGCATTTTAACAATGGCGCTAATGGGAGGAGCCACGCGCCGGTCCAAGATGGCAGCGTAAGACCTCGGCTCCGTAGTGCCCGTCCCCCAGCCCTGAGATCCTGCAACATATCCTGGCACCGAAGCATGCCACTCGACGGTGGAGAGATAGAGACGCTCCCTTGCGGCGGCTCCGGTCCCTCTGTGATACCGGAGGCCGGAGATATCGTCGCTGCACTTTGCGGCCTCCGCGTGAACTGGAGCCGGGGACACTGGTTTGGGCTGTGGCCGGAATGCGGCTGCACGGCGCTGGGGTTGCCGGCCGGAGGTCGCCGCTCTCGCCCCATCCCCTGGGACACATTGGACGGCGGTCGCGGCGGACGATTGGAGACGGTAGAGATGGGCGGGGACGCGCTGGTGGGGCCCCCCCGTACATGGAATAAGACAGGCAGACACCGTGGCGCTGACACGGGCCGCGAGGAGAACTGCGGCCACTGTGGGGATATCCTGCCAGGGTTGCGGGGGTGAGAGGGAGATTACTGCGGGCGTGCCCTTTCCCCCCCCCCTTCCTCCTGTGGGCAAATGAGACGGAGAACAGGCTCGGGTGCCCAGGAGGACAGCCATTCAGGCTGCATGCTGTAAAGTGCCTGGTCGCAGGATTGGGGGGCGACTGATGGTGGCCCCGCCGGCGGCTGCGCCTGGACCCGGAGTACCTGCAGAGCTGCCTGGGGAGCTGTGAGAAGGAATATCGCTAACAAAGGGAAACTGACCACGGGGCACGGTGGGTACCGGAACCGCAGTGCCTAGATTGCTTTCTGAGACTGGGAGAGCTGCACTGCGGGGGGACTTGACCGACCCCCGTTTGGATCCGTCCTGGTGGACACTGGCGGGGCAGTAAAGACACTGAAAGCCTGCCACGGAAGAAGCGGCCGAGAACAGCATAACACATTCCGCAAGGGAGACGGCGTTGGCGTGCCACGATTATAGCTCGTCAGATGCCGACTAAGCCGGAGGTGGATAGGCACCAGCCGAGATCATATAAGGGGATGAGACAGGTCCAGGCCAACAAATTGGACCGATACACGGTGCCCAGGGGTTCCCCTACAGACTTACGACACAGTCTGCAGGCAGGGGGCGACTCCTCCGGTCCTACACTTGAACCGACGCTGCTCGATGTGATGGCAGCAATAGATGGGGTCAAATCATCATTGGGCCAGAAAATGGAGTTGCTCGACAATAAGTTAGACACGGTCACTATAGAGGTCAATCTTATTCGAGCAGACCTTGCGAAAGTCAATGAAAAGGTCAAATCACTAGATATTAAGACTGCCAGCCTGACCGACGATGTGGCGTTGCTCCAACAGGAAGTGCGGGAACTTAAAACATCTCAAGATATGACCGTGCGTAAGCTGGATGAATACGAAGGAAGAGCCCGGCAAAATAACGTACGAATTCTGGGGGTGCCCGAAAAATCAGAAGGTCCAGCTCCAGACCTGTTTGTGGAAGACCTTATCCTCACGCATCTCAAGCCCAAGGGACTGAGCAACTTTTTTACAGTGGAGCGGGCACATAGAGTCCCGGGAGGGCGCCCCAAGCCTGGTGCCCCCCGCGTCCGATGATCGCCAGGGTGCTGAATTTTAGAGACAGGGACGCAATCCTGCAGGCGGCCCGTCTGGGACCCCCTCTGAGGTACGAGAACGCTACCCTCTCTTTCTTCCCAGACTTCACGCAAATAGTGCAGAAACAACGCCGGAGCTTTCTCGGAGTAAAAGAAAACCTAAGGGGCAAGGGGATTGAAATATGCCATGATGTTTCCGGCGCGGCTGAGAGTGGAGGTCGGGGGAGAGCCTGGTTCTTCGATGACCCGGGAGGCGGCCTCGGAATGGATCGACAGCCGTCCCCCTGGTGTGTCGGGAGAGCGGGACTGGGGCGGAGGAGACACGCAGCAGGCGGAGGAATGAGAGCGGAGACACAATATTTGGGACTCATGTATATTGTCAGGTATTGGGGTTTCGACCCTCAGATGGGAGGCCGCGCAACCCCAGGGACCACTAAGACTTGAATGGAGGGAGTGGACTTCAGTGGAGATCATTTCGAATTGGGTTGGGGGGGGGGACGGGGCACCGGCCTTCCTCCTCTTTACTACCTTTAGTTAAATAGTAGAGTTAGTGTGTGGGGCGACAGGCACTCTGCCAGTTGGGGATGGGCAAACGCCACGAGCAGGGGTGCAGGGAGGGGGGGAGGAAGGGGGGGATATGTTGCGAATATTGTTTTTAGAGTCATTTTGTTTGTACGAAGATTTGTAGGTTTAATTGTTTCGACAACATCGAGTGAAAATGCAATGCAGGCGACATTTTTACACCAGTTTTATGGCAAACGTTAGACGGAGATCCGGGATTAGCGTGATGAGTTGGAATGTCAACGGACTGGGGGACAAAATAAAGAGTGGGATGGTAACTCAGTTTATCAGACGACACGCCCCGGATGTGGTACTTCTGCAAGAAACACATTTAATTGGGAATAAGTGCATGGCCCTACATAAAGGAGGTTATAGACTCGTGGCGCATGCGGTATTTACCACGGGGTCAAGGGGGGTTGGTATATTGGTTAAAAACTCATTCCCCCTTCTAATACAGGCCACATGGTCCGACAAGCGGGGTAGATATGTCGGGATATCGGGACAATGGGAGGGGAAAGTAGCCACGTTTGTAATATATGTGCCACCTGGCTTGCAGTCCGACACATTTCAGGATTTAGGTTCAATTTATTTGACGCTACCTTTAGGCCACATGGTGCTGGGAGGAGATTTTAACGCGGTTATAGACGGGGAAATAGACAGATTTCCGGCTCGCACATTAAGACCCGCACAAGGGTGGCTACCCGACTATATGGACACAATGGGGCTGTTAGATGGCTGGCGGATATGCAACCCAGGCAAGGCGCAGTATACACATGTGTCATGTGCACACCAAAGCTTGTCAAGAATAGACTATGTACTTGTCCCGGCTGTACAGGCTTGTGCTCTCCGGGAGGTTCGCCATCTGGGTAGAGGCATCTCGGATCACTCCCCTGTATGGCTAAGCATGGAATTTGATCAGATGAATGCAGGTAGGATAGCCCCTATCAGCCCGTGGCATTTGAGAGACCCCTCCACAAAGAAGAGCATAATCACGGCTACCGACAGGTACTTCCTGGAGAACCAGGGTACGGTGGAATCAGCGCAGACACTGTGGGAGGCATATAAAACTGTTATCCGGGGGGAGACTGTCTCTTTGATTGCGGGGAGAAAAAGGAAAGGCAGGCCGAACTGGAAAAAGCAGAAGAGGAAGTGTTAAAACTAGAAGAGGCAATGGCTCGGGCGGTGACCCCGAGGGTCTTCACCATCTGAAGTTACGGCAAGACGAGTTCAATAGTATTGCCAGAGATAAAGCCAGAACGCAGAGTAGAGAGGTTCAGAGCAGAATATACGAACACGGAGATAAAGCGGGAAAACTGATTGCTTGGTTGGATAGAAGGGAATGGGCGTCGAGGCTGGTACCTGAAATACGGGGGGAGGATTCCAGCACCCTCACGGACCCGCAAGCTATAGCAGATGCGTTTGCACAACACTATCGCGCGGTGTATAGTACGGCGGGCAAATTTACAGAAGTGGACAACAGGGAGATGATTAGAGATATCCAGTTGCCAGTCCTAACCGACGATAACAGAGCCTATCTGGAATCCCCACTCACGGACGATGAGGTGGCGCAGGCTATCAGGGGAGTACACTCCGGGAAGGCCTCGGGGCCCAATGGCATCCCAGTCGAGCTTTATAAACTGCGGCCCGACAGACTCGCCCCATATATCCGGTCCATGTTCAAGGACAGCAGAGAAAAGGGGCAACTCCCATATGACCAACGAGTGGCCAACATTGTGGTCATATACAAGGAAGGCAAGCCTAGAACAAGTTGCGCGTCCTACAGGCCTATTTCATTGCTAAACGCAGAACCCAAAGTCCTTGCGAAGTTACTGGCAACCCGACTGACTAAAGTCATCACCACCCTGATCCATCCGGATCAATCGGGATTTATGCCACATCGCAACACCGCCCTCAACTTGAGACGGTTACACGGAGTGCTGGGTAGAGCCCCCTTATGGAACCGGCGGCAATTGTGTCACTAGATGCCACCATGGCAATTGACATGGTTGAATGGCCTTATTTGTTTGCAGTACTGGACAAACTGGGTTTCGGTCCGGAATTCACGGGTTGGATACGCCTTCTATACTCCGATCCGATGGCCAGAGTGGTGGTAAACAATCGCAAGTCCCCCGACTTCTGTCTGAGCAGGGGCACTAGACAGGGTTGTCCCCTGTCCCCGCTCCTTTTTGCACTGGCCCTGGAGCCGTTCGCGGCTTGGGTCAGACAGGACCGATCTATACGTGGACTGCAATGGTCAGATAAAATTTCTCTGTACGCCGACGACGTCTTACTCTATCTCACCAACCCAAGAGGGTCGCTGATCCGGTTTTTGGATGTGTTGGCAATCTTTAGCAGATACTCAGGCTTTGCGATAAACTGGTCCAAATCGGTGTTATATGTCCTGGGAGGTGACCCACCGGTCATTCCAGGCAATTGCCCGATTCAAATAGCCCTCGAAGGCTTTAAGTATCTTGGCATTTACATAACGTTAGACTCGAAACTTCGCTACACCAATAATCTGAGCCCTCTCCTATTGCGCCTTAAGAATGACGTGATGCGCTGGAAGGCCCTCCCGCTCTCTATGTTGGGTAGGGCAGTACTTTTCAAAATGATGGCGCTGCCTCGGTTCTTGTACGTGCTCCAAAATACGATGGATCCGGTCCCAGCGTCATATTTCAGGGAAATCGAATCTCTCCAGAGACAGCTCCTTTGGGATGGTAAACCCCGAATAGCGTTCTCCAAGCTTACGCTTAATTGGTATGACGGAGGAATTGGGCTGCCAGATCTACGTAAATACTACTGGGCATCCCAACTGGCGGCAGTCAATCACGGGATCTACGGACAGCCAAACGATCCCGGGTATGCGATGGATAGGTGGCAGCTCCCCGGGGGAGAATATACCAGAGCGCTCTATGCTAGGCCTCGCAGATTCCAGCTCACAGGACCCACGGCGCATGCCGTCCAGGTATGGCATGCGGCCAACAGGCACCTCAAATGGGAAGGCAAATTTACACTAGCCACCCCACTGTGGAATTCGGAGAAATTGGGAGGCCTCTGGAAGTCCAAGGGATTTGATAAATGGGACCTAATTGGGATCTCACAAATAAAAGACGTCTGGGGAGAGGGTACAATACATACATTTGACTCACTCAAGCTGCAGTACAACTTGAACGATAGCGAGCATTTCCGCTACCTCCAGATTCGACATGCGCTGCTTACACACGTCCCGAGGGGCACTGCCCTCCCGGACGCCCCCCCCCTAGAGGATAGGGTGCTAGATGGACATCTTCCGGAGAAGACCATTTCTCTGATCTATCGGAAACTAATTAACAATATGGATGATCCATTGCTTAAAATAAAAAGATACTGGAATGAGGATGGCCTCGAACTGGACGAAGAGGATTGGCAAGAGGCGGTCTCCTCCCCACGGGTGGTGGCTATACAGACGAGGTTGAGGCTGGTGCAGTTAAAGGTATTGCATAGAATATATATCACAGGACCCCGTCTGGTTCGAATGGGTCGCTCGGACAGCGGAGAGTGTAGAAGGGGCTGTGGGGAACTGGGGACATTTATACATATACTGTGGAACTGCCAAAGCATACAAACGTACTGGGGGAAGATCCACCACACACTGAGGGAGGTCCTAGGGATAGACCTGCAGCCAGAGGCCCGTAGATGCCTTCTAAATATCTGGGAGCCGACAGACCTTAATACCTACACAACACAATGGGCTACTCTGGCATACATGGTGGCGAAGCGTAATATCGCCCAACTATGGGGGCTAGCCAGCCACCCCGGACTGAGAAGTGGGCAGAAGACTTAGATTGGTGTATGTTTAGGGAGAAGTCGGTATACATTGCCAGGGGATGCCCCGGGAAGTGGAGCAGGGTATGGGACGCTTGGAACCATTATAGGGGGGACATTTGTGATCCACCGGACCGCTCGAGAGGAACTGAAACACACGCATCCCCTTGATCTACCAATTGTATAACTGAGTATTATTTTGAATTGCATGAAATGTCGTTGAGGAAAGATGGAACTACCTGCTTGTATTACTTGATGTGCATTTGGTCGAGTTGTTTAATAAAAAGAAATTTAAAAAAAAAAAACAATGGCGCTAATACGCTCAGGTGTCAATCTCCTACCCTCCTTCGACAGTAGGTGACCTAAATAGGTGACCTACTGTCGACAATACTGAAATTTAGAAAGGGACACTTTATGTCTGTGGTGAGCCAAATGTAGCAACAACTTAACCGTACTGTCTTTGCATCCCTGTTCAGTGTCAGACGCAGTCAATATGTCATCCACATACTGAAGCAATACATTACCTGAGGGGAGCGTGAGGGAGTCCAATTGGGCTTTCAAGGCTTGGCAATATATACTAGGGCTTTCAGTATAGCCCTGAGGAGCGCGGCAGAATCTAAAGCTTCTGCCAGCTAGTGTAAAACCAAACAGGTGGCGGCTATCAGGATGAATTGGGATGCTGAAGAACGCATTTTTCAAATCAATGACAGAGAAGAATTTGGCAGACGTAGGAATCATTGTGAGAAGGGCAGTAATGTCAGGGACCACCGGGAACTAGAGGAAGGCGATATATTTGTGGAGGAATTGTTAGACACCCGACCTCCATCTCCATATGCCCCGCAGAGAGTATACCCTGCTGTGCCACAGCCTCAGTTGTCTGTCTCTTCTGCCCCTGCTGTTTCTGTTTCTTCTGTTATTGACTCAGTTGTGTCATGGTTATACAGCGGAAGCATAGGAGGAAGGGATTAACCACACACCCTGTTAGGGATTTTTCTCCTTTCCCCTATAATGTAGTGACTGGGGCGAGATCGATGACCAATGACACGTATATCGTGACACCACTGAAGAACTGCATCTCCCAGAAGTCAGCTGGTTACCAAGCAAAAAGGAAAGCCTGGAACGATTCTGGTATTTCTACGTGCTACATAAGCCCCTCCCTTCCCTGAGGTCGGGGCTTGACAAACTTCTTCCGGTATCCTGTTTCCCGTCTGACCGTGAGGTTGAGGATCAAGTGGTTGCCTGCCTGCACGCGCGGCGTTCGAAGAATCCCTGTCGGTGATGTTTCGTCCTGCCAGCTGATTCCTGGAGATGTGACGAGGCTTCGCCATTTCAGAGCGTTTTTGCAGGTATTCGGCGGGTTCGGGAGAGAGGGATCTCTTCACCCGCTCTGACATTTTCAGTTAGCCCGTGTTGGTTGCGCTGTGTTTTCTTACAGCGATTCAGAGTTTATCTGGGTTTGTGGCGCTGTGCCAAAAAAGCGCTCCGGAAGAGTTACGGTGCTAAGCAGCACTTGGAAGGACTCTGTTTTCCTTTATTATTGCTCCGCGCAAGTACGCACTATAGATTTTGGAGCCGTGTGTTGCCCCGTGCCTCACCACACACATCTTCGTTGTTGGGGATGCCTTCTGGGACTACCTAATCCGGTATGCAGTTAATACCCGGATTTGCATACCTACCAGGGCTGGATAGGTAATTAGGTTTAGTTTTTAGCATCTAGGGATCGTGACTTGGTTTCTCTGGATATTGTGGAATCACTGTTTCTTAGAGTGAAGAAGCTCGCACCTGGGATTATGTGCTCCTGTGGATTACTGAGGCGTTGTTTCTGTTCTGCTGTGCTCTGGTGTTGCTGGCTTGTGTGTAAGACTTCGAGGGTGTTGGACTCACTGCAGTCATTGTATTTGGTGTCCTCTGCTTCTCTACTTTACCTTCTTGCTTGTATCTCACTATAGTACTCCATGGTAAGGAAGAGGCGCCTGTCCTGCGTGCTCAACACTCGGCCCTAGAACCTTGGAGGAGGACAACAGGTCTAGCAGCGCAGCTTTATTGTCTTCTCCATTCCCCCTTTCCCGGGGTGTTCTCTCTCAGAGCGGTGTCTATTGGTACGCTGTGGGGGTTAATGCCAAAGGGAATAAGGGGACCTTACTTCTACCCATCGTCCCCGCTGGTTGGCATCTCAGAGGTCAGTGACATATTTCCTGCCTGGCAGTCCCTGACAAGTTGCTTCAACAGTTGCGCCTCCTGTCGATTCTGTGGCTTCGCCCTCCGCGCCTGCTATGACTGCTGGCCTCTCTGCTATGCTTATTGTGTCCATGTCTTCTCTTTCTCCAGCCCTTATGCCCACAACACAGCCATTAACGACATTGGTGCCTACCCACTCAGTTACTACCCCATCCCTCTTCCCTCACTCCCCGGCAGTACTAGGTAGTGGAACGCCTGTACGTGGACTGGGGGACGGAGGCTGGGCGACAGCTAGGGAGCTGTTGGGATGAATTTTAATACGATCTGATGTGGGGGAGGAAGAAAAAAGGGCGGTAGCGAATCAGGCCGCTCAGTGGGCCCGTCATCCAATCTATAGTACTGAAGATGTGTGGAGTGTAATGAGAGATTATGAGCCGTTTCTACAATAGCATGCCCTCAAGCACATGTCGGCTACATTGATTGGGTTGTGGGAACAGTGCTTCAATGCTATAGCGCCCCAGATTATTTATGATATTAGAGATAATGGATATGTAGCGGGTGTGGCACCTGAGGAGGTTTTCGGAAATGTTGCGACATTGGTAGCTTACCGAGGTAGGCTGTTTGAGAAGAGCCCGAAGACAGTGTCCCAGTTTCCGATGAGGAAGTCCACCCCATATATCACCCTGAGTAGCCAGAGCTTCGAGATCAGCATGATGCTGTCATTAGACCAAAGGTAGAGGCCCGCTTCCAAGAACAGTGGGTCTACACCCCATGGAAGAGGAGTGAGGTGTTATCGCTTAAGACTCAGTTACCTGACCCTAGGAAAAATCCTACTGCATATTATAAGGAATTGACAGAGGCCGCTTCATCAACAGTAATGACACTTGCGGATGTTGAAATGTGCTCTGGTTTGCTGGTGCCCGTTCACATTTGGAGGCAGGTGCACACGCAGGACCACGCTGTGGAATTGGGTGGTACATGGGACCAGATTAAAGCATGGGATAAGGAAAGGAAGCCTGGAGGGAAGCCAAAGCCCGAGATTCTAGCTTTACCCGGCCGAAATATTATCTATATGCACTCCCTTATTCCTCCGAGAAGGGTAGATTGGGACAAGTTAGCGGCATGTCGTCAGAAGAAAGATGAGAATGTGTCCTATTTTTACATACGGTTCGAGGGTTTGTTCTTGGATTTCAGTGGACAAGATTTGTCTGTAGAAGGGGGTGTCCGGTTGTTCGTCAATAGATTTGTTACAAACCAGCTCCCCTAGATTGCAGCTCGGTTACAGGCTTCGGAGAGCACTTGGATGACATCTTCCCCTTCCGTTATATTGAGTATGGCACAGTATTATGAGCACAGGGAAAATGAGGAGAAGGAGGAGGTGGAAAAGAAGCATAAGTAGTTGAAAACAAAGGTGTTGTTACAGCAGGGGTCATGGGGAACTGGAAGGGGACGTGGTGCTGGTCCGGCCCGGCAGCTTCCACGGACTAGCAGGAATGCTGCACCTGTAGGGCCAAATCAGTGTGCGTACTGCAAAGAGGAGGGGCACTGGCGTAGCGAGTGTCCGGTGTTATTGCAGAAAGTCGCGGCCCCTCGAGGACAGGGTTCTCGTGGATGGGGTCGTGGAGTAAGTGATCGGGACAAGGCTCGGGAGGATGGGACATCGCAGGGTTGCTCTGATCAGAACTATTTTGATGACCCTCGAGGGAAACAGTAGTACCACGACGATTATGATTTGGACAAAGTGACAGGGATGTCCCACAGCTAGGACAGCCAGGGACAGGGTGAGGGACCAGTTCAGATACCTGTAGATCAGCGCGGTCCTTATGTCACCACAGATTTGCAAGGCTCAGTTAAGAAATTCTTAGTGGACACAGGTGCAATGAATAGCTCTGTTTCTCATTCACAGCTCTGTCTGGCCAAAATAATGTTTTGGTAGGCTTTTCAGGTGTACCAGTTGTGAGCCCCATTTCCAAACCACTTGCCTTGACTATCGGTCCCTTTAGTGTGGATTCGCCTTTTCTATTGACATCCAATTGTGGGGAAAATCTAATGGGCTTAGATTTATTAAAGAAGTTGCATGCGACAATTTTTTGTTCTCCGGATGGTGTTTACATGACAATGGGACCAAATGTGATTAGCTCTAAGCAGTGCCTGTCCAAAGATGCGCCCCTCCCTGCTGAGTTTCAAGCTGTGCCGCCCACTTTGTGGGCAACAGGTGACACGGACGTAGGATTACTGCAGATTCCCCCAGTTTCCATTAAGGTTAAAGATAACGCCATCTTGCCCCGTATTCCTCAGTACAAAATACCACAAGCGGGAGAGCGAGCTTTGTTGCACATTATACAGGATCTGATTGAGTCGGGGGTGGTTGAGGAGACAGCATCGAATGTTTGTAACAGTCCTATTCTTCCTATTCTCAAAAAAACATCCTCAGACTCCCCCGATGACACTGCAGACGTTTATCGTTTTGTGATTGATTTGCATGCAGTTAACAAAATAGTGGTTCCTCAGTTCCCGGTGGTCCCTGACATTACTGCCCTTCTCACAATGATTCCTTCCTCTGCCAAATTCTTCTCTGTCATTGATTTGAAAAATGCGTTCTTCAGCATCCCAATTCATCCTGATAGCCGCCACCTGTTTGGTTTTACACTAGCTGGCAGAAGCTTTAGATCCTGCCGCGCTCCTCAGGGATATACTGAAAGCCCTAGTATATATAGCCAAGCCTTGAAAGCCCAATTGGACTCCCTCACGCTCCCCTCAGGTAATGTATTCAGTATGTGGATGACATATTGATTGCGTCTGACACTGAACAGGGATGCAAAGACAGTACGGTTAAGTTGTTGCTACATTTGGCTCACCACGGACATAAAGTGTCCCTTTCTAAATTTCAGTATTGTCGACAGGAGGTCACCTATTTAGATCACCTACTGTCGAAGGAGGGTAGGAGATTGACACCTGAGCACATTAGCGCCATTGTTAAAATGCCCATCTCTAGAACTCAGAGGGATGTATGCGCCTTTATTGGCATCACTTCCTACTGTCGACATTGGATCCCTAATTACTCATTACTAATAAAGTGTCTGCTAGCGCTAACCACCAAAGACGTGCATGAGCCCCTGCCTTGGAGGCATGAATGTCAGCAGTCTTTTGAGCAATTGAAAATTGCGCTTTGCTCTGCCCCTGTGCTTGGTACCCCTGATTTCGCGAAGCCGTTCATGTTGTACGTACACGAGACGGCTGATTGTGCGCTTTTTTAGTTTTAACACAGGCCTTTGGAGGTAAGCAACGGCTGTGTGCTTATTTTTCCGCTATGCTTGACCCAGTCGCCAGAGTCCTCCCAAGCTGTCTAAGAGCGGTCGCGGCTGTGGCCATCTCTATAAGGCAATCGGCTGGGCTCGTACTTGATACTGACCTCACAGTCATGGTACCGCATACTGTGGACACTCTTTTGAACAAGACCAAGACGCAGCACTTTACCAGTGCACGTCTGACGCCTTCCTCTCGGGCAACATAGGACTTGTCACATTGCAATCGAAACTTTCTATCTACCTTTTTCCACTTTCTCTCTATCATACGCTACTGCTTTCTGCGTCACTGTCTGCATTCTACCTTTTCGGGCCTCTTTTTCTGCCTTCATTCGCCTCTACTTAGCTTCCTTCTGCCATACCTGGAGAGAATCAAACATCGACTGTCTACTCCGTTTTGCAAACAATTTATCCTGCAGGATATTCAGTTTTTGTACATCAAAGGTACCTGTTAAAGCCCACCGTAACTCGCCATTGTCCCTCGTATATTTGTGCCATAATGTACTAAACATAATAGGGCCAAGGCCGTGTTTGACATACATGTCTAAGTTCGGGTGCCCTCCGGATGCGCAGGCTGCCTTTCCTCCAATCGAGCATCAGTAGAACAACGACAACTCTGAGAACATGACCTACTAAAACAAGGCATCTTGGAACGAAAACGTTTTCACTTTCGATGCCAAGCAGATATTTGTAAATGTCTTACCAAAATCGGTCTGCAGACCTCACAAACCCGGATCAAAACAATACCATGTTCACAAAGAACTCAAACAAATTCAAGCGCTTGTCCAAAAACGATCCTCAGATCGTACCAAACTCAAACAAAAGTAGCGCCATGACCCAAAGCAAACTCACCTGGTGCACACAGGTCAAACGAAGTTGTTCTCCACTGACGACTCTTCGGACCAAACGGTCAGATCCAAGGGTTTTGCCGTTCAGGACCCCAGCCGGGATGACTGCTGGCCAAGGCACCGCCTGGTCAGACAGATGGGGCAGCTGCGAGTACCAGACTCTCTTGTGCAGGGATCCCCGGTCCGCCCATCTGACCCGACGTAGCCCCGTCCTCCTCACCTGTCTGCGGGCAAAGATGGGTCACTCACCCGATGGGGTCCCTGTTCGGGCGCCAACTGAAGGAAGCCACCCAATTTGGGCCACACGGGTCACTCACGACCAACTCTCAGCCTTCCATACAAATGAAGAGTCGGTCAGACAGCAGAGAATACAAACCAAGTTATTTATTAGTATTCGCTCGAGCGGAGTCCAGTCTGACCAGCCTCCTTGGATAGCTGCTAAGGGACTGCCCCCCGTTCACAAGGTAAAGTTAGATATACATTTTCAACACCCCTAAGACACACCCAGACTGGAATTTTCCAGCCTGGGCATTGATGAACAAAGGAGGTACAGAAGGATGAGCTACCATCCTGAGACCGGGTACACACTATCTTAGCTTCAAGGCTACTCAGCCCGTGCCCATCTCTCTGAGAGTGGGAGCAGGGCTACATACAAGGAAAGGCATGCAAACACAGAATGAGTTATTCATTAGTGCAACGAAGCTCAACCTTGAATAATAATTTTTTTTAAAACGAGGCTGCTTTCTGCTGAGGCAGACAGTATGAGACAGAAGCTTCATTTCGATCATGGCATAAAATGGCGGCTGAATTCAAATAGGTGCTGCAAATGCTAACTTAACTCGCACAATGCTAGAAGGAGTCAGCTAGACATATTTTTCAGTCCAACACCCTTATTACCTTATTCCCAGCGATCCATCCAACCTCAAAACCGCAAGCAGTTCTTTGTGATGTAGTGCCTGGTAGTGGTGGGTGTGATCTATCTTGATCTATGTCAGCAACACAGGTAAAGTCTCCTCCCACCATTAGGGTGTAGTGGGCAACCTTAGCTAATACTGGGCTAAAGAATCTAGCAAATTCCACTGGTCTACCTTAGGTGCATATATGCTGAGGAAAGCCATATCCCTCCCAACCATTTGTCCAGCCAGTAGTATGTATCACCCTTCTGTATCCACCACTTCAGTGTGAAGTAGGAATGGCACCCCTGGGAGACTCCATGTGAGTACACCCCTTGCGAATGCAGAATAGAAAGTGTAAAATACCTTGCCCCTCCACCTCTTTTGCAGCGCTTGCCCCTTCTTGCTCATTAAATGTGTCTTCTGTAGGATAACCACTTGGGCTTTTCGCCGCTTGTCGTATGCCTGTCTATTGTAATGTTTAGTTGGGGAGTTAAGATCCCACAAATTCATGTAGGTGCACTCATTATTTGCCTGTGTTAGAGCAGGCAGTTAGTAAGCGCTCCCCCCTCCCCGCCCCTGTCGGTCCTTCCCCTTTCGTGATCTGTAATATCCGTCATTCTTTAGCAGGGGGCAACAATAAAAAAAGGCTAAATGTGGCCATAATAGGAAACATCCTCAACTCCCCACCCATGACTGTGGTGACAAAGTACCCTCTCCAAACCAGTTCCATTGTTCACTAAAGTGTGTTAGGAGATGGATTGCTAGCTGAGCCAGCCTGTTCGCGCTCTCCCTTGTCTGTGGGAGCGTGACCAATATCATTGTTTAGTTCAAGTATTTTGCTGTGTTTGGCAGGTTGCGCCACAGTTGAGGCCCTCGTAAGGCCCACCAGCACCCCTACCACATCTAATGTACGAGCGCACATGCTTATTGCGTATGCTCCTGGTCACCGGGTCTTAGAGGTCATCTGCTAGTTTAGGTGTTAGTGCTGGCCCATGGTTTTGCGCCCCACTAGAGGCACCGAACCACTGATGTTCCCCTCTGAATCTGTGCCAGGATATGATTTCAGAACCTCAAGCATGTTTTTGTGGTAGTGTGTGACAGCTGCTAATGCTTGCGCTTGCACCTCTGCCACCTTCTCTTCTGTGGGACAGATCATCTACTGTGCCGCCTCCGAGTTTTCCTACATTCCCAGGTTTTGTTGCAGAGATTCTGCACATACACAGAACTATGCGCAGGAATACGGGACCTCGGTGTATAGGGGCTATGCCTTCCTTAATGCTGTTGTAAGATGGAAACAGTTGTAGAAACTCCGGCATGTGCAGAAGCCATGCCCTCATGTGCGGCTATGATCAAAGGAAGTCTGCGATCCTCATTGGGAATCAGGCGATCCCCAACTGAAAGTATTGTAGTAAAAGGAACTTGCTCGGGTGACAAATGGTAAGAATACTTAGAAGGGAAACCTTGGGGAAAACTGTTCCATCCCTCGTAGCAGCTATTACTGCCAGAATATCATTATCAATCTTAGTCATGGACCTAGTAACTGCTGCAACTGAACATGTGGCTACTGCAGTTTCGGCTGCCTCATCAGCCAAAGAATTGCCAACAGCATGTGCTCCCACACGCTGATGGCCAAGAGTATGTATAACTTGTGTGAGCGGCAAATGTTGTTTAAGTCCTGCTCTCAAACCCAAAGCATGTTTATGCTTTATTGCGCTACCTTTAGAATCTCGATAATCATTCTGGGACCAAAAGAATAAATTATCATTGAAAGTTTGTACACAGTAGTAGGAATCACACACGACAATAGTGTTAACCTTAGGATCTGCGAATTCTATAGCTAAAATCAGAGCGCGTAGCTCCACCAATTGTGCCATACAGTCTCCATGTGCCTGCGTGTGTACTATGGAAGACTTAAACTCACCATTTACGATTGAGCCAGCCACAATAGCGCAAGCCGCTGAATAAGCAAGTTTGGACCCAATGGCTGGTTGTGCCGAACCTTTGGTATAAATGATACATTTGTACTGATCCAAGGCAAGCAACGACAACGGAGGAGGATGAACATGTTCATACTGTAAAAACTCCTGAGTCTGCAATGAGGGATCAAAAATAAACGTGACATCAGCCGATGTCAAAGAACTGCCCATTGTATCCAACGGGGATGCAAACCTTTAGAATTCAGTACACTCGCCTTTGTCACAGCTTCCAACGCCGGTCTAGGCAAAACCATAAGAATGCGTTTTCGCTGCGCCAGAGATCGCTCCTTCAGAATCGCCATCTGAACCGCAGTCAATATTTTTTCAACCGTAGGAAAATCGCATTTCTGCCAATGTGTACAAATGAAATTTGTAAGCAATCGGTACTGTATCTCCTTCATTGAATGTCAGGTAAGTGAAACCCACCGTCCCTGGCACAATTCTTATGACCAAGTTCGTAGAATTATCACATGTTAACAAGAAGTTGGTCACAAGTAGATCAGACCTCAAAGATTGGAGAATAGAGGTATGTTCCGGAAGCCAGCTGGCAGCTGTAAAAGAAGGTTGTATCAACGCATAAAGCGGTTCGATAAGCTGAGCATAATCAGGAATGTAAGTCCTACCGAAATTCAAAAATCCCAGCACAGATTGTAGTTTTTTCAATGTAGACGGAGGCTGCAATTGAGCACACTTCTCCAGAAAGTGGGGGGCCAACCCCCTACCTTCATTATTGAGCTCAGAGCCCAAAAAGAGGACCGCCAAACAGGCGATATGTGAATTGGCAAAATTGCATTTGTATCCCAAGTCCGCAAAAGAGATTATGATGCGATCCCCAAGCACAAGGTGTGGGATCAATTCGTCATCCGTCAGATAAATGTCATCGACGTACGAGAATGCATCCGGGTCTATGTCGTGTAAGAGAGACACAACACGCGCTGCAAATTCTCCGGGGCTATTTTATACCTCATAGGCAAACGTGTAAACCTTTTCTGATTCCCGACTTCAGTAAATGCGGTCAAGTCACGGCTCTCAGGAGTCAAATTGTGACTATAAAATCCATTGGATATATCCAGTGTAGTCTTGTATTTTTTACGGACTATATTATTCACTAACGCAGAGCTATGAGTGTTCTGTACTGCAAAGGTACGAACATGACTTTTCAAATTGCAGTAATCCAACACAATACGATATGAGCCATCCGGCATCGATATCGGAAAAAGAAGATTATTCATGGGTGATACACAGGGTTCACTCACATCCTGATATTCCAATTGGGACAGAATGTCACAAACGGAAGCTTTAGCCTCTCGTTTGATCGGATATTGGGGTTGAGGTTGTGGGCTAGATCGTAAAGGCATCTCATGTGCCGGTGAATCTCTATCCCAGCCCACCTGATTACGATACACCACCAGAGCCAATGCTAATGCCCACTCCGACTCATAAGCCTGTTTAGCTCCTTCAGAGACATAACAGGAAAAACTCGGAAGTATCATGTTCTCCCCTCGGGAAGAGGCTAGAACAAATGTTGGAGGCCAATCTGCCTCCGCCAACAAAATGTCATACGAGGAGGTATGGTTTTCCAGAAAAACCGCATTAATTGTACCCTGTATATCACCTTCAATTTGTAGGACTATTTCAGAAAGTCTATCCGGGGGCGCAACTCGTGTATCTGCTGTTTCCACTGTAATGAAAGTGTCAGTTGCTCTCGCCACCAGACAATGACGGAGTGCCTCCCGCACTATGGTAACTTCCGCCGCGCTGTCGAGAAGTGTCACTGCCCATGTCCAATCTAGAAGCAGGGTTCTCACCGTCTGAGGGATACTTCGCTGTTAAAGCGGCAACTTTCTTTTTCTGATCAGGGGTCTAAACTGAGTCAGTCCCTCCGGTTTGGCTTTCACGTCAAACTGGCTTGACGGATCACATCTCTGCAGTGCGCTCTCGCCTTGTCTGCGATCTTGGCGCTCTCCACCCCCGATTTGAGAATCCGATGTGTCCTGTAAAGAATGAGAGAGCGCTGATCAGGAACTTGAAACCTCTAAGGTGTCTTAATTTTGAAGCGGTCACGCAAATCATATCTATGCTCAGAAGCCTCAGGTGTCGGCGAACCAGCATACGAACCTTGCTTCTGTTGCTGCTGCCGCTGATTCTTATTCCAGTGCTTTTTAGGAAAGACTGGACGCCCATCCTTGTCAGGTTGGGCTTTCTGTTGAAGCTTGTGTAAAGGCTTAACTCCCAGACTAGTTCGCCCTAAGGTTTTATACGCCTTAGCGATCATTTTTGGTCATTCCTGTTGCTTGTCTGCGTCAGCAACTGCTTCCTAAGCGCTGACTCACCTGTAAGCTAACAGCTTCTCCCTTCATATTAGCAAGGATCATGTCGCAAACAATATCGAACAGCCCCACCAATCGCATCTCCAACTAAAGGGCAGCTTCTGCCCCATGTTCATCCTGAACCCTTTTAAGGACGAACTGTAGAATGGTCATGGAGGAGGTGCTGAAACACATTGAATATACTGCTGCAAACACTTTCCCCCAAGTGGTACAGTCAGCCAATTCGGGAATGAGGCTTTTAGGTAAACTCATAGTCAGGATCCTGTGCTTCTCCACAGGAGTGGTATTTGGAAAAACAGCTTTGAGTTGCTCAAACTCAGCTAGCCAATAAGGGAGGTCATCCTTATTCTGAGGACGTTTACCCATCACGGAATTAATTATGAGGGGACTAATAACCAGACCACCCTGTCCAGGTGGCTGCGCAGCAACACCCGGTGGTGCCACCTATATGTTGCGCTACATAAACTGTATCACAGCTCTATGAATATGTATCAAAGACGTGTGTAATTGACGTAGCTCTGCAACAGGAACATTTAGGTAATTTGGATGTGGTGTATACCCAGCCAAAACGGGCCATGTGGCCCCATCAACGGACAAGGGGCCTACACGGACCGCAGATATAGGGTGAGGAAGGGCACTATTAAACCATATGGTGTGCTGCCAAGCTGTCAGCGGAACTTCAAGAGTCCTATAAGGTCTATATTCCTGTGGAACCACAGAGGCAGTATATTCATGAAACAAATTATTGTTACCATCCACTGCTGGAAAGGTAACCCAAGAATAGAAAACCTCGAAGCGGTGTGCTGCATCCACTTCAACCACAAAAATATTAGCAGCTCCAGCCTGAGGGACTCCATATTGAGTCAAATATGCAGTGACTGGAGCACAGTTCAGAGCCACTATGGCAAATGCCATAATTATGCGAACGCAAGTGAGGTAGCGCAACTACGGGCTATAAGCAAAAAGGAACCTTTTAAAATCCAATCTTGAAAAACCTATAAACATCAAATATAGGAGGCTAAACCCCCTCACCACGGACATCTTTGGTAACCGGTGAAAGGGTATTGTGGACACACACAAGCACTACTCAGGGGTCTCGCGAATAAGTACCATACCAAACGTTGGTGGCGCCATGTTGCAGGGATTCTGCACATACACAGAAGTATGCGCAAGAATACGGAACCTCAGTGTATAGGGGCTATGCCTTCCTACCGCCTCAGTACCCACAATCCCAGGACCGACTAGCTATAGTGTCTCACTCGATCTCCTAAACAATCACGAAGGTGCAAATGATTAGACACCCCAGAACACAACACTCCCGGATCTCTCATGAATCGCGGTAACAAGACACACCTTTTCGCTCTCTCACTCGTATATGTCCACAATAAGAATTGGGCGAAACACGAATAAAGTTTAAAATGTTTATTTTAACTATTGTGCTCTAATGCGCAGTATACGAGCCACAACCAGCAGCAAAATGCATAATATCAATACAGTTAGCATTGTAGCAAGGCCATATATCATAAAGGGAGATGTCATCATATAAAGACAGTGGATAAAGGACTATAAGGCCTAACCACCCTCCCCTTGGTAAGAATATGTATTATTATATAATAGAAGATCTCTGGGCTTTGTCAGCAGACCCCGTATCTTAGTGCCTAGATGGTATATCTACATCATAGTAACCCCATGGTTCTTCTCCCTGGAAAGATCCCTCTCCAAGTGTGTTTTAACCCAACATGCATCCCCATAATATGAAAGCACCAGTTTCCAGCAGCAGCAGCAGCTGTGTTATCGTGTTTTTGTCTAGGTGCTAGGAACTGACCAGAACAGAATAACAAGGGGCATTGTTTATTGACCTTGCTTACAGTGTTCAGACTAAACTCCAGGTACCAGCAGAGAATGCACGAAGCAGACGGTTCTCATGTGAAAGGCAGAAACAGAATCTTGCAGAAATAAAGTCATGTAGTAACGTGCGCAAAAGCAGCCTCATGGCAGCTGGGCTCACGCTAGCTTAGCCATGTCGACAATGTCCCCATTGGCCATATTACACCCTCCCCTTGGCCAGATCGTAGCAAATAGCAAAAAAAAAATCCAAACAGAGTGCAAAGATAAGCAGAGTCAAATTACGCTTGCAAAAAGGCCAAATCGGGACGAGACCAAATGTCCAGTTTAAAATAATATTAAGGCGAGTCCGGAAAAGTCATCAAAGTACGTGAACCCAAGAATGCAATTAGTTCCAAAAGGTCATCCCTGTTGTTCGTAGCAAAAAGGGATGCCATCCAGTTGAGGAGATCAAAGGAACACACGTGCTCCTCATTCCCCGATGCTCCCAAAAGCCCAACCGGGCAACTTGCGTGATACTCGATGAAACTTCGTTGCAAGAGGCGTTGTGCAGCCTCACAGGTATTCCACTCTGCCAACACACCAAGTGCAGCGGCACGCATCAAACGGCCATCCCCAGAACAGGCCTGGTCATGGGCCAGTAATGGACCCTCCAACAGATCATAATCTAGGTCAGCGCCGGACGCATTGGAGAGGCATAAATCCAAGGCCCAATGGAAAGGGCACCGTCGGCAATAGAACACAGGTTGCACGCAAGTAAAATAGGTGAGGCGAAAAGTAAGTCCATAACTTGCGCCAAGCAACGCCAATGGCAAGCATCCAAAAAGTTGTTGCATTCGGTCACTGTACAGTTGCAAGTGGCCGGGTCTGTGCAGTACCACAAGATGGGCAGCCATTGCGTAACAGGAGCAGAAGTACCAGCACGCCACCCGCCAGCACGAGGATCAGTGGAAAACCTCCGAACTCGCTGGAAAAAATAGAATGGATAAATGCCGGAATTACTCCAAAAATTGTCTGAAAAGAGGACACAAGGCCAGATCCCACAAGTTTAAAAAAATGAGCAAGGCCTTCAGCGTCAGACACATTAAATATTTGGTGTATTAATTCTCCAAAATGGAGTAGCAGATTGGTGTTAAGTAGTGAGTGTATCTCACTTGCGGTTCTCGCCACCTGCAATTCGAAGGTCTCTCGCGCTGATGTGAGAGCCACTTCTTGTTGAAACAATAGTGCTTTGAGTCTGCTTAGTTTATTGAAATCTGTTTTCAAAGTTGGAATGGAAGGCCAAAGCAAACTATCCACAACCCCATGCGGGGGCGGAAAAAGGACATTGCTGCAACAAGTAACACGTTGCGAAACCGTTACTATATACGGGATTCCGGCCCGTAAGCCACAGTAGTCGTGATTATTCAAAATGAGATAACTTCCATTTGAAAGCAACGTGAGCGCGGGAATAATTGCCGGGACAGGAGTACCTTTTAAAAAACAAGCCAGATTAGGAGCTGAAATGTTGCAAGCGCTGTGCAATTTAACTTGTTTGCATACTAGGAAATGTCCTACCGTGGAATCGCACTCCTCCCCTGTCAGGAAAACCTCCCTATCTGCGTGCTGACATCTATAGGTGAAAGGCAAGGACCACAATTCATGAATAAACGCACTACCAAGGGGCTCAAAACAGCCAACCGGGAAGTGGTTCATGCAAGATGTGAATTGAAAAAGCGAGAAAGGCAGAGAAATAACGCCATGTATTAACCACACGGCTGAATCAGTTTCTGCTACAGAAAAAGCTAACTGGTCTAATTGTGCTATATGTAACAGCGTGTAAGTTGCGTCTTCCATAGACATAAACTTCTGTTTATCAGTCAAATTAAACGGCAAAAACAAGGCAGAAGCATTCAAATAATCCCATGGAACTTTTCCCATTTTAAGCCTCTGCAACGTCCATGCAAATTGCATTACCGATCGTAATTGATTTTGACCATGGTACAACACAGATACATAATTTTGAACAATATCAATAACAGAAGAAACAATGTTATCTAAGGTGTATATATGGGAAGACAATGTATTAATGCTATTGTCGACTACTGCATGAACTTTTTCCAAATTAACTTGGTCAATTTGGCGCAAACGCACCGCAGCTTCCATCTGCGAAAGTTTCCATAATGTATTTTATGCCTCGTAGATAAATCGTTTAGTTCTGGGTGACTTAGGACCTAAAACAAAATCAGCCAAATTGATGTCACCTGACAAGAGGGACAGGTGTTGATTTACTGACGACAGGGTTGAGTGTCCTAACCGTTGCTGACACAATTTCCTCACCAAATACATGGTGACTGAATGAGAATGCGGGAAACGTGGATCAGGTCTAGTCTGCGTGAAACCTGTTGTTGTATTAAGAAAACGAAGTTGACATGCATTGGAATTGGTGGGCCACAACAACCACCCTAAGGGGTCCACGTCAGAGACATTTATTCTGCCATTTATAAATAGGGCTTGCAGGACATCTAGGGTATGATTGGTGCGTTTACTCCACATATCATACTCAGCCAATGAAGGAATGGATGAAAGATTCAACATTTTGGCTGTAGCCAAACCAAAACAAGTAGTCTGCTGCACCGTGTCATTTAAAAACAAAATTCGGCTCGGAATTAGACACGCACGATTCAGAGCTTCAGAACCCGGACTTGCCAATTTTTAGTTCCCCAAATTGATTTTAAATCAATTGTATTTTTCCAGTGTTCGTAACCATGTACAGCTAAATCAGTCCTAAAGGAATTTGAATAAACCAATTTTGTGTGAGCTAACATGAATTTAGCAGGAGATGGCAGTTTTAACTTATAGAAATAGGATTCAGGATTGGACGCATTGTAATCTGAAAAGTATGTGAATTTATTCCGGAGAGTTTTAGAACTCCGCTTTAAGCGAGCCGGACAATGTTCCCACTGGGTGAAATTAAAAACAGGTCATATTGTGTTTGTTTTATGCAAGAAATGATGGCCATAGTGTTGGTAACAGAATAAATCAGCATAATTGGCCGAATTCAAATACAAATCTTCAGCACCAAATACAGCATAATACTTCAAATCAGAAAACAATGAATGAACAGCCTGAACATCCCAGTTGTCTGAGTGTATGTCTTGTGTTACCACATCTCCGAGTGAAATGCGAAACACGTATGGAATGTTCAGGACCTCCGTCGGACCATGGACATCGAATGCAACTTTATCCCAAACAATCCCATCATCAACAGGAAAGGCCGAAATGTTCACGAGGGCTTGATTACGTTTCATGATGTGGGACGATGTGTGGGGAGCCAGAATTCCATCAACCAATTTCACAGCAGAGCGTTCTGGCAAATAATGACCGTTCATTAGCAGGAAGAATATTGTCACAAAACCAATCCACATGAAAAGGAAGATAAGTATGAACACCAGCCAGATGTATGTCCAGGGTGGGACCAGGTAAGTCTTTTTAAACCAGGCCATGAAAAGACATGTACACGTTGGTTGAGCCGACACAGATAAGAACGTAGAAGATGAATCGTATGAGAAACTTGTACGATCCATGTAGTAACCGCTTGTACTCATGCGCAACAATGGAGGCTGTGCCGCTTCAGACGGATGATGTATAGAATCTTCTGCAACATTGGGAATGTCAATTTCGACCTCGCGAGGGGGGGATCATACTCGACGTCTGCAGTGGAGGAAGCTGAAGGGACAATAGGCAAGAAGTCAATGGATGTTTCCAACTCCCCTTCCATAACGCGGGCACTCGTCAAAAAAGCCGGAGCCATTGGATTCAGCTAAACATCTTGGCGTGGAATACTGGAAGTTACACTATTCAGTATTGGCCATATGGTGTAGCTTGACATTGTCAATTGAAATAAATCTGTTTTCCTTGCGGCCAGGCAAAGGAGGTAAATTACTGTACGAGTACCCTTCAATCCAAGAACTGGGACCGGTATACGATAAGAGGGACCAAATTCTTTTTTGTTCTCCAGCTTTTCTCATACCAGATCTCCAACTTTAGGAAGTCAGCCGGCAACAGGAATCAGCACCGCAGTTTCAGTGGAAGAGGGTGAATGTTCTCTCATCAGTGTGTCACAGGCCTTTTGTAGTTCCTGTAACACAGTAGAGTGGTTATCTACGTCAAAGGTTGCGGCTGCAGCCACGACGTCTAGACCATCAAGGTCCGGCACAAACATCTTAATGCCAAAGAGCATTTCGTATGGGGTCCGCCCACCCAGAAATCTTCTTGGGAGATTATTAAGTGCACGTTGAACTTCATACAAATGAGTCAGCCAGTCCCTGCCAGTACCTAAGACTCTAGCTGTCAAAGATTGCTTTAAGTCACGGTTCATTCGCTCCACTATAGAATTGCCCTCAGGCCTGTATGGAGTCGAAAACTGCACCAGCACCTCCAGAGACCTCATCGCGTCCTTGTACGCCTTAGAGGCAAACGCTGGACCTTGATCAGAATGGAAGGTGCCACAGGCAAAAGTCCCGACAAAGACACGTAAATCTCTAATGACATTTCGAGCATGAGCACTGCATTGTGGCCAAACCCAAAGGAATCTAGTGCACGAATCAACTGCAACCAAAATATGTTTATATGCAGTATCAGATGTCAACGGACCACAGTGATCAAGATAAATACAACCAAACGGCTGATTTGAAATATACAGCTGTGTTTGTGGTGGACGTATAACCGTAGATGGTTTAATCTGCTGACAAATGTCACAAGATATTACATAATTACAATCAATCAATCAATCAGGGAATTGTAAGCGCGCTACTCAACCGTGAGGGTCTCAAGGTGCTGAGGGGGGAGGAGGGGTCCGCAGATCTGTTTAGCCGAAGAGCCAGGTCTTGAGGGTCTTCCTGAACGTGTTCAGGGAGGGGGCGCGTCTGATGTCTGCCGGTAGCTCGTTCCAGGTCTTGGCTGCAATGTGAGAGAAGGATCTTCCGCCTGCTCTGGCTCGGTGGATGCGCGGGGTTGCGGCCAGTGCGAGGTTGGAAGATCAGAGGTTTCTTTTGGGTACGTGGAAGTTGATTCTGTTGTTGAGGCATTTGGGTCCGTTGTTGTGTAGGCATTTGTAGGCGTGAGTGAGGATTTTGAAAGTGACTCTTTTCTCCACGGGGAGCCACTGGAGACTTCGTAGGTGTTGGCTGATGTGTTCGTGTCGGGGGATGCCGAGGACGAGTCTGGCGGCGGTGTTCTGTATTGTCTGGAGTTTGCGGAGTAGGGACTTGTTGATGCCGGCGTAGAGTGCATTTCCATAGTCCAGTCTGCTGGTGATGAGTGCGTGGGTGACTGTCTTCCTTGACTCAGGGGGGATCCACTTGAAGGTCTTGCGGAGGATGCAAAGGGTGTTGAAGCAGCTGGAGGTGACGGCGTTGACCTGTCAGTTCATGGTGAGTGATGAGTCGAGTACGATGCCGAGGTTCTTGGCGTGGTCTGAGGGGGTAGGTGGGCTTCCGAGGGCTGGTCAGCCACCAGGTGCTGTCCCATGCAGAAGGGGTGGTACCGAGGACGAGGACTTCTGTCTTCTTGGCGTTGAGCTTCAGGCAGCTGTTGGTCATCCAGACTGCGACGTCTTGCATTCCTTTCTGGAAGTTGAGTTTGGCAGTGGTGGGGTCTTTGGTGAGGGAGAGGATGAGCTGGGTGTCATCGGCGTAGGATACGATGTTGAGGCCGTGTTGTCGGACGATGGCTGCGAGGGGGGCCATGTAGGTGTTGAAGAGGGTGGGGCTCAGTGATGAACCCTGTGGGACTCCGCAGGTGATTTTCGTGGGGTCGGAGAGGAAGGGTGGGAGTCTGATCCTTTGGCTTCTTCCGGTGAGGAATGATCGGATCCAGTCCAGGGCTGTTCCTTGTATGCCTGCGTCATGTAGTATGGCGACTAGTGTGCGGTGGGAGACGGTGTCGAAGGCCGCTGATAGGTCGAGTAGGATGAGGGCTGCGGAGTGGCCTTGGTCCAGGAGGGTGCGGATGTCATCTGTGGCGGCGAGTAGATCTCTGTGCTGTGGTTGCTTCGGAATCTGGATTGGGACGGGTCGAGGACGGCGTTCTCTTCAATGAATCGTGTCAGTTTCCTGTTGACTGTTTTCTCTTCAACTTTGGCTGCGAAGGGGAGGAGCGAGATGGGCCGATAGTTCTTGAGGTCGGTAAGGTCAGCTGTGGGCTTCTTGAGCAGGGGTCAGACTTCTGCGCGCTTCCAGTCGTCTGGGAAGGTGCCTGTTTTGAAGGTGGTGTTGATGGTGCGTTGTAGTTCGGGTGCGATGGCGGCTGCGGCTCTGTGGTAGATGTGATGGGGGCAGGGGTCGTGGGGGCCCCCGAGTGGATGCTTTTCATGGTCGAGGCGGTGTCTTCGGCCGTGATCGGTGTCCAGTTGGAGATGGTGGGCTGGCTGGTGTTTCTGGGGGGCGGGGGGCCGTCTGTGGCGCCTGGTGGATGGTCGATGAAATTGTCGTAGAGGTTTTTGATCTTGAGGTGGAAATAGGTTCCAAGCTTGTTGCAGAGGTCTTGGGATGGGGTGATGTCTGTGGCTTCGCTGCGTGGGTTGGTGAATTCTTGAATGACACTGAAAAGTTCCTTGGAGTTGGTGCAGTTGGCCAGGATTTTGTTGTGGATGAAGTTCCTCTTGGTGGCTCTGATCTGGTTGTGGTAGTCCGTCATGGCGTACTTGTAGGTGGTGTGGTTTTCGGTTGTCTTGGTGTTTCTCCAGTTCTTCTCCAGGCGTCTGCAGGTGCGTCTGGCTTCTTGGAGAGCGGTGGTGAACCAGGCGGCTTTCCTGGGGTGTTGTCTGTCGGGGCTGCGTAGCGGGGCGAGCTCATCTGCGCAGTTGGAGATCCAGGTGTGGAGTTCTCTGGCTGCGTCGTTTGTGTCGGGTGCCCAGGTGTGGTTGTCTCGGGTGAGGGTGGAGTTAAGGTGCTCTTCGGTAACCTTGCTCCAGTTCCTTTGAGGTGGGCGTGGGGCTGGTTTGGGTGCCTTGGGTTTGTTGATGGCGAAGTGTACACAGTGGTGGTCGGTCCATGGCGGCTGCATTGTGTGGCTGAATTGGACGCTGTTTCCTGCCGCGAAGATGGGGTCGAGGGTGTGTCCTGCTCTGTGGGTCGGTGTGTTGACGAGTTGTTTAAGTCCGATGCTGGTGAGGTTGTCACGAAGGATAGTGGAGTTGGGGTCGCTGGGGTTGTCGAGGTGGAAGTTCAGGTCTCCAATGAGTATGTAGTTTGTTGAGGCGATGGCGTGGGGTGCGATGAAGTCGGTGATGGTGGTGGCGAAGGGTGTTCGGGGGCCGGGGGGTCTGTAGATGAGGGTTCCTCGGAGTGTGGCTTTGGGGGTGGTCTGGATCTGGAAGTGCAGGTGTTCAGCGGAGGGAAGGTTTCGCTGGAGGTGGTGAGGCGGAGGGTGCTCTTGTGGGCGATGGCGAGGCCCCCTCCTGGGTGGTTGGGGTGGTCTTTCCTCTGGATCTTGTATCCGTCTGGGATGGCAGTGCTGATGTCGGGGGCGGAGGATGCGTTGGTCCAGGTCTCTGTGAAGAAGGCGATGTCGGGCAAGAGAGAGTCGAGTAGGTTTCAGATTTCCATGGCGTGTTTGTGTACGGAGCGTACCTTGAGGAGGATGCATTTTAGGGTGTCGCCGGTGCTGGGGTTCGCCGGTTTTGGAGGCCGGTGTGGCGGTGAGGGTCTGGTGGCAGTGGAGGCAGGAGAACTGGCCGTGGGTCGTGTTCGGCGAGGCCTGTTGGCATTCTCTAAGTCTTCCAGGGTTGAGTGCGAGGATGGTGGTGTCGTAGTGATGGGTAGTGGGAGGTCCAGGGTTCCTGGCGCTGGCTGCGGTTGGGTCGCAGACGGGCACAGACGGGCTTGCCTTTGGCAGCGCGCCCGCTGCGCGCGTCCGCTGCGCGACCTCGCAGCGGCCGCCATTAAATAGGGGAGGTGGGAGGGAGGAGAGGCTGGGAGGCGGGAGGGGGGGAATTCCGGGGGGGAATTCCGGGGGGGGCTGCAGGGGCAGCAGCTGCAAAAGGAACAGGCAGGCACGAGAAAATAAAAACAGTGGTGGAATTAGAGCAAGACACAGATGGGCACAATAACAGTGGCACAACAGGGAAAAATTAAGAAAAAAAAACGGCTGAGAAAGGTTACGGTGGTTGCAGGCAGTCTGGTCCCAGTTGGAGCGGGCAGCAGGCGCAGGAGCGGGCAGCAGCCTGGAACCCCCCAAGGAGGAGGTCGTGTCTGGAGGCAAGAGACAGCACAGCGGAGCTGCGGGGAGAGAGTGGACCTAGACCGAGGGTCAGATTACAGGTTTGTCTATATAGACCACGCCACCAATAATGCTGTTGTAAGATGGAAACAGTTGTAGAAACTCCGGCATGTGCAGAAGCCATGCCCTCATGTGCGGCTATGATCAAAGGAAGTCTGCGATCCTCATTGGGAATCAGGCGATCCCCAACTGAAAGTATTGTAGTAAAAGGAACTTGCTCGGGTGACAAATGGTAAGAATACTTAGAAGGGATACCTTGGGGAAAACTGTTCCATCCCTCGTAGCAGCTATTACTGCCAGAATATCATTATCAATCTTAGTCATGGACCTAGTAACTGCTGCAACTGAACATGTGGCTACTGCAGTTTCGGCTGCCTCATCAGCCAAAGAATTGCCAACAGCATGTGCTCCCACACGCTGATGGCCAAGAGTATGTATAACTTGTGTGAGCGGCAAATGTTGTTTAAGTTCTGCCACTCAAACCCAAAGCATGTTTATGCTTTATTGCGCTACCTTTAGAATCTCGATAATCATTCTGGGACCAAAAGAATAAATTATCATTGAAAGTTTGTACACAGTAGTAGGAATCACACACGACAATAGTGTTAACCTTAGGATCTGCGAATTCTAGAGCTAAAATCAGAGCGCGTAGCTCCACCAATTGTGCCATACAGTCTCCATGTGCCTGCGTGTGTACTATGGAAGACTTAAACTCACCATTTACGATTGAGCCAGCCACAATAGCGCAAGCCGCTGAATAAGCAAGTTTGGACCCAATGGCTGGTTGTGCCGAACCTTTGGTATAAATGATACATTTGTACTGATCCAAGGCAAGCAATGACAACGGAGGAGGATGAACATGTTCATACTGTAAAAACTCCTGAGTCTGCAATGAGGGATCAAAATAAACGTGACATCAGCCGATGTCAAAGAACTGCCCATTGTATCCAACGGGGATGCAAACCTTTAGAATTCAGTACACTCGCCTTTGTCACAGCTTCCAACGCCGGTCTAGGCAAAACCATAAGAATGCGTTTCGCTGCGCCAGAGATCGCTCCTTCAGAATCGCCATCTGAACCGCAGTCAATATTTTTTCAACCGTAGGAAAATCGCATTTCTGCCAATGTGTACAAATGAAATTTGTAAGCAATCGGTACTGTATCTCCTTCATTGAATGTCAGGTAAGTGGAAACCCACCGTCCCTGGCACAATTCTTATGACCAAGTTCGTAGAATTATCACATGTTAACAAGAAGTTGGTCACAAGTAGATCAGACCTCAAAGATTGGAGAATAGAGGTATGTTCCGGAAGCCAGCTGGCAGCTGTAAAAGAAGGTTGTATCAACGCATAAAGTGGTTCGATAAGCTGAGCATAATCAGGAATGTAAGTCCTACCGAAATTCAAAAATCCCAGCACAGATTGTAGTTTTTTCAATGTAGACGGAGGCTGCAATTGAGCACACTTCTCCAGAAAGTGGGGGGCCAACCCCCTACCTTTATTATTGAGCTCAGAGCCCAAAAGAGGACCGCCAAACAGGCGATATGTGAATTGGCAAAATTGCATTTGTATCCCAAGTCCGCAAAAGAGATTATGATGCGATCCCCAAGCACAAGGTGTGGGATCAATTCGTCATCCGTCAGATAAATGTCATCGACGTACGAGAATGCATCCGGGTCTATATCGTGTAAGAGAGACACAACACGCGCTGCAAATTCTCCGGGGCTATTTTATACCTCATAGGCAAACGTGTAAACCTTTTCTGATTCCCGACTTCAGTAAATGCGGTCAAGTCACGGCTCTCAGGAGTCAAATTGTGACTATAAAATCCATTGGATATATCCAGTGTAGTCTTGTATTTTTTACGGACTATATTATTCACTAACGCAGAGCTATGAGTGTTCTGTACTGCAAAGGTACGAACATGACTTTTCAAATTGCAGTAATCCAACACAATACGATATGAGCCATCCGGCATCGATATCGGAAAAAGAAGATTATTCATGGGTGATACACAGGGTTCACTCACATCCTGATATTCCAATTGGGACAGAATGTCACAAACGGAAGCTTTAGCCTCTCGTTTGATCGGATATTGGGGTTGAGGTTGTGGGCTAGATCGTAAAGGTATCTCATGTACCGGTGAATCTCTATCCCAGCCCACCTGATTACGATACACCACCAGAGCCAATGCTAATGCCCACTCCGACTCATAAGCCTGTTTAGCTCCTTCAGAGACATAACAGGAAAAACTCGGAAGTATCATGTTCTCCCCTCGGGAAGAGGCTAGAACAAATGTTGGAGGCCAATCTGCCTCCGCCAACAAAATGTCATACGAGGAGGTATGGTTTTCCAGAAAAACCGCATTAATTGTACCCTGTATATCACCTTCAATTTGTAGGACTATTTCAGAAAGTCTATCCGGGCGCAACTCGTGTATCTGCTGTTTCCACTGTAATGAAAGTGTCAGTTGCTCTCGCCACCAGACAATGACGGAGTGCCTCCCGCACTATGGTAACTTCCGCTGCGCTGTCGAGAAGTGTCACTGCCCATGTCCAATCTAGAAGCAGGGTTCTCACCGTCTGAGGGATACTTCGCTGTTAAAGCGGCAACTTTCTTCTTCTGATCAGGGGTCTAAACTGAGTCAGTCCCTCCGGTTTGGCTTTCACGTCAAACTGGCTTGACGGATCACGTCTCTGCAGTGCGCTCTCGCCTTGTCTGCGATCTTGGCGCTCTCCACCCCCGATTTGAGAATCCGATGTGTCCTGTAAAGAATGAGGAGAGCGCTGATCAGGAACTTGAAACCTCTAAGGTGTCTTAATTTTGAAGCGGTCACGCAAATCATATCTATGCTCAGAAGCCTCAGGTGTCGGCGAACCAGCATACGAACCTTGCTTCTGTTGCTGCTGCCGCTGATTCTTATTCCAGTGCTTTTTAGGAAAGACTGGACGCCCATCCTTGTCAGGTTGGGCTTTCTGTTGAGCTTGTGTAAAAGGCTTAACTCCCAGACTAGTTCGCCCTAAGGTTTTATACGCCTTAGCGATCATTTTTGGTCATTCCTGTTGCTTGTCTGCGTCAGCAACTGCTTCTAAGCGCTGACTCACCTGTAAGCTAACAGCTTCTCCCTTCACATTAGCAAGGATCATGTCGCAAACAATATCGAACAGCCCCACCAATCGCATCTCCAACTAAAGGGCAGCTTCTGCCCCATGTTCATCCTGAACCCTTTTAAGGACGAACTGTAGAATGGTCATGGAGGAGGTGCTGAAACACATTGAATATACTGCTGCAAACACTTTCCCCCAAGTGGTACAGTCAGCCAATTCGGGAATGAGGCTTTTAGGTAAACTCATAGTCAGGATCCTGTGCTTCTCCACAGGAGTGGTATTTGGAAAAACAGCTTTGAGTTGCTCAAACTCTCAGCTAGCCAATAAGGGAGGTCATCCTTATTCTGAGGACGTTTACCCATCACGGAATTAATTATGAGGGGACTAATAACCAGACCACCCTGTCCAGGTGGCTGCGCAGCAACACCCGGTGGTGCCACCTATATGTTGCGCTACATAAACTGTATCACAGCTCTATGAATATGTATCAAAGACGTGTGTAATTGACGTAGCTCTGCGACAGGAACATTTAGGTAATTTGGATGTGGTGTATACCCAGCCAAAGCGGGCCATGTGGCCCCATCAACGGACAAGGGCCTACACGGACCGCAGATATAGGGTGAGGAAGGGCACTATTAAACCATATGGTGTGCTGCCAAGCTGTCAGTGGAACTTCAAGAGTCCTATAAGGTCTATATTCCCGCTGGAACCACAGAGGCAGTATATTCATGAAACAAATTATTGTTACCATCCACTGCTGGAAAGGTAACCCAAGAATAGAAAACCTCGAAGCGGTGTGCTGCATCCACTTCAACCACAAAAATATTAGTAGCTCCAGCCTGAGGACTCCATATTGAGTCAAATATGCAGTGACTGGAGCACAGTTCAGAGCCACTATGGCAAATGCCATAATTATACGAATGCAAGTGAGAGTAGCGCAACTACGGGCTATAAGCAAAAAGGAACCTTTTAAAATCCAATCTTGAAAAACCTATAAACATCAAATATAGGAGGCTAAACCCCCTCACCACGGACATCTTTGGTAACCGGTGAAAGGGTATTGTGGACACACACAAGCACTACTCAGGGGTCTCGCGAATAAGTACCATACCAAACGTTGGTGGCGCCATGTTGCAGGGATTCTGCACATACACAGAAGTATGCGCAAGAATACGGAACCTCAGTGTATAGGGGCTATGCCTTCCTACCGCCTCAGTACCCACAATCCCAGGACCGACTAGCTATAGTGTCTCACTCGATCTCCTAAACAATCACGAAGGTGCAAAGGATTAGACACCCCAGAACACAACACTCCCGGATCTCTCATGAATCGCGGTAACAAGACACACCTTTTCGCTCTCTCACTCGTATATGTCCACAATAAGAATTGAACGAAACACGAATAAAGTTTAAAATGTTTATTTTAACTATTGTGCTCTAATGCGCAGTATACGAGCCACAACCAGCAGCAAAATGCATAATATCAATACAGTTAGCATTGTAGCAAGGCCATATATCATAAAGGGAGATGTCATCATATAAAGACAGTGGATAAAGGACTATAAGGCCTAACCACCCTCCCCTTGGTAAGAATATGTATTATTATATAATAGAAGATCTCTGGGCTTTGTCAGCAGACCCCGTATCTTAGTGCCTAGATGGTATATCTACATCATAGTAACCCCATGGTTCTTCTCCCTGGAAAGATCCCTCTCCAAGTGTGTTTTAACCCAACATGCATCCCCATAATATCAAAGCACGAGTTTCCAGCAGCAGCAGCTGTGTTAGCGTGTTTTGTCTAGGTGCTAAGAACTGACCAGAACAGAATAACAAGGGGCATTGTTTATCGACCTTGCTTACAGTGTTCAGACTAAACTCCAGGAACCAGCAGAGAACGCACAAAGCAGACGGTTCTCATGTGAAAGGCAGAAACAGAATCTTGCAAAAATAAAGTCATGTAGTAACGTGTGCAAAAGCAGCCTCATGGCAGCTGGGCTCATGCTAACTTAGCGATGTTGAAAATGTCCCCATCGGCCATATTACAGTTTCTCCAGCCGTCTCTCCCTCACATTGTGTGTCCATGCCCTTGGAGTGCAACCAGGTCCAACCAGATCCATGCCTCTTCCGGAGATTGGAAAAAATGCGTGGTCACTCAGTCCACAACTCAGAGCCGCGCTGGGAAGAGGAGGACATACCGTCGTCCCAGCACGTGAAGCTGTCTCTTAAATAAAGAGTGCCCTTGTCCTCATGTCTATTGTGGGTGTTAATGTACACCCGCATGTTTATTTCAATTACTTCTCAATGGAACTGATTGGCACTATTGCGAGAGACCAATCATCTAAAGTGAGGGTTTTGAATAGCACTATATATGTGTCATGAACTAAATAACAGCTCTCTGAATTCACAATACCGGACTTGTGATTTCTTTTTTCAAGACTGTTTAATTCATTACTATCCAATGTCGATCCATGAATGTCAGAGTCCTGCCAGGTTTTCCGGATAGCCAACAAGTACATCAATGATCACCAAGTGAAGCTTTTTATATGTCATTATGTCTCATGATTGTATCATGAAATTCTGGCATAGCTTTGGCCACCAGGGACAGATGTTGGAACACCTCTTTTTTTAGTCATTCAGACTTGTACATAAGGGTAACACCATATCCTGAACTGCTCTGCATGTTTCATAACCTAAACATGAACACTAATAAAGCCATGTTCCTATACCTTAAAATACACTCAACTACTCCAGCATAGCTTATTCCCTTACTCAAGAAGACCAATTCATCCACAAGCAACCAAACCATGACTATTTCCTCCCAGTTCTCCCTGTCTGGCTTCCCTATTCACATGTTGCATGCTCAATGGCACCTATACCCAATTTTTCACATCTCCTCTTGTACTACATTTTAAAAAACAAATATGGAGCCATCCCCTCATTCTCCATCTCTTGGCTACCCTTCCCTTCAAAAACACCAAAAATATGGGGCCTCATTTATGAGACCCTACCGGCACTTTTGCGCCGCCGGCACGTCAATTTTTTGACGTTCTGCTGGCGCAATGTGCCACAGCATATTTATAAGGCCACGAAAAGCGTGGATTTTCATGGCCTTATAAATATGTGCCCCTTTCACACAGAAAAATGTGTGAAAAGGACGTTCCATGGGTGTTGCTGTGGGTGTTCCCCCGCAACACCCATGAAACCTGACACATTCCCAGATTTATGAGAAATCGTAAACCTGGGAATACGTCAGAACCTAACGCCACCCCAGGGGTGGCGTTAGAGAGGCACAACGAGGAGAAATGTTTTTATTCCTACTTGTTTTTCCTTTTTCCATGTGTTCTGCATTCTGCAGCACACATAGAAAGAGGAAAAAGCCTCTTGTGATTGTTTTGGTGAACGAAGGTTTCCCTGCCTGCACAAAAATAATCATCCCTACAGTGCAGACACCCTTGCACTATGGTGCAAAGGTGCCTGCGTTGGCGCACGGCAGCCCATTGTGCACCAGAGGAGGGGAAAAAGACAGGAATGCACCGTAACTAATAGATACGGTGCATTCCTGCCCTTTTCTATTGCCGTAGGGCAGCGCAGCAGGAAGGCCTGCGGCGCTGTCCTACGGCAAAACCTCATAAATGAGGATCATATTTTTCAACCAAATCACGCTCATCATAACACTTTCGTTTAATTTTAGCCATGCTGCACTGCAGCTGCGCTGCTGTACAGCATGCCAATAAAAAACATTAACAAACCAAATAGATCTCGCATAGGGAAGACCTATTGGCTTTTCAATGCTTGTTTTTTTGTATTTTGATCATATTCCCTGGAGTCAGCCTTCAGGTCAAAGAACGAGAAGAACAAATATTATTTCCTCTATTTCATTCGTAGTTCAGAGTCAGTGATTAAATTGTTCACCAAAATCAAGACGAAATTAAGAATGTTCACCTCTTTCCTACATAGATTCAGCTTCTGTTGCTGTTCTTGTGATGACACTCTTTAATGCATTTCATTAAAACATCTTCCCTGGCTATGTGAAACAAATAATTTCTGTCTAACCAATGAGGAATAAAATAGCCCACAGGCTACAAATGAAAATATTCCCCACGATTGAGGAACATGCCGGGTTACAGTTACGTCACATTCTCACTCTGCGGTCACAGGAAGGAAACAAACATTAAGGGGCCGATTCCGATTCGGGCCGGAAATCTCTCCGACCTAGTCGGATTCGGAGAGATTTCCGACCGAACCGGACTCTAGCAGTCCGACCGAACGAGTACGATGCGGACGCATGCCATCGGACTCGATTCGGTCGGACTCCCATTGAAGTCAATGGGAGCCGGTCGGACGCGTACACGGGCTCCCATTGACTCAATGGGTGCGTCGCGAACAAGGGCGCCCCCTACAGCGGGTACGCGTCGGTGCGGCTCGCGCCGTACATGCATGTGTGTGCGACTTGCACGGCAACGCATACAGGGGGGTCTGACACGGACCCCCGAAGTCCGGCTCCGACTGCTCTTTCGAGCCGGACGGCGCGAGTCGGTCGAACTGTTCGAGGCGCGCATCGGGGAACGTCTCCATTGCGTGGTGCGAGACGAGTCCGTACGAGTCGGTCGGAGCGGTTCGGAGCCGGGAACGAGTCGGTCGGGGATTTCGCATACGCTCGCATCGTACTTGCTCACGCGGACGGGTGTTCGAATCGGTCGGAAACAGGGCGTCCGAATCGGATCCGGTAAAGCCGAATCCGATTCGGGGCCCTACCGGCCGAGATCGGAATCGGCCCCTAAGTTTCCAATTGCAGTTCCATTTGCCCCAAATTTTAATCTTATAGGAAAACCTGAGATTTAGCATTTAAATTTTGTCCGTATTTTACTCCTGTCTGAGGTAAAATCCAGTTGGCTTTCCATTTCATTAGTTAGATATTTTTGCTCCCACCTCAATGGAAAGCTACAACAAAAAATTCATGTTCTGCCTTGAATATTTCATGCCATTAGAGCCTGCATTTCAATGCTGTCATCCTCTGCGTTTATTTTTACAGTGTTTTTTCTGTTCCTTGAACTCAAGCAGATCTATCACTCCTCGTCCACACCCAAATCCCTGGACAACCACAGAGCAAACGTTGGGTTCTCTTGTGCAGTAAATATTCCGGGAACAAGGACAAACACACGGTTCACTTCTCATTTAAAACAGCACAACCTCCTTGGTGATTGCTAGGATGGGTTCTTTCCTCAGCATGGAGCTGGCACCATCCAAAGAATACTACAGGAAGTGGCTTTCTTGATTGGTTTAAGGACAATCGGGCACACTGTTGATCGCAAAATATTGTCACATAGGTCACGCTATAGACATACACTTAGCCAGACATTGACAGAAAAATGATTAGTTACTTACCCAACTATACAAATGCCACTATTCAATACAATACATTAAACCTTTTCTTAACTTGCTCTCATCAACTATCAAGTTAGAATGAACTGTCCCTAATGATTTATTTCACTTGCCGAAACCAGAAATCACCAACTCAGACTAACTTTCTATCTCCCCACACCAACTAACTCCTGTGACCAACCATTTTCAATGTCCACATGAGCTGCCTGGGTAGCATCTTCAGAAACCCAATCTGAGTACCACTATCATGCTGAGAACTCTCTGATTTCCACTGAGCCCGAACAAAGCTGATTGCTGGTCACTTGACTGAAGTTCATAGGTGGGTACAGCAGGCTTGGAGACTACACTGTGTGGCCTTTCAGTTGTCGATCCCACTATGCTATTTACTTTCCAGAAAGTTTGATATTGGGAAATAATCCTAGCTGCAACTTATGCCTGGATGCTCTGACCAATATCATCACTAAGCACCACCAACTAGTCCTCTGCTGAATTCTACCTCTGCTAACCAATGCAACAATGGATCATCTTATCTTTTTAATGATGCTCTCTTGCATGGACTACTACAAAATAATCTACCTGGTTACCCTACCAAGAAAATGCCCAAGCTAGCGTTAGAAAGATCAGTATCAAATGGTTTGCATCAGCTAAGGACTGAGTTGCATGATTTGCATCTCCAATGCCTTGTTGGCACTCCATTGGCTACCCATTAAGCAAACTTCCAAATTTAAGACACAAGATTGCATGGAGCCTCATGCTCAAGGCTCCATGCAATCAAGTGGCCAAATAACATGCTAAATTAATGATGCTTGACAAGATAGCCAGGCTCCTAATATCACCTACCCAACAAAGAATCTGTACCCATCTGGCAGAAACACTCCAACAGATATGATATTAGAATAAACCAAACCACCAAAATGATTATTTGGTGTAGTTTGTATAGCTAAAGCAGGTGTAACCTTCAGTTTGTTTTTGGAATTTCAGCACTTGCCAAATCAAGGTAATGAGGAAATTACAGGACTGCAATCCACTAAATTATCTTGAATGGTGGGTCAAGCTTTGAAGGGATGCTGCTTATTATCAGCAGGGACCAAGCAAAATACAGGACCTACTTTGGGGACCCTTTTTTGCTAAAAGAAATACCCATATAATGGTTGTGGAATTGCTGTTTTAATTTGAGATTATGAGGGGAAGGAATAAAGCCTGTGAAAAGAAAACCAAACTGGAACTTTACACTGATTTGACTATATAGCGGTATTAGACAAGGAGTTCTTTCATGCACACAACCGTCCTAGTCTTTCTTGCTATGTGAGCAGCATGCAGTGCAGTAGATTATACTGTTTTGTTTGACCATCTTGTGATCCTTGGCATTAGGGACTAGCACAAGACTGGAGCATCTTTTTTATGGCTAGTGCTCAGCCGTTAACCTGTCCTCACATACGTGTTACAAGTTTATGTGGTACCACAGGGATTGAATTCCTCTTCATTTGTTCATACATATCTTTTGAGTCTAACTCTCTTTGACTGAGGCTTTTGACTGTAATATTTGTTGCTATATCAGTAAAATCTTCAGTGACTCGTGAATTGAATCTGTGCTCTGAATATTTAGTAACCTATTTTGGCTTCTCTGTAAGGAATTATGTTGATGATAAGCATCTCTCATCTTGCAACACCTCCAATCTCACAATATCATCAATCAGTATGGAGAAGAGTTTAGGCGACAGCTTGAGAGTGATCACTCTGTTGATTCGGCTTACACAACTTTAAACTTAACCCTCACAAAATGAACAACTGAATATCTACACAAGCAATATTATGGTATATAAATATCAATGACAGAATATCGAGGGACAAAATATCGAAAGGTGTAAGTGCATATAGGGAAGTATAGACTGAATATGCCTAACTCCACATCTACATTCCTTGAAGATATATGTACCGCGTAAATTTGCTTATCTGATGATATATCTTTTTTCTATATTTTGTCCTCAACATTCTGTTCTACCGATATTGCGGGTTAGATATTCAGGGGACATACCCCCAAAAATGATATTTGGCTGTTAGATCAACACACAGATTTATATATATATATTGTTTCTTTAAGATAAGCTTTAGAATTTTTGCAATTGGACATTCTTATGTTTATTCATGGAGTGTGGTATTCTATCTGTGGCAGTTGCAGGTTGTGGCTGGCTCAAGGAAGTCACGCTTCCGCAGGCTGAATAAAAACCATCTTATTTGGAAACCAACTACCATCTGGCCCACATTAATGCCACATTTTCGTGACGTGTAGCCAGCCCATTCAGCCTGCCAGGTGACTTTGGATCCTCAAAGATGTGTTCGGTTGCGATCATAGAGACACCCAAAAGTTGGAGTGAAGCAGCAAGAGCAGTGCGTCAACTCCCTGCTCCGCTTGGGGATTACTCTGCATTTCCATTGCCATATAAGCTCATTGTCAAGGCAGTGACGTTTTTTTGGTACTGCACAGTTGACCTGCTGGAGCTCAAGACTGGTGCCACAGTGGCAAGCCAGGTGCATGAGGTTCATTGTGCTTGTGCGGAAGCTAGAAAGCTTCTTTAGGCCTGTGCCTCTCACATGAACCGGGCTCCTTATAAGCTACTTTGTGCTGGTGTACACCGGAGGAGCACTTTCAGTATCTCCCTTCTGCTTCTGCTCCTCACGCTCTGTGTGAGTGGGAGCAATTTCCTTCGTGGGATCAGTTTCCATCACAGAGTAATTAGAGGGAAATTCTTAGGATCACCTCAGGGTTGTGGAAATAAAGGAATGGCTCACATTCACAATATTTGTGCTTCTTCTCTCGACATCTATGGTACAGTGGTGCTGTTGCTTTTTCTCCCTCCAATGTGTTCAACGTTAGTTTTTTTAATAAAAGTGAAAAGAAAAAGGACAATTAGATGCAACATGGAATTAGCAGTGATTTAGACCGTACCACAATGAGGTGCTCATCTAGGCCCTCCGCCCATCCAATGGGAGGATTGGATTGACATATTTCGCAATTATTTGCTAGTTCTTGTTGGGAAAATTTTAGCCAGGAACGGAAGGCAATAATTCTTCTGAGCTATTTAGGATATGAGGGTCAACGTTTAGATTTCTTCCTGCGATGTTGGATCACAGTGGGCAAAGAATACCTGACGTATATAAGGAGGCCATGTTGAGACTGGAGTGTAGGTTTGCAAAAGAAGAAAAAGTGTTAATGTCTAGATATAAATTTTATACACAACCACAAAAACTATGAGAGTCAATTGACAAATTTGTGACAAGGTTGTGAGAGTTGTCAATGAGATGCCATTTTGCTAATATGGCAGAAGAGTTGATACATGATCAATTTGTTGTTCTATGTGTGAGTAGAACGATTCAGGAATGGCCATGGGATGTGAAAAATCCTATGTTGAAGGATGCTATTGATATTGCTAAGTCGGTGGAGGAACCTGAGTTTTGTATGAAGGAGATGGGCAAAAGAGGTGGTGTGGCTGAAACTGCAAGAGACAAGGAAGAAATAATGGCTTTGTGAAATAAGCAAATTTCCAAAGTTTGTCACAGGTGTAGGAGTAATTATCATAGTGGAGATTCAAAGGCATGCTATGCCACTGGTAAATATTGTAGAAAATGTGGTGGTGTGCATGTCCAAAGAATTTCCAAAGTCAAGAATGGCTGTTATGAAAGAAACACAATGTGAAAGGATGATTGATCGAGTTTTTAGCTTGGGTCAAGATGAAGGGAGTGAAAGAAGGAAAAATAGACCCAAAGCATTCTTTAATGTGATGGGAAGGGACGTTGAATT
Source organism: Calotriton arnoldi (assembly GCA_963921515.1). Classification (NCBI taxonomy): domain Eukaryota; kingdom Metazoa; phylum Chordata; class Amphibia; order Caudata; family Salamandridae; genus Calotriton; species Calotriton arnoldi. The sequence continues at coordinate 673,793 of CAWUFW010000902.1, forward strand.
GATAGTTGATACAAGGTCTATGTATACCATCATACCCAAAAGCATGTTTGGGAAAGAAATGTCTAATATAAAGCTTCTCCCTAACGACATTTGTCCAGCTGGTTATCGAGGAAAAGATATTGACAACGTAGGTTATTTCAACACCACCATTATGTTTTTAGCTAGAGAGACTGAGGGAAAGGTTTATGTTGTGGAGAGTGGACCATCAGTCCTAGGCTGGATGCATCAGAATGACTTACATATTATGGTTAACCCGAGGTCTCTGAAACAAGTGATTGTTGCTGAAGACATGAATGTTGATGACATATTGGAAAATGTGAAAGGAGTGTTTAGAGAGGATCTGGGAGAATTGAAGGGCTACGTGCATGAGATTGTGGTCAAGCCAGGAGCAATACTTTTAAACATAACTCGAGAAAGGTTTCTCTCATAGTTAGGGATTAGGTCAAGAAGATGTTGACAAAATGATAAAGGAGGGGTTATAGAACCTGTGGAAGCTTCTAATTAGGTATCAACTTTTGTCATTACACAAAAGGCTGATGGTTGATTGAGATTTTGTGTCAATCTTAGAAGTGGGAATCAAAACATTGGCACTGACAACTTTCCCTTACCAAGTATCAATGAACTGTTATTATTGTTGAATGATGGTAAGTTCTTTTCAAAATTAGATTTGAAAAGTGTTTATCATCAAATTGATTTGCATAAAAAAATTCCAAGAGTCTTACAGCATTTGTTACCGTGGAAGGCACTTTCCGATTCACAATAATGCCGTTTGGGTTATCTTCAGCACCTAGTGTAGTCAGGGGTGGCCGGTGCAGGTAAGAGCGGTGGGGTGGTGTTGGGGGGAGTCGACAAATGATGACAAGGGAAAATAAAATTTTAAAAAAGAAAACCGCTTACCTTGCGCTCGCCGCATCGCTGATTTAGCGAAGTGGCGAGCACTAGGTAAGTGGTTTTCTTTTTTTATTTTATTTTCCCTCATCGTCGTCTGTCGACTTCCCAACCCACCCCGCCCCACCGCTCTTACCTGCACCGTCCGTCCCTTAGTGTATTCCAGCGAATGATGTCTCAGGTGTTCAAGGGCTTATCGAATGTCATTTACATCCAAGATGATATTCTTGTCTATGGAGCGACTGTGGAGCAATACAATCAAGTACTGGAATAAGTCTTGGATAGATTGCTAAAGGCAGGTCTTACTCTGCATAAAGAGAAATGTGTCAATGTGTTTTTTTGACAAAGGAAATAGAATATTTGGGCCACACGATCACGGGTGGAGGCGTGAAACCTAAAAAAGATCTTCTTGATGCTATTAGGGCACCTCCTTCACTACAAGACAAAGATCAATTAAGATCATTTATGGAACTAATTGAGTATCACTTAAAATTTGTAGAAAATGTTGCTGTAATGAAAGAAAATTAAAAATACTGGTAAGGAAGGGATGTATATTCAGCAGAGTTGAAGAACAACAGAGGGCCCGACTACGACCAGCTGTCGGAGGCTTTCCGCCCAACATCGTAGGTTTCAGTCCCACTTCCGTATTAGGATGACAGCGGTTGAGGTGAAACCTGCGGGGGGATTGTAATGCACTTCCGACGGGCTGAAGGAGGCCATCAGCGCATCAGAAGCCACTATAATCCCCTAATGGCGGTAGAGCCAGGTTCGGCTCCGCCGTCGGGATTATGATGGCACTTTCTGACAGGCTTTTCATGTCGGCCTTGTCGGAAAGTGTCTTTGGTGGCCCCTAGCAGGGCCCTCTTCCTCCCTGGCCATCCGCTATGTGGCCTGTGCCCCCCTAAACATCCCCGCACAGTAAGGCAGGCACCGCGTGGTGTCTGCGACATGGTGCAGGGATGTTTGAAAACATCCATTTCCCAATGGCAGCTTGTGCCGTGGGCCTTTTCTGCCCGCGGCACAAGCTGCCATTGGGAAATTGATGTTTCCTACCGCCCAAAGGGTGGTCGCATCCAAATCCGGTGGTTGGAACCGCCGGCCTATGGTTGGTCGGCTCCAGACCGCAACGGCGTCCGCCCGACATCGTAATTAGGCCCATAATTCTTTTGAATTGATCAGAAAAGAAGTATGTTCTGCAGGGATTTTATTCACATTTGACAATAAATCGCAAACTATTTTGACTGTTATTGGTGTGGGAATTGGGGCTGTTTTTCTCAATTACACAATACTGTTGAGAAGACAGTGATGTTTGCTTTACGCTCTTTAATTGAAACATAACGTAATTATTCTGTGATTAAGTGTGAAGCATTGGCTGCAGCGTGGAGCGCTGAATATTTCAAAACTTACTTGTGTGGTGTGGGCTGCAAGTTATGCACTGACCACAAGCCCTTGGTAAAGGTTCTCACACCTGGTGGAGTGGGATTGTGTCCCGAGACACCTAATGACAGAACATATCTCTTAAGAATGCAGTGTTGGTTAACTGGATGGATAGATTTGGGCATAAAAGACCACAGAAACAGGGTAGATGGAAAAGATCGAGAATGCGCAAAATGGAATTACATTACTAGAACTAAAACTTCCAGAGTCACACACGCAGCCCCAGCCTTAGAGGGATGTTCCCCACAGGTACACTTCGGGGTTGTTAGTGATAGACAGACGCAGTATGTAAGACCATATACGTGCACGGGCCGGTTGCCTGTCAATATTGTTTGTTGTGACTCTATTGACACTTGCTATAGTACGCATCTGGCTCTACCACCATTATTGTTCTTACTTTATTCAGTTCCGTCGGTCCCCTTGTATTTCCCTGATTTGTGACTTGCAATTTTCTGCATGTTGACCTTTGTATGTCAGTTGTCTTCCCTCTATCAGACTATTTCCTTCCCAGTACTGCAGTGACGTTCCTGAGTGGGACTCCCAGTATGCCATGGACTAGTTATAGCTTATCTCCTCCTAGGATGAGATAAATCCATATGTACATCCTCTGAAAATATGACCCTTACACTGACGTGTGTCCTCTTGCCTATAGGGAGAGACTTGGTCCACTCTCGCTTGTGATCCGAGGCCTTGTGCTGGGTGCAATTCAGCCTGGATAATCTGACAACCAACCTGAAGGAGTGTGTCTCTACTTCGCTCTCCTAACCACTTTTTCCCTTAAGCATGGGTGTTCTTTACCCCCTTTAATACCTTACCAGAGCAGTAAGAGAACTCCTAAGGGGGAGAAGGCAGAATTGGCCTCAAACTTTACACATCAGAGCTCGAGGTCGTGACAGGCAGGGCCTAGTCTATGATGTTCTTTATGCACTTTGCCCAAGGCTATACATTTGATGTGTTTCCCACTGGCAACCAATTGTGTTTCAATAACACTGGGGAGATGTGTTTATACGATCTGTGTTCGTAGCTAAGCAAGTCACTGAATTTCGAAAGCAAGGCAGAGTTTCCAGTTCAAATTTAGGGAGTCTAAGTCCCATACAATAGTCTTCTTTGGATAGGATTAAGTCACTGTTAGAAATGGGATTTTTGGTATGCTAGGACGTGGGCCAAAGTCAGGCAAAAACCACCACTCTAGTCAGGATAAGGGAGTTACACGTCTAAAATAACCCCTACTCACCCCCTTGGTAGCTTGGCACGAGCAGCCAGGTTTATCTTAGAGGTAGTGTGTAAAGCATTTGCACATAACCAACAGTAATACAGTGTACGCACTACAAAAGGACACCACACCAGTTTAGAAAAATATCCAATATTTTTATATAATTAAAACAAGACCAAAAATGATAAAAAGCCACAATACTATACTTAAAAGTTCACAGTTCAAAAATACGCTGATTAAAAAGAGTTCCTTGTGTGGATAGCTCCATCCGGGCTACGACGGCGTCGTGAACACACAAATCCAAAAACAGTTCTGGCTGACCGCGGGGTCGCAGGCCAGCTACGGTGTCGAGAAGACCTGCAAACAGTACCTTTCAGAGATGTAGGGCGATGGGGCCCTTGAAGTCACTCGCGTTGCAGGTCGAGCTCCTTTCTGATGGGATCAGGAGCGCTGGCGCCAACAGGCGTCGGGTGCTGCGGGGCGAAGGGCAGCGGTGTGGCGTGCGGTGCCCCCAGGTCGCGGTGCGCGCAGCGGCTCGGTGGCGGCGTCAGATGGCGTTGTCGGTGAGACCAGGGTCGCAGTGCGAGATGGAGGCGCTGCTCGTCACCGTGCTAGCAGGTCACGGTGCAAGCAGCGGCATCATCGTTGCTGAAGCGTTGACGAGCGGGAGTCGATGGCACCAGCGTCGGTGGGCCAAGGCTGCGGTCTGGGATGAGGGCAGTGCATCGTGTAACTTACGAACGGTGCCCCCGAACCACGGTGCAAGCAGCGGCGTCGATCTCGGCAGGAAGTGGCGGCGTCAGGAAGGCCACGGCATTGCCGTGTAGAGAGGCGGTGCAGAGTGCGGTGCCCAAAGGTCACGGTGCAAGCAGCGGCTCGGTGATGGCGTCAGCAGGCATCGTCGGTGAGACCAGGGTCGCGGTGTGGCGTTGCGGCGGTGCCCTCTGCGGTGCCAAAGCTTCGGCGTGAAGTGAGGCGGTGCGGAGTGCGGTGCCCACAGGTCGCGGTGCAAGCAGCGGCTCGGTGGCGGTGTCAACAGGCGTCGTCGGTGAGACCAGGGTTGCGGTGCGGTATTGCGGCGGTGCCCTCTGAGGTGCCAAAGCTTCGGCGTGAAGTGAGGTGGTGCGGAGTGCGGTGCCCACAGGTCGCGGTTCAAGTAGCGGCTCGGTGGCGGCATCAACAGGCGTTGTCGGTGAAACCAGGGTTGCGGTGCGGCGGTGCCCTCTGTGGTGCCAAAGCTTCGGCGTGAAGCTAGGCGGTGCGGAGTGCGGTGCCCACAGGTCACGGAGCAAGCAGCGGCTCGGTGGCGGCGTCAACAGGCGTCGTCGGTGAGACCAGGGTTGCGGTGCGGCGGTGCCCTCTGCAGTGCCTTCAGGACACGGAGTCGGCAGTGGCATCGTAGGCGACGTCGAGTTGGTGTTCCTCGGGTGGCAGCACAAAACACACAGTCCCCAGTGCTGCGGGTCGAAGAACTTGAAGTCTTTGCTGTTCCTGAGACTTCGTGAACAGGGGGCAAGCTCTACCTCAAGCCCTTGGAGAGACTCACAAATTAGGTTGCAGAAAGTCCATTCCAGGCCTTTCACTGCCCAAGACAGAAGCAGCCACTGCAGGTCAGCCCAGCAAAGCACCCAGCAAAGCAGTCGTTCCTTTTCGCAGCTTCTCCGGCTCTTCTTCTTGGCAGTCTTCTTGTTCCAGATGAGTTCTGCAGTTCAGGGGTCTGGGACCCAGTATTTGTATCTAAAAATCCTTTGATCTTTCATGCAGAGGGTGTCTTTGCCCGGCCAGAACCAGTTCTGCCTTCTCTGGTGTGATTTCCTGGCAGGAGGTGGAGACGGCATTGTCAGAGGCAGACCAGGCCCTTTGAGGTGCAAGGAAATCTCCTCCCCCTTCCCCCATCGCAGCCCAGGTCTATTCAGCCCTTTCCTGACCTACCTAGACTATCTGGAGCCCCTCCGGCCCCCCAGCCTTCTGTCATCCAAAACCCAGACAGGCAATCCATATTCCAGCAGAGGCACACGGGATGACTGAGCAAGAAAATACCCACTTTTGAAAAGTGGTATTTTCAAACGCAGAATGTAAAAATCACCTTCACTAAAAGATGTATCTTTAGATTCTGAGTTCAGGCATACTAAATTTTATTTTCTTACCGAATTCCCTGGGCCAGTTGTGTTTATAAGATGTTATAAACAAACCTCCCATTCTATCCTATGGGGAACTGGTAGCCTTGCAATAGTGAAAAACGAAATTGGTTGTAATTCACTATCAGGACATGCCACACACACCAGGGCATGTCCCACCTTTCACATACACTGCACCCTGCCCACAGGGGTACCTTGGGCCTACCTGAGGGGTGTCTGACATGTAAGAAATGGGAAGGTTAGGGACCGGCCAGTGTGTGCACTGGCCAGAGTCGACATGGCAGTTACAAACTGCGCGCAGACTTCTGCAATGGCAGGTCTGAGTTACCGTTTTCAGGGCTACTCACGGGGGTGGCACAACCAGTGCTGCAGGCCCCCGAGTAGCATTTGATTCACCAGCCCTGGCACACGCAGTGCACTTTACTAGGGGCTAACAGGTAAATCAAATATCCAATCATGGAAACACCAATCAATAACACAATTTACACAGAGAGCATATGCACTTTAGCACTGATTAGCAGTGGTAAAGTGCCCAGAGTCCTAAAACCAACACAAACCGGTCAGGTAAAAATAGGAGGAAAAAGCAAAAAGTCTGGGGATAACCCTGCAAAAAGGGCCATTTCCAACAGTCACCCACAAACATATTGGGCCTGATTCACAAAGGTAAATGTGCAAGTGTAGATTTACTCACCTGTACTATTTCATCTAAGGGTAAATTTACACTTTTTTGCTATTCAACATTTCTGATTGTAGATTTACACCTAACATTAGACTTACATGTCTCCACCCCTGGAGGAGACTCGTAAAAATAGGATGTATGAGTGTAAAGTTACTACTAATAACTTTTCACACATAGATGGATATCTTCGCTACCATGGTGGAAATACTTCTATTGGAAGGTATAGGGAAAAGTCATTTAAAATATTTTTATATAAAATGCAATCATAAAATAACTTCTGATACATATTGTAAGACAATAACTATTAATATAAAATGCTACAGTGCAGTTTTAACTAAACATAGAGGACAGAGGTAAGAAAAAACATAGATGAGGGATAAGAGGTCGAGAGCGTGTAGGGAAAGTGATGAAGAGAGTAAGAAAGAAAAGAAACAGTAGATTGTGAGGGGGAAACGTAGTAGGGATGACTTCCTCTTCTAAAATAGAAATGAGGGATCCCTGTGGGAAAGAACCGATGGCAGGGATTTTTTTTCAATATATAGAGCACTTACCAGTATGCACTAAAACAACATTTGTCAACAGTCTCCTGCTGCGATTGGCACATTGTTTCTGCATGTTCTTCTAGAACACAATTCTAGGCCCATGGATCTGGCCTTTGAGAGGTGCTGACAGATCATGTCTGGAGCAAGAAGACTGTTGTGCACATTTGCAGAATATTTATGAACACAGTCCTGTTAGGGTGGCTATTATTAGAGCTGTGGTGGTGGTATTGAAGCCAATCTACTGAAAACTAACACCTTTTCAAAGTATTCATCGCATAATGAGCATGTATGTGCTTTTTGGTAAAGAGGCACTAGCGATATGCCTACATCGCAATCTGCCCCCAGGAAACTACTTTAATGTCCTTTAAAAATCCCATTGCTGCTGATCTGCGGTGCCTGCTCCAGTGCTACTTTACTCCTTCCCTCCATCATAGAATATGTTCTGATTGACAGCTGATGGCATCAGCGTTTGCTCAAGCTCCCTTTACAAAAATTTTAAGCGTTCATTCATAAATTATGCTGGATTGTAAAATGAATATACATAGTAAAAATACAAATACCAATGTTAAACAGATTATGACCAAGACCATAATTTCATCGTGATAATCCTAAATCTGTGTACTTGTAGTTGAATAACTTTTCCACATGCTTTCAAATTCCATATGTTAATTTGGCGTAAAGAATACATAGGCCCTCATTACGAGTCTGAAGGAGTGGGGTTGGTTCCTGGAGGGGATACTGGCCCGCTTGATTACAAGTTTTACTGGGTGCGGGAAGTAACTAAACAAAAGCTAATGAGCTTCTGCATACATTTTCCTCCTGCTTGTGAAGAAAAGGGAGTGGAATTGGTGGACTTGGATCCGGTTAATGCACTTCCCACATGTTTTGCTGATGTCGGACTCAGAAACTGTTCGGTAATTGTGGCAGAAAGCGGGATCTGTATCTATCCCTGGTATCTCCATCTATCCCTGGTATCTCCACCTCCAATTCCTGGCAGATTTGTATAGTGCCCGTTGTCCTGAATGAAATAGCAAGGCAGGAATGCCAAGTGCCATCTCATGCCCCAAGAGGGCCTGGCATCCAACCACACCCTGACCAATGAGAGGCTTCGAAACCAGCACAGCAACAAACTTCAAGTGCTTGCTGCTCTGACTAGAAACGGAAAGAGTTGAAAACTCACCTCTTTAAAGTACACCACATCAAAATGCATTAACCACCCACAGCTCAGCTTCCTCTCCTATTACTTGCCAACCTTAAGCTTGCCTTTGACCAAGTATAGCACTCTGCTACTTTTTGGTTAGGTTTGCGCTATAGAAATACCATATTAAAATGTAGTAAGCCAAAAACACAGCGAATGAAGGGTGGGAGACACTGTTTAAGGTCTTTGCAACATAAATGTACTGTGACATTTTGTAGTCCAAGATTCTACACTGAAGAAGGTCTAGTAATAGAAATAGGCTCAAGAAGGTCCCAGGATTTCAAGAAGAATAAAAATAATACCAATACAGACCTGAAACCAGAAAAAATTATTACAAGTAGAATCCACTTTACTACTAAGATAAACTCATATACAGTTGGGGGACATGAGGACACTATTACTAGCACTTACGGAAAATAGCAGATACCTAGTCGTGGCAGACCTCTCACAAAGGCCATAGTTCCATAACCCGGCCCAGCGTCCATACATTTGTAGGAGCCTCGATTGAGAGATTCTGTAGAAATACAGTGGCTCAGGGAAGTCATTCTTCAGTAGGCTGAATAAAAACCATCTTATTTGGAAACCAACTACCATCTGGACCACATTATTTCCACATTTTGGTGGTGAGTAGCCAGCCCATTCAGCCTGCCAGGTGACTTTGGATCCTCAAAGACGTGTTCGGCTGCGATCACAGACACGCCCAAGAATGGAGCGTGGAGCAGGAAGAGCAGTGCGTCAACTCCCTGAACCACTTGGGGATTACTCTGCATTTCCTTGACCATAGAAGTACTATGTCAAGGCAGTGAAAATGTTTTGGCACTGCACAGTTGATGAGGCCGGGTTCCGCTAACAGAATTTAACTAGGAACCCTAGGTCAATGGATCTTTTGTTGCCTGCTGAGAAGTGTAAAGGGGAGAAATAATTCAGTTCAGGCAATTCCAACTTTTCCGATGACCACGACTCAAAAGATTACAGACTCCGAATTCCAGTCTAGTGGGTTTATTACAATGCCAGAAACAACTGAATGTACAGGCACCTCAGGACAAGGTTGTAAAAGTACATGGGAACTAATACAAAGCCATATCTACGAGTGAGCCTAATCCGATAAATCATGAAAAGAATGAAAAGTTCCAAAAACAGAACACAGGCAAGGACTGCTCCAACGTCTAAGTCAGACTTCATCTGCGGCTGAAAAGTAAAGAGCATTAGACTATCCCTACTCTATCACTAAAGTGACATCCCTACTTAGCATTCCCCAGGCAAGATCAATTAAAGGTGTCAGCTCGTGAAGACTTCCTAAGAAGTACGCTCACGTTGCATGGGTCGATCTCTTTACCCTTTCTCCTAACACCCTTCTTCTCCTCTCTCATCCCTCTTCTCCTAACTCATCCCTCGGGACACTGTCCCTAATACAAAATGCACAGATGTAAAACACGCCCACAGATCACCTCATCTCACTGAGCACTTCTCATAGGTAAATTTCCACCGTCTTCCTCACTCCATCCAAGTTCAGCTCGATGACCTTGATTCCCAGGCCTCCTTAGTGAGAAAGAACACCGGCTCCCAATTATCGACATTCCATTTACAAAGTATCACTTCTCCTCCATGCCTAACTACTAAAACAAAAGGCGTTAGTTTAACTAACAAAGGCAGCTTCTTCCACCTGCAATGGAAACGTGAGAACAGAACAACCTTGCATGCACATGAAATTCGCTGACTACCTCCAAAAATGAGAGCTTACCAGGGAAATTACATTTTCAGGCCTACACAAATCGGCCAACATAAGAATAAACGAATAGGCCTTCAATTACAAGAAAGTGAACATTTCACTCAGGCCTTTAAACATCAATTTATACACACAGGTTAACGGTGCTTTCCTTTGCAAGCATCTACAATTATTACACGTTAAGCATAATTAATCATCTCCACGTACAGATTATACTTTCAAGGGTATGATGGTGTACCGCCCTCCCGGGTCAAGAGCTAGTTTCACCGCAAATCTAAACTCATTGCTAGAACCGTACCTCTCCACAAAGGAGTTTACGATCCTGGATGATTTTAATATACACCTCGAGGTGCTGTCAGATAAAGACACAGCCAAACTCACGGAAACTTTAGGCACGTTGGGACTAACACAGATGGTACACAAACCCACTCATGAGGCAGGGCATACACTTGATGGTATATTTTCCGCAGTACCAGGGATGGCAGTGAAGGATATCTATCCTCTCGTCTGGTCAGATCACTCTCTAATTATATTTGATTATCCAGTTCAAACTACACTTGAAGCTAGGGTTGCTAAAACACAGAAAAATACTTACAAAGCATGGAATAAGATAGATAAAAACATGCTTGAACTTCAACTGGAACAGACACGGCCGATCCTGAGAACGCAGGCGGACCAGGCTGCTGAGGATTATACAGACTGGCTTAATGATGCCTTTCGGGCTACAGTGCCGATCTGTAAAAACTCTGGGAATCGCACTCAACCATCAGCCCCCTGGTTTTCTGAAGCTCTGTGACAAGAGAAACAAAAATGCTGCAGACTGGAAAGGTGTTGAAGAATGAAATATGAGGCAGAAGAAAAAACAGTTATAAATATGCACTAGCTAATTACAAATCCTTACTAGCCACTGAAAAAAGGACTTTTTTCACCCGACAGATTGAGCAAGCCAAAAACTCAGCCAAAGAGTTATTTGGGGTGGTAAAGAAGCTGACGGCCACACCTAACAGAACAACTCCAGGGAGTAGTCAACTCCTATGTGATAATATTGCCAGTGCATTTAGGAATAAAGTCAATGATATATATAAGATTTTCTCTGCCATCTCCAATAAGACAGTCAAGGAGCCCCCTATTACTGAGACCAAAGAGAATGGTCTTCTGTTTTTCTCACAGGTGTCTAGTGAGCTTGTGGGAAAACTTATCCAGGAAATCAAATCAGGATCCCCGTTGGACCCTTGCCCCCCTGCAGTTTTAAAAAACATCGCAAGGGAGGTAAGCCCTACACTGACAAACATATTTAATAGTATGTTTTCATCAGGCACTTTCCCAGCGATTTGGAAAGATGCAGCCGTTCTCCCTTTATTAAAGAAAGCAAGTCTGGACACATCAATAACTAGTAACTATCGTCTGATTGCTAGGCTGCCTTTCCCTGCAAAAATGGTGGAAAAAATAATGAACAACCAGCTAACACAATTCATTCAAGAAAATGAATTACTCGATCCCTCCCAATTTGGTTTCCGCCCAGGGCACAGCACGGAGACAGCACTTATCAAGGCCACCGAGGAGATCAGAGCAGTGATGGATAAAGGGGGTGCAGCGGCTCTGATCCTCATTGATTTGTCAGCGGCCTTTGATACCGTGCACCTTGATACACTGCTACAGTGTTTGAAAAGATTAGGGGTCAAGAACCTAGCACTATCTTTAATATCGTCGTTCCTGAAGAATAGAAAACAGACTGTGGCCCTGGATCAGTTTCAAGCAACCCCCTACGTACTTCCATGCGGGGTCCCTCAGGGTTCATCGCTGAGCCCATCCTTATTTAACATCTACGTGTCAGAATTGGCTCCTTTAATACAACAGTTTGGTTTCAATCTGACATCATACGCCGACGACACTCAGATTGTGATCGCGGCGTATAAAAATCAAACATCCCCTGGAATGCAGTTTCAAAAATGCATGAGGGAAATTAGCTACTGGATGGGAAGGCATTGCCTCAAGCTGAATTCGGATAAAACCGAAGTGGTGATTCTTGGTAACCTTCAACCTAAATGGGATGGATTATGGTGGCCGGCTAAAATCAGAGAGCTCCCGAAGCCAGTAGAGAAGGCCAAAAACCTCGGGGTGCTGATTGACAGCAAACTCACCTACTCCCAACAAACCAACGCCACAATTTCAGCCTCATTTTACTGGATAAAGAAACTTAAGAAGGTAATGCCCTATATCCCCCCAGACCTCAGGAGAACGGTGGTAACTACTTTAGTGCTATCTAAATTAGACTATTGTAACGGCCTTTACCTTGGGTTACAGAAACAACATCTGAAAAAACTTCAAATAGTGCAGAATGCCGCAGCCAGGCTTTTACTGAACGTACCTAAGTATCAATCAATCAAAGAGGAGATCCAGAAACTTCACTGGTTGCCAGTGGCACAACGTATTAAGTGTAAGGCACTCTGCCTAGCTTACAAAGCATTGAATAATATAGGACCTGCTTCTCTGAAAAGCCTCTTTTCCTGGTATCACCCAGGCAGACAGCTAAGGTCTAATAATGCCAGGTTAATGTTGGTACCAAGGATTCGAACCTCGAGCTGGGGAGGTCGAAGTATAGGCTACTGTGCGGCCAAATTATGGAATACACTCCCGGCAAATATGAGAGAGGCCAACTCTCTCATCTCTTTTAGAAAAGAACTGAAAACTTGGTTATTTTTAAACTAATTCTTCTTCCCCCCCCCCCCATTTCCCTCAGGGCTTACGGTCAGGTTCAGCGCCAAGACACTTTAGGGTATTTGCGCGCTTTAAAAATCATATTAATATAACATAACATAACATAATATGATGCACATTTAAATCAAAATGCATTACAATACACATAGACTTTCCGTTAGGCAATTGCAATATACTAAAGGTTACTCTTTTCCAACATAAATGTCATTTCGTTTCTTTTGCTTGGCACTAAACAATTTCTATCAATTCACTTACGAATTTTTATTACAACACGTTTTCTAATGACCAAATGTTACTACAACACAGGAATATATGCGGGTGCGGACTACCCATGATTATGATGCACCCCTACAATTTTAGAGCACCCTCGCGCTCCATCACAGTTGACCTGCCCGAGCTCAAGACCGGTGCCACACTGGCAAGCCAGGTGCACAAGGCTCATTGCAACGTTGCTGCTCATGAAGAAGCTGGAAAGCTTCTTTAGGCCTGCGCTTCTCACCTGAACCGAGCTCTTGTGTAAGCTACTGTGTGGTAGTGTACACCGGAAGACCTCTACCAGAATCTCCAGTCTGCTTCTGCTTCTCACGTTCTGTCTCTGTGGGTGGCAGCATTTACCTTCGTGGGATCAGTTTCCATCACGGAGTACGTAAAGTACAATTCTTAGGACTGCCTCAGGGTTGTGGAAATAAAGGAAGGGCCCACATTCACAAACTTTGTGCTTCTTCTCTTGACATCTATGGTACAGCAGTGCTGTGGATTGCAGGTTTTTCTCCCTCCTATGTGTTCAACATTAATTTCATTTTAATAAAAGTGAAAAGGAAAAGGACAAATAAATGCAACATGGAATCGGCAGTGGTTTGGACCTCACCACCATGAGGTGCTCATCCAGGGCCTCCACCCATGCAATGGGAGGATTGGATTGACATATTTCACAATTATTTGCTAGCTCTTGATGGTCAAAAGTTTAGTGCAGAACGGAGGAAGACAATTCTGAGCTCTTTAGAATCTGAGGGTCAACATACATTTAAATTTCTTCCTGAAATGTTGGATCACAGTGGGCAAAGAATACCTGATGTTTATAAGGAGGCCAAGTTAAGACTGGAGTGTAGGTTTGCAAAAGAATAAAAAATGTTAATGTCTAGATATACATTTTATACACAACCACAAAAACAAGGAGAGTCAATTGACAAATTTGTGATAACGTTGTTAGAGTTGTCAATGAGATGCCATTTTGGTAATATGGCAGAATAATCAATACATGATCAATTAATTGTTCTCTATGTGAGTAGAAAGATTCAGGAATGGCTACGGGCTACAAAAAATCCTATGTTGGAGGATGCTATTGATATTGCTAAGGTGGTTGAGGAATCTGAGTTTTGTATGAAGGAGATAGGCAAACGAGGTGGTGTGGGTGATACTGCAAGAGACAAGAAAGAAATAACGGCTCTGGAAAATGTAGAAAAGTTGGGCAACATTGTGGGCGCCGTGTCCAAAGGTTCTGTTAGGTCACAGAGACGTGTGGGAGATAAGCAAATTTCCAAAGTTTGTCACAGGTGTAGGAGTAATCATCATAGTGGAAGGTCGAAGGCATGCTATGCCACTGGTAAAGATTGTAGAAAATGTGGTTGGATGCATGTGCAAAAAAATTCCGAAGTCAAGAGGGGCTCTTATGGAAGAAACACAGTATGAAAGGATGAGTGATTGAGTTTTTAACTGGGGTCAAGATGAAGGGAGTGAGAGAAGGAAAAACAGACCCAAAGCATTCTTCAATGTGAAGGGAAGGGACGTATAATTGATGTTTGATACAGGGTCTATGTATACCATCATACCCAAAACATGTTTGTGAAATAGTGATCTAATATAAAGCTTCTCCCTAATGACATTTGTCCAGCCGGTTATCAAGGAAAAGAGATTGACATTGTAGGTTATTTAAACACCACCATTACATTTTTAGCTAGAGAGACTGAGTGAAAGGTTTATGTTGTGTAGAGTGGACCACAAGTCCTTGGCTGGAAGAATGAGTATGATTTACATATTATGGAATAAGTGATGGTGGCTGAAGACTTGAATGTTGATGACATATTTGAAAATAGAAAGGGATGGTTAGAGAGGATCTGGGAGAATTGAAGGGTTACGTGCATGAGATTTTGGTGAAGCCAGGAGCAGTAACTTGTAAACATAAGTTGAGAAAGGTTCCTCTCATAGTTAAGGATGAGGTCACAAAGATGTTGGACGGAATGATAAAGGATGTGGTTAAATAACCTGTGGAGGCTTCTAATTAGGTATCACCTTTTGTCATTACACAAAAAGCTGATGGTCGAAAGAGACTTTGTGTCAATCTTAGAAGTGTGAATCAAAACATTGTCACTGACAACTTTCGCTTACCCAGTATCAATGAACTATTATTATTGTCGAATGATGGTAAGTTCTTTACAAAATTAGATTTGAAAAGTGTTTATCATCAAATTCATTTGCATAAAAATTCCAAGAGTCTTACAGCATTTGTTACCATGAAAGGCACTTTCCGATTCACAAGAATGCTGTTTGGGTTATCTTCAGCAGCTAGTGTATTCCAACGAATGATGTCTCAGGTGTTCAAAGCTTATCGAATGTCATTTACTTCTAAGATGATATTCTTGTCTATGGAACGACTGTGGAGCAACACAGTCAAGTACTGGAACAAGTCTTGGATAGATTGCTGAAGGCAGGTCTCACTCGGTGTAAAGAGAATTGTGTTGAATGCTTTTTTTTTTGACAAAGGAAATCGAATATTTGGGCCACACGATCACGGGTGAAGGAGTGAAACCTAAAAAAGATCTTCTTGATGCTATTAAGTCACCTCTTTCACCACAAGACAAAAATAAATTAAGATCATTCATGGAACTAATTGAGTAGCCCTTAGAATTTGTAGAAAATGTTGCTGGAATGAAAGAAAATTAAAAATATTGTTAAGGAAGGGATGTACATTCAGCAGAGCTGAAGAACAACAAAATTGTTTTGAATTGATCAAAAAATGAAATATGTTCTACAGGGATTTCAGTCCCATTTGACATTAAGTTGCAAACTATTTTGACTGTTAGGGATGTGGGAATTGGGGCTGTTTTGTCTCCATTACACAAAACTGTTGAGGAGGAAAATTACGTTTGCTTCACGTTCTTTAACTGAAACAGAATGTAATTATTCTGTGATTGAGCGTGAAGCATTGGCTGCAGCTTGGAGCGCTGAATATTTCAGAACTTACTTCTGTGGTGTGGGTTTCAAGTTACGCACTGACCGCTATTGTTATCACTCTATTCGGTTCCGCAGCCCCCTTGTATTTCCCTGATTTATGACTTGCAGTTTTCTGCATTTTTTCCTTTGTATGTCAGTTGTCTTCCCTCTATCAGACTATTTCCTTCCCAGTACTGCAGTGACATTCCTGAGTGGGACTCCCAGTATGCCATGGACAAGTTACAGTTTATCTCCTGCTAGCATGAGGTAAGTCCATATGTACAACCTCTGGCTATATGACCCTTACACTGATGTGTGTCTTCTTGCCTATAGGGGGAGACTTGGTCCACTCTCGCTTGTGATCCGAGGCCTTGTGTTGGGTGTAACTCAGTCTGGATAATCTGACAACCAACCTGAAGGAATATTTCTCTACTTCGCTCTCCTAACCCCTTTTTCCCTGAAGAATGGGTCCTATGTACTCCCTTTAATACCTTACTAGAGTTTTTAGGAGAACTCCTAAGGGGAGAAGGCAGAATTGGCCTCGACCTATACACATCAGAGCTCGAAGCTGTGAAAGGCAGGGCCTAGTCTGTGATGTTTTTCAATGCACTATGCCCAAAGCTATAAATTTGATGTGCTTCCCCACTGGCAACCAGTTGTGTTTTAATAACATTGGGGAGATGTGTTCATGCGACCTGTGTTGGTAGCTAAGCAAGCCACTGATTTTCGAAAGCACTGCAATGTTTCCAGTACAAATTTAGGGAGTCTAAGTCCCATACAATAGTCTTCTTTGGATAGGATCAAGTCACCTACTTTGTCAAATCGAATAAAGTTATCTGACTAAAGTCACCCACAGCAGCTTTGGGCCTTATTCACAAAGGTAAATGTGCATGTGTTGATTTACTAACCAGTAGATCTACTATTTCATCTAACAGTAAATTTACAGTTTTTTGCTATTTAACATTTCTGAGTGGAGAGTTACACCTAACATTGGACCTACATGTCACCACCCCTGGAGGAGACTCGTAAAAATAGGATGTACTAGTTACTACTAATAACTTTGCTACCATGGTGGAAATACTTCTATTGGAAGGTATAGGAAAAAATCATTTAAAGCATTTTAATATAAAATACAATCATAAAATAACTTCTGATACTTATTATTGGCCAAGAACTATTAATATAAAATGCTACAGTACATTAACTTTTTTAATTAAACGTAGAGGGCGGGGGTAAAGAGAAAAACACAGTTGAGGGATAAGAGGTCGACCAGCGAATAGGGAAAGTGATGAAGAGAGTAAGAAAGAAAAGAAACAGTAGAATGTGAGGGGGAATCGCAGTAGGGATGACTTCCTCTTCTAAAATAAACATGAGGGATCTCTGTGGGAAAAATCAGATGTCAGGGATTTATTTTGGCATGTAGGACACTTAACAGGATGCACTAAAAACAGCATTTGTTAACAGTCTCCTGCTGAGACTGTTTCTGCATGTGCTTCTCTGAACACAGGTCTAGGCCCATGGATCTGGCCTCTCGGAGGTGCTGACAGATCATGACTGGAGCAAGAAGACTGTTGTGCACATTTGCAGAAGATGTATGGGCACAGTGCTGTTAGGGTGGCTCTTATTATGAGCTGTGGGGGTGTTGAAGCCAATTTAGTGAAAACAAACACCTTTTCAAAGTATTCATTGCGTAAGGAGCATGTACGTGCCTTAGGTTAAGAGGCACTAGCGATGTGCCTTTATCGCAATCTGCCCCCAGGAAACTAGTTTATTGCCCGTTAAAAATCCCATTGTAGCTGATCTGCGGTGCCTGCTCCAGCACTACTTTACTTATTCCCTCCATCGTAGAATATGTTTTGATTGACAGCTGCTGACCTCAGTGCTTGTTTAAGCTTCCTTTTTTAAAGAACAAGTGACTTACCTTCGTATGTAAGAGACATAGGTTAGTTATAGATTCCTTACCTTAGAATTACCCCCAGGCGTCAGACTGGATCCGGAGAATTTTTTCTTAGCAGTACCCCTGCATGTCGGTAGGTGGCGTCAGTCAACCCCACGTCCTTTGTCGGTGTCGTGTTTGCTGGGATGACGTCGCGGTGCCAATTTAGACACCACCCCTGAGGGCTGACGTCAGTTCTGACATGACTTTCCACACCAGAAGCGCAGAGCCATGCAAGACACTGACACTGGTGCGCTAAAACTAGGGCCCTGCAAGGGAGTCCCTGTCCCTAGAAGTCAAGTCACAGAGAGGGGAGGATGGGTGGGGCGGTAAGGAATCTATAACTAACCTATGTCTCTTACAAATACATTGTTACCGAAGGTAAGTAACTTGTGCATCTGAAAGAGACAGTTAGTTATAGATTCCTTACCTTAGAATAGATACCCCAGCAATACCAACCCTGGAGGAGGGTCTGCGAACTAAATATTCACCAGAAAGTCCTGGAGGACCGAACAGGCAAAATAGCCATCACTCCGGACTTGGCTGTCCAGGCAGTAATGTCTGGTGAACGTGTGCAAGGATGCCGACGTGGCTGCCTGACAGATGTCGAGGAGTGGAACTCCACGTGCAAGAGCAGCGGTGGCAGCCGTAGCTCTGGTGGAATGAGCTCGGAGCCCCACTGGAGGTTCCTTTTTCGCCAAAGCATAACAGATTTTAATACAAAGGACAACCCATCTAGAGATGGTATGCTTTTGAACAGTCTGACCTTTCTTGGCACCCACGTAGCCAATGAAGAGTTGTTCATCTACCCGGAAATTTTTCGTGCAGTCAAGGTAGAAGGATTGCGCACGTTTAGGATCCAGAGGGTGGAGTCTCTCTTCCTCCTTGGAAGGGTGCGAGGGTGGGAAAAAGGTGGGCAAAGTAATGGTTTGTCCAATGTAAAAAGGTGTAACCACTTTTGGAAGGAACGAGGGTCTCATCGGCGGCTGGTGACATTTGAACGTAGGTGGGGCATAACATTTTCGGCATACTGCACTGAGGCGAGCGAGCCTAGCGAGCGAGCCAGAGCAACCTACGGGGGGTTTGGGGGGGTTCTCCCCCCGAGAAAATTTTGAAAAGAAGAGTGGCTAAATGGAGCGTGTTCAAGCAAATTTGGGGAAGCAGGAAGGTTAATAAAGCAATACGATTGAATTATATACGAGTCTTCTTTTTTAATTCAAAAACAAATTATTGAAAACATATATCCTTTATCGGCATGAGCACCGACCGCTTATATTCGAACCCCATTACCATTGCCCCCAGACAGCCCACCCCACAACCTGCGCCAGCAAAATAGACTGTACAAAAGATAGCAAACACCTGGGAATCACAGGAAATCCATACAGTGCGACATACAGCTAGGTAATCATTAACATTCTTTTGAAATGCTCCTTTTAAAATCTAATATTTTGGTCCTTTGCAGTTTAAAACAAGCATTGGCATAGCTAATAGGTCTCGCCTTTGGGACCTTATAAGTGTTTAGTTATCCAGCACAATATCCTTGGTGCAACAACATCAACTGTTGCATGGCTAAACACTTATAAGGTCCCAAAGGCGAGACCTATTGGCTATGCCAATGCTTGTTTTTTTGCATTTTTATATCGCGCGAACACGGCCCGAAGGTATCACCTCTTATTTACAGCGTTAACAAGTAGCAGAAAAGATCGTCGTGTGGCACTATATTTCAAAGCATTATTACTATTACTAGATTGTGCCAATTGCGTGTCGAATTCCCTGGCTTCCCCCAACGCACCCGTTTCGGACTCCTCCGTAGCAGATTACGCTCTTCGAGTGACCCCCTAACCCGTCAGACGAGTTGGCACACGGTGCAGACAAGAAACTCTTACAAACTGTTCAATGTAAGTAATTTTACAACGCTCCCTAGCACACAGAAGCCGATTGTGAGCCGCCTTCGGTCAGGTGCAGAGCCCCGCGCAAAAGCCTTTAAACTAGCAAATCAGGGAACACTTGTGCAGCCTGATTGGTTTTCACATTTTTACGGCTTTGGAAGTGTTGGGCTTGCCGGGGGCATCTGGTTCTCTTCAAATTCATTGCTGCTTTAAGTATGCGTTTGTGGAACAGGAAACACCGCGCGCTATCAGTCATGGTATCAATCTGCTGAACAAGGTATGTATTATCTGACCAAATTACCAGAGCTGGGAGCGCGGGCGAGGAGAAGTCTGCGCAGGAACACAAAAAGCAGCTCGCGACATCTGGAGCTATCCGAGCACGGCTTCTTTCTGTTTATTCTGCTCCGGGCTAACGTAAACATCTGCGATTCCTTCCAGTGTGCACACACCAAATCAGATGATATATCAAAAAGAAAAAAATGAGTTCGGCGTTGGCAAATAAAATAAATAGGGCTCTTGTGATAGGTTCTGATCCGGGGAAAAAAGAGTACCCCAGGCTAAAATGTAAATCTAGATCCCTTATTACAGTAAAAAGGAGCCGTGCGTTTCTGTTAGTTGAATAGCTACAGAGCCTGATGACGAACAATCTGTTTTGCTCCTGCCCAGACTGCTGCGGTGTTATTAAAGGGCGTGTGTCTGTCTGGCACACTCAGTCAGCCCCGCGATACTCAGGGCCCTACTTGTAATGGGAAACAAATCTCAGGTTATTGCCTGTGAGGCATGAATAGAGTATCCATGTCTGCTTTGCACTTTGCATTATGAGAACTGTAGTGCTGCGTGCATAATGAAAAGCAAAAACGACTTGTTCTAGAAGGCACGCAATAAAGCCTGGACCAGAAATCTAACTGCATGTTAAAAGTGGGAGAACATTGCAATTGTGTTCATATAGCACTTACTACCCCTGACGAGGCGTTGAAGCGCTTTGCGCTGGGCTGAAGGATGAGGATGATGTCTTGCTCAAGCAGGCTTCAGAAATCCCAGGTACACATCATGGGGTCGAGCGACACATAGATTGTGTCATCAAGCCCCGGCCACGTTATCGCGTCAAGCAGGGGCATATGTGAATGTCTAGTTGCTGATGACAGAAGAAGGCTCGATAATTGAATAAATCCAACAGTGCAGAGAATACTGCAGGGTCTTGGGCAACCATCACATTATTCTAAACTACGCCTTGCGAGTCATTTCTCAAATTAAAAGTGTACATGAAAAAGAAATCAGAAAGTGACTATCGCTGGCGTTGTGCAACAATAACACTACATGTGCCAAGAGAACAGAGGAAGCGATCGCAGGCGCTTGGAGCGGGTGCAGCCTTCAGGGAAATGGTCAACGTAAACTGATTCTGCAATCACTACAATGTTTACAATCCACTGAAGTGTAGTGCAGGGTTGGGAAAAAAAACACACTTCACTGGACTTAGAGCATTTTTGCAGCGCTTTCCGTACAGTAAGCATAAAGAAAGTTTTTTTTAACACTAGATCTGCCTGGGGTGGAACTACCAATATATACAAAATGTTTGTCCAGAGAGGAAAGGGGGTACTGAATATACCTGAAATACTAATTCTAACACTGGCCATATTAAAACTGAACCAATTACTTCTTGTTTTTACTGGAACCGATATGCAGGAGGGGTTACTACTTTTGGACAGCTAGCGGCATCGCATTGATATGGTATTTGTATGGTGCTTTCCATACCGCACTTGAAGCCCCAAGCCTTGCATTTTCGAATAAATGCATAATTATCAGTCACTCTAACCATCTGGATTTCCCTCTGCTAGACATACTGCAGCTCACTTGGCCCAAAAAAATGTGCACGTAGCCGGTAGATCCAGAATAAAGTAAATTTCCGGCATGGCTTATAAAAGTTTGGGCCCAAATTCCACAACCTATTTGGCTTCATAAAACAAACTTAAGTCGCAACTGTTTCAGCACCCCAACCACGGTCCCATTACGTTTAGCTGTGCGCTCTGCACAAAGTAATAACAAAACAAGCAACACGAAGGGCATAGGTTGGGGAGATGGGGGATAATGGCACCTCGGAGGAAGGGGCAGAGAAAATGCAGATTTCTTTTAACAACACGGCGCCTGCTACACGGAGCATGAAGCGCGGCCGGCCGTGATGCAGGGAGGGGAAGGACTGTAAAATCATTAGTAACAGGATACTGGATGTATCCTGAGGGCACCACTCAAAGGAATTTCAGTGGAGCGCGGCAGGAAGTCCATGGACAGCCTTTACCTTGCGGGAGCGAGCAGCGCCAGGCGCGATAATTGCTAACAGATGGCGCCTGCTCGCTCCCGCAAGGGAAACGCCAAACGTGCACGCGTTGCAATAGAAAGCAATGCAAAACGTGCACGTTTTTGGCCAAAAAGCTGATCGATTCCAAAAGGTCCCCTCCTACGCAGCGCATGCCCGCTGCGTAGGCGAGACCTAAAAAGTACTGTTTGTTTGAACATCTTCATCACTTGGTCCCACCAGGCGGTTTACACATGTTGAAGTTCACAGCACACACATGCCATCTGTTGTGTGACCTGTGCTCTGATCATTCTGTGTACTGTTAGAAGTTCTTGGGCTGTGAACTGTTAACATCTAAATAGTGACTACAGTCTTGTATACACTCTGTGTATGCAATAATTTGAAAGTGGATTAATCGATTTCGTGCTATTGAAGAGCAAGAAAAGCATGAAGAGCATCAACGTAGGAAGCACTATATAAATGCCATACAGTGCAATAAAATTGTGAATAATGTACTGACTGACCTCTGACGTACACTAAAAGAGCCAAGGGCAATACAACTATAACAATGCATCATTCGAAGTCAAAAACTAATTGACTCAATTTTTAATTTGTCCCTCAAAATCAAAACTAGCGCCATATGGCTTGCCTTGGTGATATTTGCCTTTGTGCGCTCATTTTCTATCAGAAAACGGAAGAAGTTGTTTCCCTGCTTACCACTAAAACTGCAAATCTGCCATTTCAAAGCACAGGAAATGAATAACAGATGACAATCTATCGTGCTCAAATGACTATACTCTAAAAGACTGGGAGGCTGAGCCTGCCTTGCCTGAATCGAGAACAGCAGAAGATCATTTCAGATGGAAAGGGAGTGAGAGAAAATGGCACTTCTTAATCTTAGGCCTGGAAAAAAATAAACACACCGGAGAACACCAACTGCAGTTGAAAGCTATTTCTTACACCGAATGCAACAGCCCATAGCGCAAACGCTTAAACTTTGCACTGTGTGTCTGCCCCCTCCCCCCCACCCCAGCCGACATCCATGGCATCCATAGCTCAAAATATTCAAATAACCGAAAGCTTAATTTTAATTAATACCGACACAAGTTAATGAACATCTTAGGATCCATAGCTCAAGCCTCCCAGTCTTTTTAACTTCTATAGGCCTGTTTAGTTAGTGAACATCAAACAAATACTGAAATCTCAATCCATAGCTCAAATCCATAGCTCAATCCATAAAAATGGCACTTCTTAATGCAGCACCTGGAAAAAAATAATCACACCGGAGAACACCAACTGCAGTTAAAGCTTTACACCAAATGCAACAGACACACACAGCCCATAGCGAAAACGCTTAAACTTTGCACTGTGTGTCTGCCCCCTCTCCCCCACCCTGGCCGACATCCATGGCATCCATGCGACGACATTGGCCAGGCATCCACAGCTCAAAAAATTCAAATAATAACTAGTGCTGCAAATAAGCATAAGCTTAATTTTAATTAATACCGGCTGGTATGTTTCACAGTACTCGGTCTGCAGTGTGATTACTTTCCGGTCTAGGAGTCTGTGCCTTCACCATTCATCAGAACTCTGTGCTGTGACAACTCACTCTCTGAGACCCACTGAGTCCCGTGTGGATCTTTATCTCTTCACCCAAACCCCTCCTTTCTCTTCTGACAACATCCTTGGAAACTGGTTTTCATGGGCCTTTTTGAGGTATATGTGAGAAGAAGTTTGGGATTGGCATCGAAGACCAGCTGTGCACAACCCCTAAACCTGACAGAAATCTTGACGGGGAGAAGTTTTATGAAGATAGACATTTGTGGAGGACTAATTCAATTATTTCAGCACTCAAACAAGTTTGCAGAGGATGCATCATACAAGCGAGGCCCGTTAGTGAACATCAAAACTGCAAACCGATGTTTTATTTAATCCATAAAGTGCATTTTATGGATGGAGCTATGATTTGAGCTATGGAATCCATAGCTCAAATCCATAGCTCAATCCATAAAATGGCACTTCTTAATCCAGCACCTGGAAAAAAATAATCACGCTGATCATCTCACCGCCGCCAGAGAACACCAACTGCAGTTAAAGCTTTCCTTTACATTGAATGCCAGACTGCCGATTGCCGAATGCAGAACAGACACACACAGCCCATAGCACAAACGCTTAAACTTTGCACTGTGTGTCAGCCCCCTCTCCCCCACCCCGGCCAACATCCATGGCATTGGCATCCATGCGACGACAAGGCATTAGACAGGCCTATAGTAGATTAGAAGTTTAAAAATGCCGGCCTGGGCCTTACCTGGGCTGGTGAACTTCAACTGACCGAGTCACAACGTCAGACAGCAACAACCTGCAGTAGACGGTGGACTACTAGCTGCTGCCGGCAGTAATGAACAACTGCCTCTGCTCCAAAAATGCAGTCCGTCCGTGACGCAGTAAACAATGGCTTCCACTCAGTACTCCGACTGCCACAGTGCCACTGCAGTGCAGACTCATGCGCGGGAAGCCGTTTGAGGTCGAGTCTGCGCAGACTCGATTCCTTGGCTTACCGCCTGCCACACCCCTTTCCCAAGTCGTCACAGGGTGGGTCCCACCATGCCCTGTAACGAGTTGGGAAAGAGTGGGGTGGCAAACTCAGAGTCTCCACTCTCTCTGATTGACGTGGAGGGTTAGCGATCCAGGGCTTGTGTTTAAAACGCCCGGGGCTAACTTTACCTCCACGCCATCAGGGGGTGGAGACTACGCCTTGCAGCTAGGTCTTTGCCGAGCTGATGACATCACAGCCTTCAGGGCTGTGAGGTTCTCAGCCCGGCAAACACCCACGTATGCTTACGGCAGGGGAGAGACTAGAGAGTCAGTCTGAGTCACGTGATGTCCAACAGCGGCAATATCAGTGAGTGGGGCATACACAGTGCCCCGCAGCCCCGTGTTCAAGTACTGTTGTACCAAACTTGTTAGTTGTTAATGCATTTTGGCAACTGATATAAATGTTTTTTTCTTGTTGTAAATGCCTATGAGCTGAGCATTGTTGAATCCAGCAATGTAACGGGGGCGGAGCCCCGACGCCCTCGTAGAGAAACCGCCACTGCTAAGCACCACTTTGTCTGGATACACAGAGAAGAAAGGGGGGCTTAGAAGAAAGAGCTTGAAGCTCACTCACTCTGCGAGGAGAGGTGATGGCAACAGGGAAAGCTGTCTTCAGAGTGAGGAGCCTGAGAGGACAGTTGTGAAGAGGCTCGAAAGGAGCGCACATTAGATAAGTTAAGACAAGGTTCAAGTCCCACTGGGGCATTATGAATGGAGATGGAAGAAAGAGATGAGTAATGCCCTTAAAGAACCTATTTACAATAGGGGGTTTGAACAAAGATGGCTGATCTGGTAGCCGAAGGAAAGTAGAGATGGCTGCAAGATAGCCCTTAAGAGTGCCCAGGGCAGAGCCCTGCTGGGCCAAAGAAAGTATATACAAAAGGACCTATGAAAGAGTGGCAGAAAGGGGATCCACAGCCTTTGCTGTGCACCATACCACAAACTTATTCCATCAACAGGCGTATACCGTTTTAGTGGAGAGACGCCTGGCTGCTAAGATTACATTACAGACTTCGGGTGGAAGGTCAAAAACTGTCAACTGTCACCGCTCAATCTCCACGCAAGGAGGTGGAGGCTGGACAGGTTCGGGTGAAGAACCCTCCCCTGCTGCTGCGACAGAAGATCCTCCCGAAGAGGCAATCTGAGTGGAGGATCGATAGCCATGCTCAGGAGCTCTGGGTACCAGACTCTTCGTGCCCAGTCCGGAGCCACAAGAATAACCTGGGCCCGGTCACGCTTGATCTTCTTCAGCACTCGGGGGAGAAGTGGTACAGGCGGAAAGGTGTACAGGAAGCCGCAGTTACACTCATGACGACAAGCGTCGCCGAGCGAGCGCCACCTTGGAAACTCCAATGCGCAGAATTGCTGACATTGCGCATTCTCTTCAGTGACGAACAGATCTAACCAAGGCTCGCCTCACTGCTGAAAGAGACCTTGCACCACCTCTGAGTGAAGATGCCATTCGTGATCTACCAGGCACCAGCGGCTGAGTTCGTCCGCCCTGGCGTTCAGAGAACCTGCCAGGTGTTGAACCACCAGGATCATGCCTTGATATCTCAGCCATGTCCAAAGACAAAGAGCCTCTTGACATAGGGTCCACGACCCCACCCCGTCCTGTTTGTTGCAGTAACACATGGCGGTGGTGTCCGTGAACACCTGCACCACCTTCCCCTTTAGAGAGGGAAGGAATGCCTTCAGTGCCAGGCGGATTGCCTAGAGCTCCAAAAGGTTGATATGGAGCCCGGACTCTGCCGGAGACCAGACGCCTCTGATCTCCGCCTCTCCCAGATGGCCACCCCATCCCAGGAGTGACGCATCTGTCACTACTGTGACATCTGGTTGGGGAAGGGAGAGAGATCTGCCTCTGACCCAAGCTTGGTTTGTTAGCCACCACTGCAGTTGTTGCGCAGTTCGCTCTATGATCCGGACATAGTCGGAAAGATTCCCCTGATGCTGCACCCACTGGAACTTCAGGTCCCACTGCAGAGCCCGCATATGCCATCTGGCATGATCCACCAGCAGGATGCAGGAGGCCATGAGGCCCAGCAGCCTCAGGGTCATTCTCACCGAAATCCGGGATAGAGGCTGAAACATCGATATCATAGCCTGAATATCCCAGACTCGCTGCTCGGGGGATAGGCCCAAAACTGCACTGTGTCCAGAAGAGCTCCGATGAAAGGGAGCCTCTGAGAGGGAGTCAGGTGTGACTTCGGCACGTAGATAGTGAACCCCAGCGAATGCAGGAGGTCCGCCGTAGTCTGGAGGTGGGAGACGACAGCCTGGAGCGAGCCCGCCTTCAACAGCCAGTCGTCCAGATAGGGGAAGACTGGAACACGTGATCTGCGCAGATGAGCTGTGACCACCACCATCACTTTCGATAGCAACCCGAGGGGCACTGGTTAGGCCAAAGGGGAGCACGGTGAACTGAAAATGCTCATGGCCCACCATGAACCGCAGGTAGCATCTGTGGGCTGGCAGGACGGGGATGTGAAAATAAGCGTCCTGCAAGTCCAGCGCCACCATCCAGTCTCCAGGGTCGAGGGCAGACAGGACCTGAGCCAGGATTAGCATTTTGAACTACTCCTTCCGGAGAAAGGGGTTGAGGGCCCTGAGGTCTAGAATAGGGCACCAGAAAGTAGCTGGAATAGCAACCACGACCTACTTCTGGCGTAGGAACCCTTTCGAGAGCTCCCTTGGCAAAGAGAGCTAAGACTTCCTAGCAGAGAAGCACCAAATGATCCTCCCACATGCGATCGAAAGACGGTGGCATGGAGGGAGGGGCAGTCTCTAAGGGGAGGGAGTAGCCCCTTCGGACTAACTGCAAAACCCACCTGTCCGACGTGATAGTTTGCCAGTAGGGGAGGTGATGGTGAATCCTGCCACCCACTGGCTTTTGGTGGTCCTGAAAAGTCAGACTAGGAAGGTTTGGAGGCCGCTGCAGTGTGGGAAAGGGTGAACTGGCCCGCCCGCTGGCTCCCAGACCCGCGTCGTTGGGTCCCATATCCGCGGCCACGCAGAGGCTGGGCAACTTGCGTGAACCGGTGGCTGGACTGGGCCGAACGTGGTGGGGGGCCCCTTCCGTAGCCACAAAAGGGGCGAAAAGCAGACTGAGGTGGACGGGACGATGCTGCAAAGCCCAAGGATCTGGCCATAGCTCGAGAATCCTTAAAGTGCTACAGCGCCGAGTCTTCTTTGTTGCCAAAAAGGCTTCGGCCATCAAAGGGCATGTCCAGCAAAGTTGACTGAACATCCCACGAAAATCAAGAGTTCCTCAACCAGGCGTATTGCTGAAGGGCTACCGACGTGGCAATCGTTCTCCCAGTGAGTCGGTGGTATCCAGTCCACAGAGAATCGTGAATTTTGCTGCGTCTCTCCCATCTGCCACTGCTTGGGAGAGAACGGCCCGGGCCTCCTCCGGGCACTGAGGCAGCACCTGCGCGACCGTATCCCAGATGGTATGGGAGTATCGTCCCAAGAGGCACGCAGTATTCACGGACCGCAGTGCCAAGCTGGAGGAAGAGAACATGCGCTTCCCAAGATGATCTAGCTTCTTGGATTACCTGTCTGGGGGAGCAGAAGGGAATGCGCCCTTAGAAGAAGAGGCTTGGACCACCAAGCTCTCGGGTGAAGGGTGTTGGGTGAGATAAACTGGGTTGCCCGGAGCCGGGGGGGTGGCAGTGGGCAATCGTCCGTCCCACAGGAGCCCCTGTGCTGGGCTTGGACTAGGTGCCCAGAAGGACGTCAGTGAGGGTTTCGTTGAATGGCAAAAGGGGTTCAGATGAGGTTGCCGCCGGTTGAAGCACATCTGTCAGGAGGTTAGTCCTGACCGCCACTGAAGGGAGCTTCAGGCTCAGGGCCTCAGCTGCCCTTACACCCACCACAGCGTAAGACGCTCCCTCCTCTGTAGCCACTGTAGGGGGAGAAAGCATGCCAAAGTCTGGGGAAGTGTCCAGACCACTGGCATCACCCAGGTTCTCTCTCCAGTCCGGCTATTCAAGCTGGTCTGTTAAAGGGTCAGGTGACCCCTCCCAATCCTCATCACCACCTTCAGGCCCATAGGGAACACCAGGGATGAAAAGGGGAACAAAAGTACCCTCCAGCTTCGGATTCGACGTTGGCCGATGTCGATCCGGCTCCGGTTCCATCACAGGGGTGAGGTTGGGGATGGCATCGGTCGGGGGCACGACCTACGCCAGGATCGGCACCGGGGAAGGTTGAGTAAAGTCGACCAGCGTCGATCTGGATCCAGGCCTGGATCCTCGGGGGTCCGCCGGGGCCGGAACCGCCGGCATCGCCAGAAACCCCCCACCGGCTCCGCGGGGCCCAAAGGAGCACCGGCATAGTCGGGCTGCCCAAAGATGGAATGCAAGGGCTTCATAAAATGCACGAAGCTGGGCAGGGGACGCTCCGGCTCCAGGAAACGGAGCGAGGTGCGGAGTCGTCCCAGAAGTAGGCACCGAAGACAGAGCCTTGGAGCAACGACGCTCCGGGTCCCACATCGTGTCAGCTGACCGAAGGGGAGAAGGCAAAGAGCGCTGGTGCTTCTTCACCTTCTTCTTGTGTTTCGACTTACCCGAAGACTTGGAGGACTTTGAGTGCGACTAGGTGTGCGAGCTCCGTGACCGGTCTCAAGACCTTCCTCTCGAACGAGACCGGGAACGTCACGGAGCTGACTGCCGGGCCTTCGAGAGCTTTCGGGACCGCTCCCGCAAAGACTTTGGATTCATGGCCCGGCAGTCGGAGCACGACTTCGGATTGTGGTCGCGCTCCAGACGCCAATGGGACACGAGATGCGGGTCTGTCACAGACATCAGTTTGTGACAGGCTCGCAGGGCTTGAAGCCGGTCCAACAATGGGACATCCCTCGCACACCAGGAGTCGAAGACTCAAAAAAGAAGTCGACAAAAGTCAAGAAAAGCTTAGTCAAAAAGTGACTAAAGCGGTAGCTCTCTCCAGATCTGCACTAGGCTGGCACGGAAAAAGAAAGAACTGACGTCAGCGCGCAGGGGCGGTGTCTAAATAGGCACCGCGATGTCATCCTGGCGAACACGACGACGAACGCGGAGTCGACGGACGCCACCGCCTTACGCGCAGTGGTACTGCTAAGAAAAAATTCTCTGGATCCAGTCTGATGCCTGGGGGTCATTCTAAGGTAAGGAATCTATAACTAACTGTCTCTTTCAGATGAGTTTGTTCAAAAATTATGTTGGATGGTAAAACGAGTATATGTATATATATATATATAGAGTAAAAATACAAATACCTTTGTTAAACAGATTATGGGCAAGACCATAATTTCATCATAATAATCCTAAATCTGCGTACTTGTAGTTGAATAACTTCTTCACATTCTTTCAAATTACATGTTTATTTGGCGTAAAGAATACATAGGCCCTCATTACGAGTCTGAAGGAGTGGATTCCAGGACGGAATACTAGCTTGCTGGATTACAGGTTTTACTGGGTACGGGAACTAACCAAACAAAACCTGATGAGCTTCTGCATACATTTCCTCCTGCTTGTGCAGAGAAGGGAATGGAATTGGTTTACTTGGACCTGGTTAATCCGGGTCCCACATGTTTTGCTGATGTCATCCTCGGACACTGGTCGGTTATTGTGGTAGAGATACTGAGCATGATCTGTATCTAGCCCTGGTATCTCCACCTCCAATTCCTGGCAGATCTGTATAGTGACCATTGTCCTCAATGAAATAGTAAGACAGGAATGCCAGGTGCCATCTCATGCACCAAGAGGGCCTGGCATCCAGCCACACCCTGGCCAATGAGAGGCTTCGAAACCAGCACAGCAGCAAACTTCAAGTGCTTGCTGCTCTGACTAGAAACGGAAAGAGTTGAAAACTCACCTCTTTAAAGTACACCACATCAAAATGCATTAACCACCCACAGCTCAGCTTCCTCTCCTATTACTTGCCAACCTTAAGCTTGCCTTTGACCAAGTATAGCACTCTGCTACTTTTTGGTTAGGTTTGCGCTATAGAAATACCATATTAAAATGTAGTATGCCAAAAACACAGCGAATGAAGGGTGGGAGACACTGTTTAAGGTCTTTGCAACATAAATGTACTGTGACATTTTGTAGTCCAATATTCTACACTGAAGAAGGTCTAGTAATAGAAATAGGCTCAAGAAGGTCCCAGGATTTCAAGAAGAATACAAATAATACCAATACAGACCTGAAACCAGAAAAAATTATTACAAGTAGAATCCACTTTACTACTAAGATAAACTCATATACAGTTGGGGGACATGAGGACACTATTACTAGCACTTACGGAGAATAGCAGATACCTAGTCGTGGCAGACCTCTCACACAGGCCATAGTTCCATAACCCGGCCCAGCGTCCATACATTTGTAGGAGCCTCGATTGAGAGATTCTGTAGAAATACAGTGGCTCAGGGAAGTCATTCTTCAGTAGCCTGAATAAAAACCATCTTATTTGGAAACCAACTACCATCTGGACCACATTATTTCCACATTTTGGTGGTGAGTAGCCAGCCCATTCAGCCTGCCAGGTGACTTTGGATCCTCAAAGACGTGTTCGGCTGCGATCACAGACACGCCCAAGAATGGAGCGTGGAGCAGGAAGAGCAGTGCGTCAACTCCCTGAACCACTTGGGGATTACTCTGCATTTCCTTGACCATAGAAGTACTTTGTCAAGGCAGTGAAAATGTTTTGGCACTGCACAGTTGATAAGGCTGGGTTCCGCTAACAGAATTTAACTAGGAACCCTAGGTCAATGGATCTTTTGTTGCCTGCTGAGAAGTGTAAAGGGGAGAAATAATTCAATTCAGGCAATTCCAACTTTTCCGATGACCACGACTCAAAAGATTACAGACTCCGAATTCCAGTCTAGTGGGTTTATTACAATGCCAGAAACAACTGAATGTACAGGCACCTCAGGACGAGGTTGTAAAAGTACATGGGAACTAATACAAAGCCATATCTACGAGTGAGCCTAATCCGATAAATCATGAAAAGAATGAAAAGTTCCACAAACAGAACACAGGCAAGGACTGCCCCAACGTCTAAGTCAGACTTCATCTGCGGCTGAAAAGTAAAGAGCATTAGACTATCCCTACTCTATCACTAAAGTGACATCCCTACTTAGCATTCCCCAGGCAAGATCAATTAAAGGTGTCAGCTCGTGAAGACTTCCTAAGAAGTACGCTCACGTTGCATGGGTCGATCTCTTTACCCTTTCTCCTAACACCCTTCTTCTCCTCTCTCATCCCTCTTCTCCTAACTCATCCCTCGGGACACTGTCCCTAATACAAAACGCGCAGATGTAAAACACGCCACAGATCACCTCATCTCACTGGGCACTTCTCATAGGTAAATTTCCACCGTCTTCCTCACTCCATCCAAGTTCAGCTCGATGACCTTGATTCCCAGGCCTCCTTAGTGAGAAAGAACACCGGCTCCCAATTATCGACATTCCATTTACAAAGTATCACTTCTCCTCCATGCCTAACTACTAAAACAAAAGGCGTTAGTTTAACTAACAAAGGCAGCTTCTTCCACCTGCAATGGAAACGTGAGAACAGAACAACCTTGCATGCACATGAAATTTGCTGACTACCTCCAAAAATGAGAGCTTACCAGGGAAATTACATTTTCAGGCCTACACAAATCGGCCAACATAAGAATAAACGAATAGGCCTTCAATTACAAGAAAGTGAACATTTCACTCAGGCCTTTAAACATCAATTTATACACACAGGTTAATGGTGCTTTCCTTTGCAAGCATCTACAATTATTACACGTTAAGCATAATTAATCATCTCCACGTGCAGATTATACTTTCCCTCCCGGGTCAAGAGCTAGTTTCACCGCAAATCTAAACTCATTGCTAGAACCGTACCTCTCCACAAAGGAGTTTACGATCCTGGGTGATTTTAATATACACCTCGAGGTGCTGTCAGATAAAGACACAACCATACTCACGGAAACTTTAGGCACGTTGGGACTAACACAGATGGTACACAAACCCACTCATGAGGCAGGGCATACACTTGATGGTATATTTTCCTCAGTACCAGGGATGGCAGTGAAGGATATCTATCCTCTCGTCTGGTCAGATCACTCTCTAATTATATTTGATTATCCAGTTCAAACTACACTTGAAGCTAGGGTTGCTAAAACACAGAAAAATACTTACAAAGCATGGAATAAGATAGATAAAAACATGCTTGAACTTCAACTGGAATAGACACAGCCGATCCTGAGCACGGAGGCGGACCAGGCTGCTGAGGATTATACAGACTGGCTTAATGACGCCGTTCGGGCTACAGTGCCGATCTGTAAAAACTCTGGGAATCGCACTCAACCATCAGCCCCCTGGTTTTCTGAAGCTCTGTGACAAGAGAAACAAAAATGCTGCAGACTGGAAAGGTGTTGGAGAATGAAATATGAGGCAGAAGAAAAAAACAGTTATAAATATGCACTGCTGCTGCTATAAGTGCTGCTGCTCTGACTAAAACAGAATGGGTTGAAGACTCACCTCTTTAAAGTACAGTACATCACAATAACCACCCACAGCTCAGCTTCCTGTCCTACTACTCGCCAACTTTAAGCTTACCTTTGACCATGTACAGGGCTCTGCTGCCCTTTGGCAAGGTTTGCGCTATAGAAATAATATAGTGAAATGCAGTATCCCAAAAACACAGAGAATGAAGGGCAGGTGACACTAATTAAGGTCTTTGCAACATAAATGTACTGTGACATTTTAGTTGTCCAAGAATCTACACTGAAGAAGGTCTAGTAATGAAAATAAGCTCAAGAAGGTCCCAGCATTTCAAGAAGAAAAATAATAATGCCAATATAGACCTAAAACCAGAAAGAAATAAGAATAAATAGAAACCATTTTACTACTAAGATAACCTCATATACAGTTGGGGGGGTAGGGGGGGTGAGGAGGATACTACTAGCACTTACAGAAAGTAGCAGGTACCTAGTCGTGGCAGACCTCACACAGTGGCCATCTTCCCTTAACAAGGCCCAGCTCTCATACATGTATTGGAATCTAGATTGAGAGATTTTGTAGCAATAGGGACAAGTAGGGAGGCCTGTGTGAACCAATTAGGCCATTAATTGGTGGAATTTGCAAATCTTTGAGAAGTTTGTAAGTGGGAGTTGGTGCATGGGGGCTGTGACAGTGGGCATTGTGGCAGGAGTGGAGAGACACACTGTGGAAAATATCACATAGATTTCAGGAGTCAAAATTCAAATTTTGAAGCAACCTTTCATGAATGCATCGGTTGAAATGTGTCAATGGGTTATTTCACCGACATTTGAAAAAAAAACTGGTAGTCCAAAATGTAAGTTTTGAAATAGTAAGTCAGTGCAAATGTCTTTTTATCACTTATAAGGCAGTAAATGGTCATAAATGTTCAACGAATAACTCCAGCCATGGGTACAATCTATGTAAGGCGAACCATGGGTACTCTTCAACATGGGGGTGGGGAGGGTAAGCTAAAGGATTTGGGGGCAATATGGCACTGTAGTGGCAAAAGCTGCATATTATAAGGGCAGTAATATTACTCAAAAATGCACAGTAAATATATATATTTATGTATATATATATATATATATATATATATATATATATATATATATATATACATAAATATATATATTTTTTTTTGATGGAGGGTTTTTCCCTGATAAATTCTCTTAAAAGCATTTATAAATGGTTCATCTGTAAGTGCAGAGTGGGGGGGGGGGCGGCACAGTTTTTGTGGGGAGTCAGGCTGTCATTCTGCAAATACAAGAGCTTCCAATTCTTTCTCAATGATCAGATACTAGGAAAAACTAACTTATACTAATATGAAGAAAATTAATTCCTGTTGTGGCACCTATTCCATATAGAAATTAATCTTGGAGACATTGGGCCCGATTCACAAAAGTAATCTGAGACAAAATCCTAACTTTACGACTTTCGGTATTCACAAAGGGCATTTAGGAGTAGTAAAGTTAGGATTTTGTCTCAGTTAAACTTAAGTTTTACTTTTGTCTCAGATTACTTTTGTGAATCGGGCCCATTAACACTAGGAGGGATAACCATGCACAAGAAGAGAAAGCAGGATGAACATACTGGAAGGCAGAAAGTGTGTAAGTACTCCGATAATAAAGACACATGCAGAGAATGGTTGTGGTCAGCGCAAAACCGATTCTTGGAGGAGAATGTCAAGTGATTCTGCAGAATCTTATTGACAGGTAGTGCAAACACTCAGTAACAGCTGAAGTTTTTAGAAGTAGGATCTTCTGTTTCAAGGACTGCCAGCACTAATATTCAGGGACAGCAGCTGGAACAACAAACCAAGCAAAACAAAAAGGTGATGGGTGGAATGCTTGAATTAATCTCAGCCACTGTTTATTACTTGGGATGCATCCCAGTCCATTGTTTTTTTGTCCACCATTCCACTCCAGACAAAGACCAGCTATATGCAAATCACCCTTGGTCCTGCTCCAATAGGAACAGTCCAACTGAAATGTCAGTCCTGGCCCTCTCCAGATGGGAACACAAACAAGCCTAGACCGGTTTCAGCCTACTTAGATCTTATGAGTGAGGCATAGTTTGATTTATTTAAAATATCAAAGCTGCCAACCTAAGAATCATCAGCAGCCCCTCCATGCCCAAGAGTAAAAGGACATTAGAAACCAGTGCACACCCAAGAATGAGAGCCCATCAGGTACCCTTCTAAACCCAAGAGCCTGAAGCCATCAGGAACCCTTCTAAACCCAAGAGTGAGAGGCCATCAGAATTCAGTGCATGCCGAATAGTCAGAGGAGATCAGGAATTCCTGTATGCCCAAGAAGCAGAGAACATTGGAAATAGCATATGCCAAGGAGCCAGAGGACACCAGAAACCCTGCTCATCCAATAGTCAGAGGCCCTTATGAGCCCTGGCATGCCCAATAGTGAGAAGGCATCAGAATCCAGAGCATGCACAAGAGTCAGAGGCCATCAGGAACCAGTGCATGCCCAAGAGTCAGAAGCCATCAGGAACCAGTGCATGCCCAAGAAGTAGAGGAGATCAGGATGCTCTGCACATACAAGAGTCAGGGGACCTCGGGAGCTCTGATGCGCCCAGGAGTCAGAAGGTATCAGAAACCAGTGGATGCTTAAGAACCAGAGGAGATCAGGAACCCCTGCATGCCCAAGTGTCAGAGGCCATCAGCATCCCCAGCACACTCAGTATAATAACTATCACTCAGTTCAGAATGAGGGAGGTGGGGGTGTCCACCCCTGCAACACAAGATTGCATTGTAGAGGGGACCCTACAGCCAAGACTGGGGCTTGCTTGACTGACTCCTCGATTCCATGTCACAAGGATGAATTTATATAGATTTGACGATTTTCACAATGATGACTTTATCAAAGACAAATACATCATGACAAAATATTCCATGCTGAATATCCAAAATGCCAATTTTGTTTCTTTGGTGTTTTTTGTCTTATTCAGGGAGTCCCTCCATATCACTCTCACTTCACCTCTGAACCTTTCCTTGTGTCCCCACCCCAAGCACACTCAACCCAATTTCCCAGTTTTCCTTTTCCCTGTGCTGGATCTTTGGTGCTTCTGGTGTCAGATACACGTGCACTCCACCTCCTCTTTAGAGCAGTGCACCACAAACCCCTCTCTGTTTCCTCATTCCAACAATCTAAATGTAGCTTTCGGTGCACTGTCTTGCTATGTAATTATGAATGAGACTGGCAACAGAGCAGATCTTCTCTTTTACAGGATGAGGCAACACTCTCCAGTTTTACCTTCTTAGTCTATAAGCCAAAACTGTAAGGGGCTGAGGGCACCATCATGCTCTGGTAAGACCTCCATTTGTGCTGCTGTTGGCCACAGGTATCCTTGTCCTTTTGAAAGCATCCACAGCTCACTGCATGACAGCCTGCAACTGAAAGCAGGCTGGAAGTACACTGTTGCACTCTTTAGCTGGTGTTGTGTGCTTTTGATCACTGATGAATTATTTTACCATTATGGCCATTCATCAATGACATTTTCTTCATTTCCAATTTAACAATGACGTTGTTGTCATTACGAGAATGTTAGACTCGCCTAATGCCTGTTGGCTCTCAATTTTCCCAGTCCTGTGTCTCTCCTTTTACAGACCATTGTAATGAGGTATTTGTGTCCAATTAGGACAATTAAAGTTAGATTAGACAACAATCTCCAGAGTACATAGTTTTAAATAAAAGTTCGGATCTTGCAACATGGTGTCCCATGACATGGTGTCACCTGATCACCCTAGATTAGATCAGAGTGCGTATGAAAAGGAACAGAGTGAGAACCTTTCAGGTAAGAACAGAAGATCACATTGGGTATTGCTGGGAACTGTTTTTGGAAGAAGGAAACCAGCAGAAAATCATAGAGAGCTGGGAAGAGAAAATGAAATAAGAAGGATGAGAAAACAATAAATGTCCACCAGCAAATTAATCAGAATACTAAAGACCCGACTTGCTAAATTACTGTACAGTTGATAG
Organism: Calotriton arnoldi; assembly: GCA_963921515.1. Taxonomy (NCBI): domain Eukaryota; kingdom Metazoa; phylum Chordata; class Amphibia; order Caudata; family Salamandridae; genus Calotriton; species Calotriton arnoldi. Next base: position 710,768 of record CAWUFW010000902.1, read on the forward strand.
ACGCAAGAGAGGAAAACTAAGAGAAAACCACCGATTGTGGAAATATTCCCACACATGCAATATCTCATAGAACTTCAGCAACCATTCTCTGAGGTTTACTGTTACTTGGTGGAGTAAAAAAGGACACAGCCCATGTGTATGTAGCTATCAATGGTGCAGCAGGTGCAGTGGCACTGCAGACCACAGATCTGAGAGGTCCACTGAATCCTAATTACTACAATATTTTACTGCCCAACCATCTATCAAGAGGATCCATTTTCCTTTCTTGCATTAAGGCCCATGACACCTGTGCTACACACTGACAGTACAGTAAGCATCCACATGGTCATAGGTAATGTTTTGGGACTGTATGCCTAATGTAACATTTAGAGCCGGTCTCCGGTTCATTATCCAGAATTCCTAATACAAGCACTCCAAATGAGCGACATCTGAGGCTTCCTGCTTCTGCTCCTCTCCTGGTGCTTTCGGAGTCTAGTCTATCAGGGCTCTCTGCTCTTCATCCCTAAATCTTCACAGACTAATGCAGTTCCCAACAAATGACTGATGATGAGCCAGCAGCTTGGCGTCTTTGCTATGACTCACAGGCTGAACACCCGCAAACCTGTAAGTTTGTGGACATCCACAAACAGATTCAACTCTTTTCCACCCTGGAAATGGTTGGAGGTCTACACCAGATAAGGGTTAGAGTAACTCCCCTTAGAGGGTGGGAAGGGGAACCTTGATTGAGAAGTATGGAGAGGGGTTCCTCTGTGGGAAAAAATATCTTCCTCATGAAAAAAACAACATCAAGAAGAAAAAGCTGCCTTTCCACATCAGGCTCCCTTTTCCCAGTGTATAATTGTACACTATGTACAACTATGCTCTGGGAATATGGGAGCCCGAGGAATATGTCACAACACATTTCCAGTATTACGCCTGATAACTGGCACATGTTGCACCTCCCCAAGCGTAGTACTTGAAATGTCTTTAAATTCCAAAAAGTTGTAAACCTGCAGTCATTCACAGGAGTGCTTTTATGGAAGCAGATGTACTGCTTTTTTGTGAATTGGCGCACTATCTCTACCAAAACCTAATACTGATATCGATCTAAAAAATTAGGTAAGAAATGTAATCATAATGTGTAGCAATAAATTTACTTTTGGGCTCGCTCACATATAACAGGCTCAAGAATAGTGTAGTGTACAAACTTGTAACCCCGGATGAGCTACCAAATTCAAGAAGCGAATGGAAGAGAAAGGTTGGCCCACAGGCTCTTTAATGCTAGGGTCTGTATCCCAGGTCGATATATTGATATGTTCACATCCAAAGCAGACTTTTTCTGTGGAAACCATGGAATCACCTCACTGTAGGACTGAGTCCATCCTATAACAGACCCAGATGCTACCACATCTACCCCGATTATAGCCAGATTATACAGCCTCTGTTAGTTGGTACACCTTGAAAAGAGAAACCCCTGTGCCACGTTCACCTTAATGTGAAAAACGGTATATTTAAGGCAATTTATGGAAGAATTGGTGAGTCTTGGTCCAGAAAAATGAAAGGTGGAGAGGCAACTAACTGAGATAGATGAGATACAGATCAGACTCCTAAAAACGCAAGAGAAGGGGTCTGCAGGGCCATTGACAACCAGGTTGAAGTGGTTTCTTGGAACAGGGGTGATAGCAGAAGAATGGAGATGAATTGAGGTAAGTCTGAACCTGCGAGTAAAGGAGTTCATGTAAAAATATATGAACAAAAGATCCTGAAGTATATTGAAGCCACAGGTTTACATGATCCAATGAGGTCTGGTTTCCAGAAAATTTCAATCAACCTTTCTGTGTGTTGATCAAAGCCATGTAATGGATGTGGTCTATTTGGATTTCAGCAAGTCCTCTGACTTATTCCATACAGAAGAACCAACCATTTTAACTTGAGTCTGGGCTCCATGGCAGTAAACTTAGGGCCGGAGGTACTATTTACTGTTAGCAAAACACTTTTTATTGCAACCAGTAAATAATTTTCTGAAACAACTTATGTACAAATAGATCAGATAGGAACATTCAGATTCAGAGTGGATCATGATCCAGCGCTAACAATAAAAATTATTCTCCTATATGCTTCGGTCATCCAGGTGCAACTATTCCTCCAACACACACACTATATCCATATGACGGTGGGGCCCATAACACCGCATATACATTCACTTACTCATTTATTCCCTGGATTTCCTCCGTCAATAACCTAGGAGAAAACGATTCGCTGGAAGGAGACGGGATACCTCTTTTAACATGACATAATGTTTCTCATTTGCTTTAAGGTATTCCGCTCATTGGTCGATGGACCAACTAGTAGGAATCAGTTGATGGTGATTAAGACCAGCTCAATCACAATAAACTCTTTATCAATTTACCTTAATCATTGAGCTAAAGAATCACTGAGTCATTTGTTTAAAGAATAATAAAGTTTATATAAAGTTTCGAAGCAAGAAATAAGTTTTAAGCTTATTATTCAGATCATTACATTTATCATCATTATAAGAATAAATTGAAATTGCAATGCATATCTATTAGACGGAAAAATAAGGTTATCATAGTAAGAACTCTAAAAGATCAATCTATCTGTCTTGGAAAAATCTAATAGTTCTAGACTGAAAAATCTGATCAGGAATAAAAAGGTTCTCCAAAAGCAGCATCTTATACTCAACTGGAAAATAAAAATAGCAGCAGCAGCATCAGCTCGTCAGCATCAGCAACCGCAACTTCACCCATCTACAGCATCTAACTTCTCCAGCATCTCACTTTCCAGCAACTACTTTCCAGCATCTAACCCCTCCCACCAAGAGTAGGTCTTCTTATACCCTAATTCTAGCTTACTGAATAAAATGTTGCATCTTCATGGCGTGATTCTTTCTCATTGGTCCACTCAGGCCCATATACATTTTAATCAAACTTCCTGGTCTTAACCAGTTCCTTGTGGAATGTCCATGCTTGCATCGTTTCCCACAGTTCATGACATTGCTCATCCGCTTCGATCAGTCCAATTTGTATCTTTTTCTGCTACTTTTTAGATTTAACAGTTCCGTCCATTTATTCAGTTTGACTTCTCACGCTTCTTGCTGATCATCTTGGCACACATCTGCTCAGAAAGGTCACAATAGCCTTGACCATACTTCCATCTTAGCCTCTCAGCACGAACACGTGATCATCCTTTTCCCCAGCCTCTCTCCTCTACCACATGGTTTCCTGCTCATGCGTACTCTAGCAAATGGCGGCCATTTTATATCGCTGCTCGACAGGCCTAAGCGCACTATTTTCAAAGATAAACAAAATATTGTTAAAACAAAGAAATATAAACCCTTTCGTTTCCCTCCCGTCTTTCTACGTACCCCAATTAGGTATTACCTAGCAAAAAGCAACATATAAAGCCGTCCCTTACTTACCATCGCTTTATTTTGCAACCACACGTTTTATTTAAAAGCACAGATCATGCGTTTATTATTTTATTAGTACGCAATTATTATGTTATGTTAGACACGTAAACAATTATAAGTTGATTATTTTGCACACAAAATAGCGTGTTACCTTTAACCCTTTTATATGTAACATACATTGTTGGTTATTTACTTAAACGAACATGTTTATTAATTATTTTACGAAATTATTTGGAGGTTAAAAATTTTTCATTTACCCTGCTCCATCAACTCCCCCTTTGGTGATTTTTAATATCACCACAAAACCCAAGTTATACAATTCTTTCAGACAGCATATATCTTTTATCCGTTTGCTTTTGTTAGTTTACACAACTGTATCCCTTTCAACTTGTCTCTTCGTTTTCTTGTACATGTTCTCTTTTATTTCTTCTAACTCTATTTCACCCATTTCTCTCTCTCTTTCTTTGTTTATCATGTTTTCTTTTTCTATTTTATTCTGTCTTCTTCTTCTCTTTATACATGTTATTACAAGCTTCAGCACTAAAATTATTATTATTATCATGGTTGCTATTATTATAACTTTCCCTATTATTAATCCACTCATTCTTGTTAACCAATTTATTACTGAAGAAAACCCTTTACCAAGTTTTCCCAATGCACTTTCAACCTCCAGTGGAACAAGTTCTTTGTGCAAACTTGTAATATTTGTTATATACTTCTGTATATTTTCACTTTTATCTGGAATGTAAGTGCAACAATGTTGGACTTTCAGCATTCCACAGACTCCACCCTCTTTTGCCAAAAGAATGTCAAGGGCAAGTCGATTTTGCATCACCATAGCTCTCATGGCAACCATCTCGGTATTTACCATCAAGAACCCTCCAGCAGTATCTGTAGATAAACGATCTACCACTGTGGATAATTTCCGAATTCTAAATGCATTCAAAGATATTCCCACTGCTGGTATCAATGCGCCAAAAATATCACCTACTATTTCTGAAAAACTTTCCCTTTTTCTACGTGTAAAGGTGTTTATCATTCTGTGTGTTCCTTTTTCTTTTCTGTCCATATGGAAAATCTTAGGAAAAACCAGGCCTAAATAACATGACCCATACCAATGGTCCGGTAACCTGTAATAAGCCCTATTACCGCAAACATAATAGATCCCTGGAAATATTGGATCTTTTCCCCCTTTGAATCCCCATCCGCCTAAAATTTGATAATTGTCATGGCAAATACTGGAACCCACAAAATAATTGTCATATCTTGTCTTATTTCTTCTAATGCACAACCTTCCCTGTTGGGGCCAATCCAGAGTCATAGCTGCATTTGTCTTTTTCTTGTCATGATTGTCTTCCTCAAACGCCCAAAGAGGTGTTTTTGTCTCTTCTATCACTTTTCTTTGAAATTTCACTCTTCTCTCTTCAACCATCTCTAAAAATACTTTTTCTTCCTTCTTTAACTCACAGGTAAGGTTGTACCTAATTATATTATCTAATGTTAAAATCTTATCTTCTAGAAAATATTCACCAAACGTTTTTCCCTCTTTTATTTTGTTTAGCTCGGGAACTACAGAAACTTTCGCAAAAATCTTATCTATGTCAGTGTAATAATATTCTAATCTACCTGTTTTATAAAATAAACTTGCTAAGACGCTACATGTTATTCCATACGTCAAAGGGAGGTGATGATAAGTCACACCCTCTGCTACAGATGCAGGCAACTGCATACAAACATAGCAATCTCTTACATCCATTGTTTCTACATACTCATATAATAATTTAGTAAAAACATTTTTAGAAAAATCTGTTATCGATTTGTCCTTGTGTAATTCTGCACTACTCTTTAAAATAACTGGTTCTTGAGTGTTAGCTCCTTTTTCTTTCTCAGTGTTATTAGACGTTTCTACTACAGCTAAACTAATTGGAATAGTGATTGCTAAAACCACCCATACTGTCATTAATAATCCTGTACAAAAGCAGCACATCTTACACCATCTACTTAAAAACTCACATTTACATTTTCTATCTCTAGTATTCTCCATTTTGTTTTATAACCTTATTTATTTGTTTTCCAGAAAATTGTGTCACTACACCTCAGAAATGACTTATTTGCCACTCTGTACTCCAATGTTTTGTCTTTGCTTGGTACTTTCTTTTAATTCTTTTTCAGAATTCTTTCTTTGTCATATCCGGTAGAAATTCGTCAGATCCAGTGTTTTGTCAAGTCCGGTAGAAACTATTTAAACTTCTTCAGGTTTGTTGCACCTCACCTTCACCCATTAGGTTTCTTTGTTCTGGTTTCTCGTGAGTGTTCTTTTCTTCTTTGTTATCAGTCAAAGCAAGATACAACCATTCAGGCGATCTATACTTCGGATTTACCTTCTTTACTCTTTTCGTTTTCTGCAAGTGTTTTCCACCTTGTTTTTCTTGCTCTTTCTGACTTGTTATTTCATTCACTTGTTCAGCACTTTTCCCATCTAACCTTATGATTCTGTATCTTAATTTTCTTACTTCGTTGGGCCAATTGTCTCCTTTTCTTGGCCTTTTTGCCTCACTTCCTTTTTCCTCTCTTTCTGTTTTCCAATTTCTTTTTCTTGACTCTAGTTTTTGGTTTATTTCTTCTCCACTTTCTTCAGACTCTGTTTCAATTCTTTCGTTATTGTCTCTTATTTTGAAACTTATAATTTCATTTTCTTCCTCTACTTGTGGTTCTTTTCTTATCTTCCTTCGTTCACCTATTTCTGTCCCTCCTCGAGGTTCTTCCGAATTTGTGTCAGTCTCTCTATCTGCTTCTAAATTTCCCTGTTCTTGTGTTTGACTATCTGTCCCTATTGCTCCTCGGGGATCTTCCGATTTTTCTAGCTTTTTGTTTGAAACTCTCCCTTCTTCATCTATTAATATTATCTCCGAAGGATTTTCACCACAACTTGTACTTGGTTGCTCACTGTTACTATCTTCTGGCTCAGTTTCTTCTCTTATGCTTTCAAATTTCCAATTCCTTTTTAGAATTTCTTCACAATCCGAATGATCTGTATCAGATTCTGAACTGGTATCTGATATTTCCAGATGTCGACTTACAGGTCGATCTTCAAGTTCTGGAACTTCAGCTATTTCCTCTACTTCTTCTGTCGTTGCACTTGTAGTTGGGTCTTCCAGATGTCGACTTACAGGTCGATCTTCAGGTTCTGGCACCCTGTTTGTTTCCTCTTCTGCTTCTGATGCTGAACTGTTATCCAATACTTCCAGATGTCGACTCACATGTCGATCTTCAGGTTCTGGAACTCTGATGGTGTGACTGGCATGCACCCAGTGTTTCACTCCTGCACACTTGACTGCAGTGGTTGTCACCAGGATCACTTGTCGTGGTTCGTCCCAGCGAGGAACCAAACAGTTTCTTCTCCTGTGGACTTTTATGCGGACCCAATCTCCTGGATTCAAGTCGTGAGCTGGTTTTCTTTCAAGAGTGGTCGCATCCGGTCCAACCTGATGAAACACAGAACGCACCACATCAGCCAATCCTTTGCAATAATCCAGCACTAGATCATCAGTTATAGTCAGTAGTTTGTTGACAGGTACTTGTGCTTGTCTCATTGCTCGTCCCATAATTATTTCATGGGGACTGAGTCCAGTTTTCCTTTCCGGAATACTTCTGATTGTCATTAAAACTAATGGCAAGGCATCTGGCCATTTGAGTCCTGTAGCTTGACACATTTTTCCTAACCTGTTCTTAATTGTTCCATTCACTTGCTCTACGATTCCAGAAGCCTCTGGTCTGTATGCACAATGCAGTTTCTGTTTAATACTGAGTGCTTCACAAATCAGTTTAACTAATTCATTTTGGAAATGTGTTCCTCTATCTGTTTCAATCGTGACTGGAAAACCATACCTCGGAATGAATTCTCGCAGCATAAGTTTTGCTACCGTTATTCCATCATTCCTTCTGGTTGGGTATGCTTCCACCCAACGGGAAAACAAACAGACGACCACTAGGACATACCTTAGTCTGTTGCAAGGTGGCATTTCAATAAAATCCATTTGCATTCTAGTGAAAGGACCTCCTTCTCGTCCTATTGTTCCTAGACTCACTACTGTCTTCCTTCCTGGATTTAACTGTTGACAAATAAGACATCTCTGACAAAGACTCTCAGCTATGGCTCTGAATTTTGGATTATACCATGTTTGTCTAAAAAGTCTGATCATTGAATCTCTCCCAATATGGGCTTGTCCATGGTACATCCGTGCCATGTCAGAAATCATGCTATCAGGCATAACTGGTCTTTCATCTCTGTAAACCCAAACATCATTTTCTTCATGTTTTCTACATCCTGCTTTTATCCATGTATCTTTTTCCTCATCATCTGCAGCTTCCTGTAACTGTCTCACCTCATCCCATGTCTCAACAGGGTTAGTAAAAAGCAAAGGACAAGAAATATGCTCTCTTTCTCGACTTTTGTTTAAAGAAACCACATTCTTTGCACAGTACTGTGCAATCTCGTCAGCATATTTATTACCAACAGTTATGTAGTCTTCCCCATTTTTATGTGCATTGCACTTCACAACAGCAATCTGTTTAGGCAGCTGTATCGCCTCAAGCAACCTTTTCACAAAATCTCCATTTCTAATGGGCGTTCCTGCAGACGTCAAGAAACCTCTTTGTGACCAAATCTGACCAAAGTCATGCACCACCCCAAAGCCGTACTGGCTATCTGTCACAATCGTAACCCGTACATTTCTTCCCAACTTGCATGCTTGAATCAGAGCTACTAGTTCTGCAACTTGGGCAGACCGTATCCCTTTCAGACAAGATGCTTCCATTACAGTTGCTACTGTGCAAACCGCATATGCTGCACTTAGAACTCCATCACTCGTTCTCAAACATGAGCCATCCACGAACAGAATATAATCTGATTCCTTTAAAGGCTCATCTCGTATGTCTGACCTTGGTTTTGTGCAATATTCAAGCACATTCAGACAATCGTGATCTACTTCATCCATTTCAATTATACTTTCTTCATCTGGTAAAGATGTCGACGGATTCACATTCATACATCTGTCAATGGTCACATTATCTGCACTCAAAATTACTTTTTCATACCTAGTCAGCCGACTATGTGTCATGTATTGGGTTTTCGTTCTTGTCAAGAGAATTTCCACAGAATGGGGAACATATACTCTCAGTGGATATCCCATCACTATGCCTTCACTCTGTTCCAGACTCACACAAGTAGCAGCAACTGCTTTCAAACATCCAGGCAACGCTTTCGCTACAGGGTCTAAAACAGCTGAAAAATATGCAATGGGTCTTTTCATAGTTCCATGTCTCTGTACCAAAACTGAAAATGCACATCCATCTCTTTCACTGCAATACAGCTCAAAATCTTTCTCATAGTCAGGCATTCCTAATGCTGGAGCCTCACATAATTTCTTTTTCAGCTCTCTGAATGCTTTCATTTCTTCATCATTCATTTCAAAAGGATCTTTAACATCCTTCTTTGTCAGTTTTTGCAACGGTTTTGCAATCAGCGAAAAACCGCTTATCCATTGTCGACAATATCCAACCATTCCCAAAAACATTCTTACCTCTCTTTGCGTCATTGGAGCTCTCATTCCTTGAATCATTTTTATTCTTTCAGTCGTTACCTTTCGCACTCCTTTCTCAATTTTATGCCCTAAATACTGGACTTCTTGTTGACAAAACTGCAATTTTGAAGGGGACACTTTATGTCCTCTTTTTGCTAAATGATTCAGCAAAGCAATTGTATCATTGACACATGCTTCCTTCGTTTTTGATGCCACCAGTAGGTCATCAATATACTGAACCATCACTGACTTTTCTGGCATTCTTAAATCTTCCAACGATTTCTTTAGAATCTGATTAAAGATTGAGGGACTTTCTGTGTACCCTTGAGGAATTCGGCACCATGCCAAAATACGCTCTCCAAACCTAAACGCAAATAATGGCTGGCTATCTGGATGCAATGGAATAGAGAAAAATGCATGACATAAATCAATTACTGTGTACCATTCTGCTTCACGTGGAATCTGGTATAGAATCACAGCAGGGTTCGGTACTATTGGGCAACAAGGCACAACAATTTTGTTTACCTTCCTCAAATCCTGTACAATTCTATATGTTCCGTTTGGCTTTTTCAGTCCCATTATTGGCGAATTACATGGACTGCTCATGATTTCTTTTAAAATCCCTTGTTCAATCATTTTATTTATTACTGGCGTTATTCCTTCAATTATTTCTGGTGTCAATTTATACTGGGGCGTATTTGGGTAACTCGTTCCCTCTTTCACTGTTATTTTAACGGGATCTACTCCTTTCATTAATCCTACATCTTCTCCTGTAAAGTCCCACACTTCTTCTTTCACTGTCTTTTTCAATTCAATTGGGATTTTCTCTGCATCAAATACAGGAAACAAATCATTTACTTCTGGTTCTAAATTCACCATTGTCATTTTATACAGCACATCTTCATCTGGGGTCTGAAATGCAATTCCGTCTGGGGTACAATAGATAGTGCAATTCATCTTGCACAATAAATCGCGTCCTAAAAGGTTCACGGGACTACAATCGCATACCACAAATCGGTGCATTTCACTAAATGGACCAATTCTTACCTCCACTAATTTAGTAAGAGGCGTCTTAATTTGCTGATTTGAAACTCCAACTACTTGGATATGTTCACCTGAGAGAGGAAGGTTTGGAATTTCCACTGACCTAACAGTAGAACGGGTAGCTCCAGTGTCAACAAGGAATGTTACATTTGCACCATTCACTTCTCCATCCACAAATGGACCAGACTGATCTACCTCTAGAGTTGCGCCAAGCACGCACTCTTCCCCCTCTCCTAGGCACCGTCAGAAACTTTCATCCGTGTCATCCTCATCCTGTCGTAACCAATATTGAGAAATTGCAGCTGCACGCGGCAACTGTGTTACCTGTTCTCCTCCGTAGAATCCTGTTTCTGCACTGTATTTCTGTTGGTTAACACTCTTGGGAAGTGGTGGTTGTGGCACCTGACCTTGTTGAGTAACTACCTCACTCTGCACCTGTGAATTTAATGATTGATTTTCCACATTAGGTTTTGGAGGAAATTTACACTCGTTTCTCCAATGCCCTAGCTTTCCGCAGTTGTGGCATGGCCACTTCTTCTTTGCCTCATCTATGCTCATTTGTCCTTTTCCTTTACCTATATTAGGTCGGGATCTAACCTGTCCTGTTTCATTACCTGTATTACTCAATTGAGTTTCTTGCTTCTCTGCAACTTTCACCTGTGCCCACATGGCTTTCTCTTTCAATTTACGCTGTCTACTCTCAATATCATCACTGCAATACTTAGCATATCTCAAAACTTCGTCGACTGTGCTATTCTGCCAACAAATCATATGCTGTTTAATCATTTCACTTATCTCTGGTTTCAATCCATACACAAATCTATATACAAAATGACTCATATCCTTCTCATTTAGTGTCTCATAACCACTGTACTGTTTGAAAACCAACAACAGCCTCTCGTAATAAGCATGCACTGATTCTTTACTTTCCTGTGTTGTTCTGTCTATTTTTACCCAATCTGTTTCTTTAGGTGGAATCTTATTCTTCAAAAAGGTAATTACTTGGTCATACTTCCTCATCACTTCTGGTCCTGGCGCTCCTGTTTTAGCGTCCCTTGGATATTCTACAGTTGGCCAATCAATAGTAATCTTACATTCTGTCCACAAATCAGCTGGCACTACTATATCAAACAATCCATCCAAGTCTATCCACAACACCTTTGAAACTTTAACAAATCTCTCCACTTGTCTGTACCATTCTACTGGCTTTTCTCTCAACTTTGGGAAGTCATTTGTAAATGACAGTATATCCTGTCTAGTCCATGGAACATGCACATAACTACCACCTGGAGTTTCTCTCATCGGGTACTCCCTTACAACTGGTTCCTTATCTGTCACTGCAAAAGCCAAAGATGCTTTATCTGTTGTTTTCTCGTTCTTTTTCGTCCATCTATTTCTCCATCTATCCACATCACCCCATTTTCTCAGTAAAACAATTAACTCTTTTATTTGGGTCAGTCTTCCTGATGTATTCAAATTCTCTATATCTTTTTCACAAAAATCTACTCTGTATGGTTTCTGCAACGTTCTCACTTTTACAAACTCTACTCCCAGTTCATTTGCTGTCTCTTCCAATTTGTCATGTAAATTTCTAGCTCTCCATGTAAGACTTTTGCACAAAAACATAATCTCATCATCCTGATAATTTTTTAATTTTTCTGTACCAATTGTTCCTAAAATCAATTCTTCCATGTCTATTTTCAACCTAATTACATCTAATGGTTTCACTTCTGTTTCTTTTGTTTTTAGCGCTTTCATCCATTCATTTAACTCATCTGGAGTCGGATCTACAGGCGTACTATTTAATTCTATCCAATTATTACTTCTTTCTGGTGTCCCTGATGCAGACTCCGTCACCATAAGTATTCTCCTAATCTCATTCTCATTTATCGTCAAATTAGTAGGTGGGCTTGGTCTATAGGTACTAGCCAAATGGTGTGCACCTTCATTATTCAGTTCCATCCCTTCTCTTTTTCTTTGCAAATGTGAATTCATGGGAATCACTAAAGAACGTTCATCAATTTTCTGATTCTCAAAAATTGCCATTACTGGACCTATCGTTACTGGTACAGTTACAGCTTCCATATTCTTTGTCAATGCTCTTATTTTCTCAGTCAATTCTCTTGTTGTTTTTGCTAATTCAGTTGCATTGTCACTTTCTATCTCTTCATTTTGTGAAGTTTTTAATTGATCTTGTGACCTATTTGTCTCATCTCTTCGTTCGGGATTTTTATTCCTCCCAGTTTCCATTGGCGGTGCATTAGGTGTCACCACCGCAGAAGTCTGTTGGTATGGAGGTGGGTTTCTGTTTAAAATATCTTCCAGCAATTCGTCATCCGTTTCACTACCACCATACACATACTTTTCTATCACTACATGTTTCTTTTTCTCGGTACACTTTCTCTTTGCTTCTTCCTCAACTGTAAAAGCTGGAAACAAACATCCTGTCATGTTAGCACATCTCCAACGCTTTATTCTGTCCTCATGATTTACTCCCCATAACCTTCCAGGCACAAACTCATGATTCTTTAATCCTCTGAATCTCTCTCGTTCATACATCTCATCTTCCCATTCCGTTAAAGCTTCAAACTGTGTCGGTCTAGGTCTAGGTTCTAACATTGCCATCTTTTCTCTCAAGTTCCGTAGTACAGCTACATTAAATGAACCATTCTCAGGGAAAGCCAATGCTCCATCATTCTTGGTATATTTTGTCCAATTTTCTAACCATATGCATGTATGATATCCATATTTCAGCATCATATGCGAAGCTGGTGATTTCGGCGGAGGAATTATTTGTCCCTCTCTAGTCACTACCTTTTTGTCTTTCTTAAAGAAATTCTTAACTTTCGACATCCATGACGTTTTCTCTCTACCATACTCATAATACGACATGATTTACAATCTCTTTTCTCCTCAAATGATCCGCAATTCAACACTGTTCTGTATGCGTTATTCCAACCAATACTAGCGCGACTCACACCAACACTCCAATCACAAACTTTCACGTCACTAGGTTATTTGACCAATCCTGTCGCGGCTCACACCAAAGCTCCAATCAGAGCGATTTCTGTCTACCGTGCACTGACCAATCCCAGCGCGGCTTTTGTCTACGTCAGTTCTGCTCCTGTTTCCGTGTGACTACCGCACTGTCCAATCCCAGCGCGACTCTTGTCTACGTCACTTCTGCTCTTGACCCCTCCTTTACAAAATTTATCAGCAATTTCTTTTTCAACAATTCTTCGTTAGTTACAACATTTAAAACACATTTCCATTGTCTGATTCGCTAAACCGAAGAGATAGCTTTGACCATTTACACAAGAACTCTGTATTTTCCAGTAGGCAGCGCTTACCTCTACCCTACCACAGAATTTTCAGTTTCGTCGATAAAGTAGTACTTCCCTCTACCTTACCCTTCTTTCAAGCAAACAGTAAACCCGTTTCTCTGGGGATAAAACACATGTGGAGACTATACTGCTCCTGAGAATTAAGGCCAGAGTTTCACAAGAAAACCGATCACTATTTCACTTACACACCTTTTATTCGGAAAATGTCCCTATCATAACACAACCTGTGTTATCACCAATATGAACTCAGACAATGCACCATTCCATGTGACTTCTCTTGCCACACGTGTTCCACTTCCTACTTCCCGGAAGCGTGAAAACTTACATATAACATAACGCGACTCAACATAAAGTGTTAGACATGAACTTATCAATAATCACTAATCAATAATCAATAATCACCAAACTAATCTATAGTAACCATAACTCTGCTACCAAGAAATCTGATCCAGCGCTAACAATAAAAATGATTCTCCTATATGCTTCGGTCATCCAGGTGCAACTATTCCTCCAACACACACACTATATCCATATGACGGTGGGGCCCATAACACCGCATATACATTCACTTACTCATTTATTCCCTGGATTTCCTCCGTCAATAACCTAGGAGAAAACGATTCGCTGGAAGGAGACGGGATACCTCTTTTAACATGACATAATGTTTCTTATTTGCTTTAAGGTATTCCGCTCATTGGTCGATGGACCAACTAGTAGGAATCAGTTGATGGTGATTAAGACCAGCTCAATCACAATAAACTCTTTATCAATTTACCTTAATCATTGAGCTAAAGAATCACTGAGTCATTTGTTTAAAGAATAATAAAGTTTATATAAAGTTTTGAAGCAAGAAATAAGTTTTAAGCTTATTATTCAGATCATTACATTTATCATCATTATAAGAATAAATTGAAATTGCAATGCATATCTATTAGACGAAAAAATAAGGTTGTCATAGTAAGAACCCTAAAAGACCAATCTATCGGTCGAAAAATCAATAGTTCTAATGAAAAATGATCAGGAAAAAAAGGTTCTCCAAAAGCAGCATCTTATACTCAACTGGAAAATAAAAATAGCAGTAGCAGCATCAGCTCGTCAGCATCAGCAACCGTAACTTCACCCATCTACAGCATCTAACTTCTCCAGCATCTCACTTTCCAGCACCTACTTTCCAGCATCTAACCCCTCCCACCAAGAGTAGGTCTTCTTATACCCTAATTCTAGCTTACTGAATAAAATGTTGCATCTTCATGGCGTGATTCTTTCTCATTGGTCCACTCAGGCCCATATACATTTTAATCAAACTTCCTGGTCTTAACCAGTTCCTTGTGGAATGTCCATGCTTGCATCGTTTCCCACAGTTCATGACATTGCTCATCCGCTTCGATCAGTCCAATGTGTATCTTTTTCTGCTACTTTTTAGATTTAACAGTTCCGTCCATTTATTCAGTTTGACTTCTCACGCTTCTTGCTGATCATCTTGGCACACATCTGCTCAGAAAGGTCACAATAGCCTTGACCATACTTCCATCTTAGCCTCTCAGCACGAACACGTGATCATCCTTTTCCCCAGCCTCTCTCCTCTACCACATGGTTTCCTGCTCATGCGTACTCAAGCAAATGGCGGCCATTTTATATTGCTGCTCGACAGGCCTAAGCGCACTATTTTCAAAGATAAACAAAATATTGTTAAAACAAAGAAATATAAACCCTTTCGTTTCCCTCCCGTCTTTCTACGTACCCCAATTAGGTATTACCTAGCAAAAAGCAACATATAAAGCCGTCCCTTACTTACCATCGCTTTATTTTGCAACCACACGTTTTATTTTAAAAGCACAGATCATGCGTTTATTATTTTATTAGTACGCAATTATTATGTTATGTTAGACACGTAAACAATTATAAGTTGATTATTTTGCACACAAAATAGCGTGTTACCTTTAACCCTTTTATATGTAACATACATTGTTGGTTATTTACTTAAACGAACATGTTTATTAATTATTTTACGAAATTATTTGGAGGTTAAAATTTTTTCATTTACCCTGCTCCATCAATCATGATCCGACCTAGCTCATTAATACTTGTGAGGTGGGTTGCAAATTGCAACTCACTCCAATTCAAGGCAATCATAGGAACGGTGTTCTGCTGAGGTCCGTTATTGCCTTTCAACAAAGTAAACATTGTTTTTAAATGCAGCCCGTTTTCCTTCATGCGAACGGGCCTTTGTTTGAAAAGAAAGTTTGCTTTTTGTTTTGTTGCTTATTTGAGAGGTGGCTGAGGTCTCATTGGCAGAGGTCTCATGGATCACCAGGACTACTGCCAACTCCCCAACCAAGGGGCATATCTACAAGGGCTTTATCTCCGTTTTTCTGGCTTTAAAAGCCAGAAAAGCGGAGATAAAACTATCACCCTATCAACAAGAGGGTGCTAACATGCATAATCGCATGTTAGCACCCTTTTTCCCGACGCCCCCCTTTGCATCTCTAATGAGATGCAAAGTGGGCGTCACTGGGCATACCCCGGATGGACTGCCTTGCAAATATCGTTGATGTTCACATCGCAATATTTACAAGGCAGCCCATAGGATTTTAGCAGACGTTAGATTTTGGCGAAAACGCCCGTTTTCGCCAAAATCTAACGTCTGCTAAAATCCTGTCTTACCTATGTTAGACATAGGGGGTGGATTATGCTGATACGACCACAGGGTCGTATCAGCAAGGTTATCGCCGTTTTGCAGGGAACATCGCTATCTCTGGAATTTTTATCGCCCTGGGGAAACGCGTTGTTAATAACGCGCTACCAGGGCGATAAATACCAGAGATAGCCTGCGTTAGGGAATTCGTCGCTCAGCACGGCCAGCGATAATTATCGCTGGCCGTTGATAATATGCCCCAAAGTTTCCTTTTCTAAATTTACAATTTTTTTTAATTCTCTTTTGCAAATTGGTTACCACTTCATCTTGGAAGTCAGTAAAATTTCAATTTTTTGTGACCGGATTTTGGTCTTATGTATGTGCTGAGATTCTCACATCAATGGGAAAGAGAAGGGTATAGTACAACAATTTTGTTAGCAATAATTAATCAGCTGTTAATATATTTGTTTGAAATTAAGCAGGACTGGTGATTCGGTGGTGTCAAATTGTTAATGCAGCTTAAAACCCCTCTCTGTGAATGTCCTGAAAAAGTGTTCAGAGTGATAGGATGTTGTTGTGCAGAACTGCAGCCAAACCTTGGGAGGGAAGCTAAGTTTATAAAATAGGTTGGGTGAAGCAGCCCCAGGCGTGGTGCACATGACTAGGGCTGTGATCTCTTAATTGATGTTCATTATGTTATCTTTCATTTTTTGGTGTAGCTGGTGTAGAACAAGGGTGTGTAACGCAAGCCTGAGAGCACGTTGTCCAGGCCAAACATTCATGATACCCATCTGCAATTAATCTAAAGGTGACTCATTTTTATCCTGGTATAGAACAAAGGTAGATCCATCAACCTAAGTAGTATGTCACTTAGGGTTTGGCAGAGCAAGAGAGCCACCACTGCTCATTGGGTCTCCACCACGTCAAACCTGTTGCCCCCCGCCCCATTTAAAGTTTGGTAAAGTGCTAGATTTTCACGAGCTTAGCCTCAGCTGCCTCCGTTGGCACAAAACTTCCACGTGGAGGTCGTCGCCGCATGGCCAGGGAGTCATAGTAACAGTCTCCCTACCCTATTTAGGGAACGGCGGCAATCACTAAATTACCCTGCCCAGGACAGCCATGCGAGACATGATAATATTGAGCAGGGAAATGGCATCTGCTCAGCACAATTCACAGCCTTACCTGCAACTGCCACAGCAGAGGTTGCAATGAAGGATCTAGAGATCTCTCCTAGCATAACATAATGTGTATTTGTAAAGCACACAATCACCTGTAAAAGGGCATCTTGGCGCTGAATAACAGATGTTTATTGTTACCAAAATCAATGGTACTCATTTTATCGACCTCAGAAGGTTGAGTGGACCCGCCAGGATTTGTACCTGTGACCATGAGGTCGAACACAGGCCCCTGCAGTGGATGCATTAGTTCACTAAGCCACCAGACCCAGGTGAGGATCTCTAACTATGGTGGGCAGTCGTAAAAAACATCATGCAGATGCTCGTAAAAGTGAAAACTAATCTTGAATACTATTGATTTTTTTTTTTTAAACAAATTGTAAACAGTTACTTTGCTGATAACATCTACCAAACGTAAAGGTAAGTTTCTGTTCACACCTGTCTAACATAAATACAAACCGATAACTGACAATTAAGGATGTTGCTTCATCAGGGAAAAATATAACTCATTTAGCAAATAATCTATCAATCAAGAAACAAAAACATAGAACATGAAAGAATGAAAAGAAAAGTAATAAAAGATGCAATGGCATAAATGAGAGGTTAACAAACTGAACACATATTTTACTGCACATGTTAGATAATATTCAACTAAAAAGTCACAATAAGCTGGGGCAAAACGTCTAAACCAAAGTATAGTACCAAACCATGACTTTGGACTGTTTGCTTTCAAATAAACTACTCCAAGGTATTGCAGCGTTTCCCCCTTGTGTGATCTAAATACGATGTATTAAAATATATTTGCGTTTTTACTTAAAACTCCGGACTAAATTTCACTCTTGAGTGTCCCCTTGTTATTTTCTATAATTGTTATGTTGGCATAAGTACCAGAAGATACACTGCCTTTGGGAGAACACTTTGTGCCACTCCATCATTCTCTATTTTGCTCTGCAAAGGCCCTTCAAATAGTCATCTCAACCGCAAACGTTTCAGGTCTGCCTCATGCTAGTTACCAATGTGAACAAAGGTGTAATAATGTCATGGTTACTTTCCATGACTAAATAGGTTTAGGCTAAAATGAACACCACTGAATTGTTCTTTCGTAAGACCAATACAGAAGAACTCACCTGCGAACCTCAGTTTACAGGTTCACCTTGCTGCAGGAGGTGGAAACTCATCAGCTCAGTTAAAGGTACAGATGCACTCAGCGAATCTGCCACAGCAAGGTCGCCAAAAGAGAAAATCACACCGTCACCATGCTCATAAGTGCATGCAACAACTAATGGGGACATCTCCTTGAACTCAAACAGATCTATCGCTCCTCTGCTGAAGGGGCATATCCAGAAACAAATCAGGCTTACTCTTTTGTGAGTGGGTGTTTGTAGGAGCCTGGCCCTTCCTGAACCCCTCCTTACTTTTTCCTGAACCCCTTCTATTTTTTAGTAAGTATTCTCCATTTTCCAGCCACTCCCCCTTGCCTCTCTGACCGCTCACTACTAAAACATGGGCCTAGGAGTGCCACCAACCTCACTTGGGATACCCGGACAAGGAAAACCAGTGATTGTTGCCCCATCCAAAATAGGAAGATGGGTTACCTGCCCAAGGGTTCCTGATGGCAGAGCCAACTGAGCTTTGGTCGTCTGAAATCCTGATGTGGAGGAACTGCAAGTTGTGTAGTCCCATGTCACCAAGCTCAACAAGAGGAGGGCTAGAGTTTCATCAAGCAGAATGCCAAGATTTCTCACCTTTCAGAGTGGCCAAAAATTAAAACTTGTGGCATCTGATTTACTGTCCGGAAACCCTTGGCCAACAGCAAACATCAATAAAATAGGTAAGAAATCTTCTGGAGTTATTAGATCAATGTATTACACTCAACCCTAAGAACAGTCATACAAGCATGCTATACGGTTTCATGTGTACGCTTTTCGACTATCTGAAGTAGCCCCAGCACACTCATTGTACTGGTACTCTTTCATTTAGACTGACCAAAAATCAAATCATAAAACTCCAGTGTGTGCAGAACACTGCTGATCTCTGCACTTGCGTCCAGTGGATAAAACCCATTGAATGTAACATGCTGTGTGCGTTTTATCAGTCTGGCCTTCAATGGAAGAGGCTGTTGGTTTATTGGGACCTGCTGATTCCCTACATTGTGTGTGAGCTTCAAATTTTCCAACAACCACGCTGGCATATAATATCAAAATACATTATACAACAAGCAGGGCACATGAGAGGGGCGGGCAGGGGAAAGAGAGACGGATGCGGATTAGTTGGGGTACTAAGCGAGAAAAAAACATTTTGTAAAATAACCAACATTTTTTTAATACTTTCAAAGCAGAGAAGGAGAGAGTGTGTGGGTGTTTTGTCTGTGTGTATGTAAAAATTCCTCGTGAAATTCGGCAGGCACCACACCATACCCGACTGAAAGAACCCGTGCCCAACTATTTTCCAGAAAATAGATTTCTTCGGCCCAGTAAAACCGCAAACACCACCCCTGAAGCTACACCCCAGTTTCTAGATCTTTAAGATCACGAGAAACCCTTCTGTTAAATAGTACAAGAACAAATTAAGTTCAGATTAGTGGGAGATCTTTTTCAGACTGGTTTTCTCTGAATATGTCTTCTATGTAACCTGAAAGTTGTGACAACATTCAGGAGGAAGCTGAAGACAGTGCTGGTCAAGCTTTGTATTAAAGCTCTGGTATTTTAGATGCTATATATCATTTCTGAGAAAAATGCAAAAAAAGAACTCACAACAGCTGGTGAAATTCCAGTTTGGTGAAATTCCAACAACAACAGGAAAACGGGACAAGTGAAATGAGGAAGCAATTGTAGGGTATACATAGGGTCAGATGTACTGGGATATAGGTAAGAGAACCAATGCTTGGGAATTAGCAGTGGAAGAGGTACTTATGCATAGGTAGGAGTACGGGTACTGCAGGGATATACGTGATATGCATGGGTAAAGAACACTATTATAATTAGGGGTAGAGATAAAAGGGTGTAGGTGCGAGTACCAGTATGAGGATATTAGAGGCATAGAGGTATTAACGTATTGGCAGGTGAAAGGTACTCGGCTGGAGGCAGGGGTGGAGGTGCTAGCACAGTAGTAGAGGCAAAAGAGTATAAGTAGAGGTAGATATAGTGGGATATAAGCAGTGGAAGAGATACAAAAACTTTGGCAGGAGGTAGAGAGCAAGAGTACGTTTTGGTGTCCTATCGTACAGTTAGGGGTAGATATATTAGGGTAAATCCAGGGGTATAGGTATTAGGATCGAACAAGTATAGCGAAACAAGGGCATAGAATCGGTAGGGGTAGAAACAACAGAGTATACATAAGAGTAGAGGTACGAGGGTATAGGTATAGGATTAGGGCACGGTTAGATGTACCCTATCGATAGGGGTGAGATATTAGGGATACTATGGTACAGAAAGAGTAGGGGATAGGGATAAAGAAAAAACATTGCTGAGGGATAAGGAGGTCGACCACCGTACAAAGAAGTAATGAGGAGAGTAAGAAAGAAAAGAATCAGTAGACTCTGAGAGGCAAATGTAATAAGGGTGAATTCCTCCTTTAAAAGAGACAAGAGGGATCCCTGTGGGAAAAAGACTTCAGGGATTTTTGTAGTCATGTAGGGATTTACCAGGATGCATTAAAAACAACATTTGCCTGCGGCTCCTGCTGCAATTGGCGGATTGTTTCTGCATTCTAAGGGCCTCATTTTTTAGGCCCCTTGCGGCACAGGAACGTCACATTTTTGACGTTCCAGTGGCGCACTGTGCCCGGCATATTTACAAGGCCACGTAAAGCCACTTTACGTGGCTTTTCATGGCCTTGTAAATATGTGCCCCTGTCACACAACACCCATGAAATCTGAAGCATTCCCTGATTTACGAGATATCGTAAACCTGTGATTGCGTCAGAATCTAACGCCACCCTAGGGGTGGCGTTAGGGAGGTGCAACGAGGAGAAATGTTTTCATTTCTCCTCGTTTTTCCTTTTTCTATGTGTGCTGCATTCTTCAGCACACATAGAAAGAGGAAATCGCCTGAATTGATTGATTTTGTGCAGGAGGGTGTCCTTTACTGCACAAAATTAATCAGCCCCGCAATGCAGGTGATGGAGCCAGATTTCACATAGATTTAGGCATTTGCTCTGTTTTAAGTTTCAGACACAAACTGCTTTTTTAAGAAAAATGGCACGCAGATTTTGGTGCATGCAAAGTGAAAAGTGAATGAGGCCTGGTCAGATGTTTCCAGTCTAATGAAATCATGTAAAACCATGCTCAATTAATTAATCCAGGGTGGTTAAAAATGTGTTTAGTTTAGATTTAACCTCACTATAGAATGTACATTTAATTTAGAAAATGTGTTTTGAACTTTCAAAATAGCACATATTTGTGCTGAATTAACACACATTTACAGTGTAGAAAAGCTGAAATACACAGCTCAGTGGCAGGTCCACTGCGGCCTTCGACCTTGAAGATAAGAAAGGAATGTTTGCTCTCTGTTTCCTCCTGTCTCCTCTCCATGAAAGACCTTTGTTATAATTCACGCCTCTGTTTCCGTCTCTTCATGAAGGCATGTTGCAAACTTTTATCTCTATGTAATTTGTTTAAACAAAGCTTACTTCACTTTAAAACGTGGAGTAAAAAGTGCAAAGCACACATTTTTCTTATAATATGTACTCTCTGTTTCCGCATAATTAATACTTTTGTTGCAGAAAATGTAATTGTTTTCATTTAGCACAAGACTCAAGAACTTGCCTGATTGATGACGTGTCCAGTCAGTCCATGGGGAGTCGATGTGTTCTGAAGCTCTTATTGGTCAACCTACGAAGACCAGTCACATGCAATTTTGATAGAAATATTGGATGAGAGGAGAGAGGGGTAGGCTGGCTCTGCTCATATATTTTTTAGCAGGACACGAGGCAGATTAGACACTCTTGCGAAGCCAAGGAGGCAGGAGGGGCCATGCCCAGCTTCTGTGTCAGACACAGACAGACAGAGATGAAGGCAGAGCGAGGACAGAGAGGACCAGCTGATAGAACTGGACAGTTTTAGATGCTAAAACTTTAAGTTTTATGCTTTGACTAACTGGCTTTAAGGACTTATTTGTCTTATGCATTTATTTCTCTTTATGGGAGATTTTTGCTAATTATTAATTATTGATTAGTCTTGCAAAACTCACTTTAGAATTATATTTTCTTAAAACTCTTTAAGAGTTTTCTGACTAACATAGAAACAGGTTTTCCCTTCCTTTATGGAGTGCCTTGTATGCAATCTATAATATGTTCTGTATTAATTCTATTTTTCCTATTTTTTTAATTCTGTAACCTGATTGATATTTGAATAATGAATAAAGGGTCAGAGAACCTTAACTTTTGACTAGAAAATAAAACCCTTTAAAACTACTCACAACTCTCATTATTGCCTTAAATATTATTTGCATTTGATTTTCATGTTTATGTAAAGTCTCCTGATGGATGATAACACGGTGGCAAAGGTCCATCCCCTTTAAGCGGTAAACTAGAGGTAATGAGGTTTCGCATTGAGAAATTACCGTGAAATTACCGCTGGATCAGTTTCTGGTAGCAGAGGTAAGGTTAACACCATCACCAAATGGAGCACAGTTTAGTCTAATACCTAAATAGCGCTACAAAATAATTGTTCAAGTTAGATAAATGTCCAGATTCTCAAAAAGCCCTGATTCCAATGCTCAGAATTTGAAGACTGGCAAAGCAGTACTGGAAGGTAATGCAAGAAGGCGATTGCTGGAGTGGTGTGAGTATCAATAGGGTTGTGAAATGTTTTTAATGTGCTAGGAGGTATTTTTTTTGAAGTGTTGAAAAATAGTAAGGGTTTTGACTGTTGGTGAAATTTTGCTCATTTTGACTTGATGGTTTTATTGATTAAATTGGTATTTTCATAGGACAGAATTATTGATTATTGATTATATGTTCTTAACATGAAAAGTTAGTGTCCTGTTCTATGTTGTCTAGAAGCACAGGTACAGAGATACCTGGGAATCCCGGGAATGGACTTTAGAAGAGTGTGGTAAGGAAATCACACTGCAGAAGGTTACTCGTCTGTTGCCATAATACCTAAAAGCTACGGAGGGCTGTAGGTGTTATATTAGGGACTAAATCGTATAAGAGTAGAGTGTGAGTGATAGCAGAGGGTCCACCTGTGAAACTTTGGCCTTACCCAAAGGAGGAGTATCCCTAGAGGAGTAATAGGTCCTCCCCGAGCTTAAGTGAAGGGTAAAAAGTGGTTTTTACTCACAGTGTAAGGAAGTACTTTCTCTTTGAAGCAAGTGAATAAACTATCTTTGGATTAGCGGAGCAGACAGAGTAGCGCTGTTTTTATGTTGTTACTAACAGAATTTTGATTAAGAAATCTCAGAAAAATATTGCCGTAAGATTTTGTGAAGGGAGGGCTAGTAGAAGGAGTGAAACTGACATCACAAAAGGCTGCGCTGGCATTGGACAAGGCAGCAGGCGTGTAGTGATCTCTGATTGTGAAGGGAGGGTCAGTAGTAGGAGTTAAACTGACCGAAATTGAAACTGACAGCATTAAAGAAAAGAAATTGCATTAAAATATTGCAGAAATTGAATTATTTAAAGGTTTAAAGAAACTGTTGGGAGGCAAAGTGAAAAATTCAATTTTAATTGGTGATGCTCCTGAAGGAACACCTGTGCATTTTATGTCTTCCAATTTGGGACAAAATTCATGTATGTGGGTTCACCAATGGTGCAAGATTACTGAAAAAGAGGGTCCTTTAAGGTTTCCAAAAGATGGTACTTTTGAATTGCAAATTATTGACAAATTAAGGGAAGTATTATGTGAAATAAAGACACCATCTAGATCTGCACAATTTGAGGCTTTAAGCATGTGGGAAAAGGCAACAAGAGACAAAGCAAGTGAGGATAAAAAGGTAAAGCACCAGATACAGGAGAAGGGAATTAAAGATGACAAAACGCTTCAAATAAATAATGATTCAGGGGATGAAATAATGGATGCATTGTTAACTGAGTGTCCACCACCTTATGTGGTCCACACTAAAAATACTGATAATATTGTACCAGTAAGTACTACAGTGGCTACTGCTTCTGTTGAACAGAGAGAAACACAGATTGAGAGAACTGTGCAGACATTTCAGATTGACCCACTACCTGTTGATTCAGCACTGACAGTGATATCTCCAGGTGTTACTGCTTCAAATGTGACTGATTCAGTACAAATACTACAAGCTGCAGATGCACAGGCAGTGCATGGACAAATTGTGACTGTCCCAATTAATATGGTCCATACTCAAACAGTTCAAAGAGCTGCAGAAGGAGTAATTATGTCAGGGTTTATTTCAGAAACTCAGAATTCACAGATTATTGAACAGAAACTACCCCAGACAGTCCAAGAACTGAAAGGTGGGGGGGAAATGGTCTTTACAACATCTGCAGCCCAGGATAAAATGAATATATTTGAAGATGGGATTTTTCAAACCTGCTTTGAGGAAGCAGCAGTGATTAAAAAGATAGAGAGCATGGGGGCACAAATTAACCTAGACCCTGAAAAAGAGAGACAGCGTAATGTTTTGAATTCAACATTTGAACATGAAGAAATTAACAGTCCCTGCTGTTTAAGTAATGAAAATGTGAACAAGTGTCAGGAAAAGTAATTAATTTCCCTGAGTAAGGAAACAACTACATGTGTATTAACTACACATGCTAGACTGACTGATTTGGCTCAGAAATATGAAATTGATGTTTCAGGAAGCTTTCCATTTCAGAAAAGTTTCAGGGTACATATGAATGATGAGGCAAATGAGACAATGTGTTCTTCAGGAATGCAATTGCACATTGCAGAAATAATTAAATATATTTTCAAATGCAATGGGTTTGAGAAATTAGGAGACAAATGGGCAAGAAAACATGAGAAGAAAAAGAAACCACCAGACCTAGCAAGGAAACTGGATAAGAAAAAGAAACCACCAGATCCAGTTGAGGAAAATAATAAACAGGATGAGGGAGAAGCTTTGCTTACTCATTGAGAGAAAAGGTGGGAGAAGTGCATGTTCATGTGCCACGGAACAAAAGTGAACTTGCAGCATTTCTGAACACATTCCCAAAATTGAGAGACAAACCTATGCTGTGGTACCCACAAGTTGATGGATTTGTTGAAATTTTAAAAGAGTTGTGTATTAATTTGGAAATGTTCTTTGACATTGCCATGCAGACTGAATTAAGGTTTGAATCTAAAGTTGCTGTGTAAGGGCCAGGTGAGGAGACAATGAAAAAGGTTTGCATGAATGCACCATCATTTTCTGTTGTTATGGAGAAAAACGTAGTAGTGAATATTTTTTTGAATGGCAGAGTGCCAGCAAAGGATGTTAATTGGGTACAGATTAAAAGAACAACACAGGAGCTAAAAGAATTGGTTCATGATTTTTGTGAAAGTGTGTGTCTAGAGTTTCCACAACACTGTGGGAAAGAATGGCCTGATGCCAGTGGCATGAGATTCTTTGTGACACAGTTGTCGTGTGGTTTGTGGCCTCCTGGTCTGCCTTGCTACGTTGGCTTAGGCCTAGCTGCCATGAGGCCCTTTTGCGCACGTTACTTTGTGCCGTTGTTTTTCAAGCCTCTGCTTCTGCCCGGCTATTTTAGCACTGTCTGCATTTCTATCTTTCACCTTTTCTCCTGTTCCCTTTTGGGCTACGTCTGCACACCATGTACAAGGTCGAAAAACAACGTCCCTTGTACCTGCTGATTTGGCCAGTCCCTCGCACTTAGACATAACACTCTATGTACAGCTGCCCTGGAGAAATTCGGGTGCTTTTAATATTGTGTTTTTCACTGTTAGATACACTTGGAGAAAAACCTTTCCAGAGAGAAGAGCTGTGCTTATCTGATGATGTAAAACTTGCATCTAGATATTGAGATATGGGGGTTCACTAGTCAAAGCCCAGAGGTCTTCTGTTTTTATAATAAACTAGCTACTAGCACGGGGAGGGTGGTAAGGTCATTTAGCCTTATATCCACTGCTTTATGAAATGCTTTCCCCGTTTGTATTCTATGGAGTTGTAACTATGCTGTTTATGTTATCATTATGCATTATGCTGATAGTACTGGCACGTGTACTGTATCTTAGAGCACGTTAGTTGAAATAAACATTTTAAACTATACAGTGTCTCTTCTTACGCACGTTGTGGACAGGTATGAGTGAGTTATGAAAGGGTGTTCTTGCTACTGCGAGTCCTGAGAGAGAGAGATACCGTGTTCTGGGTTGTCTAATCATTGGTAGTATTGTTGCTAATGAGACGCTACAGCTAGTTGGGTTGGGGTTTTAGGTGCTAAGGTTTATGATTGGCTCACCACTATATTCCGAGGTCCTATTATCATGTGCATAGCTCTGTGTATGTGCAGAATCCCTACAACATGGCGCAACCAACGAGTGGGCTGCTTATCTGCGAGACGCTTGAGTAGTATTTGTGCTTGTCCACAACTCCCTTCACAGACGCTTCCGGAAGCGTGTGTGACGGTGATACCTCCTATATTGACGTTTTTATAGGTTCTTTCAAGCTTGAAGTTGTTAAAAGGTTTCTTAAACAATACCCTCTATTGTGCTGCCACACATTAGGTTGTCGTGAACTTTTAGCCTGAAATGGCTGTTCAAATTGCGGCACATAGCCGCGCAGCGCTTTGGGCTCACTTAACAGTGTATGGAGTGCCTGACGCGGGTGTCGATTTGATCTTTGTGGTACAAGCAGATCCAGCTTACCACTTTGAGGTGTTTTACTCTTGGGTCACCTTTCCGGCGGTGGATGGGACTGATAATATGTTCCATGAATATGAAGCCACCGTAGTTCCTAATCACTATAGACCATATAGGAATCTTGAAGTACCGCTCACGGCTTGGCAACACCGTGTTTGGTTTGATGGCACCCTCCCCCAACCGGTTACCGCGGTTCGTTTAGGCCCCTTATCAATTGATGGGGCCACTTGGCCTGTCTTGGCCGGGTATACCCCACATCCGCGTTATATGACGGTTGCAGTCGCTGAACTGCGTAATATGCATTCGACTTTGATACGAGTACATAGAGCTTTAGTACAATATGTTACAGGTAACATCTAGGGAGCCCCGCCTGGAGTTGCGGCCCATCCAGCTGGTGCAGGCGGTGTAACCATAAGTCCTATCATGGTGAATTCGATGATGGGCAAGCGCCCACAAAATAAGGATGATTTTCCTTATTGGCTTGCAGAAAAATTTGACCAGCTGAAGGCAATTTTTCCAAATACCTCTCCCGTGGAAAAACACAGAATTTTGACGATTAGTTTACCAAAGGACTTAATCCCCGAGTTGGCAGACTGCAACAACTGGGGTAGGGTATTCGCAGCAGTATATGCGAAGTGTTTCGGCACTCCTTCCATGACGGTTCTCCCCTCTGTAATTAAACATGTGCAGGATGAACATGGCCCTGAAGCGGCTGTGGAATTAGGGATGAGACTGGTGGGAGTGTTCGACGTAGTGGCTGATTTGATCCTTGCGAATGTCAAGGGCGATGCAGTTAACTTTCAAGTAGCTAATGCTTTTGCTTTGGTCCCAGATCCGGACAAGCCGCGCGAATTACCAAAAATTATTGCTCAGGCTTACAAAACCATTGGTCGCAATAGCCTGGGAGTTAAGCCTTTTGCTAAATCGCAAACACAATCGCAACAACAACCTAAAACTCAATCTGAGAAAGATGAGAAACCAGTTTTTACTAAAAAGAGCTGGAGGTTGAAAAAACAGGGTAAGCAACAGAAGAAGCCGGGGTCGCGAGGCGCATCCCCTGTTTCTGTCTCTTCTGAACGCACATATGATTTGCGCGATAGGGCGAGAATGAAATCTCCAGAGAGATTTCAAGTCCCTGATTCGCGTTCTCCTCGTTCTTCACAGGCACCAACATCTTCGCAGGCTGGTGGAGGAGATCGCCAGGATAGAGGAAGGGGTCGAGAGACACCACAGGGACGAGACCAACCTCGACAACAGGTCAGAGGGGCAGCAGAAGAATTTCACCGTTCTCGCCCACAGTTTCAGAAGAAGAAGGTTGCCACTGTAACAGCGAGATATGCCACAGACGGTGAGAACGAGACTCCTGAATTGGACGTGGGCAGTGACCCTCCTAGACAGCGCCGCGGAGGTTACCATAGTGCGGGGGGCACTACGTCCTCATGTGGAGGCGACAGCAACTGAAACATTCATTACTGTTGAGACAGCAGACACCAGAGTGGCTCCCCCTGACAGACTATATAATATTGTAATTCAAATCAAAGGTGATATACAGCGTGTTATAAAAGGGATTTTTTGGGAAAATCTGACCTCTTCGTACGACATTTTGTTAGCAGAGGCGGATTGGCCGCCTCCATTCGTGCTTGCTGCGCATAAAGGGGAGGAGGTAATCCTTCCGAGCTTTTCCCGACCTGTCCCAAAAGACAAAGCACAGAGGCTCTTGCAGCTGAATGGGCTGTGTCCCTGGCTCCAGCGATATAACGCAACCATGTGGGCTGGGATGAAGAATCACCACCCCATGAAATACCTCTGCGGTCCCTACCACAGCCACAACCCCAATATCCCATCAAACGGGAAGCTAAAGGTCCCATTTCCGAAATTCTGACCAAGTTAGAATATCAGGGAGTGATTGAAACATGCGTGTCACTGATGAATAATCCCCTTTTCGCGGTTTCTAAACCCGATGGATCGTACCGCTTAGTTTTGGATTACCGACATTTGAACTCTCATTGTCGGACCTTTGCGGTGCAAAACACACATAGTTCTGCGCTAGTAGACAGTCTTGTACGAAAAAAATATAAAACTACACTTGACCTATCCAATGGATTCTACACGCACAACTTGGCCCCGGAGAGTAGCCAATGGAGCGCTTTTACCTCCGGTGGTAAATTAATCAAATTCAGGCGTTTACCTATGGGCTACAAGAATAGTCCAGGTGTATTCGCTGCCCGTGTTGTCTCTTTGTTAGACGGCATAGACCCAGATGCATGTTCGTACATCGATGATATCTATCTGACAGACGACGAATTATTCCCGCATCTTTCCAGAGTGGACCGCATTATTTTAGAATTTGTGGTTCTAGGTTACAAGTTTAACTTTGCCAAATCTCACATTGCTGAATTTACCGTTTTGTTTTTGGGCTATGAGCTCAACAATGAAGGTAAGGGCTTAGTCCCCCATTACCTGGAGAAATGTGCACTTCTGTGCCCTCCTACTACTCTGAAGAAAGTTCAGTCTTTACTGGATTTTCTGAACTTCGGGCGTACTTACATTCCCGAATATGCCCAGCGTATCAAGCCACTGTATGCCTTGATACAACCTAACTTTTCAAAGTCATGCTGGCTTCCGGAGTATTCCTCCATTCTGCAGTCTTTGCAGACAGACTTACTTGAGTCTAAATACCTGTTGACACGTGACAACCACACCAACCTGGTGATTAGAATCATTCCAGGGGCAGTGGGTTTCACGTACTTGACCTTTAACGAAGGTGACACAGTACCGATTGCATACAAGTCACATCTATACACTTCTGCAGAAATGCGCTTTTCCTCTGTGGAGAAAGTTTTGACTGCAGTGCAAATGGCGATTCTGAAGGAACACGCACTGGCACAAGGGAAACGCATTCTGGTGGTAACACCATATCCTGCCCTGGAGGCAGTGACAAAGGCAAGTGTTCCGAACTCTAAAGCTTTGCACCCCCGTTGGATTCAATGGGCAACATCTTTGACGTCTCCAGATGTCACTTTTATTTTTGATTCTTCTCTTCAGACTCAGGAGTTTTTACAGTATGAATTCGTTCATCCTCCTCCTCTGTCCTTGCTACCGCTTGAGGAATACGAATGTATTATCTATACCGATGGTTCGGCACAACCGGCCACGGGTTCCAAGCAGGCTTATTCAGCCGCATGTGCTATTGTTGCAGGTACCTTTGTGAACGGAAAGTTCAAGTCAACTGTAGTGCATACACAGGCACTAGGAGACAGTACTGCACAATTGGCCGAGCTGCGCGCATTGGTGCTAGCACTTGAGTTCGCTAATCCTGATGTGACCACTCTTATTGTATGCGATTCTTACTACTGTGTCCAGTCTTACAATGACAATCTATTCTTTTGGTCACAAAATGATTATAGAGATGCGAAAGGCAGCACAATCAAGCATAAAATGCTTTGGGTTCGAGTGGCAGATTTGCAAAAGCGTCTGCCTCTCACACAGGTTGTTCACACCCTTGGCCATCAGCGGGTGGGCGCACACGCTGTCGGGGTTGGTTTGGCAGATGAAGCTGCCAAATCAGCAGTAGCCACGTGCTCAGTCGCAGCAGTTACCAGATCCATGTCTAAAATAGATTCTGATATTCTGGCAGCTATTGCTGCGACAAAGGAAGGTGCTAATTACCCTAGGGGTTTCCCTTCAAAATACTCTTATCAATTAGGTCCCGAACAGGCTCCTTACGTAAGAATTACAGACGTTGGGGATCGGCTGATTCCCAATGCGGACCGCAGACTTTTCTTGATTACTGCAGCACACGAAGGCATGGCTTCGCCTCATGCTGGGGTGTCTGCGACAGTTTCCATCTTGCAGCAGCGTTACTGGTGGCGTGGTTTATACAAACAAACCCATACTTATGTGCTTTCTTGTGACGTTTTTCAGCAGATTAAGCCTTCCACGGTTACACGGCCACCACAGACTCCGCTCTGCATTTCAAACAGACCTTTTGGGTGTGTTTACCTGGATCACTGCGGTCCGTTTTCTTCTGACACTGCATATAAGTACATCTTGGTTGCAGTGGATTCGTGCACACGTTTCATCTGGGTCTGGCCACAACGGAGTGCTGACGCTCAAAATGTCATAAGGGATTTGCGTGTCTTTGTGGGAATTTTCGCCTGTGGCACTTTCCATTCTGACCAAGGTCCAGCGTTTGCCTCTAAGGCTTACAAGGACGCAATGGGTTCACTGGGGGTGCGGGTGAAATTTTCGTCACCATATCAGCCTGAGGGCAATTCGATTGTTGAACGAATGAACCGTGACTTAAAGCAATCCTTGACAGCTAGAGTCTTAGGTACTGGCAGGAACTGGCTGGCCCACTTGTATACCGTACAACGTGCACTTAATAATCTCCCAAGAAGACCTCTGGGTGGGCGGACCCCATACGAAATGCTCTTTGGCATAAGAATGTTTGTGCCTGACCTTGATGGTCTAGACATGGCGGCGCAATCGCCATCTTTGATGTAGATAACCATTCTACTATGTTACAGGACTTACAAGAAGCCAGAGACAAACTTGCAATTGCACATTTACCTTCAGACGCTGCACTGCAGATTCCGGTTGCCGGCTGGCTTCCGAAGATTGGAGATCTGGTTCGAGAGAAGGTGGAGAACAAAAAAGAATTCGGCCCCTCTTATCGTGCACCGGTTCCAGTCCTTGGCTTGAAGGGAACTCGTACAGTGATCTTACCTCCGCTTCCTGGTCGCAAAGAGAACAGATACATCTCAGTGGAAAATGTCAAGCTACAACATCTGGCCGATCCTGAATAGTGTTACACCAGCGGTCTCTTGTCCTGTCATTTCCCGGACGAATGTTTGTGGCTCTCCTGCCCTAACGGTCACTGATGTTGCCATCGAGATGGTAGATTTGCCTGATCGCTTACTCGACTACCCGGACTCCCCCTGCAACGACGAGTCTGAGTATACCTATCCCGCTAACAAGTCGGTGGCACACCTACCAACTACGCCACTGAGCCCAACAAGTTATTCCTTTGACTCGGATTCCACCTCGTCACTTGTCCCGTCCAAATTCAGCATTCTTGTATCCTGGTTCAGAGACAATTTTTTGATCCCCCGTGGACATACATCTGGTTAGTACTTTTCCTGATTTTTTTGTTCATGTCTATTGGCTTTGTCACCGTGTTTTTTCTGCTCATCAATGGACACTATTCGCCAGAACGCTCTGCGGTGAACTCTGTCGCTGGAACTTTGGCTCCACATTCTTCATCTCACATCATGAAGCGAGACCACACATTTGTGAACATTTCAGCTTTTCCAGTTGCTGATGGCATCGTTTGGGATGTGGTAAATTTCCAAATTCATGGACCAACCGAAATTATTAATGTACCAAATGTCCTTCGTGTTTCAATGGGTGATGTCGTAAAAAGTAATATTCATTCTGACGATTGGGATGTGCATGCAGTTGAAGCATTATTTACTGATTTGAAATATTATGCTGCTTTTCATGCTGAAGATCTGTACATGAATTCTGCAAGTTATGCTGATTTGTATTGTTACCAGCATTGGGGCAACCATTTTCTCCATAAACCCAGTACCCTTCGGGGTCTTTTTAATTACACACAGTGGGAACATTGTCCGACTCCTTTGCCAGGTAGCTCCCACACGCTTAGACATAAGTTTACTTATTTTACCGATTTTAACAGATCGAACCCTGGGTCCTATTTCTTTAAATTAAATACTTCCTCTACACAGAAAATCATGTTGACCCATACAAAATTGCTATATTCAGGCTCCTTTTTAAGCGCCTTGGCTGTAGGTGGGTATGAACACTGGCGTGACACCATAGATTTGTGGCTCAATGGTTAGAGCGGCAGACCCTGATGCAGAGATCTGGCCCGGGACCAGGGTTCAATTCCCGCCTCGGCGGGTCTTGGGCTCAATTTCCTCGGACCTGATAATTCTCGCCTCGGTGCCTATTCTAATCATGGGTCCCACTCTGCAACTCTGGGCAATAGCTTGCTTAATCTCCACAACGGCCCCAACAGCGCTGGGATGCCTGGCTTCACCCTGGGGGTGCCCAGGAGTGGACATTTCACAGGGAAAAGCCAGGAAGGGTTCCACAGCGGTATACGTACAGCGCCAGGACACCTCTTTGGGGGTATAAGTGCGCTTTACAAGTACGAATTTCATAGATTTAAAATCTATTTGGGGCTCCAAAGCATGGCAGGTGCAGGGCACAGAAGCCTTGCACCGTGCTTGCCTCATCCCAGCCCAAATTCTATTTTTAAATCAGACCGTCTATCAAACAACATGTTGGGGTTTGGCTACGTCCAAACAATTGAATGCTCCATCCTTTCCTGTCTTGTCTTCCACTCCCAACAAAAGCTTGTACTTTAATATGTCCCTTACCGAATTGCAGGTTTTGTTTCTGAACAATTCGTTTAATGTCTCTACGTTGGTTCAGTCACCCTGGTTGGCTTGGCCCATTGCATCTAATGCCTGCCAATTGCGATTTCATGACTCAGTTCCTGGTTACAAACAGGATAGGCCTGATCCACGGTTTTCTGACTCTCGTACTGTGACAACATATTCTGTTGGTAAATTATGTAAACAGTGGTTGCAGCACTCTTCCCTAGATTCTGTTAAACAACATTTATCGCTCCTATCAGGCAACATTGATCTGTCCGATTTTGTTCTGGGGCCTCGTGGTCCTCGACCTAAGAGATTCATTTATGAAACTTATAATGAACTCTGGAAGCTTTCGCAAATTGAAGCTGCTTCCCGTCTGCGGGAAATCGATCAAGCAAATTTGGAAAAGGTGCTTGCTGTTGTTGACAATAGTATTAATACCCTGTCTTCCCGCATTTACACATTAGAGAATATTATTTCCTCTGTTGTTGATATTGTACAAGATGATGTTTCTGTGTTATATCATGGTCAAAATCAATTGCGTTCAGTAATGCAGTTTGCATGGACTTTGCAAACACTTAAAATGGGGAAAGTTCCTTGGCAATTTTTGAACACCTCTGCCTTATTTTCACCTTTTAATTTGACTGAGAAACAGCGGTTCATGTCCATGAAAGATGCAGCATACACTCTGTTACATATTGAAAAGATAGATCCCTTGCCATTCTCTATTGCGGAATTGGATTCTGCTGTGTGGCTAGTACACAGGGTTATCGCTTTGCCTTTTTCATTGTTTGAATTTAGTTTGTGCATGAAGCATTATCCTGTAGGCCGTTTCCAGCCTTTGGGCAGTGCCTTCCTGCATGAACTTTGGTCCCTGCCATTCATGTTTAAATGCCTTAGAGA
This sequence comes from Calotriton arnoldi, assembly GCA_963921515.1. Classification (NCBI taxonomy): domain Eukaryota; kingdom Metazoa; phylum Chordata; class Amphibia; order Caudata; family Salamandridae; genus Calotriton; species Calotriton arnoldi. The sequence goes on from CAWUFW010000902.1 coordinate 745,036, forward strand.
CGGGAGGGAGGTTTTTCTCACGGGGGAGTCATGCGATTCAACTGTGGGTCATTCCCTTATTTGCAAACACATTAAGTTGCACGGAGCTTGTAACGTTTCGGCTCCGAATCTTGCTTGTGTGTTAAAGGGTATTCCAGCTCCTGCTATTTCTCCTACTTTCACTGTGCTTGCTAATGGTAGCTATTTGCTTTTAAATAACCAAGACTGCTGTGGCCTGCAGGCCGGCATACCATATATTGTTACCGTTTCCCACAGGGTTGTCTGCTGCAAAAATGTGCTTTTTCCTCCCCCGCACGACATCATAGATAGTTCTGTGTGGCCTTCCATTCCTACTCTGAGGGCGGATTTCAATAAATTGAGCAGAATAAAGGCGCTATTATTGAACCAGGAGGTTATGCTCACATCTGCCCGGGAGACGTTCATTCTCCAGGTGGCAAGTACCCACAGTGAAATACAGGCCCTTTTGAACACTAACCTCCCACAACATTTCGGTGAACTGATTCACCGTGTTTTTAATGCGTCCCGCACTGAAGGTCTGGTGCACTTTTTTAAAGTTGTGGGCTCTGACCTTGTGACCTCTTTTCAAACTATTTTTGGTGTAATACCGGCTTTTATTCATTCCATCTTTTCCAGCGTCTTTGGTGGCTTTCCCCTGATCCTCGCCTTGGCGGCTGGTGTCCTGCTGTTAGTCTGTTTACTACGCAATGGCTGCACCTCCATGGGCCCTGCTCGACCCAGGTCGGCTCCAGATGCTCCGTGAACGTATCCTCGCTGGCTTCGGCGTTCTGCCGTTGGCGACAATGAGTGTGTCCTCTACACTTTCTTTTCGCTTTGCGTATTTCACTTGCGTGCAACCTGTGATGTCTTGCATCAGATGTCCATTCTCGTGGGCCATGGATTATTGCCTCTCCAATACGTCTTTGTCTGTTCCGGATTTTGTTCAGTTGGTGGGTCCCCTAGAGGCCCATGAACGGGACTGTTCCGCTGCAGGCTACATGGCGCGTGCGGCGGCACTGGGGATTTTGGCACAATGGGATATATGGGCGGCTGCTCGGAATCTCCTACAACAGAGTTTTATTGAGTACCACGCAAGTTGTCCCGCAATGCTGTTCGCTGCTCCCTCTTGCGAGGAACATGATTGCAGCTTTGATTTACTTGACTGGATGGCGTCGCTTTTTTCCGACGATTCCAATGATGTCCTCTTGGAAGGTGTAGCGTTTTTCTGCACTTACACTCTATTTTATTGAGAGGGCCTTCGCTTTTTGCGACCTGCCTCGCTGGATATATATATATTTTTTTCCCCATCTCCCCTTCGTTGTCCTTCCTGGGCTTCGCTTCACAACATACGTTCTGTTCTGCTCAGTTTATTTGAACTGTGTCATCTTCTTGGACGATGGACTGACCAGGGGAGGGTGTCGTGTGGTTTGTGGCCTCTTGGTCTGCCTTGCTACGTTGGCTTAGGCCTAGCTGCCATGAGGCCCTTTTGCGCACGTTACTTTGTGCCGTTGTTTTTCAAGCCTCTGCTTCTGCCCAGCTATTTTAGCACTGTCTGCATTTCTATCTTTCACCTTTTCTCCTGTTCCCTTTTGGGCTACGTCTGCACACCATGTACAAGGTCGAAAAACAACGTCCCTTGTTCCTGCTGATTTGGCCAGTCCCTCGCACTTAGACATAACACTCTATGTACAGCTGCCCTGGAGAACTTCGGGTGCTTTTAATATTGTGTTTTTCACTGTTAGATACACTTGGAGAAAAACCTTTCCAGAGAGAAGAGCTGTGCTTATCTGATCATGTAAAACTTGCATCTAGATATTGAGGTATGGGGGTTCGCTAGTCAAAGCCCAGAGGTCTTCTGTTTTTATAATAAACTATCTACTAGCACAGGGAGGGTGGTAAGGTCATTTAGCCTTATATCCACTGCTTTATGAAATGCTTTCCCCGTTTGTATTCTATGGAGTTGTAACTATGCTGTTTATGTTATCATTATGCATTATGCTGATAGTACTGGCACGTGTACTGTATCTTAGAGCACGTTAGTTGAAATAAACATTTTAAACTATACAGTGTCTCTTCTTACGCACGTTGTGGACAGGTATGAGTGAGTTATGAAAGGGTGTTCTTGCTACTGCGAGTCCTGAGAGAGAGAGATACCGTGTTCTGGGTTGTCTAATCATTGGTAGTATTGTTGCTAATGAGACGCTACAGCTAGTTGGGTTGGGGTTTTAGGTGCTAAGGTTTATGATTGGCTCACCACTATATTCCGAGGTCCTATTATCCTGTGCATAGCTCTGTGTATGTGCAGAATCCCTACAACACAGTTGGTAATTGGTTTAATGTTCTCTGATCAGATCAGTGTGCACGTACAGCAAAAATTGGTTTGTTTACAAAGAAAGCTGATAGATGGGCTTCTGAAGGATGAAGGGTATTATAGTGCTGGACAAGGAATGAAGCAGAAAAAGTTTGAGGAAAAACCTATGATGGTACAGAGAAGGTTTGCACAGAAAGGTTTTCAGAATCAGTTGTTTGCAGAGAAAGAAAGTGAGTTACAAGGTGTTGTTTCACAGGATGGAAGTAAAGGTGTTTTGGTTTGTGCAAATTCAGGTATGGATGTTGCACTGCTGGAAAAAGTATCCATTTGCCAACTTTATAACAGATTTGAGCATTGGAAGAAGAAATGTAAATTTAAACATGATGCAGTAAATGGAAATGCGCAAACACAGAGAGAAATGCAGGTGCAAAATATGCCAGCTCAGCAAATGCAAATGTCAGTTCAGAAACAGGTACCAATGACAGGAGTTTTTCAAGTTCAGATGCTCCCACAAAATATGGAAAATGGTAAAATTTATTTAAATCAGTTGTCCAGAGCAAGTGTGAATTCTTTTCAGAAACAAAATCAGAACCCATTTCAATAGGTTGCTGTATTTGAAAATGAGTTTTAACCTTAACATTTCTGAAATTACCAAGTCCATTGTGAAAACAGTAGAAGGTTCAGATTTACCCCACTTAGGAAAGAATACCAAAGTTGCAGGAGTTTTAAACAGAGAAATTACAAACCCAGTTTTAGAGAAGGCTGCAGCAAAAATAGGCCCATTTAGGAAATGTTACCAATTTGCTGTTTGTGACACACGCCTGGCAGGAAAACAATTGTTTTGTAAATTAAACAGCACAGATTACTGTACACCAGATGATGTTAATGATCAAATTCCTGATTAGGATGTACATTTTAAAATGGCCCAACACGAGACAGCTGTAGCATTGTTTTCAGAAAGGACAGTTGAAAAATTACCTTCTGATTTGGAAGAAATAATAAACACAGAAATAAGGGAGTTCACAGAGAAGGATGTCAGATTAATAAAATGTGCAGAACATGCCTTATTCAAATTAGAATCAGATGACATGTATTCAAGAACACCATCAGTTGCAGAAATTTTACTCATAATTGGAGATACACTGAGTAAAGGATTTTTGATGGAATTGATTGGAAGTTTATGTAACTTTCTGATCACAGGTTTACAGAAACTAAATGAAAAGAACAGATTAGTGCAGGAGATTAGCAACATAACTTTTCCATGTTGTCCTATGGTACTGAATCCAGCCAACATATTTTTTCACATTTCATGTGCTGAAGAATGGCTTACTGTTATTGATTTTTTCAAAGTTCATGTCATAGTGCCATTGCATGAGGATAGTCAGGAGTACTATCAAAAAGAAGATGAATGTCTGGGACACATAATTGGAAAAGGAGCTAGAAAGGTGTCACCAGAGAGAGTGGAAATAATTCACCAGATGAATCCACCTCAAATTAAGAAATAAGTCAGGATGTTTTTGGGAATGGTTGGCTGCTGTAGAGAGTGGTTACCAAACCTTTCCCTAGTGGCTAAGCCTTTACTGAGGCTGACACACAAGGACGTGTCTGATCAGCTTCCATTGGACAACAATTGCACAAAAGCATTCCTAGAGTTGAAAGAGAAAAAGTGTCGCGCCCCGGCACTAGGGATGCAAGTTTATTTAAAAGAAAATATACCAATGTGCAGTGAGAGGGAGGGCTGCGCTCTCTCAGTGCCTGTTCAAAAACATGAATGTGTTCAAAGGTCTGTGACATATTTCCCAATGACCCTTGACCCCAACGTCACAGAAATGCCCAGCTGCCTTAATTTCGTAGCTGTGGTAAATGTCAGTCATAAAAAGAGTGAGAATATAGTCTGGAATTTCCAATTGCTGAAATGGTTCCTTCCTTTGTGGAGTTATTTTGGGAAAATACTGTGACCAAGAAATGTATAAATTCAAATGTATTTAGCATACTGCCAGCAAATGAAATTGTTTGTGATGAAACTGAACCTAAATGTCTAGGTGTCATGAATCCATGCATGAAGCCAGAGTCAGACTTTAATGATGAAGGTCTGATTGAGCCCAACAATGTCAATTTTGTAGATGGCCCATGTATGAAAGGTAACAATGACACATTAAGAGCAGCACATCCTGTGCTCCTTATACATTATGTTTTCAAAGCTTCATGGCTTTCAGTAGTTACCTCAGCCCAAAATTTGAAATTGATTACCCTTACCATAACATGCAGTATAGCTGCTAAAATGGGAGTCACTATTGTCATGGGAGAGACAAATGCTAATTCAGTTGTGCAATATTGTGTCCTGTTAGCCTATACATTTAATGGAATTTTCACCGGTGAATCTGAAAAGGATACTGTTTATCTAATGTTGATGTCAATAACTTACACTTGGAAAGAATTAAAAGAGGTAAAAGAAAATGTTTCAGAGACAGAACAACAAGGTTGTATCAGAACAGATTTTGAGGAAAATGACAACTGCATAGTAGCAAATGTGTTATTGCAAAAACTGATGCCCGGGTATAGATTGTCAGTTTCTCTGAAATCAGATCATAATGAGGTCTCAAATATGATGTGTGCAGAACCACAGATTGGACAAGGATTGGATTGTAGCTATCTGCCTGAAGTTCCAAGTACAATAAAGCAACACAAAGACAGCACAGAGTCTCACTTTGCAAAAGACTGTGTCTCAGCAAGACTGAAGTGGCTTGAAGATGTACATGCAAATGCACTTGTGAAAAACACAGATGAAAAGACTAGCCATTGCTGTGAAGGTCTGGCTGATGTGGAGCGTGCAGTTTCTCACCAGATTGCAGCTGCTGCACAAGATCTGCATAATGAAAGGTGCCAAAACTTTGATCTGAGAGATGCTGTGAAATGGAAAGGCCTGTTCCAAATGATCCTGGCAAAGACTGTTGTGAAATGTGGTGGCTTTTCAAATTGGGTGCATGCCTCTCATACACGTATGGTCCCGTGTCCCCTGATAAAACAGCTCCTCTTCAAGAAGAGATGCCAGCAGTGGTTAAAAGTCCACAGAAGAGGGTCAGTCAAGCTGTAAGGGAACACATAGAGCGTGAAGCAGGGCCGGACTGGCTACCGGGCGTTTTGTTGTGCTGCCGAGCTGGGGGCTGATTTCGTTGATGGGGACCTGCGTGTGCTTAAAAACATTCGTTTTGCTTTGTTGATTTCGAAGCTCACGCAGGTCCCCATCAACGAAGTCAGCCCCCACCGCAGTGACATCAGCCCCCAGCTCCGCAGCACAACAAAACGCCCGGTAGCCAGTCCGGCCCTGGCGTGAAGCAGCACTAGAACAAACTGAAGTGGCACTGGAAAAGCAAAAAGTGGAAACTGACTCAGATGAAAGCGGTGTCAAAAGGGTGAAAGAGTCAGGTGCAGCCTCTAAAGAAGAAATTAGTGCTTTGGGCCTACGAGTGGAGGTAGAGAAAAGCTGGCTGAAAGGGTATCCAAAACATCTACAGTGGTCCCTTGAAAAATCATTGAATCTGAAACATCTGAATCTGATCAAAGTGAAAATAAAAGTGAAAGGCTTGGATTGAAAAAGTGCAAAGAATTGATGGTGCTCTGTCAGAGTTTCTCAGCACCTGAGTGGTCAAATTGCATGGAAAAAGTACAGAATGCCACATTGAATGAACTGTGTAATGCGAGGCTTGAACTGTATGAGCCACCTTGATGGCAAGCTGGTAACAAAGAGCCAAGAAATGCTGAAACAAATAACTGAGAACTATCAAAAGCTGAAGAGAAAAGAATCTTTGAATGATGAACGAAAAAGAAGAAAAGATGAAGACAAGAGAACTGTACTGTTGAATTTTCATTTTATTATTTTAGTTACTTATTTCAAAGAAAACTAAGGGGCATATTAGCAAAACCCACGTTAAAATTATCGCCGTTTTAGCGGCAGGAAACTGCCGCTAAAACGGCGATAATGGGCTTGCTAATATGCGTTATAGAATTCCAATAGAAGCCCAGGTTAGATGTCCTGCACATCTAACCTGGACTTCTATTGGAATTCTATAACGCATATTAGCAAGCTCATTTTCGCCGTTTTAGCGGCAGTTTCCTGCCGCTAAAACGGCGAAAATTTTAACGTGGGTCTTGCTAATATGCCCCTAAATGTTCCAAGAAGCTACTTACAGAACTCTGCACTAAACTTTTGAGCTTGGCTATATATGATCTGATTACAGACCAAACTTGTGTTGCCTTAGAAATAGAAGTAAAATTGTTATATACTCAGTTTTTGTAATAAGTGATAATGAACATACTAATTTAGTAGGGTTTTTTTTTTCTTTATATGCCTGTGTGAATTAAGTGTGCTAATGAAATTACCATGTCTACATACACTAAAGATGAGTAGTAATATTTTAATTAGAGAAAAACATATATTTGACTCAACTAATGATAAGTGCTTTATTTTAAACAAATGAAACGTGTGATAATTTACAAATCATTTGAGGTATCATGATTTGTTTTTATCAAAGGGTGAATTGATGGAGCCAGATTTCACATAGATTTAGGCATTTGCTCTGTTTTAAGTTTCAGACACAAACTGCTTTTTTTAAAAAATGGCACACAGATTTTGGTGCATGCAAAGTAAAAGTGAAAAGTGAATGAGGCCTGGTCAGATGTTTACAGTCTAATGAAATCATGAAAAAACATGCTCAATTAATTAATCCAGGGTGGTTAAAAATGTGTTTAGTTTAGATTTAACCTCACTATAGAATGTACATTTAATTTAAAAAATGTGTTTTGAACTTTCAAAATAGCACATATTTGTGCTAAATTTACATGCATTTAAGGTGTAGAAAAGCTGAAATACACAGCTCAGTGGCAGGCCCAATGCGGCCTTCGGCCTTGAAGATAAGAAAGGAATGTTTGCTCTCTGTTTCCTCCCGTCTCCTCTCCATCAAAGACCTTTGTTATAATTTACGCCTCTGTTTCCGTCTCTTCATGAAGGCATGTTGCAAACTTTTATCTCTATGTAATTTGTTTAAACAAAGCTTACTTCACTTTAAAACGTGGAGTGAAAAGTACAACGCACAAATTTTTCTTATAATATGTATTCTCTGTTTCCGCATAATTAATACTTTTGTTGCAGAAAATGTAATTGTTTTCATTTAGCACAAGACTCAAGAACTTGCCTGATTGATGACGTGTCCAGTCAGCCCATGGGGAGTCAATGTGTTCTGAAGCTCTTATTGGTCAACCTACGAAGACCAGTCACGTGCATTTTTGATAGAAAAATTGGATGAGAGGAGAGAAGGGTAGGCTGGCTCTGCTCATATTTTTTTTAGCAGGACACGAGACAGATTAGACACTCTTGCGAAGCCAAGGAGGAAGGAGGGGCCATGCCCAGCTTCTGTGTCAGACACAGACAGACAGAGATGCAGGCAGAGCGAGGACAGAGAGGACCAGCTGATAGAATTGGACAGTTTTAGATGCTAAATGTTATGCTTTGACTAACTGGCTTTAAGGATTTATTTGTCTTATGCATTCATTTCTCTTTATGGGAGATTTTTGCTAATTATTAATTATTGATTAGCCTTGCAAAACTCACTCTAGAATTATATTTTCTTAAAACTCTTTAAGAGTTTTCTGACTGACATAGAAACAGGTTTTCCCTTCCTTTATGGAGTGCCTTGTATGCAATCTATAATATGTTCTGTATTAATTCTATTTTTCCAATTCTGATTGATATTTGAATAATGAATAAAGGGTCAGAGAACCTTAACTTTTGACTAGAAAATAAAACCCTTTAAAACTACTCACAACTCTCATTATTGCCTTAAATATTATTTGCATTTGATTTTCATGTTTATGTAAAGTCTCCTGATGGATGATAACACGGTGGCAAAGGTCCATCCCCTTTAAGCGGTAAACTAGAGGTAATGAGGTTTTGCATTGAGAAATTACTGTGAAATTACCGCTGGATCACAGGCACCCTTGCACCATGGTGCAAGGGTGCCTGCGTTGGCGCATAGCAGCTCATTGTGCGCTGGCCCTGGGGAAAAGGACAGGAATGCGCTGTATCTTATAGATACTGCGCATTCCTGCCCTTTTCTTTTGACGTAGGGCAGCGCAGCAAGATTCCTTACAGCGCTGCCCTACATCAAAACCTCATAAACGAGGCCCTTAGTTTTGTTCTGAGCGAGAGAAGACCATGACTGGATGCAGCAAAGGAGGAAAGGGTCTCGGCAGAGAGGGCGCCAAGAGGTGCAAGAAAATGCTTTTGGACAACATCCAGGGCATCACCAAGCGCTTCTTCGGCCTCATCTATGAGGAGACCCGCAGCATGCTCAAGGTTTTCCTGGAGAATGTGATACTGGACGCTGTCACCTACACCAAGCACGCCAAGAGGAAGACTGTCACTGCCATGGATTTGGTGTACACCCTTAGGCATCTACGGGTTTAGTGGCTAAATACTGTACTTACTACCCCAAAAAAACATGTGCTTCTCTGAATACAGATCTATGCCCAGGGACCTGCCCTCTGGGAGGTGCTGACAGACATATCTGGTGTAAGATGACTAATGTGCATATTTGCAGAAGAGTTACGTGCACAGTGCTGTCAGGGTGACATTTATTATCTATTTAGTACGTGCTCTGATGGTATTGAAGCCAATCAAGACTAACGCTTTTTCAAAGTATTGTATAATGAGCCTGTATGTGCCTTCCATTTAAGAGGCACTAGCCATGTGCCTTTATTACAATCTGTCCTCTGCACATTACTTTATTGTCATTTAAAAATTCCATTACAGCTGCTGTGCGGTGCCTGTCCAATGACTACCATACTGCTTCCCTCCATTGTAGAATACGCTTTGATTGACAGCTGATGACATCAGCGTTTGTTCAAGCTTCTTTTACAACGTTACAACTTTCCTAATAGTTTATTGAAAAATTATGGTGGATGGCAAAAGGAATAGATTCCCACATTATCTTTCCCTTTCCTATTTGTGTTTCCTTCATTTAACGTATCACCAGTAGGATTTTCTACATCATTATCATCATGTTCTATAAAATCCCAATATGAGTAATCTCTTCCACTGGAATTCCTAGTTTCTTTAGCCATTAGTAGTCTTTCTTGGCCTGGTTTCAATATTACAATGTCACTTTTACTGCACCATCCTTTATCCTTTAACAACACTGCACTGTTGGAAACTTTCACAACTTGAAATGGTGAAGTAAATACAGATTCGCCTTTCTGAACATTCACAGGTGTTTTGTGTGTGCGGGCCGCCACGCCACACTCCGCTCCCACACCGCCAACCATACCACCAGCCGCTGCCAGATTGCGAGTTATCTCGTGGTCTGGCGGGCAGTCCTTTGGCGTTGCCACAATGGTGCCTATTAAAAAGGCACCAATGGGAGTGCCAAAGCTTGTTCCTGCACGGCATGGACTATGAAGTCCATGCTATGCAGGAAAGGTGGTGCATGCAGATAGGGGGGCACACCATGTGCCCCCTTGCATGCATACCATGGCCCAGAGAAGTTTCCTCACCGCCACCCTTTTCATGACGGGTTCACCGCCATGAAAAGGGAGGATGTGAGGAAACTCGTGATATGCTTGCCGGTGACACAGCAGCACTGCCAGCATATTGGGGCCCTGAGACTGCCAGGTCACTGCCAGGGATCGTAGATCCCTGATGGTTGGAGCGGTCTTATTTTGGTCTGACCACCGACTCGTAATACGGCAGTTAAAACACTGGTGTGGTGGTACACGACCGCCACCACACCTCCTCTGTGAGTTTGGAGGTCCTATGGACTGCCAAACTCGTAATTAGGCCCTAAGCCAACTTCTGTTTCTCTCCAAGATTTTTGTTGAACATTTAATTCACTATGTTCAATGTTAGTGCACTCTTTTCTTTCCAAATTTTGGCCTGAGTACCATATTTCCTCTCCTACCTATAATCAAATAAAAAAGGGAAAAGCTAGTTACTTCATTGATAGTACTATTATAACTGTACACTTTGTCATATATAAATAAACGTATAAATAAATGTGATGTCGCAGCTAACTTTATTTCTTCTTTTAGATATCTATTTACCAGTAGCGGTCGGTGGTGGGAGTGCCGCCGGGTGCTGACGTGGGGTGGGGGGTAGTAAACTATGGATTACGGGCGATTACAGGTAAGTACACATATGAATAAATAAAATGAATTTCGTTTCTCGCGCTGCATCGCCAAATGCGATGCAGCGCGCGCAACGAAATTCGTTTTATTTATTCATATGTGTACTTACCTGTAATCGGCCGTAATCCACAGTTTACTACCTCCCACCCTGACCCTCCCCCGCCCTACGTCAGCGCCCGGCGGCACTCCCACCACTGACCGCTACTGCTATTTACACGTTCCACTTGACCATTAGAAGATGGACTGTATTAGGGTGTCTTTTCCTGTTTCATTCCAAGTTGTCTTTAAAAATCAGTAATTTTATTAGACACACGCTATGTCCCATTATCAGAGACGAATAAGCTAGGTAGGCCTTCTATCGCAAAACTTTTCTTTAAAAACTTGATCACTAACTATGTAGTGATGTTAGGAACTAATTTGTAATGAATCCGTTTAGTGTAGTAATCTGATAGGACCACAAGATATTTACAATTGGACTCCAAAATATTGAATGGCCCTGAAAAATCGACGGCAACTTTGGTCCTTCAGGGGGGGCGCTAGTGTGCCGTCTGCGAAATGGCCGCCATCTAGGGAGGCTCCGCGGGCTGGACCGATAATCCGCTAATTATTGGGCGGAGCTGGCGGGAGCCGGGTGCCCTGGACGGCAGGAGCAGGCACCGGAACATCTCTGCGGTCAGCGGGAGAGCCTTTGAAGGTTGGGAACCCTCGCGCTGCCGTGAAACACCGCTGCACATCGCCGCTGCGGGGCTCGCCCTGAGAAATAAAATGGCGGCCCCACGATCCGCGTCTTAAAGAAAGTGGCGCAGGCGGACCCCCACGTCAGGGCAGAAGGTGTTACACTGGTCCCTACCAGGGCTGGCGGGCGCGGCAGCTGCCCTGAGGACTGCGGTAGACCAACTCAGACCGCCGGCAGGCGGATCCTGGTCGAGCGCCCTGTGAGCTGAACGGGCCTTGCATCGGTCGGTGAGTCTGTGAACCGAGGGGGGAAGGCAGGAAAGCCGCGATTACACGGAGGAGGTAGTAAACACAGCGGGAGCGCGCTACCACACCGCTGACCCTGTGGCTTGAGGAGCGGAGAAACTGCAGTGAGGCAACGCGGGAGGCTGCGCCCGGAGAGTGGATGGCGCTACCACACCGCTGACCCTGTGGCTTGAGGAGCGGAGAAACTGCAGTGAGGCAACGCGGGAGGCTGCGCCCGGAGAGTGGATGGCGCCGGGGCTGCGATCCCCCCCATGGCAAGCGCATCTGACAGCAATTACACAGTGTGGAGCCTGATACTCCTGCTTCACTAGTGAGCCCAAGTGCAGTGGCTGTGCTGAAAAGGGACAAAGAACAGTGCCTGCGAAGCTCCCCCCCTGAATTTATAATAGGTCTGGACCCCCACCCCTTGTCGGGGATTAACAGGACGTAGGAGCACTTGACCCGGGGGCACACAGCGAGCGATCCCCGGAGGGGGTGAGACAGTGGAGTGGATAGTGAGGCCACTGGGGCATACAGAAGCGGATCTAAGACACCTGGCTGGCCCATGGCGGTGGAGGAGGTGAACTGGGTCACCCACTACAACTGAAACCGGACAACGCGCACTGCTCACTGCAGGCCATAACAGCAGTGGATACAGCCACAGAAGCGACCCTGCGCTGCGGCCCATTTTTACGCAGGACTGCGACTGTGAAACGAGACCATGGGCAAGACGGACACTAAGCAGTCCAAGCTTTCTTCTGAGCAGCACAAAATCCCTGTGTGGGGCTCCCACTAGAGGAAGAGCAGTCGGAAGAGATGGCGATGTCCTCCACGCAGCCATTGGAACCCAACATACGGGATATTTTCAAGGAACTAAAGCAGTCACTCTCGACCATAGACCTCAAAATTGATTCAATGTCGGATCGACTGGACCGGCTTCGAGACAAGGTCTCGAACCATGAGGAGCACCTCACGGAGGTCGAACAGCGCACGTCGGCGCTGGAGGATGAGGGCACCGCCACCCGTGAAAAGATGCTCCGAATGGAGAAGGTGTTGGAGGTGATCCGCAACAAAAACGAGGAACTCGAAGCGAGATCGCACCGCAACAATCTGCGCATAATGGGAGTACCGGAGACAATGGCCATGACTAGAGTCGAGGACTACGTTGAGGAAATGCTCAGAGCGATGTTTGGGGATTCCCTCTCTAGGGTCTGCATAGTGGAGCGCGCGCACAGATCCCTGGGCCCGAGACCACCGCCGGGATCCCCGGCTAGGCCAATAATTGTGCGCCTGTTGAACTACAGGGATCAAGATGTCGTGCTGCGCAGGGCCCAAGACCTGCAGGATACGAGGTACCAAGGAAGCGCAATCTCCTTTTTCCCCGACTTTACCCTAACGGTGCAGGCTGCAAGAAGGGAGTTTGACCTGTGAAGAGACTACTGCAACAGCAGGACATCAAGTATTCGCTCCTCTACCCTGCAAAGCTCTGCATTTTTCATCAGGGCAAGACGGTTTTCTTCACTGACCCTAAGGCAGCCGCCAAGTTTGCCCGCTCTCTCAGACAGCCTGCACCAGCTGCACAGGCGAACAGGGAGCACGCGGAGGGAGGCCCCCTGGATGAGAACGACTGAGGCACCGGGTGAGCAGCAATGAGCCGGTAAGACGGCGGAGCATTTGATTGACTGGGGCTGCTCCCACGAGACATTTTCGGCCTTAGCCGGGGTGACTGTTTGCCCTGCCGCTGGGTCCTGAGGGCCCGCCCAATCTGCCTTTGACTGGAGGGAGGGGGGGGTTTCCCTTCCTACTCCTGAATATATCTTGTCCAGCCACCCAGCACACTACCGCTGGGGTTTTCCAGAGCACCTAGTGCCTCCTGTAGGGATGAGTCCCATCGATGTTCTAACTATTGGCCATTGTGGGCCTAGTTTGGGTAACGGGCATAGCTATCAGCCATGTTGGGGGGCTGAAGTAGGAGGTGGGTGGGCTTGTTGGGTGGGGTGCACACATTGTGTGCTGTTCAGTTCTCTGTTATTCCTCCTCTCTACTCCTATCTTTCCCTTCTCTGTCTCTGCCTCAGCGTCAACTAGGTATGTCGGGATATCCAGCACATCATTACCCAGATGGACTAGGGGGTGGGTGAGACCACTAGGGAAAAGGATGTGATCAAAGCAGTGACGTGGAATGTGCAAGGCTTGAATGATTGTCGGAAACGACTTGCTTCTTGCAGGAATTACACCTTACTAGAAACCACAGCGCGCGACTACAGGCGGGATGGATGGGGGAGAAATTTGTTTCAGGCTACTCCAACTATGCCAGGGGCACAGCTATAATCCTCAGAAAATGGCTTCCCTGGAGAGCTCGCGCTGCGCTTTGCGACCCACAGGGGAGGTATGTAATTGTAGCGGGGAACTGAGAAGACAACCGGTTAGGCTAGTGTCGGTCTATGGACCGAATGTGGATGATCCGCAAATCTTCAGTGAGGTCTGGAGGTTGACTGAGTCGCTTGGGCCCGGAACCGTCCTGTGGGGAGGAGATTTTAATGTAGTACCGGATGCGAGTATGGATAGATCTGGCGATTCTTGCCGACCTCATCCAAGGGCGGCTGAACAGCTTCGCGTACTCATGGAGGACCATGAGCTGGTGGACGTCTGGCGACGCCGGCGCCCATCATCGTCTAGAATCGATTACTGGCTCACATCGCGTGATATGGACGCTTGGGTGCTCACTGTTGCTCATTTGGCCCGATCTTTATCAGATCATTCCCCAGTGCTGCTGCGTTTTGCGCTGCCGGATGCGGCGCATACGCCTTTCAGTTGGAGACTCCCCGCCGGGGCACTCAGGGATCAGGCATTTAGAGAGTCGATTCGGGCCGATATAACGGAGTACTTCGAGTTAAACTGTGGGACCGTGGACTCGCCCTCAGTACTGTGGGAGGCCTTCAAGGCAGTAATCCGGGGCAAGTGTATCGCTAAGCAGGCTGGTGTATTGCGCTCACTCAGGGGAGATCTCCGGCGTCTGGAGGAGGAAATTCGAATGCTCGAACTGGAGTACTTCGACTGTAACAGCCCCGAAATTCTGGGCAGCATTAAAGGAAAAATAGCGGAATTTGAAGAGGCTGCACAACGGGAGACGCACTATCTGGGCAGGGAGGCACGGGCGCGCCAATGCGGAGAGGGGGACTGTGCTGGGAAAACACTGGCGGGACTACTGAAGAAACCCTGGGCCAGTGAATATATTTGTAAATTGCGCAGAGACAGCGGGGAGACCGTTGCTGGCCAGGAAGCGGTACAGGCAGAACTGCTTGCATTTTATACCTCCCTGTACACGGCTCAGCAGACAGCGGTGCATCCGGACCTGCTTCCCCTTTTTGATTAGATTGAGCTAGCATGGCTGAGCGATGGTCAACAACAATATCTTGACGAGCCTTTTGAGGAGGAAGAGGTGATCGCGATGATCCGAGCTATAACCGGAGACAAGGCTCCCGGGCTGGATGGGCTCACTGCCTCATTTTATAAGGAATTTGCACCGCTCCTGGTTCCACACCTCCTCAACATGTACGAGGAATCCTTAGAACGGGGTATGTTACCCCCCTCTCTGCGAGAGGCGCTAATCGTCACCATCCTCAAACCTGATAAGGACCCACAGCTATGTGACTCCTACAGACCTTTCTCCATGATCAATCTGGACAATAAGATACTAGCCAAACTACTGGTGTCACAACTGCTCCCCCTGTTACCGGCGGTGCGCCGGCCTGACCAGTGCGGTTTTGTGCCCGGGCGGCGCACATCCCACAATCTGCGCACTTCCTTTGCGACCATGCAGGTGATTGACGGCTCTCTTCCCGCTGTGGCTGTGTTCTTGGATGCAACCAAAGCATTCGATACCTTGGAGCGGCCTTACCTGTTTGCACTCCTTTCCCGTATCGGTATCAGTCCCCTCTTCCTCAAACAAATTGCTTTATTGTACTCAGCCCCATCAGCGAGGCTGAGAGTCAATGGCCGGGTCTCCTCCGCCATCCCGGTGGCCCGAGGTACGCGTCAGGGATGTCCCCTTTCCCCTCTATTATTCGCGATAGCGACGGAGCTGCTCGCGGCCAGGCTCCGGCAGCATCACGCCCGGCGAGGTCTTGATTTTACTCGCAGGGTGATTTTGGTCTCGATGTATGCGGATGATGTGACCCTATATGTCCAGCACCCAGCCGAGAACTTGGACCCGCTCATCCAGGAGGTTGACCGTTTTGGGGGAGTATCGGGTGTATCCATAAACTGGGGAAAGTCAATCATCTTCCCACTTACACAGGCCACTAACCCCTTTCAGTCGGAATTCCCACTTCAGTGGGCGAATTCCCCGGTGAAATACTTGGGGATCTGGCTGAGTCGGAATGTAGACGAACTCTGGAGCCACAACTATGGCAAGCTCATGGAGTGGCTGGAGAGTAGACTAAGCACGTGGAGAGCACTCCCTTTATCTCTAGCGGGTCGTTTGGCCATCGCCAAGATGGTAGTTCTCCCCAAGTTTTTATATATCTTCATTAACCTGCCGCTCCCCCTCACTGCTGCATTTAGGCGCCGACTACGCTCCAATTTGATAACGCTGGCTTGGGCGGGAAGACAGCCCCAGGTGGCATGGGAGATCCTGACATTGCCATTTGAACAGAGTGGGATGGCGGCCCCGGATATGGAGCTTTATTATAACTGTGCCCAAGCACAATTTGCTTATCACTGGGTGTTCCCAACCCTCTTTATGGTGCACACTGCCCCGGAAAGCGACAGGGCGGACACGACGCCTTTACACATGGCATTGCTTGGACCCCCAAAGAGACCACGGGCTAGAGTGGACACTGTGGGCTGCACGGTGTGGGCATGGCGAGAACTCAGGCGCAGAGCGCGATTGGAAATCATATTTGCCCCCTCGAACCCACTCATTAAACACCTGGAACTGCCCTTCACTACACAGGCGGGGGTGGTCCAAAGACTGCGGCAGCTTCAGCTTCACACCCTGGGGCAGGCATTTCGTAATGGGGTATTTGCTACCATAGATGAAGCGCTGGGCGAAGATCACACAGGGATGCAAGACAGGTTCACTTACTATCAATTGAGAGCGGCGCTGCATACACTGTATGAATCATTTCCTGTTGCACCGCCAACATTCCTAGTACTAGTGAACCCCTCGCTGCTCAGGCTTATTACTCGACTTTATTCGGGTATGCAGCGTACATCTCCTATATGTACACCCCCGGCGCAGCGTGAGTGGGAAAAGATCCTGGGAGGCCCGCTGGAGGGGGGTACATGGGCATATTGCTGCACGCAAATGAAAGAAATGTCACCCAATTACAGACTGCGCCTTATTCATTTTAAGTTTATCCACAGACTGTACAGGACCCCTGCCTGGTTACATAGGGCCGGTTTGAGTGAGGATGCAAGATGTGTGCGTTGTCGGGCCCCAGAGGCCTCCTTCCTGCATCTGACCTGGGAGTGTCCGGAGGTGGCAGGATACTGGAAAAGCATCTTTGAGGTGCTGACCTCACTGATAGGCGCTGCAGTGGAATGCTCTCCCTTGGTGGCTCTGTTGGGTTATGTGCGTGGAGTAGCTGTTGAGCATAGGAAATTGGTGGCCATGCTATTACTCCTGGCAAAGAGAAGGGTAGCTATCTGTTGGGGTCGCAGGCGCAGTCCGAGAGCAGCGGAGTGGCTTAAGGACGCAGCATTCTGCCACAACCAATTGTCCGACTATTGGGAACTAATGCCTGCACAAGCTCGTCCCAAAGACATATGGGCGCCATTGCAGAGTTATTTACACTCTACCTCCACGAACAATGATGACAGCGTAACAGAATAAGCATAGACACGGTGTATGGGACACCCCTTAAGTCCATAGTTGGTTGGAAATACTGAAGTTGCTGGAGAATCTCACCTTTGCTTGAACCAGAGAGAAATCGCCTTCCTCCCTCCCTCCTCTGCTATCTTTATATCTTTTTCTGTAATCCCCCCCTTTTCTACTGTCCCTTTCTCTGTGTCTCCATCCCGCCTTCCTTGGAGCCAGTGCAGAGCCCTGGTACACAACTCGGGAGGATGGATGCCACAGAGAGCAGCAGAATGCATAAAGGGCCTGGGTTACTGACTCAATTGTGTGCTCGGGGACTGTGGACGATTACCCACTCTGTTTAATTCAAAGCTGCACACTGTATGTATGACGCCACGAAGCTGTTCAGTCTCTTTTCATTGTTTCTATTTACTCTTCTGAAAATTTCAATAAAAAGAACTTTTAAATAAATAAATAAACTTTGGTCCTTCATGTATGTCTATAAATTGCATTTCATTTTTACAAGTTTTCCAATGTTTGTCGGCTCTTAAACACCGGACACAATTATCTACAAATATATTTACATCAGAATCCAAGCCTGGCCACCGGTAATTACTCAGCAAAAGTTTCTTTGTAGCAGTGGTACCCGGTGTCCTTTATGTGCCAAATGTATCAATTTTATCCTAAGTATACAAAGTGGTGCGAACAGTTTGTGTCTTAATAACATACTATTTTCAATAGTTATTATTCCTCTGCTACTTGTAGAAAGTGTTTTAAATTCTTGTCTAAATTTCTCAATAGTGGCCATTTACAAGTCATAAATTCCATCACTTTCTGTAAAATGTTATCATCCTTTAACGCATCCATCCACTCATTTTCTGAAATTGCCCCTTCACTGAGTACAACAGCATCTATTGCAGCTACAACACATTCCGGGGCATATTATCAAGAACGGCGTTAAAATTATCGCCGCTATAGCTGCAGAAAACTGCCGCTAAAGCGGCGATAATGGGCTTGATAAAATGCCCTTGAGAATTCCAATAGAAGCCCAGGATCACAGCAGAACATGGGCTTCTATTGGAATTCTCAAGGGCATATTATCAAGCCCATTATCGCCGCTTTAGCGGCAGTTTTCTGCCGCTAAAGCGGCGATAATTTTAACGCCGTTTCTTGATAATATGCCCCTAGATGTCTTCTAAACTTCCATCAATTTGATCAACCAATGGCAGTCTAGATAAAAAATCAGCACAACTGTTTAAACCTCCAGGAATATGCCTAATCTTGAAAAAGTCCTGCAATTGTGCAATAAATTTGACTAAGCTGGATGATGCTTTACCATTACCTGTACCACAACTGTCCATCATATAAATAAGTGGCTTATGATCTGTTAGTAACTCAAATTCCTTTCCCCACAGATACATCTTTAGATTTTCTACAGCCCATACACATACTAGCGTTTCTCTTTCAATGGTACTGTAGAAACGCTCAGCATTCTTCAATCTTCTAGAAATAAACGCTACAGTGTGTTCCTGTCCACTTTTTTTGTGTCAATAATGCTCCAATGCCTACCGCACTAGCATCCGCGAAAATTATATTTTTACCACTTGAGTCATATGGAAGCAGGGCAGGTGCTTCTTCTTTAGCATTTTTAGTTTCTTGAAAAGCATTCTCCTGATCTTTACCCCACTCAAACTTTGCACCTTTTCTCAACAATTTCTGCATTGGTTCTACCATGTCTGCATATCATAATATAAACCGTGGCGTGAATAGTATTCACTAAGCCCCGTAAATGATTTGAGTGCTTCTCTCTCATCTGGTTTTGGTGCTTCTCTTATTGTCTTGACTAAGTCTTCTTTTGGTTTAATGCCGTCTGCAGTTAGCATATGTCCTAGATATTCAATCTTATCTTGTAAAAACTTACACTTAGAGTTTGAAACAGTCATACCTCTTTGCTTAGTATTGATAAAACACTATTCAAAATTTCATTCTGTTCTTGTATAGTTCCTGCATGTATTAAAATGTCATCCTGAAAATTTTCTACAACTTTTACATTTCTGAAAATTAAATCCATAAATTCTGAAAAACGCTTGCAGCGTGGGACGGCCCAAAGATTAAACTCACATATCTGTAAGCGCCAAAAGGAGTTACAAACATTGGGGCATGTTCTCAAGGACTCATCGCCGAGTTAGAGGCACTTTATCGCAGCCAAAGTGGTGATAAATTCATCGCACCATTCACAAGCTGGTGCTAACTGCCGATATCACCAGTATCCCTGCGATAGCAGCCGCAAAAAACATCGCCACGGATGACACCGGCAACTAACGCTAATGAGATGTAGAGTAGGCGTTCCCGTGCAAAAACCCGCGGAAACACCACTTCGCAACATTCCCAACGACCAGCCAGAATGGCGATAAGAATCAAAAACAGCTGGAGATCAAGCAAGGCTTCTACGCCATAGCTGGCTTCCCGCACGTCTTGGGGGCAATCAACTGCACACATGTACTCCTCGTGCCCCCTGCCGCCACTGCACACAATTACCGCAACAGGAAACACACGCATTCCATAAATGTGCAGGCAATAGTGGACCACCGGGGACTCTTCACCAATGTCGTCGCCAACTACCCAGGCAGTGTGCATGATTCCATCATCTTCCGACAGGCCATCATCAACCAGCGCTTTCAGGATGCCACCTATGGGAATGCACTGCTCGTCAGTAAGTATCAACGGAACACACCACACACCTCAACACCACATTCAGACAACTCACAACTCTGGGAATGAACACGTCACAAAATCACATACAACATGACAACCAACATCCCCACATTCCAAACACGACAACACTACTTACTGTGGCAACCTGGGCTAGCCATCTACACAAGCCATCAACGGCATAACACCTCAGCCACACAATTGCAGAATGTGGGGAGAGGTGGGAACCAGGCATGTGCGAAGGAGGCAAGTGACCCATGAATAGGAAAGCACACAATGCCAAGTGTGGAGTGGATGTGCTGGACAGACTGCAGTATGCAGATCACAGACACTTCCATGTCGACATACACTGCTGGTGTCTGGAGTGTACTGGACAGTGGACGCAACCATGTATCCTCAGCCAGCGGGGAACAATGCGGAAATGTAGCTTGTTACGTCCCCCCGTAAGCGTGCGCGGAGTGGGCTGGCCCGGCGTACGCCAGGCCAGCGTAGGGGTGTGAATAAAAAGCCTGTTACTCTGGGCGTGGTTCTCTTCCGGAATGGCCAATGTGTCTGCCAGGGCTGCGCCTCTCACCCCTCCACGAGGCCGACGCCGTGAGCGGCGGTGCCTGCGATCCTGTGCGCCTGCTGCAACCTAGGCCGCTGGTCCCAAAACACGTCATGCCCGCCCCAGCACGGCCAGGCTGCACTGCTCACCTGCCGACACCGGCGTGTGTCAAAGAGGGCTCACCACGTGCCGGTGCAAGCTCCAAGCCCGAGGCTCGCGACCAAGGCAGCCTCCTCAGACCATCACGGCCTCCGCGACACAGGCCCCCATTACTCCTTTCTCATTGACGTACTCCACCGCTGCCTCCGGCCTACACTGCGGTCCAGTAGGTCACACATTTGGAACTGAGTCTTGATTATTCAATGGCAGAGTACATACGTTTATTGCAGGGTTTATATCACCATACTCCCTACGATGTGGTGCCACCGACTCTGTGCATAGCATCCCAACGACACGTGTCTGTGGGCCCATGCTGACTACTGCCTTCGGCCTACACTGCAGCCCAGCACCGCAGGGTCACCTGTGTATTGCCTACTCTGCGGTCCAGCAGGCCTCACACAAATCCAATACAATCCGTACCAGGCAGGACACGGCATCGTCGTAGGCTGCACACATGCACAGCTCTGGTGCCACTACCTCCGTCAACCACAAATCATCGCCACATGGCATTCCAACGTCGTGTGTGAGAGTACCAGGAGGAGCTGCCTGAACAGCCATTGCCCCGTGCTGACCGCTGCCTCAGGCCTACACTGCGGTCAAGTAGGTCACACATTTGGAACTGAGTCTTGATTTTACAATGGCAGAGTCCATATCATTGCACGCTAGGAGAGGAGTAAGAGGAAGACGCGATTCAGTCCGGATAACAGACAGGATCCTCGTTACGGAGGTGTCCGAACCCCAACAACTGCCCTGGTGCCACTGACTCTGAGCATCGCAAGCCAAGGACATGTGGCTGGGGGCCCCTGCTGACCGCTGCCTCTGGCCCACACTACGGTCAAGTAGGTTACACATTTGGAACTGAGCCTTGATCTATTTATGGCAGAGTTTATACTATTGTACAGGCCTCATCGCAGACTGCATCCCCTTTCAGCTCTGGTGCCACTAACTCTGTGCCCCGAAATTCATGGACACCCTCTGGTTGAACTTTGGTGGCGTCTCAGTCAATGGCCTGGGGGTTGTCTTCATCATCATGTGGCTGGTAATGACTTGGTGTTAAACATGAGTCTGTAGCATTCATCTCCTCCATATTGCATGTGTCTGCTTGGTACTGCCCTCTGTATCATGCCCTGGAAGAACACCTTCCACTGTCCCCCGAAACCCTCTGCGACATTCACCTTGGACATCGATGAGAACCCGCTCAGCTCTCGTGGCCCTACCTCAGTGCACCGGTAGTCACCGTCCCGTGGTGGTGTGCCTGTGCCGGCCGCAGTGCATCCGTGGCCACTAACTCTGTGCAGCTCAAGTCGTGGACCATTGCTGTCTGAAGTGTGAACTTCTGATTGTCTGATCACTGTTGTAGTTGTTGCCAGCGCCAACAACTCCCTGAGGGCTGGCTTACACTCACCCCACACCCATCCAGCACAGGCGTCACTCGACATGTGACCCTGGCAATAAAGAGTCCAGGCGCACATGCCCGTAGCCAGTTCCACAAACTATCTAAGTGTGTCCGTGTGGTCATTGTGTGTGCATGAGGGCCCCGGGCCCTACCACATTGCATTGTGCTGTGTACAGCGGACGCAACCATGTCACCTCAGGCAGTAGGGTAGACCTGGGACATGTAGCTGTGTCATACCCCCCTGTAGGCGTTGCCGGAGTGGGCTGGCATACGGCAGTCCAGCGTAGGGGTGTGGATGATCACCCCGGGGCTCTGGCGTGGTTAAGTGTTGGGCTTGCCAATTTAGTACCTAATGCGTGTGTCTTTGTTGTGGTGTCGGCGCCACCCGTCCCGCAATGGACAAAGTTGCAATGTAACATGCCCCCGAGTGCGGGCTCGGACGAAGGGATTAAGGAATGAGCGCAAGCCCGCTGGGGGTCCGGGATCATACATGCCAACTGTTGTGTGTGTATCGCTATTACCGCAGCATGAGCCAAAGGCCTTGCCTAGACTGCATCGCGACTTCGGCCAGCCATGAACTCCACATCTGTGTCCGCCCTCTCCTTACCATAGGCCCACACACACGTGGTTGCCCACCTTCAACGCACATCACAGTGTCGTTGTCAGGCTTGTGGACATACACAGACAGGCATGACAATGGTGTGCCGTAGGAGTGCAGGTGAGGCAAGCGCGCTGCGCACACGAGGAAATAGGCTCGGGGGAGGGAGGAGCAGCAGTGAGGCTACGTAATACACATTGATGGCGCTCATTTGCTACTAGCAGTACATGTCAAACCGGAATCACTATGACACACATATCACATGCCAATGAACTAGTGAGCCTGCCAACACATCATGCAGAACCAACTATTGACTCATATCTCTCTGCACTGTCACAGGTGATCAGGGATATGCACTCTGCCCTTGGACGATGACACCCCTCCGAGCCCCAAACACACAGGCCCAGAGGCAGTACAATGCGGCCCACAAACGCACTAGGGGCATCGTGGAACGCACATCGTGTTGAAGTCACGTTTCAGGTGCCTGGACATCACAGGTGGGAGGCTCCTGTACAGCACAGTCATCGTGTGCAAGATGATTGTTGCATGTTGTGTGTTGCACAACATATGTGTACGCACCAATGCCCCATGGTTATGAGTGCCAGATGCACCGGACGATGATGAGGAAGATGAGGCAGGTGGACCACACCCCACTGCAGCTGCAGCAGGAATAGCTCGTAGGAACAACATCATTGACAATTTCTTCACATGAGGACGTCACATTGTGGCAGTGCTTGGCAATCATGAGGCAGTGCAAAATGACCACAGGCACAGCATGTGCAAATAAATTCAATGCAACACACATTCCCTGAGTTTTTGTATGTGTGCTGCTGTGTGGCACGGGGATCAGGGACATGTTCCAGAGTCATTGTGGGTGTGCAGTGTGCTGTACTTAATTGTGCATGTGTGCCATTGTGCCCATCTCCCCCCGTCCCCCCAGTCCCTGGTCGGTACTCATCCTGTTGATGTTGTGTCAGGTCATGTTGAGCAGTGTCCTGATCCCCAACTCCTGGCACCATATCCCGACTGATGACTGTGGCCACCATTTTCTCCATGTCATCCAGCTCTTGGTGTGCCGCTGGTCCCCCACCTCCAATCTGCGTTGCTGCTTTAAAGTTGGCATAGTGTTTCTTCTTGGTTTTGCCCTTCACATCATTCCAGCGCCTCTTGACCTCCTCGACACTCCGACTGCATTCACGTTGTTCATGATGTACTGCCATGTTTCCGTTTGTGTTGCCGATGACACAGTGGAGGTGACGTACAGTTGTTGGTTGTGTTCTGTCTCCTCCGTGACGATGATCTGGTTTTCCTGTGGACTGAACCCCGTCTCCCTCTTCCTCTTCTCCTTGCCCTTCCCCAGCCCGGGGGTTCCTGGCTGGTCGTCTGTGGGGCTTGTGGGTTTCGCGTTGTCCTGTGCACTCGGTCCGGGTGCGTCCATGGTGGTACGCAGTTACATTTTTTTATCTTTTTTTTATCTGCTTTTATGGTGCATTCTCACGCATGGCACGTGGGAATCGCCGGCCTGTCGCTGGTTTTCGCTGATTTTTGTATCGCCATTGGGGTCATCACAACTTTTTTCGCGTTGGGGTTTTGCATTTTTTTGGCATTGCGTTGACTTTAACGCAGGCATTTGTCACGTTATCGTGAGGCTATCGCATGGTGCCGCCGGGTTGTGAATGCTGCGTTAACACAGTGTTATTTTCCCGCGATGGACTGCGATGTGAGAAGTTGCGTTAAACGATTTTGGCGATAGTTAACACGCGTTCTTGAGAATATCCCCCTTTGTGTAATCCTTTGACTCTTCAGATAACCTCACTTGGTGGTATGCTGACTTGAGATCTATCAATGAAAAAAATTTAGAACCACAGATTGCAGTCAGCATTTCTTTAATTTTGGGTAGTGGATGACAATCCACGATTATGTTTTTATTAAGAGATCTCAAGTCAGCACATAGACTAATTTCTCCTGTTTTTTGTTTTTTTGTAACTACGATTGCAAAAACCCATTATGACGAGTCAGTGGGTTCAATAGCCACTTCTCTGCATAGTTTATCCAATAACATTTTCAACTAATTTCTTACTGATAGAGGTACTGGTCTGACTTTGTGTTTAACAGGTATTGTCAAGGCTTTCATTTTGATTACATGCTCAAACCCCTTTACGCATCCAATATGATCTGCAAAGACTTCCTTGTTTTTACTTACATATTCTCAAGAGTTAGCTCTGCTTCTTTACTTATATAAGACACTGGTATTTCATCCAGAACAATGGGTTCAGGTGAACCTGGTTTAAGAATTACCCCAAGTTTTCCAAGATCCTTCCACCATACGATGTTCCTGCCCCTGTCTGCTACATAAATGTTTATTGTGATGCTTCTTCCTTAACAAATTCTCCAAAAGTCTTTTGATTGACATGTTTCTTGTAATTTAACCTTTTTCCAAAACTTATAATATGTTTGATCAGCAATAATGGTTATAGGTGACCCTATGTCTGCCATAAGACTTTTCCTGATACATGCCACTCCTAGTGGTGCTCTAAATTTTCCTGATGTGTCTTCCACAGTGAATACTATGTTAGAGCACATTTCTTCATCAAACTCATCTACAGCACTTACTTTAACTCTAGTTATATTCCCACTTTTAACATTTTTACAAACAGAAGCAAAATGACCAAACTTACGACCCTTAATACATCTTTTGCCAACAGCTGGGCATCCTGGAAAATATGCCATATGAATTTTAGAGCCACATCAGTTACTTCTAAACTGGTCATTTGTTCTACTTTCATATTTCTTCTTTTCTTGTAAAGAAATCACATTAGACGATTGCACGCTATCAGCGTCCAATGCTTTGGATGAAATCAAATGCCTTCAGCAATGTCAATTACTTCTTGTAATGTTGGATTTCTGCATGCTAATAGGCTTTCTTGTATTTATTTAGAGTGACAGTAGAAAACAAATTGATCTCTCATATAAATGTCAACCATTTCATTGAATTTGCAACTTTCCACTAGAATTCTTAATGCTGCTATATTCTTTTCTATATTTTCATGTTGCAACTGTTTACTCATACAAAATCCATGTCCTTCTACCATTACATTTGGTTCTTCTGTGAATTGTTTCTCCATGTGCTTAACTGCTTCTTGATATTCATCCAAAAGTATGAATTGACCTGATAAATTTTCACACTCCGGTAAATTGTCAAAAATGTCTTGACCTGCGTTACCAAGTAACCCAAACATTATAGCTTTTTTTATTTCTTTCCGGATTATATCCCTTCACATCGATTGCCACCAGGTAATTTTCAAAAGATCTGTGCCAGTTCTTCCATCACATAGGTGGCTTACATGGTTCATTTAAGAACATAGCTGGTTGACTAATTGTATTACTGTGTGCCATGGTGTTTTTAAACTTTTTAATGTTATGCTTTTCCTCTGGAAAAAACATCAAATAAAGAATTTATATTCAAATGTGCCTTTCATCTCTTGTTCCACAACTTACTGGTATATATTATGCTTCTCACCAAGTATTTGCAGTTAGTAAATGCTTGAAAAATTACCACAGTTCAGACAACATAGATGTTTAATTTTATACTGCCCAATATAATAATGCAGAATGTGAGACAGTACTACCAATACATGCACAGAATATAACTGCCTCCCCACTACCTGGCGATGTAAATAAATAAAGAATGCGTTCTGCTGCACTGTATTACAATTGGCTCACCGATGCTCTGTGAAGTAAATCAACAAAGAATGCTCTTTGCCAAACTTCGTTGTTATGCTTTTTAAACTCTGTGCTGAAGTCAGTCACAATGTACATATGATGCAGCCCAAAACTAAATGGCGGCACATCACGCTACGCTCACGTTGCGTATGACTCGCTGAGCGTGTGACGCGCTTCCAGTTACACATTCACTGACAACAGGTTGATCTCGTCTCTGCAGCCGTGTTGTAACTGACGCCAACCAACCGCTACCTTCACGATTGACAGTTATACCAACAAACGGTAACTGCGTCGATAACAATTAACCTTCACGAATAAGCCACACGCTTTAAAGTTAAAATGCGATACTTGCAAATCCATTACACTCCTGCTTTTCTCCCCACAACAGCTTCTCCATATCATAAATCGTTTCCGTTAGCTCCGATTTTCACTTCAGTAGTACAGGAACTTTCTCTGCTGTGGACCTCCGTTTCAACTAGTCGCCAAATTGTTACGACAGTAAACACCAGCAAATAATGTTAATACGTTTTATTAACATATATATATATATCAATAAGGCCCACAAACAGGAGATGGCAAAGGATCAGTTCCTCATCATGGAACAAGCATATCTACTTCTAACATTCTATGACATCATATAAATACTGTCTAAACATTCCACACATAATATATCATAATACATACTGGATTCAATTGGTTTATCGCAGGGTTCTCCAAAGTCGGTCCTGGAGGGCCGGATCCATGCAATGTTTTTTAGCATATCCCCAGTTAGATAAATGTAGTTATCTTAAAAATCTGTCATGGATCCGGCCCTCCAGGACTGACTTTGGAGAACCCTAGTTTATAGCAAATGCACAATCAGCCAAGTGAATGTGCACTGTGTAAGGATGTGTGAACTGTAATATAACGTAACCTATCTAATCTATTATGTACAACAATAGGCCAGATTGTAATTTCATTTAAACAATCCTAAATCTATGTCCTTGTAGTTTAATAGCAACTCCAAATGCTTTCAAAATCTTCATGTTTATTTTAGATAAATACACAGGCCTTCATAATAAGTCCGAAGGAGTGGTATTGCTGGCGGGGATATTGGCCCACTAAACTACATGTTTTAGTGGGTGCCGGTCCGGAACTAACCCAATAAAGCATACGGAGCTTCCGGATACATTTTACTCCTGCTTGTGTAGGGAGATTAATAGACGGTGGAAATAGACACAGGTGTTCGGGTCGCACGTCTTCCTTGATTTTGGGCCCAGAAACTCATAATGGTCAGTATTAGTGGTGGAGATACCAAACGGGATCTGTAGCTAGCCCTGGTATCTCCACCTCAAACTCCTGGCAGATTTTGTAGAGTGCCCATTGTCCTCAATGAAATAGCATGTCAGGAATGCCAAGTGGCATCTCATGTACCAAGAGGGCCTGCCATCCAGCCACACCCTGGCCAATTAGAGGCATCGAACCAGCACAGCAACAAACTTCAAGTGCTTCTGCTCTGACTAAAAGGTTGAGTCAAGGGCGCACATCATAAACTAATGTGAAAAACTTTCTTGTTGTAAAATTGATTGCTTCAATTTTGTCAATCTACGTTTTGTTGATTTGTTTGTTTTCCTGTGTTATCTTTGCTAAAGGCTATATACAGGTCACGTAAGCCTTCTGACAAGGTGTGTTCTTTATAAATAAATGATGCTGGGGCCGTATTATGCGCAAAAGGTGCGCTCGGGCGCAAACAGGGAAAATGCGCCCAATTATGCCTAATGCGCAGCCCTCAGGCGAGATACAGAGCAGCTGTTTAAAAGCTGCTCCATGTTTCACAATGCAGGCAGCAACCATCCTACATTTTCAAGAGGAAGGAATTCCCCTTGCCGGCGAATAGCAGACCATCATGTCTCTGATTGCTTTTCAATAAAGTAAACATGTGTTTTAAATGCCTTAAAGGAAACGAGGCTGAGCTTAAAAAGAAACAACTTTTTTTGTTTGCTTGAGACTTTGCTCTTGTCACTTTGGCAGTCGTTCAGTGGACCAACAGGACTACTGCCAACTCCCCAACAAAAGGTTTCTTTTAATTCACACAGGAGAAGGGTCCCAAAGGATACCCCTTCCCTTTTGCAAATGGGTTATCACCCAACTTGAAGGTCAGTAAAATTTCAATGTTTTACAACATGATTTTGGTTACAAAACATTCAGAATATGATACTAATTTGGTATTTGGAAGGGACGCCTACAACAGCCATATATACATATAGCTTAGGTATGAGCTCGTTAAGAGGCAAGCAACAAAGAGAGCTAGTAGGAGGAAGTCTCACTGGGATAACTTTTAACAAGTAGAAGAAAGGAAGGTATGTAATTGTTTTGTGATCCATGGGGGAAGCAAAGTTCCTACATGTCTAGAAGGATGCAGATAATACAGATACATCAAAGGTAGTCCAGAAAGAGCGGCTGGATCCACAGAGAGGTGCAAATTGTAGAAGCCTGTGGCAGCCAATGTGTTCTACCCCACCTCAACAGAGCGCCGAAATTCCCTTTTTTCTATAAAACTTAGATGAGAGGGTGTACCTGCTATTAATTTATATTGTGCGCATTGTTGTTTTACTTAATTCACATAACATATCTGTAGTATCCTACTCTGGTTCTTGTTATGCCTTTTACACCCCCTGCTCAGCTAGTGTGTTTGTGTGTGTGCTGCACGGAAAGTTGGAGTGATGATGCGATTGGAATGTTTGGTGCCTGAGAGGTTGGGAGGGACAGTTGAGAATGGGCTGAGCAGCAAGCAGGCTGCTCCTGGTGGGGCTGCTTTACAGAACTTAACTACCTGCTTCACAGGAACTATTCTACATGTAACCTACTTCAATAAATCTTCATAATCTACATCCTACCTGC
This sequence comes from Calotriton arnoldi, assembly GCA_963921515.1. Lineage (NCBI taxonomy): Eukaryota > Metazoa > Chordata > Amphibia > Caudata > Salamandridae > Calotriton > Calotriton arnoldi. The sequence goes on from CAWUFW010000902.1 coordinate 774,299, forward strand.
GTTCCCCTTCATTACTACATTATTTTGGCGACGAGTTGGTGACTACCTACGCACTACAAACTGATCTCAGGAACCTAGCGAACTAAAGAGGACCTGAAGATGAAACACACAACAGAACAGACAGTCACAGGCAACAAGAAGTACAAGAGGAGGTATCCACAGGAAAGGAAAAACTGCGAAGAAGATACAAGGGTGTTCTTCACAGAACAACAAAGATGTCTACCGAAAGAAAGATTTTCCTCACAGATAAGAAAAGAAGACAACAAGATACAAGTAAAGATGAAGCACTACGCCTCTCAGCCCCACCAGTGTCATCACCACCTGACAGCCCTAGCCCTGGCGTTTTGTGCTCATATGAATTACTACCTATGGACCTTGAATTTTACAAGCAGTGTTTCTGTCATCAAGCCCATCAACATACAGCTTGTCAATAAATATGGGAAGTTTTGCCTCTTCCACAATCTTCCACACCATGTGACGCAGTGCATATTAATCCTGTCAACTATAGACTGTTTGCTGCTGGCTACCGCCTGCCTCCACGGTGCTTCGGTGTGTTGTGACACGAAGCTCTTCAGAGCCAAAATGTGTTATTAGAGACCTGTGCGCCTTTCTGCTGTGTTAACCTCTTTGAGCTCAACCATCTCAGCCCATCCGCGCTTGTGAACACTCTGTTGTGAAGGGTATGTCTCCTATTGACTGCGACAGTGTTCTACTATTGTGATTTTGTGCAGTTGAGGCGTTTTACTAGCTGGTCAAGCGACTGTGTTACCTCAAGATTATACGTGCTACAAATTCTTCCCAACGTGTGGCCTATATTAACTCTGGCGCAAATTTGGTGAGTGACTTTATTACTGGCGTCGCGTGGTCGTGTTGCCTTTTTATGCGTATTACATTTACTGAGTTACAGCCTCTGGACCTGTTCAACATGCGTTCACCATGCGTTTTGCTCTCTCTGTACTGGCAGTAAGATCGGGCCGCATGTGTAACTTAAACACTGTGGTAAGTTTCATCGGCACTTTTACCAGACAACAGTTGGGCCGGTTTAATAGTTTGGCAGTTGCACGCTCATTTTTGAACTTTGAGCGGAGTGCGCGCTTCTTACCTGATAGTTGGTGTCGCGCGGTGCCGCAGAGGCACCCTCCGTGACGTCTTCTTCGGAACACAGCCTTTGCCGCTCGGGGACGCATTACAGCTAAGACGTGCCAGGAGCCAACCGGCACTGTGCATTTTACGTACCGCCATGTTGTTTTTCAACATTTTTTCCGCTGTAAAGCCTCGTAGTTCTAACAAACTTTGCTGATGAAAAGTACTGTCAGCGCATGTTGTTTTGCCTCGTTAGGAAAGAAGATGTGTTCCGTTCCAAGGTATTCACAGTGTCTGTTGCCCATACAGATTATTGTCTTCTGTCCATTTTTGTTGGACTCGGACAGACCCAACTGACGTCGGATTCTAAGTTACAGAGCTTTTCCTAAGTGTGTGCACCTTAGGTCTCTCTGCCGCATGCTGTTTGGTGTTTATAGTGCACACTGTACTGTGGAAAACTGGCGTTATCACACTGGATTCCAGTGACAAGCTCACCTCTAACTCTCACATGCACCGGATAAAGCGCCATGCACCAGCGGCATCTAGTCATCGTTGGGCGCTCACCCCAAGGTTGTTTCCATGTTTCCAGTGGACTCTGGCACATCTGAGGAACACGTAAATTGCACTCACACGGACGTGTGGTGAATTCAGTGAGTACATTCTGTGCTTGCAGTACAGCTTCGGTTTCAGGACCATACATGCCAGTTTTACCACTTCTTGTACTGGCAGTCCACGAGGGTGATCCCAGGAATCTCTTTCCACGTTTGCTCTTTGCACGTAATTTTGCTCAGAAACACTAGTGTGCATCACAAGATTACAGTGACACGCTCACATTTACTTTAAATGTCAACATACATTAATGTATTGTTACATCCTGACATGCCACTTTCATTCATGGTTTCACTGTGTACCACCCATGTGTTTATTACATTTTTACTCTCCTTTACAATAGGGATGGGATTGGGAGCTAGCCCCTCTTCCTTACAGCACATTTCTCTTTATGGGTTGTGCTCCTACCTTTACGGGTTTACACTGTTTACCCTTACCCTAGGGTACCTGTCTATGGGAATCTTTCCCATTCACGTTGCTTACCTTCCCTATGTCTGGGGTTAGGTTATGGGTGTCAGTCCCATTTACTTTGGCTTCCCACCCTTATGTTTGAGGGGAGGTTATGGGTCCAGTCCCATTTACAGTAGCTAACCTCCCTTAAGTCTCGGGGTAGGTCATGGGCCCAGCGCGTAGAGTAAGAACTAGGGACAAAGGGGCCCCTTGGTTCAACGATGTACTCAGGAATTTGAAACAATCACTTCGCCAATGTGAGAGAGCCTGGCGTAAAGTGTATGAACCCAGTGCCCGGACAGAATATGTGTCAATGCTAGCCTCCTATAAGAAGGCTATTCTGTTAAGAAAAGCAGAATACTATGAAGCTAGGATTGCTGTAGCAACCAATCCTCAGAAGGAGACCTTCCGGATCTTGAATGAGTTAAGAAAGAATAAGGGACAGATGCCTTCTTTCTGTCAGGATGACTGTCACAAATTTCAGTCCTTTTTACTAAAAAATAGAGGACCTCCTGACGGAAATTCATCGCACCCCGACTTTTCCCTGCTTTTCGGGATTCACCTGCCCGTCCCCTTCGTTCTCAGACCCTCTAATCTCTCTGCCACTACTCACGAATGATTCATTGACACTTTTAATGGACCGGGTGAAATCAGGCTCACCGTTCAGACCCTTGCCCGCCAAAGATCTTTAAGATGGCCCTCCTCGGAATTGACAGCGAGGTGCTCTCGCTGCTCAACCGGTCCCTGGAAGCAGGGCTTGTCCCTGCCAGCTTTAAGGAGGCCCGGGTTATCCCGCTCCTAAAAACCTGGGGCAGACACCAAGAATCTAAAAAATTTTAGGCCAATCTCGCAGCTACCTTTCCTTGCTAAAGTACTAGAACAGCATGTACTTCATTCCCTCTCATGCCATCTTGAAAATAATCACCTTCTTGAATTTAACCAGGCAGGGTTTAGGGCTCACCACAGCACGGAATTGGTTATGCTATCCGTGCTGGATGAACTAAGACTGAGGGCAGATAAGAAAAAGCTGTGTGCCCTGGTTTTACTGGACCTATCCGCGGCATTTGATACGGTCAACCATGATCAATTACTGTCGCGGATCTCGGATCTGGGAATCCAGGGTACGGCCCTGGCCTGGCTTTCATCCTTTCTTAAGGATCGCTCACAGAGAGTTCAGTTAGCTGATCTGGTATCCGACCTAGGCACACTTTCATGTGGGGTACCTCAGGGCTCGGCATTGTCACCCCTCCTTTTTAATGCCTACCTTCAGCCATTGATATCAGCATTAAACTTGATGGAGTGCAGGATCTTTAACTATGCCGATGACACCCAAATCATCATCCAGATCGACAGCTCGCCGACGGCCCATCTAAGGATGCAAAACATTTTAAAATTTACTGTTAATTGGATGACGGCCAATTCCCTTAAAATTAATCCAGACAAGACTGAGGTACTGGCCGTCACCACAGCATCCAATCCATGGACTGATCTTTTCTGGCCACAAGAACTTGGTCCTTTTCCGGAACCGGCCGGTGCCGTGAAAAGTTTGGGCATCAAAATTGATGCCAAGCTCTCTATGTTACAACAGGTGTCGGCAGTAGTGGGAACCTGTGTTGGCCTACTAAGACAGTTGCGGAAACTGGCCCCACTTCTCACCTTTTCTACACTCAGACGGGCAGTCTCAGCAATGATACTGTCGCGCCTGGACTATGGTAACTCCCTGTATATTGGTCTGCCGCAACAACTGTTGGCCAGACTTCAGGTTGTTATGAACGACGCGGCTAGACTAATTTTCAGAAAGCCGAGACGAGTACACGCCACTTCTCTGTTACATGAGCTACATTGGCTCCCGATCAGGCAGAGAATAAAGTTTAAAGGTCTCTGCATTGCCCACAAAACCATGTATGGCCAAGCCCCAAGCTATATCAAAGACCGTCTAGCCAACTATGTCCCTACTAGGGTGCTTCGGTCAGCTGAGGCCTGCTTACTGGTTTGCCCCCGCTTTAATCTGTCTTCTGTTGGAGGAAGAGCCTTCTCAGCAGCAATACCTCGGCTGTGGAATAGTCTCCCGGTAAATTTACGTAAGGAACTGAACCTCCTCCCCTTTAGAAAGAAGCTGAAGACAGTACTTTTCTTAGAAGCCTGGGGCATCCTTTAACATCTGCCACTCTCCCACTAACTAGGAGGGGTGTCCCCTCTGGTAGCGCTTAGAGACCTGTTGGTGATAACGCGCTCGATAAATGTAAATTACAATTACAATTACAATGGGTTCCAGTCCCATCTACACGTTCTTGGGTGTTTAGTCCCATATGGGTCCCTCTCCCATTTACATAAAGTCTACCACCCTTATTTCTGGGGTAGGTCATGGGTTTTAGTCCCATTTTGTCTTACACTGTCACCCTCTTTCTGGGTGTCTTTTATGGGTTTTAGTCCCATTAATACATTACATAGGTTGTGACCTATACACAGGGGTTGTTCTTCTTACTGTCATTTTCTTGCTATGTTATGCTTATATCATATTACATTGTATATTTTATATGCAACGCAATGTTTAGTTTATATTACTTCGTCAATATGAAAACAAGGGAGGGTTACTGATGTATTTTCTCTCTTCTCTTCTGTTTTCGATCTTGTTCAGTATTCCACGTGATGTTACATTCCCTTTCTCATCCTTTGAACCTGAACTATACACATTGTTGTTATTCTTCCTTTGCCTCTAGTCTTTCCTTTTATGTAGTGCTTTTCTCTTTCTTCCTTGTTCAAGAGGAGATCATTCCTTCTTTTCTTCGGGTGTCTGGGTGTTAGTCTTGTGCTCAGTACGCGTTGTGCCTTGTCCTTCCTTCCTTGCTTGCCTGCCTGGCCAGTGGGTGTGTTTGGGGGTAGTCTTTGGTGCGACTATGTCCTTTTACTTATATGTTGTTTCTTACGACTTATTACTGTTTTCCTTGTTGGAGAGGATGGGTTATTTCTATTTGTGCCACTCACCCTTTGCTTCCTCTTTGTTTTCCCACACCTATCTCTTCGCTCGTTCCTTTCTGTCCTTTTCTTGTCTTTACTTCCTCTGTTGCATTAGCATTCCTTTCAGCTCTTTCCTTACTGGGTTCTTATTGTTACATCTCTTTTAGGTATCGGACTATTGCTTCTGTTTTATAAGAAAGGGGGATATGTAGTATCCTACTCTGGTTCTTGTTATGCCTTTTACACCCCCTACTCAGCCAGTGTGTTTGTGTGTGCTGCACGGAATGTTCGAGTGATGATGCGATTGGAATGTTGGGTGCCTGAGAGGTTGGAAGTGACAGTTGAGAATGGGCTGAGCAGCAAGCAGGCTGGTGGGGCTGCTTTACAGAACTTAACTACCTGCTTCTCAGGAACTATTCTTCATGTAACCTACTTCAATAAATCCTCATAATCTACATCCTACCTGCGTGGACCTTCATTACTACATTATTATCATATTAACTTTTTTTGTAGCTACTACCTTTTACTTTGTTGTGTCTTATTGATATGCTGAGATTTTCACATCAATGGGAAAGAGAAAAGTGTAGTACTGCTATGGTGTTCCCAATGTTTAATCAACTATTAAATGTGTTTGAAATTAAGCAGGCCCGGTGACTCTGTGGTGTCAAACTGTAAATGCATCTTAAAAAACCCTGCTATGAATATCTGAAAAAGTGTTCAGAGTTATAGGATCCGGTCGTGCAGAACTGCAGCCAAACCCTGGGAGGGAACCTTCAGTTTGAAAAATAGGTTGGGTGTGGCGCCCCGGGGCAAGGTGCACATGACTAGGGCTGTGAATTCTTAGTAGGAGTTCATTGTGCTATCCGTCATTTTGTTGGTGTTGTTGATGTAGAACAGGGGTGTGTAACGCAAATTAATCTAAAGACGACTAATTTTCATTATTGGTGTTTAGCCAAAAAATGTGTACAAGCCCTGCTGCACCTAGGCTGGTCCTCCTAATTTAGATCAACGGTAGAGCCCAATGGTCACGCAGGGTTTGGTAGAGCAGGAGAAGCACCAGATCGTTGGGTCTCTATTGTGCCAAATCTGCGGTTCCCCCGCCCTATTTAAAGGTTGCGAACCACCAGGTTTCCACCAGCAGAGCATCGGGTGGCTTCGCTGCCGCAAATCTTTGACTTGAAGGCCATCTCCACAGGGCTAGCTGTTCACAGTGACAGTCACCCCACCGTATTTAAGGAATGGTGACAACCACTAGATTGCTCTGCCCAGGACCGCCATGCCAGGCATGATGTTACTGAGCAAGGAAATGGCATCTGCAAAGTTCACAGCCTTACCTGCAACCACTGCAGCGGAGGTTGCAATGACGGATCTCGAGATTGCTCCTAGAAGGTGGGGACCACCAACTATGGTGGGTAGTCATAGCAAATGACAAGCAGAAGCATAGAAAAGGGAAAAATCATATTGAATGTTGTTGCCTGTTAAGAAAATGTTTAAACAACTACTTTGCTGATAACATCTACCAAGCTTAAAGGTAAATTGTACACACAAGATTCCGATAACACCTGTCTAGCATACATGTAAACGTGACAACTGGCGATTTAGAAATCTGTTTCATCAGGTGAAAATACAATTCATTTAACAAACAAATAATCTATCAGAGCTAGAAACAGAAACACAGAACATGAAGAAACAGAAAACAGAATAGATAATAGATGTGTTGGCATAAGTGAGAGGTTAATAAACTGAACACATAATATTAAACGTCCAAATCTTAGTCTAGCACTATATCATATTTTTGAGCGGTTAGGTTTTAAATTAACAACTCTAAGTTATTGCAGGTTTTCCCTTTCATCTGATATGAATATATACATATTAAAATAGCTCTTTCCATTTTCCTACAAATCAATAAAACTCGATTTAGTTTCAGTTTTCAGTGCCACCTTGTCAGTTCCCATAGTTGTTCTGTTGGCAGTAAGTCCCAGCACGGTACCTCTAATGTGAGAACTCTTTGTGCCTCTCTGTGATTCTCTATTTAGCTTTGCACGTGGCCTATGGTGGGTGGTCTCCACCAGGGGGCCCTTGCCTGTGCTGACCTGGTGAGCTGGCGGGCCACTGCCATGGTCTAAATGACCTTCTAAATCTGAGCTGGTAAGTCTCTTTTTAGAGGTTTCACTAAGAGGCTTTCATTAAGCCTTGGGATTTGTAGCTGTTATTTTTGTTTCACCATCTGATTTGCAGATTTGGCCAGTCATTAAAGCTGAGAACAGGGGGAAAAGCATAACACTCACCAGCACTGTGCATCTATCGAGGCCTGCTCTTCCTCGTCACAGTAGTTATGACAATGACACCCGGACCCTCCCCTAGAAAGGAATTGTGAAACGCTTACAAGTGAAAGTTTACAGAAAAAGTTAAATGGTTACTCTAAAACCCAGGGGCATATTAGCAAGACCCACGTTAAAATTATCGCCGTTTTAGCGGCAGGAAACTGCCGCTAAAACGGCGATAATGGGCTTGCTAATATGCGTTATGGAATTCCAATAGAAGCCCAGGTTAGATGTGCAGGACATCTAACCTGGGCTTCTATTGGAATTCCATAACGCATATTATCAAGCCCATTATCGCCGTTTTAGCGGCAGTTTCCTGCCGCTAAAACGGCGATAATTTTAACGTGGGTCTTGCTAATATGCCCCCCAATTTCTTTGTTTCCTCTCTCCTTTTATATCCTTCCTAGGCGAGGGAGGTCCCTAGAAGAGGCGCCCGTAGCTCCTCTTCATAGTCACAGCCTTTATCATATGAAGACTTAACAAGCAGTATAGCACACTTAATTGTAAACACCTCCCAGAAACACATCATGATACATTTCTGTGATGTATAATAGAAAAATCGAAACCATCATTGAGTAACCAAGCAAAGGACAGCTGCCAAAAGTGAAACTAAAGCAGGCTCAACAATTCACTTGCAGGATGACCTAGAATTGTTAGGGATAGATCATACTACCGCCCTACAATTGTCAAAGAGGAACACGCTTTGGCATTCTGCCCAGAGCACCCTTGTCCCTCAGGGGGAGCAACGTTGGAAGACAACCAACCAAAAGAGCTACCTGCACGTATTCATAAAACTTTGAGATAACCAGGCGGACCCGACTATCAAGAGAGGCATCAGAAACGGAGAATCATTATTCCAGGAAGAGTCTGTGCATGATAAGTATCATGCCTTCCCACATCTGTGCATGTAAACAAGACTCCTTCACAGAAGAGTGTTCTAGACACACTGACTGCAGAACAGCGTCCAGGGACATGTGAGGGTCAGACATCACCAGAAAGCAAGGAGAGGGGCGATGCACCATATTTTCAGGAAGACTAGCTTCTTGTTACAGGTTAGCGCTTTACAAAAAAACCTAAATAAAGAAACATATGTATGGGTCCTTCAACAGCACTGCACTCAATTCCTTCAAACGTGGAGCAGAGGTGACAACGACCAAGAAGAGTGGTTGTAGCTAGAACATTAGGAGGATCGTAGCACAGGGATAGACGAAAGTAGTCCATCTACAGCACTTTAAGCAACAGGAGATGGTAAGAAGAAGGAACTGGCAACATCTACGAAAAAGTTCAAAATCTTAAAGTACAATTCTAAAGCATCCCCTTATCCAGTCCTTGGCTAGGGCTCCTTAGGCACTCCTGTGTCCCATAGCTGACCCCTGAGGTTAGACAGAGAGAGACCCCAACAGGAGCCATTCTCACAGTAAGTCCAATGTCTTAATGGGGGCACAAGAGATGGAAATAGGAACCAGATTTAAACACCAAGAGCAGAACCACCCCAGTGATGAAAGTAACTAATCCTGCCACGGATCTAGACCTGTGGCCCCTGGCACTTAACATACTTCATGTGTAGCAAACAGTCTTTTTTGGTGAACACACAACCATCATCAGCGACACTGTAATTATCTGAGGAATGTGGAATAAAATAGTGAGTCATCTCCATTTTATTGGCCTCAAAGTTATCAAAGCCCATGTGAACTCTCATACCCCAGGGCTGCTCCGATGATCCTTTGAGCTGCTATTACTGTTGACAACCTGAGGGCCCAGGTAATTCAGATCCTTTCCACTGAGAGGGTCTCCGCTACAAGCCAGCTATGGAGATGGCAGGAGAGACAAGGATCAGCATGTAGTAGCCAGTTGTGTCTAGACACCAGGGGCTGTACTACATATAGTGCCACAGGGGTGCAACGGGTGTTGTGTGCCTGTTTTCTGCACCCCCGTGGCACCATAGTATTACAAAAGGGTCTACAAATGCTTGTACAGCCCCTTCTGTAAAAACACATAGCACAATTGCTATCTTAAGATGCTGTTCCCTCAATTGCATGTGGGCGTGACCACATGCAAATGAGGGAAATAATTTGCCTCTGCTCCCGCGCTGTATCATGGACTCGGTGCCGAGGCATGGAGGCCTTCAGGTGGCGTACTGTCACTTTGCCACAAAGAGGCAGAGCCTTGTCAGTATGCGTCACCTAACGGCAGCCTTCTGGAGGTGGGAAAGTGGGTCCTATGGACCCTCCAGACATACTCATGCAGGCAGCTGCATGCACTCACTGCACCCGCCTGCAGGGGGATCTCTGTCCACCTTTGAAAGGCAGGCAGGTACCATGCAGGCAGGTACCGCCTGCGCAATAAATGAAGGAGGACTGCTTCAAACAATTATTCTATCTTTCACTAATCCGCTGCCTCCAGAGCACATGACTGCTCTTGAGGCAGCACGTTAGTGAAAGATTGAACAGTTGTTTGAAGCAGCCGCTCCTACATTTACTGTGCAGTTACAAATAATGCACAGCGCCTTGGGCACATGTGATGTTTCAAACACTGTTTAAGACACTGCTTGAACCCATCATTCATCAAGGTATGGCTGGATGAGTATACATACCTCTTGCATGCTGATGATGGCACACCAACAGAGCATGGACTTTAGTGGAAATCGTTCCTTTTACTTTTGTTTAATTTATTTGTATCAATCTATCCTTATAATGCGCCGCTAATCATCCGTAAGGGTCTCCAGATGCTGAGAGCCCTGCAGGAGGGGAGGGTTCCGTTGAACAGTCAGGACTTGAGTCCTTTTCTGAATTCCAGCAGAGAGGATGAGGTCCGGAGGTAAAGGGGGAAGTCATTCCAGGACTTCGTAGTGAGGTAGGAGAAGGAGTGTCCTCCGCTGTTGCTTCGGGGCATATGAGCAAGGGAGAAGGAGGCAGAGCGCAGGTGTCTGGATTTGTATAGTACTCACTGCAAACCAAATTGCCCTTAGACACGAGCCATCATAAACATGAGTAAATATACAACTGAGAAAGGCAAGACAACATAAAAGATTGTGCAACATCTATTTCAGCCGGATTAGAAAACTATTAAAAGGGGATTTAAAAAAAAATCTTTTTTGTCCTCATATTCTCTAAGGTGGCTATATCGTTCTTGCTTTTTGGGAGGATGATCTAATGTCTGGCTGAAACCATTTACCCACATTGGTACTTAACCAATAATCTCTGATGCAGCTTTGATCATTTCTTCGGGAACAAGTACAATCTGAAAATGATGACGTTTTTTTTCTTTAACGCATCAGAATGAACATTCTTATATGTAAATTCAACAGTTACTTGGCATATGTGATTTCCCTCCAGCGTTGGCAAGGTTTCTTGCAGATGGCATCTAACAAATACACTCTGGGGGATATTCTCAAGAACGTGCGATAATCATCGCCAAAATAGGTTAATGCAATTTTTCATAACCCGGGAAAATAAATCCGTGTTAACGTCGTATTCTCAACATGGCGGTAACATGCGATAGTTTCCCGATAACGCATCAAATGTCGGCGATAAAATCACCGGGACGGCGATAAAAATCTAAACCCGAACGTGAAAAAAGTTGCGATGGGCCCAACTGCGATAAAAAATTCAGCGATAAGCAGCGCCAGGCCTGCAAGTCCCACAAGTCAGGCGGAAAACCACTATAAAAGCGGCAACAAAAAACACAAACAAAACACAAACAACTGCGAAGCACCATGGAGGTAGCCGGAGCAAGTACAGAGGACAACCAGAACCCCACAAGCCCCACAGAGGACCAGCCTGGGACCTCGGGTCAGAGAAGGGCAAGGAGAAGAAGAAGAGGAACCCGCGTTTCATTATGCAGGAAAACCAGATCCTCATTACGGAGGTGATAGAACACCACCACCAACTGTTCATCACCTCCACTGTGTCATTGGCAACTAAAAATACAATATGGCAGTCCATCTTGGCCAAGGTGAATGCAGTCGGAGTGAAGAGAAGGGAAGCGGACGACTGCAAGAAGCGCTGGACTGATGTGAAGCGCAAAACCAAGCTGAAACTCGCAGCCAACCTGAAAGCAGCAATGCAGACTGGAGGTGGGAGTCCAGCGACACACCAGGAGCTGGATGAGATGGAGGAAATGGTGACCAGAGTCATCATTGGGGAGACGGTGGCAGGAGTTGGGGGACCGGACACTGCACAACATGACCTGAGCCAACAGCAACAGGGTGAGTAACGACCAGGGACTGGGTGGACGGGGGGAGATGGGCACAATGGCACACATGCACAATTAAGTATTGCACATCTGCGGACAAACCATGCCCAAGAGTCACAACTCCGACCAAGAGCCCAATTTACCCAAGTCTGCAATATCTCAGCACTGTATAAGCACAGAAGTGAAAGGCACACCGCCTGAAAGGGATAAGGGCCAGCTAAATCAGAGCTGAAGGGGCAACACACCCACAATGCAGCACACACACATAAGAATCAGAGCACCTCAACATTGACAACAATGTGGTACAAACTGCAACACTTTCACAACAGAACAGAGGACACAACTGCTGCCGCTTGTGTGTAGAAAATGACCATTCGCATTTGGCATAGCAGGAAACTGTGAGATGATAATGTACAAGTACAACCTCACATCCCTGATGGTGTAGAAAAGTCAACTATCCCGCATCAAATAGGCATCTCCTCACAGTCACAATGTACATTGTCATGCAGTCTGTTAGTAAACTTGTACAATGCGTGAACATACATGTGAACACAATGTCAATCTGCATCTCCCCTTCACATTGCAGAGGGAGAATCAACACCTCCTGCAGAGCAGACCCAACAACTCAGCACTGATGATGAAGAGGACCTCCCCAACATTGACACCGACGCCCTCCAACAGCTCATGGACAGCTTCGGCACCCCACCTCCAGGAGCAGGGCAGCCCAGCTGCATCGAGGAAACCCCAACCCCTGCACAGACCACACAGCAGGAAGCACCCACCACCACGGCTGTCTCCCAGGACCCCCACGACCAACACATGGCATTCCAATGCCGTGTGTTAGGGTGCCAGGAGAAGATGGCTGATCAGCTGCGAGTGGGGTTCGACCTCATGGCAGCCAAACTAGATGCCATACGTGGGTGTCTAAGTCCCATCAGGGACGACTTACAGTCCCTAACGGACACCCACTGTCCGCTCCATGCTCTCCAACAATCCATGGCTGACATCGCTGGAGTCATGACTCTGAGCCAAGAACAACTGTCTAGTCAGAGTGGCTCCAGCGATGTCAGCCGGGAGTTGGGACACATAAGGAGAATGATGGAGAGCTTGGAGCGGATGCAGGCGAAAAGAATGTTTGCCACTGCTGCACACCAGCGAGATGTATCTGTAATCTTCCATGCCCTGCAGAACCTCGTCATGGCATTGCGCCACAAGGCCTGGCACAGATGAATGCTGCTGCTACTACTCCATCCACATCTCCGCCCCCTGAAGTGTCAGTGCCACACAGTGTGGCAGACATTCCACCTCCGGCCCCTGATTTGTCAGTGCCACACAATGATGCAGACTAAACACCACCACCCACATGTGAGGCACCTGACACATCAGAGGACGAAGATGATGATGAATCTGGCTATGTGGTAAGAATGAAGTGGTAGCATTCATCTCTGCCTTATGGCCAGTTTCAGCTTGGTTCTGCATCATGCCCTGGAATAACACCTTCCACTGTCCCCCGATACACTCAGCGACACTCACCTTGGACCTCGACATGGACTGCCATATTTTGTTTGGTTACCAATGACACAGCAATCACACTGCGGACTGAAGTCTTCCTCTTCCGATGAACTTGTCAATCCCTAAAGGACTCTGGCTGGCCCTCCACGGGGTAACAATGTGAAGTGGGGTCTGCATGGCCCTGTACTGGTCCAGCTTCAACACTCCACTGAATGCGAATAAAACATTCTAATTCACACAGGTGTGTCATGGCTATGATCAATCAAGTATGAAAGTATGGATGAATGTAGGGACAGTGATTCCACGAAAAGGTACTCCCTGGGTAATGCTATCAATGTGCATGTATGGCCGTGACCCAGATAGGCAGTGAGACACACATTGTCATTCAAATCAACACTCATCACAGTTGAATACAAGTGAAGGTGCGTAGACTTTATTAGCATATGCGTGTCAGTACGGGCAAGATAAGTGCCACAACATGCAGACCAATGCAGCAGTATGTCAGAATGAGGAATGTTGCCAAGCGCCACTTTCCACTCCGGGGGAGTGCCTCACCTTTCACAGGTGTGTTAACCCGCGTTGTTGTCCGCTCATGTATTCGGAGTCCAGGCAAATGCAGCCATGTCCACTGTTGTCGTGGGATATGTGACCAGATCTCCAAGATGCAACAAGGTGTTGGGACATGTGCAATGGGTTCCAATCTGTTGTGGCTGCAGGTACGTAGTTACTCATCCATGAAAGCGATTGCAGCTTCGTAGGCTATCATTTCCAACATGAGGTCGTTGTTGACTTCATCAAACAGGACGGCGAGGCAATCCATTAGCAGGCCCGGACAGATGTGCTGCGTCCACCCCCTTTCACCAGTTAGCACTACAGCCCAATAGGGGAGCGGTTCAATGTGGTCACTGCACACGAGGAGTTGTGCAATCTCCCAGGTCCAGCTGCCAGCATGTAGGCCAAGCATCAAGGCATCCCATAAACGGGTATCACAGTGACACTCCTGGTCGTGGGCCAACAGGGGGCGCACACACATGTCAAAATCCAGTTCAGCTACCGTCCTGTTGGATAGGCAGACATCCATGGACCACTCGAATATGCACGATCGACAATGCAACACAGGCTGAACGCAGGTGACGTTGGTAAGGCGGAAGCTTAGCCGGTAACTGATCCGCAGCACTGCCGATGGCAGTGCCCCCAGTAAATGCAGCATACGTGCACGGTACAGATCCACGTGACAAGGGTTGTGCATGTGTCCGGGATGTTCTGCCATTGCGTTAGTGGCTCTGGTTGAAGCGGCACTGTTCTGACCTGCGGCAGTTCTGTGGATGAAATGCCACAGCTCAGGTCAATGAGTTGTTTTAGTGTGCAACGGTTGTACGCCTGGGATGGTGTGGGAGTAAGTGTGAAGGCCATTCCATGCAAGATAACTTCGAGCAAGGACTTCTGTATGTGAGGTGTGTATACGTTGGTCTTTCGTCGGGCTCTGCGTAGTGTGGGAGTCGTCATCAGCTGCTATAGTACCTGTCAGGGGGTGCCGGGCACATGCAATTCCGAGGTCGGAGGTGCAGATGTGCTTCCGCCTGATAGTTCAGACAATGGAGCTTTCATCCCTAATGTTAGTTTGTCATCTGCTTGCATTCAGGAAATGTGATGTGGCTTGTTGGGGGTGGGGTGGGATGTGTGCGACTTTGGGATTCATGTTTGACATGTCTTGCATGTGGCAAATGAGCGGCATCACTGTGTGTTACGTTGCCTCACAGCTGCTCCTCCCTCCCCCGAGCCTATTTACTTGTGTGCGCTGCGCGGTTGCATCACTTGCACTCCTACGGCACACCATTGTCATGCCTGTCTGCGCATGTCCACAAGCCTGACAACGACACTGTGATGTTGGCCGTTGAAGGTGGGCGGCCACGTGAGTGTAGGCCTATGGTAAGGATAGGGCGGACACAGATGTAGAGTTCATGCCTGGCTGAACTCGCGTTGCGATTAAGGCTAGGCATTTGGCTCATGCTGCGGCAATACAGATACACACAACACTTGGCATGTATGAGCCAAGAGCCCGAGCGGTCTTGCGCTCCTTCATTTCTCCGTTCGTGCGAGCCCACCCTCCGGGTGCATGCTACATTGCAATATTGTCGATTGCAGGCCGGGTGGCGCCGACACTACAACAGAGACACACGCATTAGTTACTTCCTTGTCCAGGCCAGAACTGAACCACGCCCAGAGCCCCGGGCAAATTCTTCACACCCCTATGCTGGACTGGCGTACGCTGGCCCAGCCCACTCTGCTTACGCTTACAGGGGGGGACGACACAGCTACATGACCGAGGTCTTCCCCACTGCCTGAGGTAACATGGTTGCATCCACTGTCCACAACACTACAAACACCAGCAGTATATGTCCACATGGACATGTCTGTGCTCTGCATACTGAAGTCTGTCCAGCACATCACCGCCACACTTGGCATTGTGTACATTCTTATTCATGGGTGACTTGCCTCCTTCACACATACTTGGTTCCCACCTCTCCCCACATTCTGTAATTGTGTGGCTGAGGGGCCATGCCATTTTTGGAAGGTCAGCTGTCTTGTTCTGCGCTGCCTGGGTGGTAGTCCGGGGGGCGGGGCCAGGGGGGGAGTCGGGGGGCCTGGGGGTGGTGATGGTGGGTGTTGTGGACCTCTTGGGTCTCCGAGCTGCATGATCAGTAGCTCCATGACATGTGTTGGTCTGCAGATGTGGCTCTGGGCTGGGCTCCCTTTCATACTGCAGGTTGTCGTCCTGCTTAACACCAGTAAAAGGCAGGTGTTAAATCCCTGCTGCTAATGCGCCTTATCGCCTGTTTTTGGATCGCATCGCAGATCTGGCTGGTCGTTGAGAATATCGCGAAGTGGTGTTTTCGTGTGTTTTTGCACAGGAACGCCTACTCTGCATATCATTAGCGTTAGTTGTCGCTCTCATCCGTGGCGATATTTTTTGCGGCAGCTATCGCTGGAAAACTGGCAATATCGGAAGTTTGCACCAGCTTGAGAATAGGGAGAAAAATCTATCGCCACTTTTGCGGCGCTAAAGTGCCGATAAATCGGCGATAAGTCCTTGAGAATATGCCCCTCTATTTTCCTTCATTTCCTGAACAACTAAGAACTCTCTTTCTCCACATTGGTTCTCTGATTCATTTCAATCTCGAGTGTTGTGAGGCGAGCTACTGAGTTCTGCAGCACACATAGGAAGAATAAATTGCCTGAATTTATTGATTTTGTGCAGGAAGGTTTTCCTTCCTGCACAAAATCAATCAGCACCACAATGCAGGCCCCCTTGCACCATGGTGCAAGGGTGTCTGCATTGGCGCATGTCAGCCCATTGTGCGCCGGCGCTGTGGAAAAGGACAGGAATGCACCGTATTACATAGATACGGTGCACTCCTGCCCTTTTGTTTTGACGTAGGGCAGCTCAGCAAGATTCCTTGCATCTCTCCCCTACACCAAAACCTCATAAATGAGGCTCTGAGTCTTCAGACATTCTGGTGTACAATGAGATCCCCAAAATGGTTGCTAAACATTGTAATGTGGGGTACAAAGAAAATCCCACATCTTCCATCATAATTTGGAGCCACCATGTAGAACTTTCAGTCTAACATTTTTAAAGAAATTTGTGAAAACAGCCCCACCAGCCAATCAGCTAATTTTACATAACCACGCAGTGCTATCAGGGATCAGAACTGTTTGATTTTGAAAGCCCAGAAGTAAAGCTTAAAGTTTGGTAGAGCCAGCCTTCTACAAATACCTTGTATGCATTTTCCAGATGAGTTTATGCATTTTATTGTCCCTGATAAAGGTTTTTGCCATTTATTGCACCTTTTATATTAACTTCTTAATAAAGTATAGCTAAATTGCCTCAAACAGAATACTGTATCCAAGCAAAAAGGACATATTTGATATATTTATTTTCTTACTTAAAGTGAGTGGAATTATCCCCTCTATTTTCTAAGAAACACTTTGATTTCTTCCTTAACCTTTTTAAAGTTAATGGGATTCATTTTAGGTCTCGCCTTAGATAGCACATGCACCTACTGTTGCTAGACATATTGCTAGC
Organism: Calotriton arnoldi; assembly: GCA_963921515.1. Lineage (NCBI taxonomy): Eukaryota > Metazoa > Chordata > Amphibia > Caudata > Salamandridae > Calotriton > Calotriton arnoldi. Next base: position 791,516 of record CAWUFW010000902.1, read on the forward strand.
TTACAGTGGGCTTAGAGCCCACTCACTGCTTACCCTTAGTTGAATTTATTGTCAATCTCCTTTAATTGCTTCTTATTCATTTGTTAGTGCCTCCCATGGAGTATGGACACAATAATGTGTCCTTCCACTGCCCGCTTTTTTAGGTGCTACTTTTTATTTTCCTTTAAGCACTCTACAAGAGTGCATGTGTTTTCAAACTGTCTCCCTCGTGTGTTTCTCTTCCCCACCCTCCTCCATGCTCAGTGTTTCACTCTCTTTTTACCAATCTCCCACATTGCCTTCTTGCCTGTGTGCTGTCTCCCACCAGCTGCATGTTGCTGTCTTTCCTTTGATGCCCATACATGTGCTTCCCACACCCACACCCTGCATTGTGCTTCTATCCCCACCTGCACTCCGTGTTGCATCACGTTTTTACCCTCACCTATGCCCCCATGTTGCTTCCCTCCCAGCATTGCTTTAAAAAATATGTTTTCACATGTTTTTTATGTCACAGCCTACCAGACAGCATAGCTGTCTGGTTTGCTAAAGACATCTTGGGGACTTTCCTAAAGCCCGTTGCTTGCTATTGGCTTTGGGGTTTGTAGCTCACGTTTTCATTCTTTCCATTTGCTGGCTCTATTTGCTTTAGGCCCTTCAGGTTCAGTTTGTCCCTCCCGTTGTCTAAACCGTGTTTACGGTATTCTTCCACAAACTCGTTTTCTGTAAACAGGCCTTTAAATCTTTTTCTTATCTCGTCATGTTTGCTGGGCATTCAAAGAATGAAATCAAATGTCAGGCGCTGTCTTATCTTTCAGAGGGCTCCCTTTTTGTAAACAGGCCTGTAAAACTTGTTCTTAGGACATCACATTTGTTGTGCATTGAAAGACAGAGGTCAAATGTCAGACACTGTCTTCCAAGGGTGCTTGTTTACTTTTCTTTCTTTAACTTCAAAGTGACAGGATTTATGTGACAATCTTGCTGGATACTGAGGGTAGGAAAGAGTTTTTTTCTAGCACACAACAACATTTAAATGAACGGTGTAAGTATTTCAGAGTATATCAGATTTAGGAACACAAATGAAGCACATTTTTTGTTATTTCTGAAGTGTGTTGGAAACAAATACTTTAATATCATCAAAACAAATCATTACACTGAGGTGATTGAATTTCCACACATCTTCGTCTGTGCGCTGTATAGTTTTATTAGTAAAACTGTATGTCTGTGCAAATGTAATGGTCATTTCAATTGAAAATGTGTTGTCTGTAATGGCAGTGTGCTACCACACCAAGCATACTTCACTGTACGCCACTTCACTCTACATCACTCCACTTACACCACGCCACTGCACTCTCCGCAACTGCACTCTACTCTCACTGCACTCTATGTCACTTCAGTTTATGCCACTCTGCACCACTGCACTCTACCCTGCACCACTCTACTTTACACCACTCCACGCCACTGCACTCTGCACCACTCCACTATACTCTGCATCACTGTCCTCTACGCCATTGCTCTCTACGCCACTCTACTCCACTCTACACCACTGCACTCTAACATTCTACTTTGCAACCCTGCACTCTTTGCCACTGAACTCTATGCCACTCTACTCTGCACTGCTCCACTCTACGCTACTCCACTCTACGCCACTGCACTCTACGCCACTATACTCTATCATGCACCATTCTGTGCTACCCTATTGTGTAACACTCTATACCACTGAACTCTATGCCACTCGACTCTACAATGCACTACTTCCCTCTCCATCCCTCAACTACACGCCACTCCACACCACTCCACTCTGTTCCACTCCACTCTGCGCCCCTCCACTCTACGCCCAGGGCTGACTTTAGCGCTCATGGCGTCCAGTGCAACAGTCTTTTTTGGCACACACCACCCCAGGACCACCTTCACTAAGAATTCCCTCACTACCACTCTCCAACAGCGCACCTCATCTCTCCATAGCCTCTCTCTGACATATATTTCATTTTTTTATACTGCTCCTCATCGTTCACTTACACTCAGTTCTGTGATCTGAATGGTACTAGTTCTTTGCAACAGGCACATTAACCCTCTGCGCTACTTTGGGATGAGTCGAAACTGCCACTAGACAAAATTCTGATTTCCCACCAGTAGGAACATTACTCACCAGAGTTATCTTGAAATGTTTATTGTTGCCTGAAAACTGCTGGATGCACAAAAAAGTTCACATGCTTTTAAACCAATAGTTATTTTTGAACACAGTGGCCCCCACCAAAGTTAGCGCCAGGTGCGGCTGTCACAGTTGCACCGCCCTAAAGCCAGCCCTGTCTGTGCCACTCCACTCTGCGTCAGTCCACTCTGTGCCACTCCGCTCTACTATGCACCACTCAAATCTATGCCACTGCATTCTATGATGCTGCATTATACACCACTGCACTCCATGCCACTGCACTCAATGCCACTGCACTCTACGCCACTACACTCTGCAACAATTTACCCAATGCACTCTACACCTTTCCACTCTACTCTACGCCACTCCACTGTACACCACTCTACATGACTCCACACTATGTCACTCCAATACACGCCACTCTCTGCCACTCTACTCTACAACACTCTACTTCGCTCTTCGGCATTCCACTCACGACACTCCACACCACTCTCCTCTACACCACTAACTTTTAGCCATGCTGAACAGCAGCCACAGTGGTGTACAACATGGTTAAAACACATTGACAAAGCCAATAGCTCTTGCACAGGCGCGACCTATTGGCTTTGCCAATGCTTGTTTCTTTTTAGCTACCGATCTAACTCAGATTGTTAACAAAAAGAAAACAGACGATTCACTTAGTAGGCACGTGCATGCGTGTTGTGTGCACCTACAAAATGATGCAGCAAGCCACATCAAAAGCTTTTTAAAAAATGTCTTTAGCCATGTGGAACAGAATCGTCCAAAACCAGTGGCAAAGCCAATAGGTCCCAAAGGTTAGACCTACTGCCTTTGCAGTACACTGTAATCCATAATTGTATTATTTTATCTGTCCCTGCGGAGAATTAATTACTGCAGTTTCAACTCATGTAAGAAATTAATTTCTTTTTTAGGGTGGCCGACTACTCACGGCAACAAATAATTACAACCCTTGTCAAAGCTAACCCGCAAAGTCACTAAATTAACCTGAGCTCAACCCACTGCTAGTTACGAAACAAATCAGACAGGTTTATCTTAGGACAATGTATAAAGTATGTATGCAGTACCAAAATCGTAAGTCCCAAAGATAATTAGAACAATACAGTAAAATGTACAAATGTACAAATTGACACCAAAAACAGCAAAAATCCAATGAGGGGACCCAGAGATATGTTTTTTTTAAAAGTTTTAAGTAGAAATAGCATCAAAAGGCATACAACACTAATGATAGTCAATGGTGGCACTAGACCAGGATCTAAGTGCATTCGGAGGCTGACCGTAATGGAGATTGGGTCAAATACACCAACCAGATTCATCCTGGGCAAAGATTTTACCTTCTGACTTGGGGCCAGATTTAGAGTTCGGTGGACTGGTCACTCTGTCACAAATATGACAGGTATATCGTCTGACTTATTACAAGTGCACTATATGCTATGACACCTATAATAAGGCAGACAGGATATCCATCCCATTTGTGGCGGCGTACCCATCTGCCAAGCTCTAAATCAGACCCTTAGTCATTTAAGTCCCAATTCACTGCAGCGTACACTTTTGAAGCCACCCAAGACCTCAGGGGAGGCACTTAGAGACTCACATGGTGTCAATCAGATGACAACAGCAGGGTTCCATGCAGGTCCAGTTGCCGCTGGTCAACTCGGTACTACCAGGAAAAGGCCTCTTGCAGCTTGTTACCTCCCTGTAGCCACACAGTAAGTCAGCCATCTGGACCTTGGAGTGCACTTCTTTGGCCTAGGTTAAGGGGAGCAGGTTCAGTCCTTTAATGTTCCTCTCATTTTATAGGCAGCAGGTCTAGTCCTCTACTGATCTTCCACAGGTCCAGAAAGTGTTCTGAAGTGTGTGCCTGGAGATGCCATATACATGTCTGGCAGGACCTAGTGGGTGGGCTGACACCCTGCCTCTCCTTAACCAATGGGGTAAAAATTCCGAGGCCCTGACCTACATACTTTTGCAGTAGTTCCTGTTTGCCTTACTCTAAACATTACTCTAAACAGGCCCAAAATAAAATGTGAGGGAAAATCCAAAATTGTGAAAGTCTTCGGCTACACTCAACGTAAGTTCTAAGGGCTGAGTGTGTGTTTGTGTGGGGAGTGTACTTTGGTAGCCCTAGTATTCTCCCATATCTAACTCTAAACCTAGTTTGAGGCAGGCACTGTGCCCTCTAAAACCTAGAGAGAGAATTCTGGTAGAACAAAAGCAGGGTCCTCCAGCAACCAGACAGTCTGGCCTACCAAGCATTGTCTTGGCATCCTGTTCTCTCCCTTTCATGTATGTGTTAAGTGTTACATGTGGCTCAACAGGCTTGCCAAACAGGATTTGACACTGTAGCCCATAGCACCACCTCTGTGGAGTTCAGAGGAGTCACCTCTGTCCATTCAGGTCAGCCTGCTGTTTGCTCCTGGGAGGCATTTCATCCCTTTTTCACACTGAATCAGTCTTGCGCACAGGCTGAGAGCTGGCAGAAACATACGTTAATAAGCATTCTGATCGTTCAGGCAGGTAAAGGGTACCTTTCTAAAAGTTACTTTGCCTTAATATTCATTAAAAATCTGACTTCCCTATTGAATTGAAATGTTAATAGCTATTAAAAATAGTTGTTTAATTATCTTTCTAGCTGTTCTGATTCTAGAGATACAGTATTAGCATTTGAACCTGTACTCTGGTTTTCTCCACAGAACATCTAGACCTGCCACAGTGAAAATAGCTTATAGGGCCTTGTCTCTGTAGGGATATGGTAATACTTATGTTCTACCTGTCTCGCTTTTAAATACCATGTTCCCTAGTGTGTGGGCTACAAGGCTCACATAGGGGTGAATTAATAATATTGAAAAGGGAGGTTTTTACCTGTCAAAATGGTTTATTTTGTCAGGACGTAGTGTATGCTTTGCATTGTCACAGTCAGGCTACAGTGGTAGGCTCAAAGCCATGTTTGCACTGCCAGTATAGTGGATGAATAGGTGTTGCAGTCCACTAGTGGCATTTTACTTCCAGGCCCTGGGTACATTTTATAAATCAAAGGAGGAAGGGTCACCACGGCCTAAGACACCTCACCCACATATTCCGGGACACAGTAGGAACATTATATAGCAAATTAATGGTGCTCTAGAGCAGGGGTTGGCTACCACACAACCTCAAGCATAATCCTAGAATCGGGATTAATCAATAGAATACAAATTGTTCTGAGCACTCGGAGTTAAAAAATAAACCAAACATCCAATCCAAGGAGTCGTTAAATTTCTGTCAGCTTTAATCCGATCCACCAATTCACATCAAAGGAGAGTGTTTCTGTACATCCAATCAATACAGCGGTGATGCACTATAAAACAGCCTGCCAACACGTGATTCATCATATCGCTCATTAGCCTTTGATTTCTTCAGGACTGATGTAGAGTAAACTGTAGTAAGTCCTTATATAGTAGCAAAAGCCAAATAAAATTTTAAATTTCAATGTTAGGTATAATGTCAATCAACGGCAGAGTAACAGAACACGCAGAGTGCTCATTTAACAGTACCGGCGCTACTGTTGAAGGAGCACTCTCCACGTTCTGTTACTCTTACGTACAACTCCTTAGATTGGATGTTTGACTTATTTTTTAACTCCTGGATTGGACGTTTGACTCTGAGTGCTCGGAACAATTTGGATTGCCTGGGTACATTTTATCTCATATGCTAGTGAATTATAGGCAAGTTAAATTTATCAATGCCAAATCGACCAAGGGGGAGCAATTCTAAAATAAATGCTTGAGATTTAACAGCTTTGTTTCCATCAAGATGGCTTCAGGTGTGCCACTGTTTTGTCAGTAATGCAGATTGTTAGTGCTCTAATAATATTAGTTGGCAGGGGTAAAGTGCACAGAGTTCTAAACCCAGCAATATTATAAGGTTCAGCAGAAGGCAAAAATCTGGGGTGATCATGCAGAACAGGCGCATTTCCTAAACACATCACCTCTGACTTTGTTTTTGTTCACCTTATAACCAAAGATATAAGTGTAATAAGAAAGTTAATATAACAGTACTCACTATAAAAAATATATCAGCTTTCTAAATAACATTTGGTACAGCGAGAATTCTCTTTGCCACAGGCAACCAATATATATGTTGAAATCCATATTTCTTGATCCCTAAAGCTTCAAAGACAGCAGCATTTTGAACCTGTAAACAGCATAGCGTAGAGTCGAGGAACTTGTTATAAATTGGAGTGGCGGCTCATACGGTACAGTGGAGTACTGTTTCGTACAGTGTTGGAAACTGTCGCAGAGTAGAGTGTTATACAATAGAGTGTACAGGCATAGAGTTGAGTACAAATCTGGACAATGGAGTTACTGGGATAGAGTAGAGTCTAGTAAAGTGGCATAGAGTGTAGTAGAGTTTTGTAGAGTGGAGTTATATAGAGTGGAGGAAAATAAACCGGAGTGGCGTAGAGTGGAATAGCATATAGTGGAGTAGTGTACAGTGGAGTGGTGTAGACTGGAGTGGGGTAGAGTGGAGTGGCATAGAGTGGAGACTTGTATAATGGAGTGGCGTACAGTGGAGTGACGTCTAATGGAATAGCGTAAAATGGAGTGGCGTAGAGTGGAGTGGGGTAGAGTGGAATATCATTTAGTAGAGTGGAGAAGATTTAAGTTGCGTACAGTGTACTAGTGTAAAGTGGAGTGGCTTACAGTGGAATTGCATAGAGTGAAGTACAGTGAACTGGCGTAGAACAGAGTAGAGTTGAATAGCGTACAGTGGAATACCGTAGATTGGAGTGGTGTAAAATGGACTGGCATAGACTGGAGTGGCATACAGTGGAGTGAGGTAGAATGGAATAGCATACAGTGGAGTGGCGTAGAGTGGAGTGGCATCCAATGGACTAGCATAGAATGGAGCGTCATAGAGTGGAGTGGCGTACACTGGAGTGGCATAGAGTGGAGTAGTGTACAGTGAAGTGGCATACAGTGAAATAGCGCAGAGTGGAGTGGCGTAGAGTGGAATAGCATATAGTGGAGTATCGTAAAGTGCAGTGAAGTGGCATACAGTGAAGTGGTGTAGACTTGAGTGGCATACACTGGAGTGGGGTAAAATGTAAAAGTATACAGTGAGTGGCTTACAGTGGCATGGCGTCCAATGCAATAGCGTAGAATTGAGTGGCGTAGATTGGAGTGACATACAGTTAAAAAGAATGCAGTGGAGTGCTGTACGGTGGCATACAGTGGAATAGCATAGAGTGGAGTGGCATACATGGAATGGTGTAGAGTAGAATAGCATATATTGCAGCAGCGTATAGTGGGGTGGTGTACACTGTAGTGGCGTAGAGTGGAGTTGCGTACATTGTATTAGCATAGAGTGGATTGGCATAGAGTGGAGTTGTGTACAGTGTAGTGGCGTAGAGTGGAGTGTTGTACAGTAGAGTGGCATAGAGTATAATAGCGTATAGTGGAGTAGCATACAGTGGACTGGCATACAGTGGAGTGTTGCAGACTGGAGTGGCGTACACTAGAGTGGGATAGAGTATAATAGCGCAGAGTGGAGTGGCATACAGTGGAATGGCATACAGTGGAATAGCGTATAGTGGAGTAGCATCCAGTGGATTGGCATACAGTGGCATGGCGTTGAGTGGAGTGGCATACAGTGGAGTGGTGTACACTGGAGTGGAGTATACTGGAATATCGTAGAGTGGAGTGGTGTATGCTGTATAGTGTATGTATGGTGGCCTTGTGTTGCACTTCTTTGGCCTAGGTTAAGGGGAGCAGGTTCAGTCCTTTAATGTTCCTCTCATTTTATAGGCAGCAGGTCTAGTCCTCTACTGATCTTCCACAGGTCCAGAAAGTGTTCTGAAGTGTGTGCCTGGAGATGCCATATACATGTCTGACTTAAGTGTTGAGTTGCCCATGCAACACCAGGCGGGATGCAAGGGTCCTGCAATACAATAATACAGCTGGCCTTAGTTATATTTTAGGCCATGGTATACACAGTAACTTTGCAATATACCGTGGTACATGGCGATGACAAGCCAGTATATAATTGGGTTATGGCTGTTTTAAAAAAAAACGAAAAGGCAGGCATATTGTTTTACTACAATTGGCTGTGTTCTGTGTTAGTGCCTTAGTTCTAGGTACGTAGTAAGCTTTATTGTAGTTCTCTACCTATTACCACTTTTAAAAAGTGGTAATAGGTAGGGAAATGTATTTATATTTTTTACATATTTTTAAATATGTTTACGGAGTACTGTGCTAGTACATAGTAAGTATTGTATCTTTTATAAATGTTTGAGGCATCTCCACGGTACTCCGTACACTTTGTTTTACAGTTTTAAATGTGGAAAATTTGTAAATTCATTGTACTACACAATTGTTTAAGATTTGTTTTTTTGGGGGGGGGGCGTGGCCAGCAGCATGACTGACTAGCCGCATTTGCCGGAGCTCATATCACCCGACACCGATCCTGATGGTAATCCTGCTCTCTAGCCACTGTCAACGAATTATTCTCTATGCCAAGTGCACCTAATACTCCAGACCTGCAGAGGAGGCCGTTTTCATAGCGGATTCGGCGGCGAGAGGGGAGAAAACGAGACTGACACGGAGACGGGCCACGGCCGCCAAGATGGCCGACGAGACTCGTTAGTGGCGTAGCCCCGAATCAGGACGGCCGCCCGGTGATTGCTGGAGGGTTGCCCGTATGCCGTGGAGAGGAGGCCGACCGTGGTCTGTGATCAGCAGAGACCCGTTGTTGGTGGACGTCGGGTAGCTGACGAAACTACGGGGAAGACTCGGAGGCCCCACGACGGTGATGCATATGCGGATGTGTCCCGACTGAGGAAAAGACGTGGAGGAGTCGCGCTGATCGCGGTGAGTGGGAGCCGTTCCCTCCCCAAACCCCGCCGAAGGGAGAAGGAGGTGCCGAGAACCGGCCCCAGCCGGACGTGAGCTGAAGACGGGGCCCCCGTGGGAGGAAGTAACTTAAAACTACCAAAATGGCTGCCGGGCCTTTCTAGGCGGCGGAGACAAGCCGCAGGCACTCCCAGAGGCCGCGCACGGGAGCATGCTGAGCTGGACCGCGGGGATTTCACAACTCTGCAGGCACCCAGAGGCCCGAGAGTGGAAAATACTGAAAGCCGCAAGAGCGCAGAAAGGAAATACGCAGCATTGATCCCACCACAGATGAAAGGGTTGGCCTGGGTGGGCCTCCCCTAAGAGCGAGGAGAGCACCAAGAGGCCACCTGGGCATTCCACTTGGGGAAGGGCCTCAGATCACCGAGTGGCCGCGCTGTACGCAGGACAACGAAATAAACACCTCCTTATAATTGTGGGGGAGAAACGGAGTGACCAACCCCAGTGCTATTGAGAGAGACTGCCTAGTGGCAAATAGGAAGTGACAGACCCCTGTGGCAGTAGATGACTGGTAAAGAAGCCACGAGAAGTGATGAAAATGGTGGGCATGCTGGATTTATCTGTCGTAGCTCCCTGGCAGACCGCTTACAGATACCCCGCAGGGGACAGGGTGGAGGCAAGTACACCTAACAGGTCGCCCTCTCCATGTGCTAAGAGAAGACCCAGGAATATAGCACACTAGATGACGGTAGGAGAGGGGACACTGGTGGATCACATAGGAAGCAGGCCAAAAGTGCAGGCTGGTCCCGAGGGGCAGTCTGGAACTGGATCATTTGAAGCATAGAAGAGGAGTGGCCCAGCTGTGGCAACTCCGGGGTGACTTCGGCGCTGAGAAACGCACCCGATATGGACTACACAACGGCGTTTAAGAGGGGTACGCAATGACAAAGAAGAAATATATACAAGGCAGACAGATGGCATCATCAAACAGAGAAATAGCCGTCAGAGAGTGTTTGACAAGATAAGAGCTGTGCTGCGTCCATGGAAAATGGACACTCGCTACCAACCTTCCATGGAATTTCGCTTAAGAAGAGAGAAGAAAGAGCCCTCCCCTTTGTTCACCGCTCAAGACTACAGCCTCCCCGAAACAAGACCACAGATTAACTGTACGAACCCATAGCTCCTGGACGCACCGACAACAGCTTGCAGCTGCCATACTCGACAAAGCTAGAGACAAAGAACCTAAGACGCAAAAACAAGGGAAGCTGGACAAGTACACAAAGGTGCTTCCAGCACAGACAGAATCAGAAGGGGAGAGTGCAGGTGCACCGGACAATGCGGCTATCCTTCAGGCAATCCATGCCTCGCGAGAGGCCATCGAAGGTAAAATGGCTGAGATACAATCAGAGGTATCTCTTCTCCGACAGGATGTGCGCAACATCGCAGATCGCGTAACTCAGGCAGAAACTCGTATATCGAAAGTGGAGGACACGGCGCATAAATCCCAAGTAGACATCAAGGACCTCCAAGCCAATATGAGAGAGGTGATTTGGAAGGTTGACGATGCGGAAAACAGAGCTAGGAGGAACGATCTCCGTTTTATTGGGATACCAGAAGGACAGGAGAACACTGACCCAATTGCTTTTCTGATGACATGGCTGCGAGAAGCTATCCCGGGAGCAAAGTTCTCCACCTACTTTCTCATTGAGTGGGCACACAGAATGCCAAATGTGAGACCTCCGCCAGGGGCTCCTCCGCGCCCCCAATTGCAAAATTCTTGCATTATCAGGATCGAGACATAATACTAAAAGAATCGCGGAGAATGTGAGAACTCAAACTGGCCAACACCAAAATTATTATTTTCTCAGACTATTCCAGGGAGGTACAGAAGATGCGGAGAACCTTTGATTCAGTAAAAGTTAAACCCAGAGCTATACGAATTCAATACATGCTTCTTTTCCCGGCCAAGCTCAAGGTTATCTTTCAAGACTCAACCCAGTTTTTCCAAACGCCAGAAGACGTCTGGGCATGGATAGAAGAACGTCCTAGGCCAAGACCTGAGACTCGCTGTCAAGATGGGAGCCTAGACCGCAGAGAATAAGAATGAAGAGGCAACTCACTGGGAGAAACAAGAAGCAAATAGGGATCATGCAGCCCGAGACCCCATACCGAAGGAGAGGGTTGCCTTCAGAGGAGGTGGGACGGGCCCAAGCCACTAGCAGAGACTCGAACCAAGGAGACAGTACTCATACAGATCACTCTAATAAAGACTCCTTGACGGATACAGACAGTGATCACCCGCTCCTTAAGACTATTAATAATGCACAGGAGCTGGGAGCGGCGGCATCAGCAATTGATAATGAACACCAAATGCAACAAGATAAAAGCGGCAAAGAGAACTGAAATATGGGCGCGAGAAAAGAGCAGATCGGCAACACGGCGCCTGCAAGGAGGCCCCCCCTCCTAGACTTGCTTGTGCTTAAGAGAGACTGTGCGAAACACTCTCTCGGGCAAGGACAATATCCTTTACTGTTTTCTTTATCTCTTAGGGGCAGGGGGGTGGGGAAGGGTGGGATCGACAGACTTCTCAGAGGACACATACACTTCGTTGTCATGTTGACAGTTGAAGGGTTAGGCGTAGGGTGCGGGAGGAAGTGGGGAGGGGGTTCAGAAAGAGGGGGAGGGAAGTTTAGGGTTTCTAGATTTAATGGGTTTCCATTTCCAGTAGCAGCAGGATGTTCCAGGATGCAGAGCCAGGAACAGGGGAGGGGGGCTGGCAGGGTAGGTACTACTCCTCACGTGAATCACATAAATCACATACGTAATGCATGACACATCATATACCGTATTGACATGGAATGTCAATGGATTAGGTAGTAAGATTAAGAGGGGACTAGTTAATAGACACATTAAGAGGACCAAGCCTGATGTGGTCCTCCTACAGGAAACCCATCTCCGAGGTACCCAATGTGCGTTTATAGGGAGGGGGGCCTACGTCTCGCTGGTGCACTCTGGATTTTCTCCTGGGGCTCGTGGAGTGGCCATCCTCATTAGGAAACCCAGCCGTTCCATACAGCTAAGACTTGGGTGGACTCTAACGGAATTTTTGCAGCGGTCCGGGGTACATGGGGACGGCGGGAGATTACTCGTGTCTATGCCCCGCCACGACTGTAGCCCCAGATGCTGAACGCAGTCGCCAAGATACTATTAGACTCAGGCTCCTCAACGCATATTATAGGGGGAGACTTTAATGACGTTGTGAACCCAAGCTTAGATAGATCCCATGCAACGACCCGCACCCATACTCCTACCCCACTTGCGGAGTTCGTGAGATCATTGAGACTGACAGACCTCTGGCGCCGACATCACCCATTAGATCGTAGTTACTCTTATTTCTCAGGGGCACACAAGACTTTTTCCAGGATTGACTACCTTTTTGCTCCAGCAGGGGAGATTCAGGCTATAGATGAAGCAGAATACCTGGCTAGAGGTATCTCAGATCACTCACTGTTGAAGTTAAAAGTGGGGGTAAAGGAGCGTAGACAACGATCGGACTGGAGGCTGAACGCGTGGGAGCTGGGCGACGAAACAGGAACAGACGCAATCACCACTGAGACTGAATAATTTTTCCAAGATAACGAAGGCTCCATGTCTTTCAGCAGATATCTGCAACCATGTCGACACAGAGGTGGCGGGAGGGGGGCTGCCTAAACATGGGGGACCTCTATGTTAATAATCAGTACATCACCCGCGAGCAGGCGATAGAAACTTTTGACCTAGGTCCAGGACAGTTCCTGCAATATGGGAAAATAGCACAAGTGGCGAGGGAGTTGTGGCCCATGTTTCCAGATGAACCTCCTGTATCTAAGGTGTTGCAGACCCTGATAACGATGGCCCAAGGGCGTAGACTGATCTCACATCTTTACCGGGCGTTCTGAGAGGATGGGGCGGTCAGGGCATTGCCAGTACAGGCGAGGTGGGAGGTCCTGATGGGGAACCCCATTGCCGAGAAAGACTGGGTTAAAATACATGAAGGGGTGAAGCAGGTGAGCGTGAATGTGAGGTCTAAATTAATTCAATATAATTACATACACCAGATATATTTGACACCCAAGATGCTACATAGGATTTACCCGGAGCATTCAGGGCAATGCCCTAGATGCGGAGAAGCAGACGTGGAATTCATTCACATGGTCTGGTCCTGCCCAGAATTACAAGGCTTCTGTATGGATGTCCTGACTGCGCTACGAGGAGTGACGGGATGGGAGATAGCAGGTGAGATTCAGTTGGTGCTGCTAGGCCTGCTGCCCAGACCCAAGAATAAAGGTTTGAGCAGGAGATTTGTCCTCCTGGGATTAGTGTTGGCGAAGAGACGGATTGCCATATCATGGCTGAGCTGTCGACCACCCATAATGATGCAATAGAAACGAGACATGACAGAATGGGCGACGGCCAAGGTGCTCAGAATGCAACAAAACAGGAGGGATGAAAAGGTGGAGGACAACGTGCGGGCATGGAGGATGATGTTGGGGGAACTAGCAAACGACAGAGAGGACAGTGAAATAAACGAGGAAGAGGAGGGGAATGTGCAGGAAGGAAGCGGATTAGAGGATATGCAGGAGGCGGGAGAGACGGCCTAGTCAGGACCTCTCGGACAATGAATAGACAAGGACTGTGCGGTTAAGAGACAAGTAGCTATACCGAAAGGGAATTTGCCAGACATGGTAGGGGAGGGCTGTTTGCAGTTGAGGGTGGGGGGTGTTGGTGGGGAGGATTACACAGCCACGGGCTGGCCCCTAATACTCAAACAATTTTGACCATGCAGGACAATTCATGGGGGCTGGAGTGGGACAAAGAGACATGTATGGAAACGGAGCGTTCTATCTTGTGATTTGATCAGACGATAATTATGCGATGTAATAAACTGCTCCTTATATGTGTATTTTGTTCTGTTGCTGCTTATATGTGTCCGTGAGAACGTACTAATTTATTTTGTAATGATAATGCAAATGTTAATAAAAGATATATATATAAAAATAAATTTTAAAAAACAAAGGCTCCGTGTCCTCGGAGGCCACCCTGTGGGAGGCCTACAAAACAGTCCTCAGAGGTAGACTGCAGGATATAATAGCACGGAAACGAAGGGAGGAAACGTTACAAATAGAAAACCTAGAAGGTAAACTGTTAGAATTAGAAAGCAATATAACCCCGGACAATGAGGCAGCGATGCTCAGACAGATAGAGGTCACACGTAGGGAACTTCGTGCTTTGGTAGACAGAGAAGTCCAAACTCAAATTCAGGCCATGCAGCACCGACTATATGAGTCGGGGGATAGAGCTGGGAAGCTCCTAGCTTGGTTAAGCTGGAAAGAAAGGGAAGCAAATTGGGTAAACCAGATAGTGGAGGCGGGTGCACGACACACAACGGCAACCGCAATAGCGGCAGCATTCGCGCGTTACTATACTAATCTCTATGAGGCCCGGTCGATGGTAGATGAGAATAGCATAGGTGACTATCTTGGAGTAATAGACATGCCCACCCTGCAGCGCGAGGATGCAGAGGTCCTGGAGGCAGAGCTCACCCTAGAAGAAGTTAAAGCCGCCATTGCTAAACAAAAATCAGAAAAAAGTCCAGGCCCCAACGGGCTACCAGGGGAATTCTTTAAACAAAACAATAGTATACTAGCTCCCCGCCTACTAAATATGTTTTTAGCGGCAAAAGACGATGGGGCGTTGCCTCCTGATCTCTGTCAGGCCACGGTGGTGGTCATACCAAAACCGGGCAAGCCCCTAGAAAACTGTGGCTCCTACCGCCCAATCTCACTCCTAAATATTGAAACCAAGGTGCTAGCCTCCATACTCGCCACACGGTTATTGATGGTCATCACATCGCTGGTTCATAGAGACCAGTTGGGCTTTATGCCCAAAAGGACCACACGCCTTAACCTTCGTAGACTAGCAAACTGGCTGGACACGGCAAAAGAGAGAGAGGTCCCTCAAATACTCATGTCACTCTATGCCGAAAAGGCATTCAATACGGTTCACTGGCCTTTTATGAGACAAGTGCTTGCAAAATTAGGCTTCGGGTGCAACTTCCGGGCATCGGTTGAAATACTATACACAAATCCCAGAGTCAGGGTCAATGGAGTTAAATCAGCCGATTTTCCTAGCCGGCGAGGAACCAGGCAGGGTTGCCCGCTGTCCCCCCTGCTCTTTGCACTTGTGCTGGAACCACTAGCATGCTTAATCAGAAAACATCCAGATATAAAAGGGTTCCAGGATCCCGAGGGACAGTTGATGGATAAACGAATTTCGCTTTATGCAGATGACATCCTGCTGTATATATCCAGCCCTAACACGTCACTCCCAATCATATTCAACCTAGTTGAAGAATATGGTAAGCAGGCAGGATACAAGATTAACTGGGGGAAGTCAAATATATACCCCATTGGGGGTCACTTCGACATGCATTCTGTGCCGGTGCGTCTTCCCGTCGCGGAAGATGGCTTTAAATATCTAGGACTTTTCATCTCCACAAGCGTGACAGACTGCCTCACCCATAACATTCAGCGCGTCCTAGTGGAATTCTGAGAAGATGTAGTCAGGTGGCGACACCTTCCTTTGACATTACTTGGAAGAGCCGCCATGTTTAAAATGGTCACGCTACCTAAGTTATTGTATATCCTCCAAAATACATATTGCAAAATACCAGAGGTAATTTTCAGGGCGATAAATAACGAAGTGCGTACATTACTATGGAACGGAGGTCACCCCCGAGTAGCACTACAAACGCTGCAATGCAGCTGATATAATGGGGGAATTGCGCTGCCGGATATCCGGGCATACTATAGAGCGGAACACCTTACAGTCATTAATGAATGGGGACATGCGCCCAGAGATCATCCTACATACGCCCTGGAGAGACTCCAATTCCAAAAACACTCCCACCTACACTACATATATGGGGGCCATGGAGTGAGGAGCCTGCTGCCAGCAACACAGAGGGTGATTGAGGTATGGAGGGAAGCTGAATGTCAGATGAAATGGGAAAAAAGATTAACTGGGAGGGTAAACGACTGCCTGCACTAGCGAAATTACAGGGGTTTAAAGGATGGGACACAATCGGGATAACCACTCTGGGGGATATAATAGGGCAGGGCAACCTGATAACCTTTGCAGATCTCCAAACGGAATATAACTTAACGGATTAACAACATTATAAATACATTCAACTCCGGCATGCCTGGCAAACGCAAAAACCAGACATCGCAGACATTCCTGAATATGCCCCACTAGAAGGCCGGCTGCTACAGGAAGAGATACTAGAGAAAGCAGTCTCCTGGACCTATAAAACCCTGATAAATAACATGCCTGATAACCTATTAATACTTAGAAATAAATGGGAGGACCTAATAGGTGCACTGGAAGACATAGACTGGGAGACGGCCCTAATGCACCCTAGAGAAGTGGCGATCAAGCTTTGGCTGCGACTGGTACAGTTTAAAATATTACACAGGGTGTATTACGATAGGGCGAGACTCCACGCGATGGGCAGAGCAGAGACGCCAGATTGCCTGCGTTGTAAAACAGAGCGTGGATCCTTCACACACACTTTATGGGAGTGCCAACCAATACATAGTTACTGGACACGGATAACACAAGAACTGAATAACATACTAGAAACACAAATCCCAATAGACCCCAAGTATGTTCTTCTAGGCATCCATACAGACATTGACATCCCTAGATATAAGCTTTTGCTAAGTAACCTAGGACTCGTAGTGGCAAAGCGAGACATAGCTAGATACTGGGGGAGAGCAGAACTCCCCACCATGAAAGAGTGGCGGACCGGTATGGATATGTACATGAGTGCAGAAAAAATGGTATATAAAGCAAGGGGGTGGCTGAGAAAGTTCCGGAAAGTCTGGCAGCCATGGCTGAGCTGTTACAATTTAGAGATGGAGGACGAGGAAACAGACGCAATGCAATCCACACAACGGCGAAATGACGGCGGAGGGTTTAATATTTCATAACCCACGAACACTTGAGGGACTTGAGACATACCTAACGCGGGGGAGAAAGTGATATGGGGGCCATGTAGAAGAAGTGCAATGGCGGAAACTCCTTACCAATTACGAGTGTTACTTATTGTAATGGATGGATGTTATGTGAGATATACCTGCTGACTATTTTGTTCTTTCAAAAAATAATAAAAATATTTAAAATAAAAAAATAAGGTTTTTTTTGTGTGAGTACTGCAGTACTTCCTAGGTAGTACAGTGGTACTCCGTAACATTTTTAAAAAATATATAGAAACGTATAATTAGTTTTCCCTACCTATTACCACTTTGCTAAAGTGGTAATAGGTAGGGTAAAATATAAAACCTAATACTTGCCTATATCTAAGGTCCTAAGTCAGACCACTGACAAACTGGACTTAAAACAACATGGCTGCCTTAAGCCTTTGAAAAGGCAGTCATTATCCAATTAGATAATGAGTTGTCATCGCCTTGTACCGCTGTAGTTTCACAAGTTTCAAGAAATTCCACAAACGTACTGCAGTCACAGATATCACCAAGGTTAAATGCTTTATAACTTAGAAAATACTTACCCTACTTACCGGGAGTACCCAAAAAGGATCATTTGTGCAACATAATGTATAATACTGGCAAATTTCATGTAATTCGGTTCAGCCATTCTTGCACTACGCCAACTACAATAGTCTGTGGAAAATTAACTGGTGAATAAACATGTTTTGGGACCCTCCCCTCCACCATTTTATCTTTGCAACCCCTTAACGATTCACCACAAAAAATGACATCATCACAAAATGTAGAACATCGTCACAAAATGTAGAAAATGCTATAGCTCTAGAAAGTTTTGTGGTGAGTTGTCAAACAGGTGGAAGGTTATTAGGGAGTAAAATAAAGAGGAATTCCTATCCCTGGGAATCCTGACTATAACTACAGAGTGGTAATAAGATTTAATGTGATTTCTTTATTTTTATCGATTGTATTTGTGATGTAGTTGTTTATTGGTTTTCATAATCAGGTTATCATAAATGTGTCTTTTAGCTGTTCATGTAGTGAGTCTGAAACTTTACATTTGCCGCCCACTTTATTTTTTGGGCTTCTTTGCTACTTTTAGTAGGTTTGTGCCACATATGTAGCCCAAAGTGAATGAAAGCCAATCGTTATTATAACAATTGAGATATTATTTTATTTTCCTAGTGGTCAATTATCATGTCCTCCATATTAGTAGTTTGTGTAGCTCACTGCTTGGTTACTTTTCCATTTTGTTGCACAGTAGTGCATGGGGAAGATAGTTTTTGTTTGGCTTGTTGGGCACTGTTTTATTTTGTGAGCCAGAGAGCATGCAAAGAAAACTTATGTAAATTAAGAAGTATATTATATTTGTTATGTATTTATTTATTGGTTTCCATTAGCATGTGATCATAAAGGGGCCTTTTAGTTGTTCATGTAGTAAATCTGAAGCGTTACACATACAGTCTAGTTTATTGTCTTGGCTTCCTTAGTACTTTTAGTATTATTGTGCTACATATATATCTCTAGATTTTTGGCCCTTATAATTTCATAACCACTTCATAACTTCACTTGCAATAGCAAAAAGGCAAATCTATATTGATGTGAAATTTCATTACAATCCGTTCAGCCGTTTTGCCACTACGTCCAATGCAAAAAGTCTATGTAAAATGCATTGGGGTCAAAACCTGTTGTGGGACCCTCCTTTTTTCTTTTCACCCTCCTCGATCAAAGGTTGTGAAACTTTCCATACTCCGTTAATGTAACAGGGGCAATAGGTCTGGAAAGTTTCGTGGACATTTGTCAAATAAGTGCAAAGCTATTAGGGGGCAAAAATCTAAGGAATTTGTAGCTATGGTAATCCTAACTATAACTACACAGTGGCTATCGCCACATATATATATATATATATATATTTATATATATATATATATATATATATATATATATGTATGTTTGTATACATAGAGACTAGCGGTCAACAATACATAACATGTATAGAAAAAGTGACACTGGGAAAGTATTTCAGATTATATGACTCTGTATAGAACTGAGATGTTTTGATTATCAATATGTTTCACAGAAATGACAGTCTGACCATGATATATTGTCTGATATTGTATTATGTTGATGTATGTTCACACATAAACTAGAGCAATATACCCCATTATGTACAATTGTGTAAAATGACCTGTATTTTTATGATTTAGAAATCCACGGTAATCACCTGTAAGATACTTTTTTTGCCATGTTTATGCATTGCTTTATGGTACATGTGCACTCTGCACTTTTGCAATGTGTGCAAGGCCACCAGGTCAAAATGCATTACATGTATTTTCACTTTTTGATGCACCAAAAATAAACACGTTTTGGGCACCTGTGTCAAGTTAGTGCATGTCTTTCCTTATTGTTTAAGATTAAGCAAGCCTGTAGCTCTACCCGTCCCGCATTCCATACATGCAACACCCCCGAGAGTGAACAGAAGAGAGGAGTGTGGGGAGTGAGTATCTCAGGCACATATAGATACCCACTCTGCAACCTCCTGTTCCCTCTCGGGGTGGTGCATGTATCGAATGCATATATTATGCTGTGGCAGTGAAAATAAATTCGACAAAATAATACTTTATTTAGAGGAACTGTAGCAAGAAACATGCATTCACACATTTATTACTACAGTGTGCAGGTCAAATTCAAATTTATTATCAAAGTATAGCAAAAGTGAAATGTGAAAAACAATTTCTACTGCCTCATAGATCACATTTAACAATTACATTACACATGGAAACAACTCTCCTAATAGTCACAATATCAGAAATACCTTGCTGACATATGTAACCCTTTGCATCGTGTTGTTGGTTAAATACATTTGTTAAAACACATACACATGAACACATGCAATGATATAAATCATATATGAAGGTGTGCAGAGTTTAATGTGGTATTTATTGCCATTGTTGAGGGAGGTGAGGGTCATCATCACTCATCTAGTGCTTGACCTCTTGTGAGTCATGGCCTCTCCCCTCAATCAGCAATTGTCATAAATAGCATATTTCACACTGCACGACTGCATATATACTATTTATGTGGGTGTGTGTGTGTGTGTATGTGTGTGTGTCTCAATAAAGCTGCCTTTTAACCAACATTTCAATGTTTGTCTTTCTGTTTCTCCCTTTTTAATCTAGAACATTTTACACTCAGTGAGTTAAATATTCACCCAACAATAAACCCATCTGTCTCAAGCTATACCGTTTTTTCAAGGCCTCGTTATAGGCCCTGTCCTGCGGCTCAGGCATATAACTCACGTTCGTTGCTTTAAGCAACCAGCACAGCCCTTGGCAGCGGGTTATAATGCTGGGCTCTGGCCTATAATGCTGGAGCAGGGATTTAATAGTTCTGAGGATGTAATGTTAATGCAGCTGAAGAAACATACTATGTAAATATCCTAAAAAAGGTTCTCCCGAGTGTTACAATTCTGTTGGCCAAACCTGCAGCCAAACCCTGAGAAGGAAGTTTAAGTTTGAAAAACTGGCGGGGGTGTGTCAGCCTCAGGACATGGTGTGCGTGACTAGGGCATTGAACTTTTAGTAGGAGCTCATTGTGTTATCTATCTTGGGTTTACGTAGAGCAGGGCTGTTAAACACTGGCTCCAGAGGTCTGGATCTTTGCTAAATATTGTTGGTATCCAAGTACAATGATTTTAAACATAGCTAATTTTCATAGTCGTTGGTTATCCTGAAAATATAAGTCAACTGTCTTGGACCTGGGGGGACGTGGCAAGCAACATGGCCAACTGGATGTAAGACTCAGAGCAGGGCCGGACTGGGATCTAAAACCGGCCCTGACAAAGTGCTCGGCCGGCCCCCCCGGGGGTTGGGGGTGCGGCCGAGCTCTTTGCCACGGCCGGTTTTCGGCCGATTTTGTTACAGGGCCGATTTTGCATGCTGCAAAACGCCCCTGTAACAAAAACGGCCCCCAGGGGCCCAAAACCGGCCCCCACCCGTGCGGCGCACCGGGGGATTGCCCGGTGCCCGCTACGGCCAGTCCGGCGCTGACTCAGAGCTCCCGGCCAGTTGTTTGCCCAACTCCTAATTAATCCTGCATAATCCTGTCTTCAGACACCCAAATGAAGCCATCCTTGTTAAGCAGACAGGGCGTACTGCCCAAAGCCTGCTGATGCCCGAGAAGCGCCTGACTGTGAGGGTTCCGGGCTGATCGAGTGGAGAGAGCCGCACTGGCAGAGCAGTTGGGGCATGCTCCGAGCTGCATGACGAGGAGCCACGACATCTCTTGTCCACTTACATCTGTACTGTCAGTCCCCCCTGTTGGCGGAAGCCCCAGACGTCGCCTCACTTGTCCCCTGTGGCTGCCCTGAGGGTACGGCCATAGCTGGTTCAGGAGGTGAGGGGACCCAGAGCGGGTGAATCCCTTCGGGGAGACTGCCAGGAGCGCCGCGGCTGGAGCTTCGCCCCGGTTTCTCACCCTGCCTGCGGTATGAACCCTGAGGCATCCGCCTGAGAGGGGGCACCTGGCATGGGGGTGTTGATTAATTCCCTAGACCCACAGGCCTGCCAGCACCACCCCAAAGCACACCAAAGGGGCACTGGGCTGTGGCTGCAGGGGGTTGCGCCTACAGCGGTTTGCGGAGCGGCCGTGTGAAGGCCCATACTACCTGCCAGATTCGGAGATGACCTGGAGACTGGCGGGGTGAGATGCTGCATGCCGAATGGGTCAGGGGTATTCGCTAACTGCATGCATCATGCCTGCCCATGGGGACATGCGACGGTTGTATGACATTACAACACATGCCATTACAACGCATGCTGTTACAACACATACCTTTACCCCGACTTGCTGTCGGGGGTGCGCTGGAAGTTGGAATAGTATAATTTACTATTCCAACTCCAGTGTGTGCAACAGTAGGGAAGGTGTTGGAGTTAACTCCAACACCTTCTACCCCCTGCAACAAGCCTTTCACGTTGTAATGACATTCGTTGTAATGGCATGCGTTGTAACGCTTTCGTTGTAAAGGCTGTTTCCCCATGTGACGCCTCTTCTGCCATTAACGCGGACCTGCCAGGGTGTAGCGGGTGAAACGAACAGTGTGGTGCCGTAGCAGCGAATGGGACTGCAGCCCAGCAACAGATAGCCACACATTCTATCCAGCACAGCTCTGGGGATTGTGCTGCATCGTTTGTTCTCCTTCTCACTGAGCAGGCTGCATTTGATAACGTTGTTGTGGGTGGAGTAGCGGGAGAGTTCTGGATGTCCTCAAGGTGCTTTTGAAGTGGAAATGGCGCACCCTCTCTGGACAGTGCTTGGCCGCCTGGCAGGTCACCTCAAACCGGACCCAGGCCACATCACCCGCTGGGGCCCAGGTAGGGATATTGGAACTCCATCCTGGGACTGGGGAGGCCCATGGTCGCCACGGGGGGGGCCTGAATACTGTGGATGCGCCCTTTCCCACTGGGTGCCCCCTCCTCCGGGCACACATCGGATCATCTCGGAAAGTCGCAGACAAAGTGACGATGGCGGAGGGTAACATAGCGGACCTCCAAGGGGAGATGGTAGCCCTGAAACCTCAAATGGCCCAGATGACTACGACCAAGAAGGAGCTAGAACGGCGAGTAGAGGATGCAGAGGGCCGCTCCTGGCACAGCAACATCCGAGTCTAGGTTTTATGGAGAGGGCGGAGGGAGGCTCAACCAAAAAGTTCCTGGAAAACTAGGTGCGCACTGAACTCAATCCACCAGGCCCCTCCGAATTCTTTGTGGTGGAGAGGGCCCATAGAGTGCTGGTGCTGTCACCGCCGGGGCCCCGCCGAGGGCCATAATTGCCAAAATCCTCCACTGTCGTGCCAGCGACTGTTTCCTTAGCGCGGCCCACGAGTGGCAGGCCCCACTTTTTGATAACAGCAAGATCACCATATATCCGGACTACACTAAACAAGTGCAGGAGCAACGCAAGTCCATTCTCAGCGTCAAACAGAAATTGAGGTCGCTCCAACTTCAGTACATGTTACTGTTCCCAGCAAAATTGAAGGTCCTAGCGCAAGCAAAAGTGCACTTCTTTGTCAGTCTGGAGGAGGTGTGGGAATGGCTGGAGATCCAGGGGGAGGCGGTACCAGCACGCTCCGGCCACAGCCAAAAACGTACCCTAGGGCACCCGTGCCAGATAAGGGTCTCGCTGCTGAAATCTGGCCAGGGATTCAGCTGCGGTCCGTGCAGGTAACAGCGGTGGGGTGGTGGGGCCGGGTAAGGGGGGATCGGCATCGTCCCTTGAAATCCCCCCTTACCCAGCCTCACCGCCCCACCGCTGTTACCTGCACGGACCACGGCTGCAAGGATGACCCCAACACCACCCCACTGGGGGACCAAAGGGTCCCATCTGTGAGGCTGGCACCATGCAGCTCAGTTCAGTGGAGACCCAGGGGATTGTGCAGGATGTCAACATGTTGCCAGTGGATGATGGAAGTGAACTGAGGGCCTCAACCCTATGCTGGACTTTGTACCTGATACCGTGGTCGCCCCAGAGGTGGGGAGTGGTGATAACTGACTGGGACAGTGGATACTGCTCCCCCTTGTTGATCTGTTGGTGAGCCGTGCGTTTGAATGCGGGGTTGAGACTGATGGCTGCAGTGTGATGGGGTGGAGAGTGACCACAGCATGCCTCCCTGGGGTACCACTATTGATGAGCTGTCTCCAGGAGCATATTAGCCTACCCCATTGACCTCAGTGGGGCACGAGTGAATATTGGCAGAACAAGATCAGGGATGTCTCGATGCAGAAATGTCTCTCTTGTGGGTGAGTGACTGGCCGAGAAGCTGACCAGTTGAGTGAGTTAGCCGGTCCCTGTTGGACTGGCTGGCACATCCGTGGAGTAGGCATTGATAGTCGTATGGTTGAGCTATGTTTGTCCGTGGGAGGGTGGGGATTTGTTGTGCATTGCACGTTTTGGTTTCACAGTTGCCAGCAGGCGGTGGGTACCAATGCATAGGGGGGGGTTTGGGGGGCAACCATTACATGACACATATTATGATGGGGGCTGACCTCAGACTCTTGACTTGGAACGTCAGAGGGTTAGCGACATACACTAAGCGGTATAGGGTACTCACCTTATTAAAACGGCATAGAACCTCTATAGCCTGCTAGCAGGAGGCACACTTAGATGATGCGGGTGCTACACGCCCTGTAAAGAAATGAGGAGGGCAGGTATTCCATTCCTCCTACTCGACATACGCCAGGGGTACATTAATCTGGGTAGTGCCCAGTGTCCCATTCTCCCTCACATAAATGGAGGCTGATGTGGGTGGTCGATTTGTTCTGTTGCAGGGCACCCTGGACAGACTCTCTTGAACATCTATGCCCCAAATAATGAAGACCCAGCGTTCTTTCAAAACATACAAGACCAACTAATGCACGAAGTGGAAGTGCCACATCTGTGGCTGGGTGACTTTAATTGCATCCTAAACGCTGACCTGCACAGGGCGCCCCCACAGATGGGTACCAAGACCTTAATGACCGCCGCTCTTAGCGGGGTGATGCACAACATGGGGTTAGTGGATATTTGGCCGATGAGCACCCAGCGCAGCAGGTATACACCTGTCATTTCACTACACATAACATGTACAGCAGACTGGACAGAATACTCGTGCAAGGATTTCCGCGGGTGGAAGATATTGAGGTGACCCATCTGCTGTGCTTTCTGTAGGACCACTCCCCGGTTAGCTGTGCCTTGCAGTGGGGAGACTATGTGCAGGGGCTCGGTCCTGGAGGATGTCAGCTGACATCTTGGAGGACTCGATTGGGAGGCAGTAGCTCTGGCAGGCCGGGCAACAGTCTCACCCGGACGTCCGCAGCAGAGAGCAGTCAGTGCGTAGATGTATAGCTGATATCTGGGATCGGCTGGACAAATACACGCTTAAGCAATATAGGCAGAGGCTGCACAGAGAAGGAGGTAAGTCAGGTTTGCTGCTAGCTTGGATCCTCTGAAGGGAGCACATGCCGGCCCTTACTACGCACTTAATATCGGTGGGTGGCACCAGGGTTGCCACCAGGGCGGGGATAGTCGGCGTCTTTCAGCAGCACTTGTGGTGAGTGTATGCCTCGGATCCAGCCATAACTCCAGACCACTATGTCCCATTCCTGGAGGGTCCGCCCTCCCACGGCTTGTGCATCTGGCTGCCGAGTCCCTCAACCCCCTATTGGACTGAAGGAGTTACGCACGGTGCTGTGTATGTTACCATGGGCCAAGGCACTGGGCTGTAATGGCTTTCTGCCCGAGTTCTATAAGGTGTTCTCAGCGACGGTCACGCATTGACTCCTGGAGGTCCTCCTAAAGGCAGGCGAGAGCAGAGTAATTCCCCCATCGATGAGGGAGGGAGAGAGATCTGCATGTTCCTTATACCAGGTAGTGTCGCATCTAGCCCTGCCGCTTATAGGCTGCTCACCATGATCAATGCAGACGTGAAAATACTATGCAAGTTACACGCCAATTGCCTGGCACCCCATAAGACTCAGCTGGTACACGAAGACCAGTACAGCTTCCTACCCGGGTAGAACATTGGTATAAACCTCCAACCTCTTGCCCATGTCCTAGATGAAGTGGACCATCGGGATGAAGAACTGTCGCTGATCTCCATTGACCTAGAAAATCTTTTGACGTGGCGGACTGGGGCCCACAATATCGGGGATGGGTCTGGTTGCTCTATACTAATCCCAGAGTGCGCGTTGGCTGAAGCCTCACAAAGGCGTGAACATTGGGGGGAGGGACACGGCAGGTCTGCCCCCTGGCGCCCCTTCTGTTCTCATTGGCGATAGAATCCATGGAGAGCTGGGCGCGTCGCATATTGTGGGGCTGGGGCATACGTTTGGTGGGCACGTACCACATCATATCACTCTATGCTGACGACACGCTCTTCTACATTGCCACCCCATGCGTAGCGCTACCTATACTGTTGAAACTCCTAGATGAGTTTGGGGACTTGTCTGGCCTATGCCTCAACCTTAATAAGTCTTTACTCTTTCCTATGGCAGTGCTGGTCTCTACACCTTCAGAACACTTCCCAAGCCTGGGCCTGTGTTGCTAACTGACGCACTTTCGATATCTAGGGGTACAGGTGGCCCATACTGAGACACAGCAATTATGCCTTAATATGGACATGGTTGTTGATCCCTTACGGAGATCAATGGCCTTCTGGAACACGTTGTCGCTATCACTGATTGCAGACTGACTGTGGCCAAAATGGTGTTGTTACCGCGATGGCTGTACACCTTGCAGAACTCACTTTACCCCATACCCAAGGTCTTTAAACAGCTGAATTCTGTACTTATCTTACTACTGTGGGCAGGACGTCACAGTAGAGTAGCCCTGACCATGTTGCCCCGATCGTACGAGGAAGGGGCAGAGAGGTGCCAAGACTTGAGCTGTACTATTACGCCGCACATTTACAGCACAAGGCCAGTGACTGGACGAAGGAGACAATTGGGAGGAGTATCAACTGTCAGGGTTGGTGGCTGCAGACCACCTTCTTGAGGCACTAATAGAGGAGGTGGGAGTCTCTAGGGATCTCCCTTATGTAGTTTGTCATATGGCACACATTTGGCAGCGCTATGTAGAAGCGGTTCTGATGTGCGCCCCCTTTCATCGAGCACTTCCACTCTGGATTCTGGCACCGGTTCAGCAGATGATGGACAATATGTCCTTTCAGGTCTGGAGGGAAGGTGAGTGTACACTGTTAACAGACCTGTATCCAGGTGAGTTTTTCATCACATTTGAACAAGCCTGTGAAGACTTTACGCTAGGGCTGGGATATTTCCTCCCTCAGGTGGGACTGACCGATGTGGCCAAATTGACCTGGCCTTCATTCCCTGCTGCACCCCAGTCCACGCATACGCTGGACATCTAATTATAGTGCGGTGACAGTAGACATCTGATTACACATCTATATAGGGTCATGCGAGAGGAAGCAGCTGGGTGGGATTCGGACCTGGATTCCCCGTGGGATGGCAGTACATGGATGGGTATTTGCGAACTCACACCAACTGTGTCTTGTAACGCCTGCTTTAAGCTGGTGCACTTCAACAATCTCCATAGAACTTATATGACTCCCAAGAGTTCTCCCAACCGGCGGGACAGCTGTACTCGTAGTAACACAGGCACGCGGACTTCATGCACCTGGCATAGGGATGCTGGATGGTGCAGGACTTCTGGACACAAGTAGTGACGGACCTCCAGCAGGCCACGCACCTACAAATCGACCTTATTCCATTACAGTGTTTGCTGGGCTATGTTAAGAGACCGAAGGGTCGTAAAATGTCCTACAAATTCTTGCAACTAGCCCTCGTCCTGGCTAGGCGCAGAGTGTCCTTCACTTGGATGGGTCAGCATCCCCCCACAGTTGAACAGTGGCACAGAGATTTACAGGAGCAGGCACTGGCTGAGGAGGTGCACATGAAGCTGAGTTGGCGTGATGATAAACTGGAGGATGACATTCTGGTATGGAGGGATGTGTGTGATGCCTTTTAGACCCGTGCGGAGCCATGGAGTCCGCTGACAGTGATGACATGGATGTGAGTGATGGTGATGATGCGAATCCAGATGAGGGAGAGGCTTCTCCACAGCAAAGTTAGGGTGTTCACATGAGTGATGGTATGCTCCAACATGACCTGTCATGTATTGTGTACTATATTGCCCGCACTACTCTGTTCTTTCAAAACTGAAAAATAAAGGTTTTTTAAAAAAGAAACCCTCTTGGACCTGAGTTTAACTTTCCACCCCTAGTGTAAAACAAGTGCAGGATCACAGGCCTAGGAAGACCTACCTCCCTTAATTCAGAGTCGACAAGGGATTGGGAATGGGTGGTCGAAGTTTTGTGGTCTCTCTTTAACCAGAATTTCCCGATTATCCGTGGGCAGTAAAAGCGAATTTGGTTTCTTCGTACTTCATAACTGAAATAAATGGAAGAAGTGGAAATTTGTAGAACTGTCTGCATATGTTAAAACACAGTACTTAGCAAATTACAGACATAATATTTTTATGTTGTACTATTCGTCGGATGAGGTTTCACTGTTAAATGTTTCCAGCACCAGTTTTTTTAAAGCAATAACTGCTACTAAATGTAAATGTTGTCGACCCAGTGGCCACTTTGTGGCAACTATTGCCTTATTTTGTGCATCTGTAAAGGACTTTCTGTTGAGAGGAGGAGTTGACATAAATAACATTTCCAACAACATAATTCAGGCAATGGCAATGCGCTTTACAAGTGAATCTATATTTCAACATATCGTCTTTCCGTTTCCGTTGGGGTATTGTTGAAATATAGATTGCGTTTATTTACGTGTAACGTATTTGATGATAGCAACCGCATTTGTTATGTGTGTATGTTGGAGTGATTTCCATTGACCTTTTGCGTCAAAAGGTTACCCCTCCAGAGATTTGTTCTTAACAAATTATTAAGCATACACTCCTTGAGTTGTTACCTTATATAAGGGTTAATATTGGGTCATAAAGTTGGTCAGGTATAAGAGAGAAACATTTTTTGACATTTGGTACGGAGTATGCTTGGTTAAATATGGCTTTGATTTTTATAGGTTCGTTGGTACTGTGTCTAAAATATATTGCCACAGGAACCATTTGAATGATTATCATGTCATAACAAGCAATTCATCATCTCGAGGAAAATATAATTGACGCACACTTATTGCGGTGAATATATGAGCATAATACGCCATCTTCAATCAATATAGCAACTTTGAGATCTTAATCAGGTATGCTCAGTACCATAATATTTATTAGAATTAATTTTAATGTTTTTTCTGAAATGTTTTGGGAATTATTTTTTAATTTGGTCCTCTTATATTGCCTTCTTGTGATACAGAGTTATGAGTACCATCTCTAAATGAATATTCTGAACCAATAAATATTGCCTGACGTATTTACCAACTAATATCTTGACGTACAACAATACTTTCGGTATGTTCATCTTTATTTTCGAGTCTTCTAAATGTGCTTTTTATTTTTCAAAAAATTCGATTGATTTTGGATAGTTATGTGGATGTGGGTAGTTTATGGTCCAGAACAAATGTTTAGAAAGTACATCTTCTGAATATGGTTTCAATTAAGAAATATAAATAACAGTGTACTTTTGTACATTATTTTGGGGAGACGCTCTATGACAAGATTTTTGTCGTTAATATGTGAATATCATGTGATTGGATTATACTGGGGAGAATTATATGTCTGCCAGTGATGATATTTCCCATTCCTATGGGATTTTGTTTTGTTTTAGGTATGGTCATATACATTTTTCGTCATGTTTCATATTATGTAGGATACGCTTGAGGAAGCTTAAGTTCTTTTTACATAATTGGTTTCGTTATTTATATGTGCTCTGTCATATGTTGTAGATATTGTCTGTATCATTGTTTGTAAATATGGTATGTTGATATGCATATATGTGTTTTTTAAATTACAGCCCTGAAGAAGTTCTGTTTTCAGAACGAAACGCGTTGGCTGTGGCCTTTTAAAGAAACCAATAAAGAAACGTGATTATGCCTTACTGAATGGATTGGACATTATTTGAAATGATCTAAATGGATCACATTTTGGACATTTGGTGCAACTTTGATTTCATAAAAGTAATGAAATACAATGTTGCTGTCCTGCAGGGTGCAGCAAACATCTCTGTAGGTGTAATGAAATGTGGGTTCCACTGTTCACCGGTACTCCTACTGATGCAAACGCATAGGCTACTATGAAAGGAAGCAGGAGTCTGAAATCACAAACACAAATAAGAAAAATAATACACATTTATTGCCTTAGTTTAAGCACATGACCAATAAAGAGTCATTACTTAAAAATATATACTTCGGAGAATTGAGGAATGCTCACAAAAATAATTTTAATCAAAAATACTGTATGGAAGCAAAACAAGAAATACTGATAAGGACTATGCAGAGCAATAGGCTGCCATTATTTTAAATAATTTAAACATAAGAGAACCATCCACTGATTTTGACAATAGAAATGGAATTACAATATGTGAATATTCCAAATCATTTGACTTGGTATATTCACATATTGTGAAGCCACAGCTTTTGTCAATCGAAACTAAAGCAGTCTCAACGTTACACTTGTAATGTAAATAAAATTGTTAGGGATAGACCATGCCACAGCCCTAGAAATGTCAAACATGGACTCCCTTTGGCACTCTGCTTCAGGATGCTGTAATCTCTGTGATGAAGCATTGTTTGACGACAACCAGAAGGTCTACCCACACCTACTCATAAACCGTGGAGATAACTGGGCGGACCCAAGGGAGGCAATAGATAGTTTGTGTCAACATTCCTAGGACTGAACATCAACTACAGCGAATGAGACTGCTGGGAAGAGGGTGTGCGTGATAAGCATGCGGCCTTCCCACATCTTTGCGTGTAAACAAGACTCCTCCTCAGTGGTGCCAGAAAGAAAGGAGAGGAGCGATGCACCACACCTTCAGAAAGAAGACATTTCTTCACTTTACAAAATAACAAAATAAATAAAAGTATAAAAATTAAAAAAACAAATTTAGATCCTAGCTTAATATTACACTCAATTCCTTCAAAAGTTGAGTAAAGGTGGCATTGACGAAGAAGAGCCTTTGCAGGTAGGGCCCTTGGAGAATCATATCCCAGTAGGAGAACCAAAGAGGCCATCGGTAGCACACTGTGCACCAGGGGATGGGCAGAAGAACAAACCCCTAAAAAGGCATCTACTAAAAAAATTAAACTCCTAAGCAAACCTCCTAAACGTTCAAGGATCTTTTCCACAAAGAGGCACTACTATGGCTGAGAGATGACTTCTGCTGTCAGAAACAGAAAGCCCCGGACAGAATAATTCTTACAGAAAGTCCAAGGGCTTAAGAGGGCCACAAGTGAAGGAATTAAGAGCCACAGTGGAACACCAAGAACAGAATCACCACAAGTTATTGGGACTCTAAGGGACTACCTTTCCATACAATTTACCTCAAGTGAATCAGAGTCTGGCTTGGAAGCACCGGCCATTAGAAGAAGAGGCAGTAAAAACTGCAGAGGCCATTGCTAGCAAATGAACACTGACTAGGCAGGCGTAACCCAGCGATGCGATCCTGCTGGTGCACCACCGGAACCAGCATGGACCCTTCCCTCTTTATTTTGTGCATGACATTGGGAAGTAAGGGAAATAGAGACAAGGCAATGAGAAGTAGACTTAGCCAGGAAGAATGGTAAAGACTCTCTTCTTCACACCTCACTGTGTTAGATCCACTGGCATTAGTTCATTCCTCCTAGAAACAAACAAGTCTACCCCCGGAGAACCAAACCTGCAAATCTGAGTGAACACGTCCAATGTCAAGGAAAATAGCAGTGTGAAAGGCAACTACCTGTTCAGTCTATTCACCTGAATGTTGTTCACGCCTGGGGTGCAGCAGGCTTTTAGAGAGTGGAGGCTGAGGTGCTTCTACAGGAACAATCGACAAGCTACCTCTGCCACTGATCGAACCTTGTGCCCCTCAGCACATTGCATTTTTCATAGCTATGAAACTCTGTCATGATGAGCACAGGACAGCTCTCAAGGACACTGAGATTACCTCAGTAGCTCTGAACGAATGTATGACGTTACTACGCATACATTTACAACGCGGTATTTTACATCGCGTTCGTTACAACGCAAGTCGTTACAACGACTTGCGCTGGAGGGCGCTGGACTTAGGAATAGTATGATTTACTATTCCAACTCCAGTCTACGTACAGTAGGGAAGGTGTTGGAATAGTAAATCATACTATTCCTTAGGTTAGAGCGCCATCCAGCGCAAGTCGTTGTAACGACTTGCGTTGTGAAAACCGCGATGGAAAAGCATCGCGTTGTAAACGTTGCGTGGTAAAGGATGTCTCCCACTCTGAGCAAGTTAGTAAATCCCCTCAAGTTTAACCGCCTTCAAGTCATCGGAGGTGACCAGAGCCCCTGTGCTCTCTCATACCCCAGTGCTGCTCTCGGTCCTTCTAGACGCACTAGTGTTGACAATCATAGGGCCGAGGAAACCTGCAACCAGCCTGCACAGGGGATGCAGAAGAGAAAAGCACCTGCAGGTTGTCCCAATTGTGTCTGGACACCTGGAAGCCAGAATATGACTCGATCAGAGGATCTACCAATTCTAGTCATAAGTACTGTGTCAATGTCATGATGACAAGGTCATCTTCAATAGTCCTAGTCATACCCGTCCTCATCCTGTCATAATGGGCGAGGTGTATCCCATCTCGAGGTAGCAAACTCCGGGAAAGTGTTACTAATTACCACCCCTTCCCCTCCCAACCTCCCCCCCCTCCACTCACAGCTGGGCGGCATGCATGGGGTGTTTCAGACAGGGATTTAATAGAATAGCCGGTGGTGCTGTTAGTGCAATTTAAAGATGAGAAGAACAACAGTTGTTTTTTAATTCAATATGCATTAAAAAAAATCTAATACCAGCCGCCCAAGCCATTCTTTTAGCTTTGTGGGCCTCGAACAGTCTGAAACGTCATATTTGTAGTAGCGTGATGGTTAGTAGTTGTGTAGGTTCTGTCATTGGCAGCGCTGGCGGGGGCAATGGGTGGTGCAAGCTGTGGTGGCCAAATGGCGAAGGCCCTGGCACTTATTCTTTTTTTTACAAAATACGCACTGGTCTCAGAATTCTCTTAACTATACCAAGCGAGGTCGAAGGTCGTTCCAGTTAGGCAGGGCAGAGGGTCGTAAAGTACTGGACAAAGACCAGTAGAACTAGTAGTAACATCAGACAGAGTGTGTGGCAGCCCATTGGACCACTATCTGCTCACACCTGTCAGTGATGGCTGTACCTGGCCTTTGCACATGGAAACTTTCCGCTTTGCAGACAGTTTCCAAATGACATTTACTGTCAGTACCTCGTCGTTGGGTTGGGATTGCATAGTCATGCACAAGGCATTGATACATGTGCTCGCAAGTACAAGGGAAGAGGAATATACCACATTACCACCCTCTTTCCTTTGCAATTTGCACAGATTTGTAATGTTGATGCTGCAGCTTGTAAATACATTTGCAAATTGTCACTCTGTACAGCACAGCAAAATTCATTCTATACACAAGGCCCAAGGACTATGGCTTTGTGTACTTTAGTATAAGACTGAAAAAACAGCCAGCCATTCACATGCATTGATTCATGCACCGATTCATACAAAAGGTAACATTCAGTGATGTATGACGTTTTATATCATTCTCAAGGCTTGGTGGAGAAGGTGCAGGGCCCTCGTCAATGTTGGCTAAAAGCAAAACTATTTCTCACTTAATGCCTGTGTAACTAATGACTACTCTGCGAGGACGCTGTGGGGCCGCTTTGTTTTGTATACTTCCGTTATAATCGTGGCTTTTATCTTCTCTGTGGTAAGAAAGGCTCCTGGCAGAGACGTAAAGCAGGCCCCCGCAGCGCAGGCTGCCCCGCCCTTCGGGGGAGGGGCTTCGATGTGAAATGCAGCTAAAACTAAAAGCAATGAAATATCTGAGAAATATAGGAGCCTCAGGGGCCAGTCATACTCCATACTGAAGGGGCACCCGTGACCCGTCATTCTGACTTACGACACTGCCTGTGGTGCAGTCTTATTGTCTGTTCTTGTTGTCGCTTTGTTATCGCCGCTATTTCCGGGACTCCTGCCAGCAGCTTTCTCGTGCATTAGTCATGAGGATTCTGTCCACTGAATGGCATTGAATCTCTAAAATGTGCAACATCTGGGTCAGGCGCTCATCCGGGCTCCACGGTAGATAGCTCCGCCCGCAGGAGACCAAGAGAGTGGCTGGAATGTGCTCATCCAAGCCCCTTGCAGGACAGGGTAACACCCTCTAGAGTCCTCCACACCCGTGTCTACTCCTAGCAGTGCAGAAGGTTGTTTGGCACTCGCTTAATTTTTCATCATCAGGCTTTGACCCAGACAAAGGCAGTAAAGAGAACAAGCATTGGCAAAGCCGATAGGTCTCGCCTATGTGAGAGCTATTGGCTTTGCCAATGTCTTTTATCCATGTTGTACATCAGGGTGGCTGCTGTTCAGCATGGCTAAAAGTTAGTGGTGGGCGTTGGGTAGAGTGGCACAGAGGAGCCTGCTGTAGAGGAAAGTGAAGTAGAGTGGCATAGAGTGGAGTGGCGTAGAGTAGAATGGTATACAGCAGTGTTGAGTGGAATAGTGGCGTGGAGTAGAGTGGTGTAGAGTAGCGTAGAGTGACATAGAGTGGCATAGGGTAGAGTGGAGTGGCTTAGAATGGAGTGGCGTAGAGGAGAGTGGTGCAGAATAGAGTGGATTAGAGGAGAGTGGCATAGAGTAGAATGGCAAAGACTAGAGTGGCGTAAAGTGGCATAGAGTGAAGTGCAATGGAGTGGCGTACAGTGACATTGTGTGGAGTGGAGTAGAGTGGCACAGAGTAGAGTGGAGTGGAGTAGAGTGGCGTGGAGTGGTGTAGAGTACAGTGGCGTAGAATAGAGTGGCAGAGAGTAGAGTGCCATAGAATGGCATCAAGTAGAGAGCAGCCGCGGCCCGTGCAGGTAAGAGCGGTGGGGCCGGGGGGGGGGATTTCGACAGACGACAACAAGGGAAAATTAATTATTTATTCAATTTTTCCTCATGGTCGTCTGTCGAATCCCTCCCCAAACCGGCCCCACCGCTCTTACCTGACGGGCCGGAGCTGGTAGAGAGGCTCAGAGTGGAGTGACATAGAAGGGTGTAAAGTAGTGTACAGTGGTGTGGAGTGGAGCAGTGTACAGAGGTGTAGAATGGAGTAGAGTACAGTGGCGTAGAGTTTGGTGGAGTAGAGTTGAGAGGCGTAGAATGCCATAGAGTGGAGTGATGTAGAGCAGAGTAGAGTGGCGTAGAGTGGCGTAGAGTGGCGTGGAGTGATGTAGGGTAGAATGGCGAAGAGTGGAGTGGTGTTGAGTGGAATAGATTGGAGTGGAATAGAGTGGAGTGGTGTATAGTAGATTGGCATAGAGTGGAGCAGAGTAGAGTGGAGTAGCGTAAAGTCAAGTAGAGTGGCATAGAGTGGAGTGGCATCAAATGGCATGGAGTGGCATAGATTAGAGTGGTGCAGAGTAGAGTGACATAGAGTAAAGTGAGCTAGAATGGCATACAGTAGAGTGGAGTGGCGTATCGTGGCATTGTGTGAAGTGAAGAGGAGCAGTGTAGAGTGGCGTAGAGTGGAGTAGAGTGGCGTAGAGTGGAGTGGCATAGAGTGACATAGAGTAGAATGGCATGGAGTAGAGTGGCATGGAGAAAAGTGGTGTGGATTGGAGTAGCGTAGACTGGACTGGCGTAGAGTGGTGTAGAGTAGAGTTGCGTAAAGTGGAGTGGAGTGCCACAGAGTAGAGTGGAGTGGCATAGAGTAGGTTGGAGTGGAGTGCCATTGAGTGGCATAGAGCCGAGTGGCATAGTGCCGAGTGGCATAGAGTGCTGTAGACTGGCATTATGTGGAGTTGAGTGCTGTAGAGTAGAGCACAGTGGGGTAGACAATATTGGCATAGGATAGAGTGGAGCAGCACATAGTAGAGTGGAGTGGCTAGAGTGACTTATAAAAAAATGGACTAGAGTAGAGTGGCATTGAGTGGTGTAGAGTGTAGTGGCTTAGAGTAGCTTGGTGGGGTGTAGAGCGAAGTGGAGTGGCATAGAGTTATATAGAGTAGAATAGTGTAGAGTAGAGTGGCGTAGGGTAGATTGGAGTAGAGTGGCATAGTGTGGAGTGGCGTAGACTACTGTAGAGTGGCACTGAGTGGAGTGGTGTAGAGTGGAGGGGCATACAGTAGAGTGGCATAGAGTGGAGTGGCAAAGAGTGAAGTGGAGTGGCGTGGAGTACAGTGGAGTGGCATAGAGAAGTGTGGCTTAGAGTAGAGTGGCATGGCGTAAAGTATAGTAGAGTGGCATAGAGTATAGCGCAAAGAGTAGAGTGGTGTAGAGTAGCACAGAGTAGAGTGAAGTGGCTTTGAGTGGTGTGGAGTGGTGTAGAGTGGCGTGGAGTGGACTGGAGTGGCATAGAGTGGAGGAGTGTAGAGTAGAGTGGCGTAGAGTAGTACAGTTGTGGGTGTAAGAAACAAAAGCATCAATAGAGACAGCACATAGGGTGAAAGCAACGTAAATAAGAAGCTGTATGCCTGTGTTAAAATTAGGAAAGCGCATTGCGAGTCTAGCAATAATACTGAAAATAGTACATTGGAAAAAGACGAGTAAGAACACATGCACTTGGTCCATGCTCCAGGGAGAAGCTAACACAAAAACGAAGGAAAGCCTACGGTAGCTAAGCAATCAAAAGATTGTAAATGAGAGCGACAACGAAAACAACTAACGGTATGCTGTGGGTGGATTGTAAGCCCACTGAATTGCACACAAAATGTCTTGCTGTACAGCGCATGCACTGTGTAGATAAGACCTAAAAAAGGAAGGAGGGAGAGAAAACAATGGCAGAGAGAAAGCAGGGATGACAATAAACCTGTTAGAGTGAAATAAAGAGACAGGAAGTGGAGGACGGTGAAAGACAGAGGCACAAGTGGGTATTAAGAATAGGCAGCTTTAGTATTGGGCAACACCAGCGTTGGATAGCACAGGCATCAGGCTCCAAAATCTTGGACCCTGGCACTTCTTTACTTCACAAATTAAGTGCAGTTTCCTGGAACATTCAGAAAATGCACAAGTGGGCACTTTGCTGAAGATGCCTCCCTTCTCAGCAGTCGACCCCAACAGGACACTGAAGACGGCCTCCTTGAGGCTAACATAAGAATTTACCCTCCTCTTCTTGTAAAGGGATTCTATCAGGTCAGTTATTTCATTTACATTATTTTATATATGGCAACCTAACCCCTGGGATATTAGAGGGTTGTACGTGAATAGCCTAGTGTCCTAAGACCCGTGGGTAGTCCCCAGAGTGAACTCCTGTGCCCAAGCCTCCCAGATGCTCTGATTCACCCAGCTCATACATCATTTGCAGGTGCCTGTTTCTGTTAGACTTCTGGCGTGACTTTTGGCGCTATGTCTTCCAAAATAGAAAGAAAGAAACACACACTTCAACCAATTGATCTACCGGCATGGCATTCCCCTCTCAGATCATACGGCACAGTGAGGTTAGAGTCACCGGTTAGCATGGCTCTCTAGTGCCTACCAGGAAATGTGGCGTGGTCCATTCATGAGAACCCAGATGTCTTGCCACTCGCGTTAGAGGCAAGTGCACTATTTGATTGGCTCAGGTTTATGATTCCTCATGATGTCCATTTTAACTGTTCCTGAGAGGCGCCAGGAGCTGATTGAAATTCTAAGGGGCATATTCTCAAGGACTTATCGCCGAGTTAGCGGCACTTTATCGCAGCCAAAGTGGCGATAAATTCATTGCACCATTCACAAGCTGGTGTTAACAGCCCAGAACACCATTTTACCCGCGATAGCATCTGCAAAACACATCGCCACAGATGACCCCCGCAACTATCGCTAATGAGATGCAGAGTAGGCGTACCCGTGCAAAAAGCCGCGAAAACACCACTCCGCAACATTCTCAACGAGCAGCCAGATCGGCGATAAGACCACAAAACAGGCGATAAGGCCCGTTAGCAGCAGGAAACTAACACCTGCTCTGACCTGGTGCAAAGTCGGACCACAGCCTGCACCACAAAATGGAGCCCAGCCCAGAGCCACACCTGAAGGGCAACAGATGCCATGGAGCCACTGATCATGCAGCTTGGAGCCCCAACAGGGCCACAACACCCACCGCCACCACCCCCAGGACCCCCCCCCCCCCGGGCCCCCTCCCAGCCAAAGACATGCCACATCAACTATACGGAACATGTACCAAATAATCCGCCAGATGTCGCACAATCACATTTGGTGGCATGCATGTGTCATCACAAAAATGAGCATCACACATCCACCTTCGATGTAACAAATGAAAATGTATTGAAAGAAACACAGAACAGAAATGACGACACATGGCGGCTCCCCTCGGGACAATCCGTAGGTCACAGCCTGCAAGACAAAAATCATGATGAGAAGGTGTGTCTTGCGCACATCAAAGGACAGAGAGAGAGTGAAGGAGAGAGAGAGAGAAAGAGAGGGAGCAAGAGAAAGACGGACAGAGAGGGGGAGCGAGAGAAAGACGGACAGAGAGAGGGAGCGAGACACAGATAACAGGAGAGATGGACAGGGAGAGAGAGTGCCCACAATGCGCACCCAGGCCACACTGCCCACCTGCTGCCACAGATGTGTCTCCAACCACGTGCCTGTATGTAGTGCAGTTCACCAGGTCACACATCTGAAACAGATCCGTCATCTGAAACAGAGTCCAGAGACATGAATGGCAAAGTACACACAATTGCACAAGACATCATCGCCTGTCCGCCCCTGCGCACCCACGCAGATGTACCCCAGCTCCTCCCACCGCCCAGCAGTGCATGCCTGCCCCTGCGCACCCAGGCCTCACTGCTCACCTTCCGCCCTTGGCGTGGAGTAATGAGGGCCCACCACGTTCCGCTGCAAGCCACATGCCTGGGGCCCGCGGACATGGCACCCTCCACATCATGCAGCCCCGCTCCGCAGGCCACCAGGTCTCACATATGATTCTGGGTCTTGATTTCGCCATGGCGGAGGACATACCAGTGCACTGGGCATCATCGCAGGCTGCACACCCGCTCAGCAGTTAAGGTGCCCCTACCTCAGTGCACCCAAAGTCACCGTCCCGTGGCGGTGTGCCTGTGCCGGCCGCAATGTATCCGGTGCCACCAAGTCTGTGTCCCAAAGTCATGGTCCCTGTATGATTGGGTATCGTGTTGCGGACGCCATCATGTCACCTCCGGTCCTGGGGAATGTGATGTTGCAGGGCCCGAGGCCCTCATGCCTACATTAACACCACACGGACGCACCCAGATAGAGAGTGGAAATGGCGTCGAGCACGTGCGCCCATCCCTTTTCATTGGCAGGGTCACATGTCCCGTGACGCGTGTGCTGGATGGGTGTGGGTGTAAACCAGCCGTGAGGGAGTGGCTGTGGCATGCTGACAACTAGACCTGTGAGCAGCAGATCACCACAGGAAAGACAGGGAACATGTAGCGTTGCCGTCCCCCCTGTGAGCGTAAGCGGAGTGGGCTGGCCTGGCGTATGGCAGTCCAGCGTAAGGGTCTGTATATGACCCTGGGGCCCTGGGCGTGGTTCCGTACTGGGCTGGACAAGGAAGTTACTCATGCGTGTGCCCCTGTTGTTGTGTCAGCGCCACCCGGACAGCATTGGGCAATGTGTCACCCTGTCACCCCTGTTCTACGACATGAGCCACATGGACGTAAGAAGAGTCCAGTGAGCCCACATTTATCCATACTTCCACACTTAAAAGACCATAGACATGACACATTTGTGTGTATATGAATGTTTAATGCACATTCAGTGGAGTGTTGCATCTGGAGCAGTACAGGGCCATGCAAACCCCACATGACGATGTTGTCCCGTGGAGGTCCAGCCAGGGTCCTCCAGGGAATGACAAGTCCAAAGGAAGAGGACGAGTACAGTCTGCAGTCTGATTGCTGTGTCAATTGCGATCAAACATCATATGACAGTCCATGTCAAGGTCCAAGGTGAGTGTCGCAGAGTGCATCGGGGGGACAGTGGAAGGTGATGATGCAGAGGGCAGTACCAAGCTGAAGCCGGACCTATGGATGAGATGCATGCTGCTGCGTCCTCATTACCACGAGGGCAGTAACATCCGCATCTTCGTTCTCTGCTGTTTCATGTGCCTCACGTGTGGGTGGTGGTGTTCTGTCTCCAGCACTGTGTGGCAGTGACACATCTGTGGCCGGAGGTGGAAGGTCTGCCGCACTGCGTGGCACTGACACTTCAGGGGGCGGAGATGTGGATGGAGTGGTGGCAGCAGCATGCATCCGCACCAGGCCTTGTGGCAGCAATGCCATG
Source organism: Calotriton arnoldi (assembly GCA_963921515.1). Classification (NCBI taxonomy): domain Eukaryota; kingdom Metazoa; phylum Chordata; class Amphibia; order Caudata; family Salamandridae; genus Calotriton; species Calotriton arnoldi. The sequence goes on from CAWUFW010000902.1 coordinate 831,465, forward strand.
AGGAGGGTCCTGAGGTCATTGAGGAACCCAGCTACCTCTCGCTGGTGTGCAGCCGTGGCAGCCGCTCGTTCCGCATTCGCCCGCTCCATGGTCTCCATTAACCTCCACATGTTTCCCAACTCCCGTGTGACATCGCTAGAGCCACTCGAACTGGACAGTTGTACTATTCTCTGAGTCAGGGCTCCAGTGATGTCAGCCATGGTCCAATGGAGAGCATGGAGCGGACTGTGGGTGTCCGTTAGGGACCGTGAGTGGTCCCTGATGGGACTTAGACACCCAAGTATGGCATCTAGTTTGTCTGCCATGCGGTCGAAGCCCACCCGCACCTGTTCAGCCAGATTCTCCTGGCACCCCAAAACACGGCGTTGGAAGGCCATGTGTTCTCCGTGGGAGTCCTGGGAGGCAGCAGTGGTGGTGGGTGCTGCCTGCTGTGTGGTCTGTGCAGGGGGTGGGGTCTCCTCGTAGCAGCTGGGCTGCCCAGCTCGTGGAAGTGGGCTGCGGAGGCTCTCCACGAGCAGTTGGAGGGCATCAGAGTCGAAGCTGTGGTCATCCTCTTCGTCTCCAGAGAAGAGAGGGTCGGACTGCTCTGCAGGAGGTGTTGATTCTCCCTCTGCAATGTGAAGGGGAGATGCAGTTTAACAATGTGTCCACATGTATGTTGTCGCATTGTACATGTTTACATACAGACAGCATGACTGGGTACATTGTGGCTGTTTGGGAGGAGCTGCCTATTTGATGGGGCACAGTGGACATTTCGACAACATCACAGATGTGTGTTTGTACTTGTACATTATCAACGCACATATCCCTGCAATGCCAATTGTGATTAGCCAGTGTCTGCACCCAAGCGGCACCAGTAGTGGCCTGTGTTCTGCTGTAGGTGTTTTGCGGATTGTGTCACATCGTTGTCAATGTAGGTGTGCTCTGTATGTGATGTGTGTGCTGCATTTTTGGGGAGTCGCCCCTGCAGCTCAGATTTTGCTGCCCCTTATCACTTTCATGAGGTGTGCCTCTGACTTCTGTGCTTGTACAGTGTTGACATGTTGCATACTGGGGTACGTTGGTCTCTTGGTGGGAGTTGGTGGTCTGGGGCATGGTGTGTCCGCAGATGTGCTCAACTTAATTGTGCATGTGTGCCATTCTGCCCATCTCCCCCCTTCCCCCCAGGCCCTGGTGGTTACTCACCCTGTTGCTGTTGTGTCGGGTCCTGTTGAGCAGAGTCCGGGCCCCCAACTACTGCCACCGTCTCCCCACTGATGACTGTGGACACCATTTCCTCAATGTGGTCCAGCTCCTCCTGTGGCGCTGGGCTCCCACCTCCAGTCTGCCTTGCTGCCTTCAGGTTCTTGGCGAGTTTCTGCTTGGTTTTGCGCTTGACATCATTCCAGCGCCTCTTGACCTCGCCCATTGTCCTCTTCAGCACTCCGACTGCATTCACCTTGTCCACGATGGACTGCCATAATGTATTTTTTGTTGCCAATGACACAGTGGAGGTGACGAACAGTTGTTGATGGTGTTCTGTCACCTCCGTTATCAGGATCCTGTTTTCCTGCGGACTGTACTTCGTCTTCCTCTTCTTCTTGTCCTTGCCCTTCCCTGACCCCGAAATCCCAGGATGGTCCTCCGGGGGGCTTGTGGGGTTCTGGCTCTCCTCCGTACTTGCTCCTGCAACGTCCATTGTGCTTCGCTGTTGTTTGGCATTTGTTTGTCTGGTTTTTTTCTGCTTTTATGGTGGTTGTTCCCGCCTGACGCGTGTGGATTGCAGGCCTGTAGCTGGGTTTCGCTGATTTTCGTATCGCGATTGGCCTCATCGCAGCTTTTTTTGCGTTGGTGTTTCGCATTTTTGCGGCGTGGCGTTGATTCTAATGCGGTCAGTTGGCGCGTTATCTGGGGAGTATCGCATGGGGCCGCCGTGTTGTGAATACTTGGTTAACAAGGCGTTAATTTCCCGCGATGGACTGCGATATGCAAAGTTGCGTTAAGCTAAATTTGCGGTGGTTATTACACGTTCTTGAGAATATGCCCCTCAGTGTCTTTATTTTGCTTGTTTTCAGAAAGGATACATTTTGGGATTGACTTACAAGGCTCACATGGGCTGTAGAAATGTAACAACCAGATCTGTGTCCCAGTACTTTGGCACTAGCATTATTGTCTATCTCAACGGGTCCTGATGGAATTCAGAGCCCAGCCCAGATCACAGACTCTTTTTCTGTAGAGGTTGGCAAGCACCAATTTGGAAGGGTATTAAGCCAACTATCAGGGACCAGATGACAGTGACTTCCGGCCAACACTAACATAGTCCCCAAAACACATTGTTGACTCTAGTCACTTGATCATCTACAGCTGTGACAATAAAAGGGTGAGCCTCAAAGCCCATTAGAACTGGGGAAGAGTCAGTCACATGACAGCTCATCTGACTGATTCTACTCCTACCCATTCAGTCCTTCATGGGGGGAGGGGTGATCTACTCCTACCCATTCAGTCTTTCGTGGGGGGGTGATCAGTCAATGTGTGGTGGGCTAACAAGTTCCTTGTCTCTCGAGATTATCAGGATAACATTCTCCATGAGATAAGTGCCTTCTATTAAAAGATTGTTGACATTGGCGAAGAGTGTATATATTGGTGAAAATATATTTTACCCTACATTGCGTAGAACCGGTCTCCTTGTACACAATACTAAGTACTTTTTAACAAAAGATTCTAGCCTGAGTTGCAATGATTTGAGTCTGTAACCACACATTGAGAAGCTTATTGCCAAGAATGTGAAGCTTACAACGTTCCATGTCTACCGACCACATGCAGAGCATCCAAAGGGAGCTGTCCAGTCTGAACTCCTAGGACACACACCCTCTGAACAGAAACATAAGGCACCCCAAAAGCATGTTACCCAAAAAAGGAGATTCCAGGTGAACCTTTCGGCCACATTCTCTGAACGGGAGCAGCAATCCTAGATGCTTTTCAAACTGCTGGACCACATCTCTTCTGCAGCGCCATCACTACACCAGGCGTCTTGTAAATTCTGGCAGATGTTACTGGCATAGTTAACCCCCTGACCTTTTTAAAAAACATCTAATTGTTTCTAAACTTCTGATAAGGCCATTCAGGTTCTCCTGACAGTAGCTCTCAGCTACTACTGAGACAAGACATAATCTGAAAGGAAGGATTTTCCTACCACATGTTAAACTGTTGAACCATAGAACTTCATATAGACCAAACTGGAATGCTCACCCCTTGGAAGACATGGGCAAGGTGATCCTGAACTGCAGCCATACTGTCTGTGGACAAAAACTCACTGATTCAAAAACATTTTATAAGGCAAGACTGTTCAATAATCAGGAAGTCTTCAGAGAGAAAAGGGCTGCTTGCTTATAACATTACAAAACAATCAACAACCCCCACCAATACATTTAACAATCTGGTCACATTCACCCTTAAATCTCCCCTCACTTATAACTCCCCAACCAAACAGCCACAATATCTACCCACCTGCTTTCTCTCCAACCACCGTCCTTTCAACCCTGACCAAGCATGGGCGTGGCATACCATGCACCATGAGAGGCTCCACACTCTGTCTTAGTACCTCAATCCTGAGTTGTCCTGCCCCAACCTGTCCTAAACACAGCATACAAAATCAGCCCCAAACCAGCAACACCACAAAGCAACCAAAAACATTTTAAACACATCAGTTCCCAGTATGCTAATTTATCAGGAAGGGCGGGAGGTGCCAGACACTATAGTATCCCACAGGACAACACACAACAGACAACACAGGGCACAATATCCTTGACCCTCTTTAACTGTTTAAAGTTGGCCCCTCCCTTTAAGAACCATTCCTAACCCTCACCCTTAGTGGACTGCTCCACATTTCTGAAGCACCCATGGTGAGATGATGTAAGGACTTTATTCCCCCAGGTCCCCATCAGGCAAGACTGTGCAGTAACCAGGACACCATTCGAAAAAGGCTGCTTCATTAGGACAGGTTTGCAGCTCCCTTTCAACATTGCAATATAATCAACAATCAAGCTTAGTTAATACTTTTACCAACTTTTGCACCCACATCTAAACCCTTCCCACTTAAAACTCCCCCAACCAAACAACATCCACTACCAACCTGCGTTCTCTCTAACCCCCTTCCTTTCACCTGACCAAGCTTTGCATTTCATGCAACACAACTGCAAGCGTCCACCAAGCACCACCCCAACCCCGCCGTCTTATTGATGGAGGGGTTGCCTTGCCACCCAGGAAAACCCTGCATAGATGTTTTCCTGCTCCCCCAGCTTTGTGTTTTTTTACATAACAGAACTAAAACGTGGAGGCTGTTGCTCAAACAGATTTAACCACCTTTCAAAACCAAAATCCCGCCAACATAAAAGACTTGCTCCAACAGCCACCTCTTTCTTACCTCTCAAAACCATAACCACACTGTCGATTTCTTCACCAGAAACTCCTGTATGTCTAATAAATAATGTTCATTGTCTATGAGCGAAAGATGTCCACCATCCTGTCTAAGTATCCAAAAATCATCCTGCAAAATGTTTGCGCGTTCAACCACGCCAATTTGATTACTATTCTAATATTTCTACACTTCCTATTCACCTTCCCTATAACCTTCTCAAGCCCATTGTGTCTCACTGCCATAAATCACACTTTCCTTGGAAAAAACTCTGTTCATGCCACAAAAGCTTGCGACTACAACCTACATTTTCTGCCTAAATCACTCTTTCATTAATACTAAACCCGAAAGCTTAACTAAGTTATTTTTTCTTACGTGGGTTAGTAATGTATCAGCACATATGCTACCCAAAGCCAATTCAGCCAACAACAGTAATAATTGTCCCCACTGCAGGCTGCTCTGACCCTACCACTTGGCCAAATATCCACCAGTCTTCAATCCTAATGACTTTGCAAATGGTCACTTCTCCACCTGCTTTACTGCCCAACACCTGAAAGAGTAACCAATGATCCAGATAGTGAATACAGCAGACAATGGTCCAGCCATGCAACCTGTAAAAAACATAAACAAAAACAAACGTAGGCATTCTGTTATCCATTGACCTCTTTATGTCTACTGTGTCTCAAGCACCAATCTTATTACTGCCTGCCCAATCGCTTTATGTGATTGACTAGTAGACCCAAGTTGTTCATCTCTGTGGCCGCTACTATCCTAAAAAAATGGTTTCCAAAACTAGTAGCCTCTTGCCCGATCTACGTAAGACCTTGCGCATCACCGCCAATAAGTGAAAAGCCATCAGCCGACAGTCATCAGCAGGACAGAAAATAGCTCCCCCATTCCACCACCCAACTCCCTATGCCTATCCCAGGCATGCGCAGCTTGCCATCTGCTCTACTCTAACTGGGCCAGAGAGGCACGAGAGCGCACTCTGCCCAAGGTAACCTTCAATATCCTGACTATCATTAGTCAGAGCTGAGCTCTCCCTCCTGCCAATCCGCCACCAGTAAATCTTGGCCACAAGTATAATTGCCTCCTTTCACTTCATAGTAAATGATTGTCCTTGCAACATAAAATAAAAAGACTATATAGGATCATTGCACTTGCTAGCACGAGCTCTGTGTGCATACTCAACTCAAGTCAGCAGTCACTGGATGCACGTGAAATCTCAGTCTGAACCTTTCCAAAGCACATAATAAAAAACAATAATGGAAGAAACGCTTTCCCAGCGCCCCCAGTTCATGCCATTTTTTTTAACCATTATTTTAATTTAAAAGCACATTTTCAGAGTAAACTAGTGTCAGGACTGTTTGAGAGTAAGATACGTGCCCTTCAACAAAGCCTGCTTGCCCTTTCCACCTACCTGATTTAATGGTGGTCAGGCCTAATAGTTTTTTGTGTGGCTATATGTTTTTGGGGTGATTCTGCATCTCTTTCTATATGTCTGTCTTACAAATGTGGATTTGTGGTCTGCATTTGTAACAAAAGTGGGTGAGGGTACATACCTGCCAAGTGTTCAAGGTCTGTGAGTGATCAGCTACCCCAGTCTAGTTTTTGCTCTTAGCATTTTGGGGCTTGAAGTCCTGATTTGATAATCGGATTAAAAAAAATCACAAAGTTACAGAATGCAAAGAAAACAAGCATTGGCATAGCCAATAGGTCTCGCCTTTGGTACCTTATAAGTGTTTTGCCAGAGATATTGGCAATGTTTTTAAGCTATGTTGTACAGCAATGTAGCTGCTGTGTTTAGTACTGTAAAGTTTGTGTGCAATTTGTGCTTAGTGTAGTGACGTAAGAGCACTGGCATGGTGTGGAATGTAGTGGTGAGTTGTGATATGATGTGTGTTGGTGGGATGTATGTGTGTATATATCATAACAGACTTTGAGATTACAATGCTGAGTACCTCACATATTTCTTTATTTAATGATATACCTTTAGAAATGAAATCTACTGAGAAAATAAAAATTATTGTGATTTGTCAGGCTGGACACGAGATAGCAAGGAATAAACATTAAAAGGCAGTAGGGCACCCTATAAGGTACTGTACATCTCAGGGCCCCATCTTTCCCCCAAATGTTGTATTATTATTTGAGCATTTGTGTTGCGCACTGCAAATATTTCTGTTATCCGTAGTGATTTTGTAGCATGGTAACTCATATGAATGTGTTCGCTCTGCAAGCAGGCTATAACATTATATAACAAAAAATAGAAATTCATAAATTACGTTTTTTAATTAAATCTCATAACTAATTTGGAAAGAACATTAATACTCCAGAACACATTACATGATTCCATTCAATGCATTTTTATTGAAGAGCTGAGTTATTTTTATTGTTCTACGATTATTTAAGCTCCTTAACAGATATGTTTCAATAACTTTGTGATGTTTTTCTTTAGAATATTTTGCAGTGGCCATAGTCATGACTTAAAATGTCCCACAGGGCCATGCATAAGCCTGCTCCCTAGCCAGATCGTGAAGACCTAAGAACCCAGAGAAGGCACTCGTCCACAGGAATGGTATTCACCAAAAGCAGATGCCCCACACAAAATGGAATCTATTCACAACAGGAAACAGACCAGGGGAGAAAGCCCGCAATCTTTCCTCCTTGTTGTTCACCCCGTGGCCCAGGCACAGATTTGTTTAATGTAATGTCACATCACATGGGCCTATCCTAGTTTAACACGGACTGAAGTATGTGGCACAGCCGGAAGTGGAAATCCGAGAACCCATGCATATCCTTGCAGCGCTGCTGAAAGCCCTTTACAAAGCCTGACTGATCACCTATCTGCTGCTTATTGCTGTATTTGGGTGTTACACTAGTACTAATGAGGTGAATCCAAAGCTCAGACAGTGTTAGCATGTTTACAAAATGGCAAAATAATGAAGTAATACCGTCACAAAATGTGCAGCATTGTGCCTCGTAATTTGCCTTTTCTTGCCACATACTTTACTCAACCCTGCTGCATATTTTGCCCTCCCCTGCCACATAATTCCGGTGGCCCCGATTATTACCCTCTCACACAGTAGGAACCTATTCACGTCGGTCTGTTTTTTTTTTTTAATCAGGCTGTACTGCAGAAGTGCAATCACATGCATATTCAATAATTCACCTGTTGCTATGCAATTAGTCTTTTCAATACTGGCCACAGAGAAAAGCAGTTCATAGCAGACTGCTGCAATGCTAGCGACAGCAAATAGACTAGAGTGGAATATGTACGTGGACAAACTGTCCGACTCCGCTCCCTCCAGCAGCGTTAAGCAGCATCTTGCACTTTGACGGTGAAAGTGTAAGATGCTGCTTAAGGCTGCTGGAGAGACCGGAGACAGTGGCTTGCGCTCCTGTTTGATTAATTACATGAACAGCCCCATCTAGTGTACTAATTGCTGCTTTTTACCAACTTCCACGTACCTCGCCGGCCATGGTATACACACTGGTAATGCTCCGGAAGTGGAAGCATAGTGTGCCATGGTATACACACGGGTAATGCTCCGGAAGTAAAAGCCTAGTGTGCCATGGTATACACACGGTAATGCTCCGGAAGTGGAAGCGTAGTGTCCATGGTATACACATGGGTAATGCTCCAGAAGTAAAAGCCTAGTGTGACATGGTATACACACCGGTAATGCTCCGGAAGTGGAAGCGTAGTGTGCCATGGTATAGACACTGGTAATGCTCCGGAAGTGGAAGCGTAGTGTGCCATGGTATACACACTGGTAATGCTCCGGAAGTAAAAGCCTAGTGTGCCTTGGTATACACACCGGTAATGCTCCGGAATTGGAAGCATAGTGTCCATGGTATACACACCAGTAATGCTCCGGAAGTGGAAGCGTAGTGTGCCATGGTATACACACCAGTAATGCTCCAGAAGTGGAAGCATAGGGCCCGATTCACAGAACTAACTTAAGACAAAATCCTTAACTTACTACCATTTTGGTATTCACAGAAGGCACTTACTCATTTTGGTATTCACAGAAGGCACTTACTTACTCATTTTGAGTAACTTACTCATTTTGGTATTCACAGAAGGCACTTACTCATTGATGAGTAAGTGCCTTCTGTGAATACAAAATGAGTAACTTACTCATTTTGAGTAACTTACTCATTTTGAGTAACTTACTCATTTGGTATTCACAGAAGGCACTTACTCATCAATGAGTAAGTGCCTTCTGTGAATATCAAAATGAGTAAGTTACTCAAAATGAGTAAGTTACTCAAAATGAGTAAGTAGGTGCCTTCTGTGAATACCAAAATGAGTAAGTGCCTTCTGTGAATACTAAAATGGTAGTAAGTTTAGGATTTTGTCTTAAGTTAGTTCTGTGAATCAGGCCCATAGTGTGCTATGGTATACACACGGGTAATGCTCCGGAAGTAAATGCCTAGTGTGCCATCGTATACACACCAGTAATGCTCCGGACGTGGAAGCGTAGTGTCCATGGTATACACACCAGTAATGCTCCGGAAGTGGAAGCGTAGTGTGCCATGGTATACACACCGGTAATACTCAGGAAGTAAAAGTCTGTTGTACCATGGTATACACCGGTAATGCTCCGGAATTGGAAGCATAGTGTCCATGGTATACACACCAGTAATGCTCCGGAAGTGGAAGCGTAGTGTGCCATGGTATACACACAGTGGTAATGCTCCGGAATTGAAAGCATAGTGTCCATGGTATTCACACCGGTAATGCTCCAAAAGTAGAAGCGAAGTGTGCCATGGTATACACACCGGTAATGCTCCAGAAGTGGAAGCATAGTGTGCTATGGTATACACACCGGTAATACTCCGGAAGTAAAAGCCTAGTGTACCATGGTATATACTGGTAATGCTCCGGAATTGGAAGCATAGTGTCCATGGTATACACACCGGTAATGCTTCGGAAGTAAATGCCTAGTGTGCCATCGTATACACACCGGTAATGCTCCGGAAGTGGAAGCGTAGTGTCCAAGGTATACACACCGGTAATGCTCCGGAAGTGGACGCGTAGTGTGCCATGGTATACACACCGGTAATGCTCAGGAAGTAAAAGCCTATTGTACCATGGTATACACCGGTAATGCTCCGGAATTCGAAGCATAGTGTCCATGATATACACACCGGTAATGCTCCGGGAACTGGAAGCGTAGTGTGCCATGGTAAACACACCGGTAATGCTCCGGAAGTGAGACATTTTTAGTAATCGGAAGTGGAAGCGTAGTGTGCTATGGTAAACACACCGGTAATGCTCCAAAAGTAGAAGCGTAGTGTACCATGGTATACACATGGGTAATGCTCCGGAAGTGGAAGCGTAGTGTGCTATGGTATACACACGGGTAATGCTCCAGAAGTAAAAGCCTAGTGTGACATGGTATACACAGTGGTAATGCTCCGGAAGTGGAAGCGTAGTGTCCATGGTATACACACAGGTAATGCTCCGGAATTGGAAGCATAGTGTCCATGGTATACACACCGGTAATGCTCCAAAAGTAGAAGCGTAGTGTGCCATGGTATACACACCGGAAATGCTCCAGAAGTGGAAGCATAGTGTGCCATGGTATACACACCGGTAATACTCTGGAAGTAAAAGCCTAGTGTACCATGGTATATACCGGTAATGTTTTGGAATTGGAAGCATAGTGTCCATGGTATACACACCGGTAATGCTCCAGAAGTGGCAGTGTAGTGTGCCATGGTATACACACCGGTAATGCTCCGGAAGTGGAAGCATAATGTGCCATGGTATACCCACGGGTAATGCTCCGGAAGTAAATGCCTAGTGTGCCATGGTATACACACCGGTAATGCTCCGGGAAGTGGAAGCATAGTGTCCAAGATAAACACACCGGTAATGCTCCAGAAGTGAGGCATTTTTAGTAATCGGAAGTGGAAGCGTAGTGTGCTATGGTAAACACACGGTGTAGGCTCCAAAAGTAGAAGCGTAGTGTGCCATGGTAAACACACCAGTAATACTCTGGAAGTAAAAGCCTAGTGTACCATGGTATACACCGGTAATGCTCCGGAATAGGAAGCATAGTGTGCCATGGTAAACACACCGGTAGTACTCCGGAATTAAAAGTCTAGTGTACCATGGTATACACTGGTAATGCTCCGGAATTGGAAGCATAGTGTCCATGGTATATACACCGGTAATGCTCCGGAAGTGGAAGCGTAGTATGCCATGGTATACACACCGGTAATGCTCCGGAACTGGAAGCGTAGTGTGCCATGGTAGACACACCGGTAATGCTCTGGAAGTGGAGCATTTCCAGTAATCGGAAGTGGAAACGTAGTGTGCTATGGTATGCACACCCGTAATGCTTCAGAAGCATAGTGTGCCATGGTAAACACACCGGTAATGCTCCGGAAGTGGAACCGTAATGTGCCATGATAAACACAACGGTAATGCTCCAGAAATGGAAATGTAGTGTGCCATGGTAAACACACCGGTAATGTTCCGGAAGTGGAAGCGTAATGGCCATGGTATACACACCGGTAATGCTCCAAAAGTAGAAGCGTAGGGTGCCATGATATACACACCGGTAATGCTCCGGAAGTGGAAGCCTAGTGTGCTATGGTATACACACGGGTATTGCTCCGGAAGTGGAAGCGTAGTGTGCCATGGTATACACACGGGTAATGCTCCATAAGTAAAAGCCTAGTGTGCCATGGTATACACACTGGTAATGCTCCGGAAGTGGAATCGTAGTGTGCCATGGTAAACACACCGGTAATGCTCCAAAAGTAGAAGCATAGTGTGCCATGGTGGTATACACACTGGTAATGCTGCGGAAGTGGAAGCATCGTGTCCATGATATACACGTGGGTAATGCTCCGACAGTAAAAGCCTAGTGTGCCATGGTATACGCACATGTAATGCTCCAGAAGTGGAAGGCTAGTGTGCCATGGTATACACACTGGTAATGCTCCGTATATGAAAGCGTAGTGTGCCATGGTAAACACACCGGTAATGCTCCAAAAGTAGAAGCGTAGTGTGCCATGGTGGTATACACACTGGTAATGCTCCGCAAGTGGAAGCGTAGTGTCCATGGTATACACACTGGTAATGCCCCGGAAGTGGAAGCATAGTGTGCCATGGTATACACACCGGTAATGCTCTGGAAGTGGAAGCGTCGTGTCCATGGTATACACATGGGTAATGCTCCGGCAGTGAAAGCCTAGTGTGCCATGGTATACGCACCGGTAATGCTCCGGAAGTGGAAGCGTAGTGTGCCATGGTATACACAACGGTAATGCTCCGGAATTGGAAGCATAATGTCCATGGTATACACACCGGCAATGCTCCGGAAGTGCGGCGGTCTGCTAAGCTGACATGACTATGCCTGCCTTGCAGGCGTGCGCTGCCTTTTTAGACGATGACTTTTAATTAAATAACGTGCTTGCAATCAAATAAACCAATGGGAGTTAGCGTGACAAATTAAAAAGTGCGAGAAACAAATAAAGGAGTGAACATGAAAAAGAACCACAGACAAGTGTGGAAGACAAGCATGCACAGCCGCGAAAGTGAAAGCGACTGAGCTATGTTTAATTTGTAACATGATCCACGACAAGGGAGGGATGCAGCTGGCAGCCTGCGCGCCGCTGCTCGCTCCCGACAGCTGGAGGCCGTGGGAGTGAACATTTAGAGAAAAGGTGGGACATGCACCCGCCTTTGGCCAATTGCGTGCTTTCATTTTTGAAAGCCACACGCAGAGGCCAATAGAATGTGTGGAAGTTGAAAAACCACACGGAAAAGTTTCGGGGAAGTCTGGAGTGATTCCAAGAGGCCTCCCCATAGAGCAGCGCATGCGCGCTGTGCTAGGCTCGACCTAAAAACTGGACTGGAGCAGCTGGTCACGTACTGACCTGGTGTACCAACTGAGCACTAACCTGCTTGGTTGTGTGATCCTATAAAAGTGAGGTGCAGTCCAAAAAATGGCTCTCAACACCTCCCAAAACTGTCACAACCTGAATGCAGTTTTGTACTCCAGACTGGATCAGTCTTCAGGGGGAAGGGAATGGGAGTGAAGAAAAGAGAAAAAGCGTCTTCGGTCAGCCCGGCCTCTCTCAGCATAAGGTGTCTCCCTGACTTCCTTCCAACTGATTTCCCTCTGGGATGGTTAGAGAGTGTGTGTAAATGGCCCTACTACTTCCCTCTTTTCCAAAGAGAGGTTACATTCTGCAGTTGCCAGCTATGGCCACCCGTTCGCAAGCGCTGGGACGCCCCGTTGCTGGGGCAGCCATGCGCTATACAAGCACCTCTAACATAACATAACACATTCTTATTTGTAGGGCGAGAATGGTTCAATTTATATTTTAGTGATTTTCAAATCAGAAATGATTGCATTAGTTTTCAAAACAAGGAATTGTATATTCAGGGCTCGGCGACTAGGTAGGAGATGGAACGGCCTCCGCAACGGCTCCGACGGATGCGGGGGATGTGTGCCAAGGCGAGGGAGGCGGAGCGGAGCTCCCTGATAGGTCGGTGGAGTGTCAGTCCATGATTGATGTACAAATTTACGTTTGGCCGGGGAAAGCATTTGGGGCCCAACTCGCAAAAGCATTCTAAAGTAAGGGTAGTAGTACTACAGATCTATTCCATCACATATTCCTACATGGCTTGGTGAATCACCCACAAAACATCCAATTCATTCTTGGTAAAAGTGTGAGGAGAGCACAGTCCTTTCGATTTGTAGAACTGTATATAAATATTCCTGGTTTATTCCCATTTTATTTCTATATTTTATGACCAAATCACAAAGGCATGTAACAGTATGAAATTACTACTACAGGGGTATTGCTTTACTTACTCCAAAATGCCTTTGTGAATAGACTAAGGGGCCGATTCCGATTCGGGCCGGAAATCTCTCCGACCGAGCCGGACCCGGAGAGATTTCCGACCGAATCGGACCCGTGCAGCCCGACCGAACGAGTACGATGCGTCCGTATGCTATCGTACTCGAGTCGGTCGGACTCCCATTGAAGTCAATGGGACCCGGTCGTACAACGCGTACGCGGGCTCCCATTGCCTCAATGGGTGCGAGGCGAACAAGGGCGCCCCTACAGCGGGTACGCGGCGAAGCAACTCGCGCCGTACACGCACAGGTAGGGGGACCCATGGGTCCCCCTGTGTGCGACTCGCGCGGCTACGCATACAGGGGGTCCGACACGGACCCCCGAAGTACGGCTCCGACTGCTCTTTTGAGCCGGACGGCGCGTGTCGGTCGGACTGCTCGCGGCGCGCATCGTACTTACCCGGCCGGGGAACGTCTCCATTGCGCGGTGCGAGTCGTGTCCGAACGAGTCGGTCGGTGCGGTTAGACCCGGGAACGAGTCGGTCCGAGCGGTTGGGACGCCCGAACGAGTCAGTCGGCGATTTCGCATCGAACTCGCTCGTCCGGACGCGCGTACGAATCGGTCGGGAAATAGGGCTCCGAATCGGATCCGGTTATGCCGAATCCGATTCGGAGCCCTACCGGCCGAGATCGGAATCGGCCCCTAAGTAGGAGGGAATCCTGCACTTGGGAATTATTGACCCCCATAGTATCAGTAACACCAATAATGAGGGCCTCATTAGTAAATGATATTAGTGAGTTAGATTTTTTCTCAGACAGGCCCAGGGCATGGTTGCTGCATGCCCGCAGTATGTTGGTCCTCCACCGCCTCAAGACTGCTCCCTATGCAACAAGACAGGTTTCATGTGCACTTACTAGTTATCTTGCATTGATTTATTTATTAATATTTGTATACCTCCCAGGATCAGTCAAATGTCAGCACAGCGAGTCAGTATAGGTCAGCAGTGGGAAAACAGCAACTAGGAAAACACAGCTTAAACAGAGCATATGTGCCTGAAACCTGCCCAGCAGGCTTCAGACAGCTTCAGGCACCGAAGGGGCAAAATAAACCCCAGAGGCCCAATCCAGACTCCAGGCGGAACCAACTCTGCAGGTGGACGTCCTACAAGTACGACAGGGATCCGTGAGGGCCAATGGCTCCATAGACACCTTGAAGTAAACAATTTATATTCCAAAGATAAGTGTACATTTACTTAACAAAACACGAAGGCGGATCGGATCTCGCTTTTTTTGTTTCGAACCAGGGCTTTATAATTATATATTTTCTTCACTCTGCCAGGAATGTGACTTGACATGACAACCGTGGCCTGCAGCGCGGGCTCCACCTTGCCTTGTGATTACAGGGCGGTGCACAAAGGGATGTTTTGACACCAAACAGAAAGTAGGTTGTCAGTGCTGTTTTATCAGATAAGAGAGTTTTCAAGCTCTCGATACGTGTCTGCAGAAGTATTTTTTTCCATAAAGCATAAGTCAAATGTAGCATATTTTCCACTTAATGTGGCTTTCAATTACCAGGAGCAAGACTGAGACATCAATTTTTAGGGTCAGAATTGTACAGAATTCATAAAACTGCCCCCGTAAGTTTACTCACCTGGGTGCCGATTTACAAATGTTGATATTTCATTAAAGTTCCTATGAGTAGTTCGACACGCTGTAAAATGTCCTGCCTAGTCCCACCTACATTGAGAGGGATTTACTCCTGCCCTTTTTCAGGAGTAAATCTCCGACTAATTCCAGGGTGGGAATGATTCAAAAACGTTTTGTAAATACTTACAAAGAGTGTCTCCAAACTTCCAGGGCGCACAACTGTACTAGAACACCCACTCCTGTAGAAGCTTCACTCGTGCCTAATATTACACCATAATATAACGCTTGAACAAATCCCTTTACAGTGCAACTTCATACAAGTGAGTTTTCGCTCATAAGTGCAGCTATTTGAGTACTCTACCTTACTTTGAGTGAAAAACCAATAAGGAGAACACAAGTATGACGAAACCAGGCTGGTGAAATTCCATTTTCAAACAAATTGAAGGAAAGAACTAAAAAAAAAAGGGGCACGAAAACGACAGAAACAAGCATTTGCAATGCAATAGGTCTCGCATTCACGCGAGTTTAAGCTATTGGCATTGTAAATGACAATACCTTTTATTTAGGTTTAAAAACCAAAACATAAATAAAAGAAGGCAATAGCTCAAAGTCGCGTAAATGCGAGACCTATTGCATTGCAGATGCTTGTTATTTAAATCATCTGTTGTGAAAAAGAATCTCTTGCATGAAGGGACCCCTGCGCCTGGGCTTGGGGTCCTGCCTGTAGGCGGGGTGCATGAGAGGGTAGTTAAGATGTCACGTCATAGGGAGGGCGGTGGACTGCTGGGGGTGTAGGAGTAGGAGGAGACAGGAAGCACCAGAGTCTGGGTACACATAGCTCTGATACTGGGCAGAGACTGGGGCGTGGAGGTACAGAGTGTGCGTTTTTCTGATATCAAGGGGCAGGTAATGCATTCCACAGTTTTCTCACATCCTTTTGAGGTGAGAACAGACAACCGAGGTCTCCCTGGACTCTCATGAGTCTCCCCAAGTTGCGCAGAGCGCTCTAGTTCCCCTGAACTTACACGTGGCCCTGATTGGCACAGACCTCTGAGGTCTCCCTGAACTCGCACAAGTCTTCTGATTGGCCCGGGCAGCTTAGGCCTCCCTTACTGCGCACAAATAGCTCACACCTCCCTGAACGCAGACACAGCTCCCTGACTGACAGACAGCTTAGATCTCCTTGTGGTCACGAGGCTCTCCCTGACTGGCTCACACAGCCCAGGTCTCCCTGAACTTACACTAGCCTTCTCAGTTTGAACAGGCCCCCCAGTTCTCCTTGAACTTGCACAGGTCTCCCTTATTGATGCAGAAAGCCCTGGTACTTCCGGCCTCATGTGGCTTCCAATATTACTAAATTAGATTGATCTCCCCAAACATCTTAAAGTGTAAAATGTCAGTCTAGTGTGTTTTATTTTTTTATTGATTCGGGGATTGTCGTGCATTTAGGACCGATTTGTTGTTAATGTCACCGCGATCGTGCAACTGAAGTTTTATTACAAGGAAACATGTAAGCAAAACGTTAACCTTAAGGATGTGGCCTACAGCTACAACGGCCGAGCTCAAATCTGGGGAACCGGGTTCGAGCAGGGGCGGCTGGTGACATTTGAAAGTGGTGTGCCGTAAATACTGCACTGTGGCGAGCGAGCGTAGCGAGCGTGCCGGAACCACCTACAGGGGATTCGGGGGGGTTCTCCCCCCGAGAAAATTTTGAAAAAGAGTGGGCAAATGGTGCATTTTGAAAGCAAATTTGAGAAAGAGGTGGCTTGGCGAACACATCTCTGGGAGTAGCCAGACAAGTCTCTTTGCACTTGCACAGATACATCACTCTCCCTGCATTCACATAGGCACACTACTCACCCTGCACTCATAGACCCATTACTCACCCTTCCCTGACACATCACTAAGCCTGCATTCACCCATCCACATAACTCACCCTGGACTCACACAGGCACACTGCTCAACCTGCACTCACACAGACATCACTCGCCCTTCGCTGCACTGCACTCAAAGATGCACACTGTTTCATCAGAGAAATATATACCGAAAAACAAATCAGTGTGAAAGCTAATGAACACTTTACAAGTAGCTGCTGGTTGCTTTTTGGACATATGTGAATTCATTCATAGCATCGAAAACAACCTCCTCACAGAAATGAAAATCTAGTTAACATAGAGTCTGAAGGCCTGTACGTGGCCCAATGGCATCCCCAGGCATCACCACGACGAGAGAGAGTCCGACAACGCACATGCTCATAGCCAATGTATATTAAAAGGGGCCAATGTTACCAGACTAGCTCCACCACAGAGGCCCTTTCTGGCAGTGATGTCCAATGTTGGTCCATGAAGGTTGGAATGGATTCATATCAGATTTTATTATATACACATATGACAATCATGCATAAAGTTGATCTGTCAAACCTAAAAAAATCATGTAGGTAAATGACTGCCCTCCTTCCATCTGTGCTGCTGCCAGAGACAAACACCATGAAGTATCTAGATATCCAAGACATTTTAATAGCATTACTGTGCCACGTGTGTGCCTCTGAAAGTTCAAACTCAAGCAGCTGGCTAAATAAACAAAATGATCAAAGCTGCTGGAGGCCAAGCACTTTTTGTGGAAGCAGACAACTTCTTCCCAATTAAAACAGATACTCATGGCTTCCAACATGTGGGTGGAGCCAAAGCCCCTCTCCTGGTAATTACCACATAGTTGTCTTCTGGCAACAACTGCGCTTTCAAACCATACCATAACCAGTATTTTGAAAAAAATCTGAAATGGATATATCCAAGACATTATCGAATAGCTATTCCAAGAATCCTGAAAATGTAATCCTGAAAATGTAATCCTGAAATGCATAAAACAAATCCAATTTAATGAATATAAATCTCATTTAATCCCTCGATTAATGCTAACTTTAAGCTTTAGCCCACGCCTCTGCCGAACCCTAAGATTAACACTCACTGTAAAACTAACCAAACTAACCATGGCCCTGTTCCCCAATCTTAATGTTCACCACAAGCCCGATCTTCAGTGTAAATACTGACCTTAGCCCTGAGTGTCTACCTCAGTACTTAGCTTTGGTTATAAGACTAACACCAGCGATGAGAACAACAGAACAAATCTGCTTACATATATGTTAGCATTAAAAGCTGTTAAAAGTATGTTAAAATTGTTATCTAGTCGAGATAACAATTCTAAAAATATTTTTCTATTACATTTCCGCAATTTTTGTAAAAGGACTTAATATGTTTTTTCAGCTTAATATGTATCTAATTTCAGTTTTCTCTAAAATGTACATTTTCGGTGCTTGCATTTTTGGTATCAAGTCTGAGTAGCTCCTAATGTTTTATGATGGTCCAGGATGTCACTGTCATAAAATATCGTCTCATTGTGCAAGTACCTTTAAAATACAACAACTTTGTGTTTGAATACCCTCATGCCATTGGGTGGCTGCTCCAGCATTCAATCGTGAAATTCAGCAGTCCCAGGACGTGGAAGTCCAATAGATGTCAATCTTTCTTGTGATCCCATTACATAGCAGAGTTAAGCCAGGCCACTGAGCATCTGTGGACCACTCCTGTTTGTAAAATAATGCAGCTGAAATTACGAAAGATGCACCCGAAATTGTGAAATAGGGTTTGTTTTGTGCCCTCCGTAATAAAATGAGCATTTAGTGGAACAAAAGGAAGCAGACACTGGCAAAGACAAGATGCCTGGCATTGGCAAGCTAATTTAATGGTTATTTTTTTTTATTGTGAGCATATGCCGTAAAAGAAAAAGAAAAAAACCAACATGCTACCACCTAAATGTGATGGCCATATGTTTGCTATAATAAAATTAAATCTAAAAAATATAACCGTTGCTTATAATTTTAATCGACCAGTGCAGATGCTTCCTAACAGGCAGGTGTAATTTGTACAGATATACAAACCCTTTATAATTTTAATGCACGTAACATGAAAATAAGATTTATATGGGTAAGCTGACTCTGCAGTACAGACCTCAACTGCAGTAACACAGGAGTGATCACAACACGAGTGGAAGAGGAAGAAGTGTGCTTTTTGTGGATAAGTGCATGTTATGCACAGTTAGGGGTTTATTTTACACTCTGCAGTTTGGAAAAAAGCAACCTGCACATCAAATGAGTGTCAGTACTCTGAAAGATATACCCCACTGGGCGATAAGAACTCTTCATTCACTGAAATAATAAGAGAGTGTGTCTCTATCAATGTCAACATGCCACCATTTGAGCTGACAAATGCATAGGTGTTCGATCACTTTTGATTTGGTGTGTACTAAATGTCATTTTTCTGTGTATTCCCTTGAGAGCCGCTGTATGTCATGTCATTGTATTATTGTACCTGATGCCTGTATACGGTTCCTCGTAGGTTCGCAGTGTTGCAAGTGGATGTAGCTGTGTGCGTTGCTACATGAACTGAGTAAGAAGTGTTTGGCAGGTGAGTCTTTTACATGTGATGGAGGGTAAAGATGTGCACGTGTTTTATACGTAAAAGGTAATGGGGCTAAGCTAAGGTATGTGGCTGAGTGTTTATACTCTGTAGGGTTGTTTGATTGTGCCGAGTGTGCAGATGTCTGTCTGTGGAGGCAGGCTGTGTATGATTGCGTGCTGGGCGCAGCTGAGAAGTTTGGGATGCGGTTTGAAGTATGGTAAAGGGTACATCTCCTGTGGTGCCCGATTAGTTGCCCTAACTCCACATACGCCGCCCCCAAACCCCACCACACTGAGAACAGATATCATCTGTACCTGCGAAAAAGAGCGGTGCTAGGCTTTACACGAGAACCACACGTTACAGATTGTTTTGTATGCCCGGGGATGTTAAGTGGTGTGCCCAGAATCACAGGTCACAGGATGTTGACCCGATGCCGCGACTGGAGCCTGACTCCCCAGTTCCAAAGACAGCAGCTCTCGCCCTAGTGCCTGTACATGTCTCAAAAGTACTGGTACTCACGCTCCCAGAATACACGCCTCCGACTGCTACACGCGCCAATTAAACATATTGCACCTTGCTCAGAAATGCAGATACCCGGTGCCCCACAATAGTTGTCCACTGCTCCGGGGGATCCTCTAAGCGGTGCTTTAAGGTACCGGACTAATACTGTGTGATTTTTATACTGCTGAAATGAAATCACTACGACTCACACTGTAAATTACTGGTGTTGGGATCATGCAGTCGCGGCTCGCGCGCGGGGGGGGGGGGTGCCGGGGGCCCGGGGGATCATTTAAAAAAAAAAAGAAAATCCTACCTGATCTGAGCAGGTCCGCCGTCCGCGCCGCCTCGGGTCCGACTCCGTTGCGCATAGCCCCTCTCAGCCAATCCTGGCGCTGCTGGCAGCGCCAGGATTGGCTAAGGCACGGTTACCTCTCGCCCGCCTGCCCATTAGGAGACCGAGGTTTGAGCCTTTGCTCAGCCTCGCTCTCCTAATGGGCATGCGCAAGTCAGTGCACACACAAGTGCGCATGACTGGGCACGGCGCGAAAATTCGATGCCCTTACCCACTCATGCGCACTTGTGCTGCAGTGCTGCCTGCTGCCCCTGGTCCCTCTGACAATCATGTCAGTCAACATGACGCAGGACCGCCCACCCCCTTCAGACTCTGAAGGGGTGGGCGGTCCGACGTCATGCTGACTGACATGATTGTCAGTTCTCCCTCGGCGTCTTTGAACTTAAGTAAACTGATTCAGTTTACTTAGGTTCAAAGACGCCGAGGGAGCTGCGGGCGGGGGGGCTGCGCCCCAACGCCCCAATGGACGCACCGCCCCTGGGTTCGAGTCTCGGCAATGACGCTCAACATCCTGTGATTCTGGGCAAATCACTTAATCTCCCCGTGCCGAACAAAAATGAATGTGTCAGTCTGTAAGGTAACTGGTGCTCATGTAAAGCGCCCTGATACCTGATTCCTTCGGGTCAAGTTCGCGTAATATAAAACTCCGAGAAAAAAAAAGAAAAAAAAGCCAACACAAGTCCAAGCAGTTCCTGGAATGAACAGAAGGAGAGTGGCATTGAACACATGATGGGTGCACTTCCAGGTCCATGTTCTTATACAAGAAAGGAAGATGAATCTTCCAATATTAATTAACAGCCTTTCTGAGAATGAACATAATGCATCTTATCTAGCGCTTGCAGTCGCGTTAGTGGCGCTTATTAGCTATGGTTACCCACATTAATGGAACTTGGTGAATAGAGCTCTGAGGAAGGAAAAACCGAGTTGTTCACCTCTGGTATTTGTGCACCATGACGGTAATTCAAGTTATTATCCTAAATCCGCTTGGATGAAGCTAATTTGAAATCACAAATTTCAAAACTCCCTTCAGAATAGGAGTATTTAGGTAACTGTTCAACAAACGACTGAGCCCCTAAAACAGTATTTAATCCAATAGAGGGTAGGCAAGTCCAATTTCGAATAGTGTAATGTCTTAATCAAGCAAAAGTCCATCGACAGGAGTCCTGTAATGATGATAGGGGGAAATTCCACAGTCAGTTCATTGGAATGAATAAAATATCCAAACCCGGGAAGTGTTCAATCTCTTTATTCCTTCCTCTTCTTTTAGTTTCCCAACTTTCAAAATGTGTTACAGTATTCAGCAGCCACATCAATGGCCCAGCCAACGTGTTTCGGTCCTGGTCCTGCCATGGGACTTCATCAGGGCCTATAAAAATATATGCAATTTAAAAAAAATGTTTTTACAATAAGGAACATTTAAAAATCATACATATGCATCCAAAACTAATCCACAGATCGAGTCGTGCTAATTTTACATTTGAACCATATTTACTTTACAAAACCCCTGACATCACCATGTAACAGTAATACCATGAAACTTGCTTACCGTTAAAACCAATTACCAAATATCCCACCATTCAGAACCAACTTCATTTCATCATATTTACCCATATTCCTTTTAAACTGCTAATTAACCAAATATTACTATCATACAATAATTGCATTAGTATTATATACACTAATCTCCATTAGTCATTATTACTTACAAACGTTAATGGTGAAATTTCAGTGATGAAATAATTTCCCAAATATTGATCTGTTGTTCAATTGTTCAAGCTTGTCGATAAAAAAATCAAATTTGACATATTACAAATAACTCCCCTTCATCAGCATGTACATCGGTGTTAACCCAACCAAATATACGTAGCATTAATCACAGCCAAGTTTTCTAAACAATATTGCATTACCCATTCAAAATCTGTCCATTCTTTCCCTTTTTAGACAACTCATTCAATTGTTGCAAATCTTAACATTCCAAGAAATGTAAGGTCGCATATCCAATTTAATTTAACTTTATACCGATATGCAAAGGATTTTTTATACCGACATAAAACGTTTTTTGTAAATTTTCTCTTTTCTCTCCATCATAAACAAGTCGCAAGTGCAAATTTACAAACTCTCACCAAGTATACGCGGTATCAGTCCCATCCACTCATCCTAACAACCTCCCGTATTTCAGTGCCCAATCGAGTCCGTCCATTTCTCATTTAACGTCTTCACAATTACTTATTTCAATCCGATATTATAGAATATCACCAAAACAAGCAATCACCCGTTGAACCTCTTCCCTCATAACTATGATAACATCAGTTCCATCACTGACAGCCCGCCAGTCACTTTTCCATCCCCATCACTAACTCACCATCACTCCCACAGTCACGAACATTTGAAGCTAGGCCAAACTCACTTCATCTGCACAACAATCTCTCTCCCTACAATCCGCTTTCACCACACTTCCCCCCCAAATGATCAAACTCATCACTCACATCAGTCCACTTACCCAACCCCCGCCCCCTCTGTCAGCCCCCTCCCCCGGCCTGGCAGGAAAGGCTGCCCCCACTGCTGCAGCTGGGACTCTCCCACCCAACACAGGGCCGGCTCTAGGGCGGTGCGATCGGTGCCACCGCACCGGGCGCTGACTTGGGTTAGGGGCATCATTTTTGCAAGTATATTATCATGTTAAAAGCACCGGCTGCTGTGTTCCTGGCCTCCAGCAATTTTCAGGCATCAATTAAAATGTCAAGATAACTCCAGTGATTAAGTGTCTTCCTGGAAAGAGACCAGAGGTTTGTCTAGTGGAAGTTTTGACTCATACTAAGCTAGCGCAGAGGGTTAAAATGCCTGCTGCTAGGAACCTGTACCATGCAGATAAAGTGCATATAATGTAAAAAGGTCAGTGGGTTACTGCTTCTGTAAGAGCGCTCCTTTTGTTACTTGTGGTTTATAAGTCAAAATCCTAATATAGAACATTGAGCTATTAACTGTCATCAAAGAGCTGCATGCAAACTGCAAGGTATATGTTAGAGCTATATGTTTTTTTGCCCAGTTTTTCATTATCCTAATCTTGCCAAAATGGTTCTTTTGGGTAGAAAACAATTCTTATTATTAAAGAGAACCCCTAACAATGATGTTATGTTTTAAATTCTGAATTTGTGCTTTTCCAGAATAAGGACTCTTAAACTATATTGCTTACCAGTATCAATGGCATGTCACTCCTACACTGCACCTTGTAGTCCTGTCTGTTGTAACATTTCCTATACACTGATTTACACACATATGATTGTCTCTGTGCAATGTGTGTGTGATGTAAAGTGCTCTAACACCTTACAATGGTATGAGTGGTGCTATAAAACTAAATGAATCTGAGAGACAGTGGTTATGGAGACTTGAGGGGCACTGTTAAAGGGTGCTAGTGAGGGAATCCGTGGCAGAGGTGGTCATGGGGGATGGGGGGGGCACCAACAAACATTGTCGCACAGGGCGCCACCAGTGTTAAAGCCGGCCCTGATCCAACATGGCGGCGCCCTTCCCACCTGGAACACAATCTGTACTGAGGTGGGACTGGAAGAAAGGCGACCATATGGGTCCATTTATCTCACTCTGTGTGATAACTGCTGGGTCAGCGCCTGGTGCCCCCATGCCTGCCTATAATGGTGCCCACCACAGGCTTCTGCCTTGCGTAAATAAAGAGCATTATTAGTCAGCCTTATATCTGAAGGATGAAAGGCTGAGTCTGCACCGCAGGGATTTGAAATCTGACATGCTGGTTAGGATGAGATCTCTTCACCTGGCGCTCAGCTCGCTGAGCTATGTCACAAAAATCTCAGAGTGCACTTTTTCTGCGTGTGTCACGCACATTTATATCAATTACATGTGGGATATATCACAGTTAGAGCGCGACAGGTGGCAGGTGAGCAATCAGCTGTGCACTGAATGGACGCCGGCCTGTGGGACCCACCTCCCCCATGTTTAGTGTGACGTGGGCCACCTTCTCCGTGTCCCAGAACAGACTCCCTCTGCCCTGAGCCTTATGCATGGGGCCTTTGCAATAAGCACAGTGTAGAACTCGAGCTCACGACTGACAGCGGCAGGGCATAGTTCAACATCTGCTAAGGTAGCTCAGTGGGCTACTGGTCTGCTGCGGTCGTCTGGTGACATCGAAGTCCAGCACGGACAACGCAGCCTTTCACTCTTCCGAGGCTGATAGAATGAGTCTGGGGCCGGTTTGCTCCCCCACTTCCTTGTTACAAGTAATCCCAGCGGTGCGGATAGTGGGCGGAGCTTCCACGAAGCTTCCACGCTATACTGAATACTGCATGCCTCGCAAAGCGAGCAGCGCATGCGCTGCAACGCTAGGCTCGACCTAAAAAACATGTAATGGGAGAAAGGAACAGGATTAATGGGCAGAAAAAGGGGAAGTTCTGCAAGAATATAGATAGGATGCACTAGAAAATGTCAGTAGGGGGTGGCAGTACCACGGTGCAGGCAGAGAATAGATGTACGAGGTTATAGATAGGGGTAGTGGTAGCGAGACTAGAGTGTAGGAAGGGATAAAGGTTGTTATTTTATGATGTTGATAATAGAACCAGGATAAAGGTAGGAAATAAGGTACTAGCTATAGAAGGAGCATATGTCCTAGATAGCCCACAGCCCAGCGCCTGGATACACTCAGCGCTATATAATAACAGTTTGGATTGAGAGATTGTAGGTCAGACTAGAGGTCGTTTGGTATAGGTAGGGTAAGGCAACCATGATATAAGAAGAGGTATAGGCAGTGGCGGAGTTATTAGGGTATAGTTGAGGGTAAGAAGGAGAACACAAATAACTCCAGACTGGTTTGATGTACTTTGGCCTCAGTGAGGTATAACTCGAGTTCAGTGGAACAGTGAGCATGGGACAGGCAGCATGCGCATCCTTTACAGTGACAGTAAACATAAAGAGTATGACGGAGAGTTTACAGCTTCTGCCTGGCATTCTGCCAACCAGGCCTGCTAACACACACTGTTGCTGCCTGCAATAGTGCTAAAAGAGCAGAGTTTGAGCCAGGGACCAGGGGCCTTCTCTTATCCTCAGACCAGGCAGGGTATATTGGCCTCAATGACAAGCACAGAATATGAGGTACACTTTGACCTAAATGCAGGGCAGACTAACAAGCCTCCCTGAGCTGCAGGGCAAGGAAAGCAAGCTTCCCTATAGCATCAGTCTAGGTCAAAGAGAGCAGTCCTACCTAAACCAGATCTGTGGGACAGGTAGAGCAATCTTACCTAAACCAGATCTCTGGGACAGGTAGAGCAATCTTACCTAAACCAGATCTCTGGGACAGGTAGAGCAATCTTACCTAAACCAGATCTGTGGGACAGGTAGAGCAAGCTTTCTAAACCACAGAGTCTCCGTGAGCAGCATATTTCAGACAGGACAGCGAGAGAAAACGTTTTTTAACTATAAGGTATAGGTCAGACAAAGCAACTTTGCTAAGCCACAGGTGCAGGAGAGGCAGAGGACGGATCTCTCCTGATTCTACTGGTTGTAGAAACCGCCTAGCAGTGGCAAAAGTAAGGCTGCATGTTCTCTCTAGTGGCTTAAGTTCAGGACACTAGCTCTACCGTTGTTAGCCATGACTCTAGCTTACTTGACTATCCAGGGGTGGAAACGGACAAGCTGACAAGACCAAATACTAGGGGGTGCTGTGAAGGAGACATCAAACACACTAGAACACACATTATCACAGACAATAAAAGTCAAAGCTCAATCCAGGGTTTTAATTTTTTTAATATTATGTATTTATTCTGCCCATATACTAATAAACAGTTTATATGATGATTTTTAGTAAATCCAACCAGTCTCAATCTCACATGATTCATACAAAATGGCCTCACTTTCACCATAACAAAGCGTAGAATAGCAAAGACAGCAGCTACTGTCTATGAGATGAATGAGATCTATTTTAAGCTAGGTGTGGGCTTGGCAAAGCATCATAAACACTCTGGACCACACTCTCTGGAAAGCATTCAAGTTCACGTCTTCATAGGCAGCCAGAGGGCCAGTGTTAAGACAGGGAAAAACAAAGTAGCACAAAGTGATATCTTGGTGGCAGACTGTATCTGTGAACAGACAACTGTCAAAACCAGTTTTTCTAGGTCTACAGTGGAATGCCAAGATAGCAGTGATAGCCTCTCTACCATACACACTTCATACAATGTATTCTTCGTCTTGACTTTAGTAGCCAACTTGAGCAATCAGAGACATGTGCCTGAATCCCTGCATCCCTGTTTAACTAAATTGTGTGATCCTAAGCAAATTGCTTTTCCTCACTTATTAGGGCTGCCTACATACTAGAGTATGAGTAGAAATAATTGTGCTTGAGTAGAGGCAGGGATAAAGGTACTGGGGCAAAGGCATCAGTTGAAGTTCTCTGATATATGTTGATATAGTGGTCCTAAGATGTAGCCAAGAGCAGAGGTAGTATGGTATGGGTAGAGATTCTATGGTGTAGGCAAGAACAGAGGTAGTAAAATAGGGTAGGGGTATAGGTAGAAGTAGAAGTGCTAGGGTATAAGTAAAGGTAGAGCAGGGTATAGGAAGAGTTACTAGAGTATCAGCAGGGGTAAAGGTGTGTCATAGAAAATCTGCGCACATGTCAATTGAAGTCTGAATGAGTTAATTAACAAAAGAAAAAAAAAATCTGTGAATCACTGAATTGGTTGACCCGTGCTCCCCCCACCAAATCGTATTGGATGGAGTTTGGTAAGCAAAGGCAAGGCACAATTTTATCGAATTCTGTATACAGTCTTCCAACCATCGTCTAGGTCACTTAGATATAAAATCCACAATGTAGGTAAAACAGGAATAAAGCCACCATGGGCATCTGGCCTCACTGACTAATCACTTTGTATTAAACAGAACAATATACTAAACAAATGGAAGTATTAGCAGTCAATATATGGCTTAGATGCATACATATTTTTGTATTATATACAGATTTGTTTAATAATGGAATTCTAAGTTGGAATGCCAGTAAAGCAAGAAATATTCTGTTTATCTTTGGAATTTAGTGTTGAAACTTCCCTCTGCATCATTGCTAAAATGTATCAGTCTAAAACGGAGCTCATGTTAATCCCCCTGAAATACTGCATCTAATGGTTTGGTGTATTGTCCTACCTTTATATCACGTTTTTTGCACTGTTAAATGAAGCATGTTTCACGCTGCCGTAAAACCTTTCTGTCCCATGAGCAAGGAGAAGTGTTCCCTGAAATGTGTTGGGTGTATTGGCTGCAGCAGAATAAAACTCACCTGCAACAATCCACATGGACTTGTGTGAGTTTTCCGAGTTCCCAAAGGAGTGAACGCAATGTGCTTTGGATATATATATGTCTATATATATATATATATATATATATATACATACATACATACATACAGACAGATAGATAGATAGATAGATAGATAGATAGATATAAAATATATATTCACTGAAAAAACAAAGGTTACAGGGACGTTATAGTTAGGCTCAGATTTCACTCGTACAAAATCAGAGAAATTCAGCAATTATAGTTTCCTGAGCTAACTATAACTTACGCCCTCGCAATGCACTGATTATGACTTCAAATATTACATCACTCATGACATGGTCAGTGACATCACTGGTGATATCTCAAATGACATCACTGTTGACATCATCCAGTGAGTGTGAGTGTTTTCTAAAAGTTACTGAGTGTAAATCACATATACTAAGGTAAGTGGCTGTGGAAGTGCCTGTATGGGTTAATGAGTGGGTGTGTAAGTGGTGTGTAGAAGAGTCAGTGGGTATGTGAGAGACTGTATGCATGAGCGAGTGGGTGTGTCAGTGGGGGCATGAGTAAGTGAGTTGCTGTGTGAGTATCTGTAAGGGTGAGTGAGTGGGTGTATAAGTAGCTGTTATGGTGAATGAGAGGGTGAATGAGTGGCTGTATGGGTGAGAGCAGGTGCATAAGTGTCTGTATGGGTGACTGACAGGGTACATGAGTGACTGTATGGGTGCATGAATGGGTGTGTAAGTGGGTGTATGGGTGAGTGAGTGGATGTGTGAGTGGCTGTTTGGGTGAGTAAGTGAGTGTGAGGGAGGTTGAATGGGAGAGTGTGTGCTTGTCCCAGTGACTGTATAAGTGAGTGAGTACATGTGTTAGTATATGTGTGAGTGGGTGTGTGAGTAACTGTATGGGTGAGTGAGTGGCTGTGTGAGTGACTGTATGGGTCAGTAAGTAGGTGTGTGGGAAGCTGTATGGGTGACCGATTCAGTGTTGAGTGGCTGTATGAGTGGGTGTGTTAGTGTCTATATGACATGATGTGTAAGTGGCTGAATTAGTCAGTGAGTAGGTGCATGAGTGGCTGTATATGTGAGATAGTGGTTGCGTTAGTGGATGTATGGGTGAGTTGATGTGTGAGGGCCTCTATGGATCAGTGAGTAGGTCTGTGAGTGTTTGTATGGGTCTGTGAATGGGTATGTGAGTGGTTGTGTGGCAGTTGGTGTAAGAGATGCTGTATGGCGGCTTAAGTGGGTGTGCGAGTGGTTCTGTGGATGATGTCATCAGTGATGTCATTTGTGATGTCATCAGTAATGTCGTTTGAGATGTCATCAGTGATGTCATTTGAGATGTCATCAGTGATGTCACTGACCATGTCATGATTGATGTAATATGTGTGGTCATAATCAGTGCATTGTATGGCCTAAGTTATAGTTAGCTCAGGTAACTATAACTGCTGAATTTCTCTGGCTTTGTACGAGTGAAATCTGAGCCTAACTATAATGTCCCTGTAGCCTTTGTTTTTTTTCAGTGAATTTCTAAGGTTTTTCAAACTCTATTCCTCTATAGCGTCCCTGTAACCTTTGGTTTGTTAAATGAATTTCTATGTTTTTTTAACTAGCAGTCGTGTTTGCAAAGTGGTGGAAAAAGGGGGTGGGCCCTCCAACCAGCTCTCACGAATCCCGCTGTCGCACTTACTGGTGGTAACAGGAGGGCTTCTTGGCCCCCAAGGGCCCTTAACATCCAAGAGGACTTCATCCCCCAACCAGTAGTGCACCAGGAGGTGCATTTGCAGACTGGCAGAGAAAGGGGGTGGGGCCTCTGACCAGCTCTCAGCAATTGTGCTGTCTGAGACTTACTGGAGGAAACAGGAGGGGTTCTTGGCCCCCAAAGACCCTCAGCATCCAAGGGGACTTCATCTCCCAAACAGTAGTGCACAAGTAGGCCCCTTTGCAGAGTGGTTGAGAAAGGGGGCGGGGTCTCCAACGACGTCTCAGCAATCCACCTGTGGGGGACTTACTTGTTGCAACAATAGGTGTTCTTGGCCCCCAACGACCCTCAGAAGCCAAGGGGAGTTCATCCCCCAACCAGTAGTACCCCAGGAGTAGGGTGACCAGGTGTCCCGGATTTCCCAGGACAGTCCTTGTGTTTCACCAGCTGTCCCGGCAGATTTCAGGAAATTTAGCACATGTCACGGTTTTTAAAGAGGGTCGACTGAAAACGGTGGGAGGTGCCTTTATATGTTGTTCAAAGCAGGGATAGTTAGCAGCTCTTATAAGAAAGCAATTCGATTAACGGGCATGCTACTGGCTTTAAAAATTGCATGTTATTTATGTTCTTACTGCCTCTTTTGAAATTCTCTGCTGAGGAGCGCTGTCATTCTCTGTGCTCAGTTGAAGTAAAATTGTAGTCCTTCTTGTATTTTGTAAAATGTCCTGGTTTTTGGCTTTCAAGTTCTGGTCACCATACCAAGGAGGCCCCTCTGCTGAGTGGTTGAGAAAGGGGGCGGGGCCTACGATGATGTACCAGAAACTTTCAGCAAGCTTGATTCTGACCTTTATTCTGCCTCTTCCTGTTCATTTCTGACTTTTATTCTGCCTTCTTCTGCTCATTTCTAACCTTTATTTTGCCTCTTGCTGCTCATTTCTGACCTCTATTTGGTGTCCTTCTGCTCGTTTCTGACCTTTGATATGCCTTTTCTGCTCGTTTCTGAACTTGCCTCTTGCTGCTGATTTCTGTCCTTTATTTTCCCTCTTTCTGCTCGTTTCTGACCTTTTATTTTGTGTCTTTGAGCTCATTTCTGACTTTATTTTGCCTCTTTCTGCTCTTCTGTTCTCTGTTTTGCATCTTTCTGCTCGTTGTTGGCTTTTATTCTGCCTCTTGCTGCTCGTTTCTGACCTTTATTCTGCCTCCTGTTGCTCATTTCTGAACTCTATTATCCCTCTTTTTGCTCATTTCTGACCTCTATTTTGCTCTTGCTGCTTGTTTCAGACCTTTATTCTGCCTCTTTCTGCTAATTTTTCACCTTTATTCTGCCTCTTGCTGCTCATTTCTGACCTTTATTCTGCCTCTTTCTGCTCATTTCTCACCTTTATCTTGCCTCTTTCTGACCTTTATTCGTCCTCTTTCTGCTAATTTCTCACCTTTATCTTGCCTCTTTGTTACCTTTATTCTCCCTCTTTCTGCTCGTTTCTGACCTTTATTTTGCCTCTTGCTGCTCGTTTCTGACCTCTATTCTGCCGCTTGCTGCCCCCTGTCTGTCAAAGCAATGTTTTAATCTATTTCTCTGTGCACATATTTGCATGCAGAGAAACAGATGAAAACTCAACTTTCTGCAAGCCCGAGCTGTTTTACAGCTCCGGCTTGCAGAAAGCCGTGCACTGGCCCTGGGGTGTGACGGTCCCCAGGGCCATCTATGGCTTCTCCAGGGGGGCTGTGTTGTCACCCTGCAGGGTTTGTTTTAGCCCCAGGGAGGTGTTCGGGCCGGGGTCAATGACTAACCCCTTCATTATTTGATTATAGCCCCTGGGAGGTGGCGGCCCCGGGGCACGCAGGAAGTGTGCCCCCCATACAATTTAATGATTGTCCCAGGGAGGTGGCGGTCCCCAGGTCAGCAGGGGGCCGCGCGACCCCTCATTTTTTTACATATGCCCCGGGCAGGTGGTGGTCCCCGGGGCTGCGAGCGGGCCCACATATTAAGAAGTGCCCTGGAGAGGTGGCGGTCCCCGGGACTATCATAAGCCCTAGGAGGGTGCTCCATGCCCCCCCCTATTTTTATGATATGCCCCTGGACCTGTCCCATCCGGTGGTTATTTTAAAGCAAGCTCTGGAGCCCACGCTTGCTTTTTTGATTTTTTTTGCCTCAAATTGACGAATATCACGATTTCGAAGAGCCCTGGACCAAATTTATGGGGTCAGAGTATTCCTACCCTGCTCGCTTTTCTTTTTTTTAAACATTTTTTTGGGGGACTTGGTTGACGCTTAGTCCCAAGATGGCTGCCAACACTTCCTGGTTGGCAGCCAATTAGAGCACAGTATTTCCCTGCACGAACTTGTCTTTTTTCGTAAAATTGTCACGGCCAGAGATATCACTAACTGTATTTTCTTAAATTTCTCAAAAACTACCACACGGATTTACACCAAATAATGAAAAGCACAATCTGCAGACCAAGAGCTAGCTGTCTGCCAAATTTGGTGTAATTCCGTCCAGTGGTTCGGGCTGTAGGTTCGACTACGCGTCCTATCGGAATTAACATGGGAAAACACACTTTTTTTGTTTGAGTCCCATCTTTGTCGGCCCCCGCTTGACAGATCACCCCAAAACTTGTCATGCACAGCAAGATTTACTGTAACACTCTTTTGGAAAAGTTTCGTGACAGTTCGTCAACCAGCGCCAAAGATATAGGCGAGTCAAAAAAAGCTTTTTCTATGGAATCATGGTCCTAACTATAACTACCTACTGGCGACAACCATAATACATAAATAAATAAAATATATGTGATATTTTTATAAACTAAAATATTTTAATTTTCTATAAGTAATAACTTACAAATTTAATTTATATTTTTTGCTAAAATAGAAAATATATCATTAAAATCAATTATTAAAATAACAGAATGAAATTAAAAATTAACACACTATATACATACAATAACAATACATAAACACAAAAGTTGAATATATTTTAAGTATTTATCTAAAAATGTAAAAAATACTTTACATTTTAACAATTATGTACTAAATGTAAATTTATAGTCATCATTTTAATAATAAAACAATGTACAATATCAAACCTTACATTTCAAAAGGTAACATTTTTATTTTTTTTAAAGTACAAATATAACACTTAAAATATAAAGTAAAGCATTAAATAAAATATAAAACTAACAACATCAAAAATCTCCTCTAGAAACCCAACATCCCACTAATAATAATTAAATAGAAATTAAAAATTGTAAAAGAAAAAAAATGAAAACACATAAAATAAGATTTTAGTGTAAATATATATGAAGTGTACCTTTTCCCCCAAAAATGTAAATATATTTGACATTTTTTGTTAAAAAACAAAACATTAATATGGATTTATAATTTAAAATAAATCTTAAATAATATATTAAAATAATACATTAAATCCAATTTTAATTATCAGAAACACAAAGCCAAAACAAATAATTTTGATAACTTGGTAGACTGTCTTTTTAGATTGTATTGTCAACCTATTTTCACTATCTTTCTGCTCTTAAAGTGCATGTTAGTAATTAGTCTGTCAGTATCAAGAAGGTTTTGCAAGACAGGCTATAAAAAAGTCACTTTCGCTTTTCACTTTACCACCTCTGTTAGGTCTTTAAACCCTTTTTGAGATCTGCAGTGCCTGTTTTTTACAACTGTCTTCACAGTAACAGCAGCAACCAATATCAGATCAGGTTCAGATTGCCTCACACAAATTTTTAACCAGTTTGGCTTTCCTCTGTGGTCACACTCCCTCCACCCCATGGAATAGAACATTTATTAAGATCTGCTTGTCTCTAAATTACTTTTAATGTTTTCAGAACCAACTGATCTCCCTACCGGATCGTCTCACTACTTCACAAAATACAGGGGCATGAGCAGTATCATACTTCTCATTTGTAGCATCCAAGACCTATTAGAACGTTGGTTTTACACCTCCTGATATGTGTTTCCCCTGGTTTTTCCATTCTTTTCAAATGTCCCCTCTTCAGTGCTCTTTCCAAGAGGTACACTGTTCCTAAAGGAGCTACCATATGTTCCATAGGCTCAAATTCTGAGCATCTTACATCTGCCTGCCTCTTGGTGCATACCAGGATACTCCAAGTCTTCTTTAGTTCATCTGGTACTGTCAGGTGCCCTCTTCGCGCAATAACCACTCCACGCTGTATGTTAGCGTAAAAGGCCATTTTATTAGGACAAGGTTGTTAACACTATTTAACCAAACATCAATAACTTATAAACAATCCCAAACCTCATAACTTTCATCCACCATTCATTCCCACACTCCTGTTACTCTCTCCCGTTTCACTCAGCAACCTCCTCCCTTATTCCATTCGTTCCTCACTTATCTTTCAACCTCCTCCAGCATCTCCAGCTGTCGCACTCTTGCATCCCGCACCCCCATCATGCACCTGTATCCCCCTCCCCGGAGGGGTGAGTATGCCCGTCATAGACTCCCCACCCCTCCAAAGTACTGCCAACCAGGGAACCCCCGTAGGGCGGTTACCTTCCCCACCCGTCTTGTCAGTGCACCTTTCACCTTTAAACCCTTCGACACCAAATGGACTCGTTCCACAATTTACTAATGACATCCCTCAACTCCATCATGTAGTAAGCATTGCCCATCTGTGAAAGGTGCACCCCATCATCACGAAAAAGCAACGGCTCCTCCAGCCTCAATCCCACATGCGCAACTACTTTGATCCCCTTCTCCCTACAAAAAACCCTCATTGCTCTGTTCAATTTTCTCCTCACTATCTCAACAGCAGCTGGCCTCATAGCCCCCCTCCAGATTCTCCATGGTACAAACTCAGTCCAGACAATACATGCGCCGGCAAGATTGCTCCTCATGGCCTCCAAATCACGTTGCATCAAGTGTAACAGGGACACACCAGACTGCTTTATCAAGTCATTTTCTCCAAGATGTATAACCAACATGTCCGGGCAGCCTCTTTGAGACACCTTTTTCGTTAGCCAGGGCAGTAACGCTCCCCAGCGCATCCCACTCTTTCCCCACCAATGCACCTCATGGTGGTTGCTGCGCAGGCCCAGGCTACGGCCGTAAACCTGCCTGTCCGCGTACTTCAATGCCCAATGCACAAATGAGTGTCCAACAATCCAGGTAACCGTCTTGGCACCCGGACCCCCCACGCAACCTACGAAGAGAAACAAATGTTAGAACGAATGCAACGTAAAAACACAAAAATAGCTATCCTTTCCGTACCCCTGCTGACTACTCCCACAACCCTCGTCCCGACTCATTTGCGCACGTAGCGTTCGCAGCATCGTGACCTCCACCACCCAATCTGGCGTATCTTGTCCCAAGACCAACCCAGGCGCGCCGCCGCGCCGATGCGGAAGGAATGCGTACCATACCTTGCGGGATCCTTGCCCAAACGCCTCAAAGCCATTCTCAACACTGCCAACAACTGAAAAGCCGTCACGCGCTTCTGAGAGACGTGACAAAAAATTTCACCTGACGTCCTCTGCAACTGCCTACAAAAACCTCGCCACTCCTGCACCGGACAGACCCCAACACAGCCACTTTCGCCCAGCCACACCCACTTGCCTCTGCCGGTCTGGTCCGTCTTAGAATGCCCCAGCCAAATGCCCAGTCTCGCTCCATCCAGATGTACATCCTCATACACTCTACCCGCCCTACCCCTCGCCCCCACCAGCTCCGAAACCCTGAAAGCCCCAAAAAACATCCATATCATACACAAGCGAAACACCGCAATTTCATGCTCGTCGTAACAGCAATTAGGTAACTCCGCCAACAAGCTTTGTAACAGATCAAAAGTAATCGCCTCCCTAGGCACCTCCATCCCCTCCCCTCTTTCACGCCCCCAAGCTTTCAACATTCTGCTCAACAATTCACTTTTCGCCGGATCAAAACCCATGTACAACGTGCTATAAAAGGAAATCCCTGCCAGTTTTCCTGCAATCGTAGTTTGAGACAAACCCTTGTCTATGCAATACAGAACAAAACGAATAACTCCCTGTTCACTTTCGTGCCGTGACATGCGCCATGTCTCAGTGGTCCGCCGAATTCAGACCACGCCAACCTGTAACTGCGCCTTGTAGAGTCAGCTATGGATTTTTCAACCAGGCCCACTACTCCCACTCCCCCCAGGCCCAAATGACGTCCGGCACCTTGGTCTTGCAAGCCTCTGCTCCCGGCGCCAGACGTCTAAAACGCTGCCACTGCGAACGAGACAATGCATCCGCAATGTCATTACTTGCACCTGGGACGTGTTGCGCGCGAAACAGCACATTCAAACGCATGCAGTGCACCATAAAACTTCGCAACAAACGCAGCACCCTCAAATCTCTCGCCTTCTGCCTGTTCACCAAGTCCACTACTGTCATGTTGTCTATGTGGAACAATACTGACCTGTCTCGGAATTCCGGGCCCCACACTGCCAGCGCCACCAACAACGGAAAAAACTCCAAAAACGCTATGCTTCTCCCTTGCCTCAACCAGTGCTCTGGCCAGCGCTCCGCACACCATCTCCCGTCCCAGAAAACCCCGAAACCAGAAGCCCCTGCAGCGTCAGAGAAGATTTGCACCTGCCAGACCGTCCGGTCGTCCACAAAATCCAAAGACACGCCATTGAAGTCTGACAGAAACGTCTGCCACACCCGCAAGTCCGCCCTGACCCCCATTGCGATCCTGACTCTGTGATGCGGCAGCACCGCCCCAGACATGGCCATGCCGAAGGCGTCTGCAAAATGTCCTCCCAGCTCGCACCACACGACATATATGTAAAAAAAAAAAAATGTAAGTCCGTTTTTATATAGCGCAGCTACTCACCCTTATGGGTCTCAAGGCGCTGGGGGCCGGAGTGGAAATTAAGTGAGCTATTGCCCAGAGTCACATGGTGCTGAGCTGAGCTGCCGCTGGGGATCGAACCGTGAACCCGAAGTCAGCTGCCCTGGCCGCTGCACCACACCTCTCCACGACATGCAAAATTCAGAAACCCCTGGAGTTGTTGTACCGTCCGCAAGTCGATCTTCTTTTCCCCAATCACCTGTAGCAAGAAAGCTTGCATGTCTTCCACCTTCTGTTCAGGTAATCTGGCCACCCACTCAACCGAGTCCAACTCAATGCCCAGAAAAGTCAACCTGCAGCTCGGTCCAGCTGTTTTCTCAGGTGCCAATGGAACCCCGAACTCACGCGCCATGACCTGAAATTGAGCAAGCGCCCTCCCGCACTCGTCTGACTGAGCTCTCCCGACAAATAGAAAGTCATCCAAATAGTGCAACACCTCACGGTGCCCACTGCGGCACGTAAACGCCCACTGCAGGAAAGAGCTGAAAGCCTCAAACAACGCACAGGAAATCGCGCACCCCATGGGCAAGACCTTGTCAACAAAGATGGCCCCCTCGAACTGCATCCCCAGCAGCGAGAAATCTGCGGGGTGAATGGGGAGGAGGCGAAAAGCCGACTTTATGTCACACTTCGCCAATTCCACTCCCTGCCCACACACACACACCAGGCTGATCGCATCATCGACCGAAGCATACAGCACTCTGGAGTCCTCCTCAGCAATGTAGTCGTTAATGGACCGCCCTTCCGGCCAGGACAAGTGATGGATCAACCTGTACTCCCCCGGCTCCTTCTTCGGCACCACCCCCAGGGGCGAGATAATCAGATCCTCCACGGGCCAGTGGTCAAAGGGACCCACTATCCTGCCTTCCCCCACTTCTTTCTGCAACTTAGCTGCGACAACTCCCGGCAATTCTTTAGCAGATCTCAAATTCTCCGCCCACCTCTGTTCCCGGGGGCCCTGGTAACCCACCCGGAAACCCTCCATAAATCCCCAATGAATCCTCAGTGCGGCCTCTCTCTCGGGGTACCTAGAGAGCCACGGGCCCATGGCCTCGATGTTAACCGGTGTAGGAGCCCTTGGGCCCAGCTTGCCCTCGGCCCTTAGTGACTCTCCACTGCTCTGATGGTGTGGCCAAGGTAAAGCACTGTGTGAGAGGGTGGCAACCCCCACATTTGGAGCATTCGTGTTTAAATTTGCAAGGGTGCCTAGTGCAGAAACCCTTGTTGAAGTTCCAATAAGCCCCCGTGGTGTTCCCAGTGTGCTTGGGTGACTGGCCTGCTGTCCCAGTGTAAACACTCTGCACTCCCGCCCCAATCTGGGCGGGACGCGGCTGAAAAGGCCGGTACGTGACCGGCAGGCCACTGGCCGTGTGCGTAGATGAAGAGGACTGAGTGGAGGACATCCACTGCATTCACAACTCCTGATCTACCTCACCCCATGGCTTATCGGGATTGACGCTAATCCTAGCCCTAAACTCCTCGTCATAACTGAGCCATGTGAAACCACCGAAATGCATCTGCGCCTTCCGGATGATATCCATATACTTCAGCAACGCTATCGCCCGATCAAGGTGTTTCTCACAATATATACTCGCGTATATCAAAAAGCGGACGTCCAGCTCTCCATGTTAACTGGCACCCGTGGCCGTCTCGTCAATTCCCATTCCTCCTCTTTAGAACCCTCCTTGGCCTGTATCTCCCTTTGCAACAGCTTGAATACGTCCACATACTCATGTTTCCAAATCCTATTCCTGGTCTTTTCCGACAAATGTGACCCCAGTGCCATAGCTAAACCCATGTACGGCAATTTCTTAAGGTGTTTGTCGTCGCCTTTGTCATCTTTCCCCTCCTGATCGTCAGTCTTGTCCGTCTGGACGCCTGCGCCTACCAACTGCTTACTCCCCCCCGCATTTTCCACTGCCGGCTTAGCAGGCGCCCCCGTATCCCTCACCGACCCCTCACCCACACCCACCGACCGGCAGGCCTTCTTCCGCCCCCCTTTGGGGCCATCATCCCAGGCAGCCCACCAAGCACCCTCACCTGACAAATTCGTGGGCACCTCCTGATCCTTGCTTCTGGCGTCCACCGTCTTCTGATGCGCCTTCTTGCCCCCGCCGGTGCTGGCCCGTGTTGCCTGTAAAACACCAAGCTTCCCTGTTGCCCCTTTCAACCTCCCCCAATCCACACTGTCACGCACTTCCCCCTCTTCCAGCTCGTCACTGTCATCCTCATAATCCAATTGCTCCTCAGTCTCCACCTCAACAGGCGCCCCAACACCTCACGCACCGCTCTCTTCAAGCCCTTTCCTTTCACACCAGGCACAGCCTCACTCTCCGATGCCACAGGTGCCCGCTCCCTCGATGGAGGGCAGGCCACCGCGGACCCCCCTGCTACTTCTGCCCGGCGTCTCGGGGCCGTTTTGCGCCCCACCGGCCCACCCAGGACTCTACCAGCCTCCACCGCTGTTTGGTGCCCCCCCGCCAGGCTGTTCCAACCTGAGGAGGCCCCTGCGCCATCGAGTCTCTGAGCCGTCGCGGCCGTCCCTAAACCTGACGTGGAGGGTCTCGCCTCCTCCACCCAGACCCACTTGCCCCGGGGCCCTGTGGCCGGGCACTGTCAACACCTCCTCCTCGAAACCGTGGGCGTGGGGTCTCGCCAACCCATCCGCACCACCTGCACCTCCCTCCCTGGTTACACACATGACCTGCCACCGTAACTCCGTCTCCTGAATTATGCGGCGCTGTTCCCTTACCTTCTCTTCCAGGGACATGCCTGTCCACCTGGGCAACGCTGGTGAATAGCTCTGGTCGCTCACCCCTAACCCCCCAGGCTGCGAAGGCCCAGGCGCACTGCCCCCTACCACTCCCTGCGGCACCTGATGAGAGCTGGCCCCCTGGGGGCCCGCCCCCGCCCCTCTGTGGGGCAGACACTCTCCCTCCACCACACGTGAGGTCGACAGGACCATCGTCCCATCGCCCCTCCTCCCCCTCGACTGACTCACTGCCCGATAATACCAGGGCAAAATCCTCACCCACGGGCTCCCCCCTCATCCCCTTCCTCCCCCTCGCTATCTGAGAGGAAAACTGCCCCTGGGGCCTCTAGAACCTGGCCTCCCTGCACCTGACTCAACCTCAGGCCTGTCGCGCTCCTCCTCGGCTCCTCGGCCGGCACGCGCTATCTCGCCGCGATCCCCCCGCCCCTCCCTTCCGGCTCCGCCGTCACTGCTGGTGTGGCCGCATCCACACGCAGGCACGTGGGCAGGCTCTTACGCCGGCCCCCGTGCTTCCCCGCCTCAGTCAGCCCCAGCCCCCGCCCTCGCCCAGACGTCCCTTTTCGTGCCGGTGGTGGCTCTTCTTGGCACGCCACCACCGCAGCGGCGACCCCCACGGAGGCGGACCTGGGGGTACGGGTCATCTCGACCCAAGCCTGATCCAACACCCCGGGCCGCAGGAGATCCGCTCTCCTCGCCCGGCCCAGGACCTGCAAGGCAGCGCGGACCGCCTCAGCATCGGGCGTAGCCATCCCGGGAAGAAACGGTGAGTGGCGGCGCCTACCCACACACAACGCTGACCTCAGGAAGAGTTGGGAAGGGGGGGCGGAGAAAGTGATTGGGGGGGCCTCAAATTTACCACTATGCAAACCGGGTCACCAGCTGCAAAAGACCTGCTCCAATCGACCGATTGGGCCTACAACAAGCCTAACGCTATCCTCAACACTATCCAAAACTTCTCCGACACTTCCCCAATGGCGCTGAGGGCAGGAAGAGGATGAAACCTCCTCCCCTGCCCCCTATAAACCCTAGCCCCAAACCTCACCCCTAACCCAACCCCTTGACCCTAACTAACACCTTGTCCTTCCTGTGCGCGAACACCCCGGGGGAAGACTGGTCTGCCGACCCTACTTCCCCCGGGGGCCGCATTAGCACCATAGTGCAAGCTTTACTAAAGGACAACAGAGGCATGTCATGCTTGAAGTGGTGTGCCTTGGAGATCTCATAGGCAAAGTTAGTTACTAGCGTCGGTTGTGTTCACCTTCAATCCTTTAACTACGTGCTGACACCGGTACCGGATTAGTCAGCACGTGGTTATTGTTGTGTCTTGAATATGGGAATGTTGGATGGAGAGTTTGGGAGTCAGGAGTTGGCTGAGAGATTCGAGGCAAGAGGACGTGTCAGTCTCTTCTCCACCTTTACTTCCATTAAGAAGTTATGACAAATACCTGCCTCCATCTTGTATGTGCACATCAATATTGGCGACGAGCTGGGATACATTTGGACATTGTGCGGACAAGGCGAATTTTGGAGGCACTGGCGGAGAAAGAGTTGTTGCTGCCTGTGGGGGCCCTGCATGCAACATCGCTGGTATTTTGTAGGTGTGGAGTATGGGAAGGAGGCTGGCACGGCAAATATTTTCACACAAAGGATTGGAGGACGTTTTAGAGATGGTCCTCTGAGTACGTGTGCGTGCACATCAGGGCTACGAAGAGCAACTGCATGGGACGTAAGTTGCTAGGATACCGATGACGCCGATTGACGCTATGCGACCTCTGCACAAGTCAGGGCTGCAGAGAATGTATGATTATACAACGCATGCATTCACATCGCATGCTATTAGATCGCGGTTTTTACCACGCAAGTCGTTACAACGACTTTCGTTGGAGGGCGCTGGACTTAGGAGTAGTTAAATTTACTATTCCAACTCCAGCCTACGTACAGTAGGGAAGGTGTTGGATAGTAAATTAAACTATTCCTTGTCCTATAGCGCCCTCCAGCGCAAGTCGTTGTAACGACTTGCGTTTTAAAGACCGCAATCTAATGGCATGCGATGTAATGCATGCGTAGTAAAGGTTGTTTCCCGGCTGCAGACAGCAACCGCACGGGCTGTGCATTGCTAAGATACTGGTAACACCACCTGACGCTGGGCGACCTACACTTTGCATGCAATGTGACCACCATATTGTTGGTGTTCTGAGGTACAACGTTGGAGTGCGGCCGTCGGAGAGCTGACAGGCACTCACTCGCACTGGTTTTCGGTGCGTGTGTGTGTTTGCAAGGAGATTTCCTTAAAGTGAACCCTTGTTTTTAAAGAAAGGCTGAACAAAAGTTTGGAGGCTTCGGCTGTTATTATTGTGTTAGGCTTTGTGATGCTTTTGTTTGCACAACAGTTTGAGCCAACGTTTAGATTTGCCTGCAACCTTGGATCCTTGCCTTCACCAGGGAAACCCACTGCACTTGGTAAAACGTAACGTTTGCAAATTATTTTGTGGCACAGCAATTTTTATCAAAATACATTGAAATTGGAAAATCTTGACAGCATAACCGGCTACAAGGCTCCTGACTGTTTTGATTAATAACCTTTGGGATATGCTTGGTGGGTTAATTATTTAGACAGTTGGGTGAAGTGCCTTCAGTGTCTATAGTACCACCTTTCGTTGTGGGCATTGAGAGTGTCATCTGGATCTAACCTTCATATGCAGGATATGGGTATTTTCTTAATTATATTGATACCATTTAGGATGAGGAATTAACGCAGAAATAGAAAATACTCTTGCACTTGTTGGGTCCACAGGGCCTCATTGTATACAATGCAATGGAAAAAAGCCTCGTAGTTCTAGTCCCTCTGATGTTTTTCTACATGTATTAGAAGATATGGATAAGTACTACTCGACATCAGTGGCGGCTGCCGTAAACAAAGGCGGGTGGGGTAGCGCGGGCGGCATCGCAGGGGGGTGAAAAATACAATATCTAAAAAAACTTGCCTTCAGCCGCCGGCCGCCTCCAGCGTCAGGCCACCTCTCCTCCCCTTCCTGTGTGAGGTCCCAGCAGCCCCTGGGATGGACTCCCATCCAATCCCCATGCTGCATATCAGCACGGGGATTGATCTGAGCAGGCAGGAAAGAAGCCCTGCTCAGACCAGGGGGTCTGTGGGGGTTTCTCCAGCTCGGCTGCTCAATGCACCTGGCTGGAGCAAATCTAAGTGTGCATGTGTGTTTTGGTCGGCCTGAGAAGTCCAGCCTAACCACATAGGAGCACTTAGGGAGTGAAGTGCACATAGCACTCCTCCACCCGCCTCCCCCATCCCATGCCTAGGCCCCGCCCCTCCCTACAGCGCTGGCTAAGAACCAGCAAATGTAAAATAAAACGATGCAAAAGCATTGTTTTATTTTACATTTGCTGGCTCTGAGCCGGGCAGTGGGGATACGCTCCTCCGCCATTGCGGAGGAGCCGCCACTGCTCGACATCCTTGTATATTGCAATTGACAGGCATAATTTCTTCAAGAGAAAGCAGAACAAATTACAGCCAGTGGAGGATTTTGTTTCAGCTCTTAATAGACTGGCTCCTACATGTAGATTTGGTGTTTCGCATGATGGGTTCATACGTGACCAGATCATTATGTATGTCAAAAGCGAGCATATATGAGAGGTTATGTATATAAGGGGAAGCTTCTTTAGCGGAGGTGGTTGCAGTAGTTAAAAAAGCTGAAATTTCTAATAAATGTGCCAAGGCTGCTGGGGCAACCTCTAAGGAGGAGTCTAAGAGGTGTTCTGTAAGGTGAAGCAGAAGATTAAGAAGGATAGATCCAAGGTTCAGGAGGATAGTAAGAAAGGTGTTGGTAAAAATAAGGAGAGGCGTTGCTATAGGTGGGGGAGTAAGGATCACTTGGCTTACATTAAGCAGCGCCCTGCAAAAGACCAAAAATGCATGGAATGTGGATTATGGGGCATTTTGCCAAAGTGTGTAGGAGAAGCAAATCTACCAAAACTATAGCTAGGGTACAGGAGGAGTCAGACTCGGATACGGGTTCGGATGGGTCTGATTCAGAAGCAACCCACAAGAACAGTGACTGTGTACTTGGTATTAAAGAACAGTATATTGGTGATCATGTCAATCTCCTTCGTAAACACTCTAGGTCTAAACCAATTCATAACATTAATATTGGTGGGGTGGACATTTTTATTGTGGCAGACTCGGTTCTCCTTACACAACTGTGGATAAAGCAGTGTTGAGGAAGAAATTTGTGGGAGTGTTAGGAAACACATTATCTGAATCTGATGTAGCACCTGGAAGTTTTACAGGAGACCCCATTCATATGATTAGACTTGGGAGGTTGTTTTTCGAATTTAAAGGGAGAAAAGCAATGTGCATGTGGCTGAGGAGGGGCCTTTGGTTCTGGGTTAGATTGACTAGAGGGCCTTAAGCATTATATTGGAACCCAACAGTGATGAACAGGTGTTAGTCATGGGGGGTAGGGGGCAGGAGAGTGGAATGGGTCGGCTTACAAAGAATTGTACCCAGAGGTGTTTGCGGGGGAGAATAGGCACACTTATGGGGTTTGCGCACAGAATAGTGCTTAAGGAAAAGGCTGCCCCCCAAGGTACAAAAGGTCAGGGAGATTCCGTGGATTTTAAGGGACAAAGTCAATAACGAAATTGAGAAGCTACTCCTTGCAGGGTTCATTGAACCGATAGAGGCTTCTGAGTTGATTGCCTTATTGGTGATTGTCAGACGCATTAATTTGAAGATCCACTTGTGTGTGGATCTCAGGTATCTCAACAGCAACGTTGTGATTGAGAGATTCCCATTGCCTAAAATTAATGAGTTATTGACAGTGACAAAGAACATGGAGTGGTTTTCTTCAATTGACTTGTCCTCCTCTTGCCACCAGGTGAAGCTCCACGAGGATAGTAAGTCTCTAACTACATTTATGACCCCCACAAGGATGCTCTCAGTTGTACGCTTGGCGTTTGGACTCAAGTCAGCGGCTGCGGTCTTTCAAAAATGTATGCACAAGTTGTTCAGAAACAAGGTGGGGACTGTGTTTTTCCTGGACGATATTTTGATCATGGGGGAGAACAGGGACAGCAGATTGTGTGAAGTGTTGGAAATTCTTCGAGAGAATGGGCTCACAGCTGTACTGAATAAGTATACATTTGCTGTGAAAGCGTTAGACTATCTAGGGCATGAGTTCACATCTGAAGGTATTAATCTTAAGCAAAGTCTTCTTAGTGCTGTCACGGAGGCCCTTGCACCAGCTAATAAGGATGAGTTGCAATCCTTCCTTGGGTTGGTGGAGTTCTATGC
Organism: Calotriton arnoldi; assembly: GCA_963921515.1. Classification (NCBI taxonomy): domain Eukaryota; kingdom Metazoa; phylum Chordata; class Amphibia; order Caudata; family Salamandridae; genus Calotriton; species Calotriton arnoldi. Next base: position 875,562 of record CAWUFW010000902.1, read on the forward strand.
TACATTTGTAAAGAATTTTTCAGAGAAGATTTACAGCGTGCAGCAGCTTCTTAAGAACAAGGTCAAATTCATCTGGTCTGATACTTTGCAAACCGATTTCCAAGAAATTAAAGATAGCATCTGTACTGCTAGGAGTTTGCAGGGTTTTGACCCCAAATTGATTTGCATTTTGAACACCGATGCGAGCAACAAAGGGATAGGTGAAATACTTTCTCAAATGGAGTCTGGAGGGAGTGAGCACATGGTAGAATTTGCCTCGAGGGTCTTGTTACCGGCTGAGGAGCTGTACTCAGTCATAGAGAAAGAGACAGTGGCCATTGTATGGGGTTTGGAGCATTTCAAAAGAGTTGTGTGGGGGTATAAAGTGGAGGTGAGGTGTGATCATAAACGTTTACTTAAAGTATGTTCCACTGAGGGTCTGTTTAATGCCACACCCAGGATTGCTGAAGAGAAGTGGTGCAAGGCTAGTGAACAGGAGGACACCTTGGTTAAGGTGAGGAGATGTATTGTTGAAGGCTGGCCTGAAAAGAAGTTATTGGAGGAGAACTGTAAACATTTTTGGGAAATTCCTAATGAACTTACTGTTATGCATGGGAATATCATGAGGGGGGTGAAGGTGATCTCCCCATAGGAGATGATGGAGGCGGTCATAAAATTAGGCCATGATGGTCTTTAAGTTTTCTGAAAAGTAAAGTAAGAGAAGGGTCAAAGAGAATTATTGGTGGCCAGGAGTTGATACAGAATTTGAGAGGGTGGTCAGAGATTGTGGTTTGTGCAGGGATGCAGATAAGTCACAGGAACAAATGAGACTACCCAGTTGTTTCCAATCCGTTTACCGGAAATGGCTTGTGAGGTGTTAGGTGTAGACATCATGGGGCCTATTGAGGGGGATAGCGGAGAATCTTGATTTGCCTTGGTAGCCATCGATTACTTTTCCAAATGACTGGTAGTGGCATTCATAAACAGTGCTTGCACAGAGAATGTAGTCACGTTTTTGGATGAGATGTCCCAGAGAGATGGGTTACTGAAGAAAATCATTACTGGCAATGGGGTTTAGTTTAGGAGTGCGATGATGGAAGGGTTCCTGGGTCACAATGGAATTGAGCACAAATTTACTTCAGTTTATCATCCCGGTGGAAATAGTGAATGTGAGAGATTTAATTGCGTGATTAAAGGGACCCTGCAATTGTCTAGAAGCAAAGAGTTACATTGGATGGCTTGTATCAAACGTACTGTATGGATGTTTCACACTACACCTTCGGTTACGGGGTATAGCCTTTTTACCATTATGAGAGAAAGAGTGCTTTTTTTTTAAGGCTCAGTCCAGCTTGCAACAGTGGTCCCTTGATGTAAAAGAGAACATTGAAAAGGCACAAGGCAAATACAAGGAGTAAACTGATGGTAAGAGGGGCTGTAAGGAGATAGTGGTGAAGAAGGGAGATGTGGTATGTGTGAAATTACACTGGAGGATGCAGAAGGGAGAGAGTAGATACTCTGATCCCTCCCCCCCCCAGCTCCAGCACGAATGACATCCCGCCGTCGCAAGAACTCTGCGACTCCCTGGCAACCTTCTTCCACCGCAAGATCGCAGACATCCACGACAGCTTCGACGCCCAGACACCGACGACAGACGCCGACACCCCCGACTCAACACCCACCAAACACACCGACCTCCTGCTCTCCTGGAACCACGTCAACGACGAAGACACCATCAAAATCATGAACACCATTCACTCCGGCTCTCCTTCCGACCCCTGCCCCCACCACATCTTCAACAAAGCAAGCTCCATCATCGCACCTCAACTCCGAAAGATCATCAACAGCTCCTTCAAGACAGCCACCTTTCCGTAGAGCTGGAAACACGCCGAGATCAACGCCCTTCTCAAGAAACCTAAGGCGGACCCAAAGGACCTCAAGAACTTTCGACCCATCTCCCTGCTCCCGTTCCCGGCAAAAGTAATTGAGAAGACCGCCAACAGACAACTAACCCACTTCCTGGAGGAGAACAACATCCTGGACTCCTCCCAATCCGGCTTCCGCAGCAATCACAGCACCGAAACCGCCCTCATCGCTGCCACCGACGACATCAGGACCCTGCTGGACAACGGCAAAACCGCGGCCCTCATCCTCCTGGACCTCTCGGCCGCCTTCGACACCGTCTGCCACCACACCCTACGCACACGCCTCCAAGACGCAGGGATCCGCGACAAAACCCTGAACTGGATCACCTCCTTCCTCACCGGCAGAACCCAGAGAGTCCGTCTCCCCCCATTCAGATCCGAAGCCACCACGATCACCTGCGGCGTACCCCAAGGATCATCCCTCAGCCCGACCCTTTTCAACATCTACATGGCACCGCTCGCCAACATCGTCCGAGCGCACTACCTCAACATCATCTCGTACGCCGTCGACACCCAGCTGATCCTCTCCCTCACCAAGGACCCGGCCACCGCCAAATCCAACCTCCATGAAGGAATGAAGGCCGTCGCAGAGTGGATGAAGACCAGCCGTCTGAAACTGAACTCTGACAAGACGGAGGTCCTCATCCTCGGCTCCACCCCCTCCGCATGGGACGACTCCTGGTGGCCGGCCACGTTGGGAGCTCCTCCGACACCCACCAACCATGCACGCAACCTGGGTTTCGTCCTGCACTCAACGCTCTCCATGACCCAGCAAGTCAACGCTGTCTCCTCCTCCTGCTTCAACGCCCTCCGCATGCTCCGCAAGATCTACAGATGGATCCCCACCGAAACCAGAAGGACGGTCACCCAAGCCCTCGTCAGCAGCAGGCTGGACTACGGCAACACCCTCTACGCGGGAACCACAACCAAACTCCAGAAACGACTCCAACGCATACAAAACGCCTCCGCACGCCTCATCCTCGGAACCCCTCGCCACAGTCACATCACCGCCCACCTGAGAGACCTGCACTGGCTCCCGGTCAACAAGAGGATCACCTTCAAGCTCCTCACCCACGCCCACAAAGCACTCCACAACGCCAGACCAGCATACCTCAACGAACGACTCACCTTCTACACCCCGAACCGCCAGCTCCGCTCTGCTGACCTCGCCCTCGCCACCATCCCACGCATCCGCCGAACGACCACCTGTGGCAGATCATTCTCCCACCTCGCCGCCAAGACTTGGAACACCCTCCCCATCCACCTGCGACAGACCCCGGACCTGCTGACCTTCAGGAGACTTCTTAAGACCTGGCTGTTCGATCAGTAGCTGCTTCATCCCTCCCCCCTAGCGCCTTGAGACCCTCAAGGGTGAGTAGCGCGCTCTATAAATGTGTTGATTGATTGATTGATTGATTGATTGATTGATTGAGTGTGGTGGATGTATATAGAAATGCAATGAAATTGAGTGACGGACGTGTTTGGAAACTTAGCAGGATTGCTAAGTATCATGGTAACCGGAATGTGGGTTGTAAAGAAAGAGTGGTGGCTGATAATTATGGCTGGTTGGATGAGAGTACAGAACAGAGTGGAGATGATGGAAAGGGGGCAGTGGAGAGAACGTCTGGTGTGAGTAGGGAAGTGTTTGACAAGGGTGAAGAGCAACCGGTTGTCAGGTTCAGGAGAGTTAGAAAACGTCCAACTTATTTGATAGGCTATGTTGGATAGTCACTTAGTTAGGAATTGTATAATTCTTTGGTGCTGAGTGATGACATTAATATGTTTTTGCTATTTTGTTCGTACATTGTTCTATGTAAGTTAGCATTCGCAGCACCACTTTATGTTTAGCCGCCATTTTGAATCTTGCCATTAACTGCGTATTCCCTCCTCGAGAAGCAGGCTGTGGAAAGTTTCATTTCTCCAAGGTTAGGTCTTGCTGTACTAATGAATACACTGTTCTTATTAGCGCATACCTTTCCCACTAGATAGAGGCCTGCTCCCACTAGTCCAGCGATGGGCACTGGCAGACCGACCTTGGCATAGAGATAGTGTGTGCCCGGTCTCAGGATCGAAACTTATCCTTCTGTACCTCCTTTGTGTAGCTGCCTCCATCTGGAAATTTCCAGTCTGGGCGTGCCTTCTTTGGTTCTGAAATGTTCATAATGTATTGCTATGCTTGCTGAAGTCAGTCCTCTCTGCAGCACCCCTAAGCAACTGGGCAGACCGGGCTCCGCTCGAGTGTATCTGAATAAACATATACTTGGTTTGTATTCTCTACTGTCTGACCGACTCTTCATTTGTATGGAAGGCTGAGAGGTGGTCGCGAGTGACCCGGGTGGCCCTTATCGGGTCACTTCCTTCAGTTGGCGCCCAAACAGGGACCCCATCGGGCGAGTGGCCCTTCCCGGGTGGGGAGGTCGGGGCCGCCGTCGGGTTGGACGGACGGACCAGGGATCCCTGCACGAGAGAGTTCCTGAACTCGCAGCTGCCCCTTCTGTACCGCCAGACGGTGCCTCGGCCAGCGGTCATCCCGACTGGGGCCCTGAACGGCGAAACCCTTGGATCTGACCGTTTGGTCCGAAGAGTCGGCAGTGGAGAATAAGTTTGTTTGACCTCTGTGCACCAGGTGAGTTTGTTTTGGTTCTTTGTGGATATGGTACCATTTTGGTTTGTATTTGGCACGGTCTGAGGACCGATTTTGGTACGAAGTATTTGCGAACACTTCACCAGGCAACATAACGAATTTGACTCACTTTTGAAAATGCCTGGATTTAGTAGGTTCTTGGATTCTTGTTGTCGTTGTTGCTCTGCAGATGCTCGATTGGAAGAAAGTCAGCCTGCGCCTCCAGAAGGCACTCCGAACTTTGATATGTATGTGAAGCATGGCCTTGGCCCTATTATGTTTAGTATGCTATGGCACAAATATACGAGGGACAATGCCGAGTTGCAGTGGCCGTTGATGGGCACTTTTGATGAACAAAACAAAATTGGGTTTTTACAGGAGAAGTTGTTTGCGAAAAGAAGTAGGCAGTCTATGTTTGATTCTCTTCGAACGTGGCAAAAGGCAGCTAAACAGAGGCGAATGAAAGCAGAGAAGGAGGCGCGAAAGATGAGAATGCAAACATTGACTCAGAAAGCTGTAGCACATGATAAAGAGAAGCAAGAGTTAGGGATTGAATGTGCAGATAGGATGTTTTGATTAAATATTGATAAATCTTATGTGGCCTGAGAAGAAAATTAGACTTTTGTGGAAGACCTGTTAGATACTCGACCCCCACCCCCATATGCTCCGCAGAGGATATATCCCTCTCTCCCCTCGCAGGCCCAGCTACCCGGTTCTTTTGTCTCTGCTATTTCTGCTTCTGTTACTGTTGATCAGACTGTCTTGGCCACGGCACCTCCTATCCTTTCTTAGTCTTCGCCGTCTGTGGCAACTATGACCGTTAGTACTCCTGTGACACCTATTGCTTCGGCGTCTCTTTCGCCAGCTCTTACACCTGCGACGCAGCCGGCAGCCACGTTGGTGCCTGCTCCTTCTGTTGCTACCCCCACTGTGTTCTTCCATCCCCCAACATTACTGAGTAGTGGGACGCAGGTACGTGGATTTGAGGATAGAGACTGGACAAAATGTAAGGAACTTATGGGGCAGACGTTAGTCCGATCTGATGTGGGAGATGAGGAGAAAAGGGTAGTAGCTAATCAGGTTTGGCAATGTTGCGACATTGGTTGCTTATCGGCGTAGGCAATTGAGAAGAGTCCCACTCCAGTATCTCAGTTTCCGATGCGGGAGGTTCATCCTATATATCACCCTGAAATACCAGAGCTAAGGGATCAGCACGATAATGTTATTAGACAAGGTGTAGCGGCCCGTTTCCAAGAACAATGGGTTTATACTCCGTGGAAAAGGAGTGAAGTCTTGTCTTTTAAGACTCAGTTACCTGATCCCAGGAAGAATCTGACTGCTTATTATAAAGAATTGACTGAAGCTGTCTCTTCTACAGTGATGACACTTGCTGATATTGAAATGTTCTTTGGCTTACTAGTTCCGGTTGATATTTGGAGACGAGTACACACACAGGATCACGTTGCGGAATTGGGTGGTACCTGGGACCAAATTAAGGTATGGGATCAGGAACGGAAGCCCCGTCATAAGCCTAGACCAGAGATACTTGCTTTGCCCGGCCGTATCATTACGTATATGCATTCTCTTATCCCTCCGAGAAAAGTTGATTGGGACAAGTTATCGGTTTGCCGTCAAAAGAAAGATGAGAGTGTGTCTGATTTTTTCACTCGGTTTGAAGGTGTGTTTCTAGACTATAGTGGACAGGATTTGCCGATCGAAGGTGGCGTTCGATTGTTTGTTAATAGATTTGTTTCCAATTTGCTTCCTGAGATTGTGACCCGATTGCAGGCTTCCGAGAGCACCTGGTCCACATCTTCCCCTTCTGTTATTTTGAATATGGCGCAGTATTATGAGCACAAGGAGAATGAGGATAAGGAGAGGACGGAGAAGAATCACAAGGATTTGAAGATGAAGGTGTTGTTGCAGCAGCTTCTAGGGGGATTGGTGGTTTGGCCCGGCAGCTACCACGTACTAGCAGAAATCCTACGCGTGTAGGGCCGAATCAGTGTGCGTATTGCAAAGAGGAGGGACACTGGGATAGCGAGTGTCCTGTGCTTTTGCAGAAGGTGGCGGTCCCGAAGGAGGACGAGGTTTTCGTGGATGGGGTCGTGGAGCTGGTGGCCAGGACAGGGCTCAGAATGCTGTGGCCTCGCAGGGTCGTGCTGATCAAAATTATTTTGATTACCCTCGGGGAGGCCAGTATTATCATGATAATTATGACACGGATGAGGTGACAGGGATGTCTTACAGCTAGGACTGCAAGGGACAGAGTGAGGGACCAGTTCCGATACCTGTAGATCAACGTGGTCCATACTGTTATATGGCCAATAGGGTCATTGTCGACATTGCTAGGTTAGCATGAGCTCTGCTGCCATGATGCTGCTTTTGCGCACGTTACTACATGACTTTATTTTGCAAGACTCTGTTTGTGCCTTTCACATGAGAACTGTCTGCTTTCTGCGTTCTCTACCTGTTCCTGGAGTTTAGTCTGGACACGATGTGCAAGGTCGATAAACAATGCCCCTTGTTATTCTGTTCTGGTCAGTCCCTAGCACCTAGACAAAACATGCTAACACAGCTGCGCTGCTGAAAACTCGAGCTTTGATATCATGGGGATGCATGTTGTTCTAATAAACACTTGGAGAGTGACCTTTCCAGGGAGAAGAGCTATGCTGTTCCTATGATGTAAAACTTCCATCTAGGCACTAAGGTATGGGGTCTGCTGCCAAAGCCCAGATATCTTCCTTTATATAATAAACTCCACATTACCAAGGGGAGGGTGGTTAGGCCTTGTAGTCCTTTTTCCGCTGTCTGTATATGATGACATCCCCCTTTATATTCTATGGAATTGTAACAATGCTAACTGTTTTAGGTTTATGCATTTCGCTGCTGGTAGTGGCTCGTATACTGCATTATAGAGCACGATAGTTAAAATAAACATTTTGAACTATAACAGTGACTCTGACAATTCTTATTGTGGACAAGTACGAGTGAGTGAGCGAAAGGGTACATCTTGCTACCGCGATTCCTGAGAGAGTCGGGAGTGTTGTGTTCTGGGTTGTCTAATCATTTGTATCTTCATGATTATGTAGGAGAACGAATGAGACACTATAGCTAGTCGGTTTTGGGATTTTGGGTACTAAGGTGGTAGGAAGGTTCAGCCCCTATACACCGAGGTCCTGTTTTCCTGTGCATAGTTCTGTGTATGTGCAGAATCCCCGTAACATGGCGCCGTCAATGTTTGGTCTGGTACTTATCTGCGAGACTCCTGAGTAGTGCTGTGCTTGATCCAGTCGCACGAGCCCTCCTGAGCTGTCTAAGAGCGGTCGCGGCCGTGGCTGTCTCGATAAGGCAATCGGCTGGACTCGTACTTGATACTGATCTCACAGTCATGGTACCACATGCTGTGGATACACTTTTGAATAAGACAAAGACACAGCACCTCACTAGTGCACGTCTGACAGGTTATGAGTTAACGCTGTTCGCTAAACATATTACGATTAAACGATGTGCCACTCTGAACCCAGCCACGTTACTACCCCTCCCTTCTGAGAATGAGGAGATTGACATACATGATTGTATCTTCCGGACGGAAGAAGAGACGAAAGGACAAGTAGACCTGACTGATGTTCTCTTATCTGACCCCCAAGGGGAACTACATGTCGATGGCTCTTGCTTTAAATTATTAGATGGCACTACATCCGCTGCGTATGCTTTTACTACGCTGCGTGCGGTAGTTGAGACATCACAAGTTCCCTATCAGCCGGCACAAGCTGCAGAGATCGTTGCCCTAATACGAGCCTTCGAATTGAGTGAGGGACTGGTTGTTAATATTTATACTGACTCCCTAAGAAATTGGCAATAGTAAAGTGTAGCGCCCATAGGAAAGTTACCAATGATGTAGGTAAAGGGAACGCTCTTGCAGATCAGACAGCTAATGAAACAGCCCGAACTAGGATGAAAAGAATGTTCGTAGCAGGTCCCGCTAGGTGGGTGCCTGAGGTCACAATGTTTGAAGACACACTTGAGAATGTGAAGGAGATTCAGAGTGAGGCCACAGTGGAAAAATTAGCAGTGTGGCAAGAAAGTACAGCACAATTGAACGATGAGGGATGTTGGATTGACAAGTCAGGGAAGCAAAGATGGATGTTGCCAGATGCATATGTTCTTCCTGTAGTCACAATGGCTCATGGCCCAGCCCATATCAGTGCTAAGGGTATTTGCAAGTTGTTAGACCCTGTATGTCAGAATGATAACATATCGAGAACTGCTGCACATTTAGTGAAATACTGCATGGTGTGCATGATGCACAATCCTGGGAAAAGTACCCCTACACCACCTGGTAATTTTGCACCACCCACTTTCCCTTTTGAGGTCCTCCAGATAGACTATATCGAACTAGACAGTGTCAATAACCTGAAGTATGTGCTAGTGGTTGTCTGTGCATTTAGTAAATGGGTTGAGGCTTACCCCACCAAAGACAATACAGCCATGGCGACTGCAAAGGTTCTTCTGAAGGAGTTCTTTCCTCATTTCGGCTTGCCCCGTTTGATCTGGAGTGACAACGGAAGTCATTTTAATGCCAAAGTCATTCAGCTAACATGCGACGGTTTGCACATAAAACAGAAGTTTCATGCTACGAATCACCCACAGTCAGCAGGTTTGGTTGAGAAGTACAATGGTACTCTCAAACTGAAATTGGCAAAGATTCAGGAAAGTACAGGCTTACAGTGGCCAGATGCTTTACCATTAGCTCTTTTGTCGACAAGAACAACACATTCTAGAACAGGATTGTCACCGTACAAGGTCGTGTTTGGTCGCCCGGCAAATGTCTGGGGCATCCCGCGTCCCCGTCGGTTTTCCGATATTGAGTTCCCATTGTTGATCGAAAACCTGTGCCAGTAAACCAAAAATTTGCGTTCTATTCACCAACAGGTCCGGGAGGCTCTGCCTGATATACCAGAGGGACCCGGACACAACATCCAACCTGGTGATTGGATCCTGGTGCGCAATTTTCAGCGAAAGAAGAGTTTGGAGCCGCGCTGGAAGGGACCTGAGCAGGTCCTTCTAGCCACTAGAAGCGCAGTCAAGGTTGCTGGCCCAAAGAACTGGATCCATGGCGCTCATTGTAAACGAGTGCATCTACCTTTGCCATATGACCAATGGGTCGCTGATGGAGTTGGGGATACTGAGTGTGAGACGGTGCCTCAGTTTGTCCCCTTCAGCGACGCAAAATCAACGTGGACCCAAACGGATGCAGAGAATGATGACGTGCTAAATGCAGCAGTCCCTCCAGAAATCCGAGCCATTAAAGAGCCGTTGTTTGTTGACCCCTCGGTGCCTGGAGTCACTAGGTAAAATTTGCGTCCTCGGCTGAGAAATAGTGCACCAAAGGAGAAGTCAGATTAGTTAGGGATGGACTGTGTAAGTTAGGGTGTACTTTGCTATAGTACCAACGGTGTTAGTTTAGGGAGTCGTGAGATTGGTGTACTGTTCTGACATTGGACAGATAGATCGAACGTACTCCCTAGGAGGGGGGTACATTATCCTGTGCGACGTGGGATTCATCGTGAGCTTAGGACTGAGCAAGCTCCACCGCCGGTGCTCAAGAGCGCCAACGTTGATGAACAATAGGAGCTTGTACCAGTGAGGCTCTGACGGACACTGGGAACACTTACCTTTGCTATCAGTTTTATTGCATTCCTCTTCTTGCTTCATAATGCATCCGTTTGGTCGACCTATTGAGGAGGAGGAACAACCGTTTGCACCACCGCGTTTAGCACGGGGGTGGTTAACAAAGAGTAAAATAGTTTGCATATTAATTGTTGTGATTACGCTAATAATAATACTTGGAATATCCTGGTTTCTAGAGGAGAAGTATCCTGTGCACACTTTGGTTAGTACGGTGCCCATTCCCCCTGAGCACATTTTTGTTACTTTGGCCCCTCACAAAGAAGAGCATAGAAAGTCTTACACAGACAATGTATTTATACAAATGTTGCATCAAGCTCATAATGTGTCCAATACAACTAATTGTTGAATAAACATATACTTGGTTTGTATTCTCTACTGTCTGACCGACTCTTCATTTGTATGGAAGGCTGAGAGGTGGTCGCGAGTGACCCAGATAGCCCTTATCGGGTCACTTCCTTCATGAGGTTTATTAGACAGTACCTTCTTAGTGTCACCTGTTAAGTCATTAGATGATATGTAACATTATTCTTGTTTTGTGGATTGGGTTTATTGTGTAAAAGGGGAAGATGTGTTGTGTTTATCTTTTAATTATTTAACCACACACTGACACAGGTACCACATTGGTCAGCGCTTGGTTATTGTTGTGTCTTGAATATGGGAATGTTGGGGGGAGAGTTTGGGAGTCGGGAGTTGACTGGGAGCTTCGAGGCAAGAGGACGTGTCGGCCTCTTCCCCGCCTTTACTTCAAAAAAGGAATTATAACAAATACCTGTCTCCATCCCATATGTACACAACAGCGTCTTCAAAGGCTGCCAGACCAGTAACATATTTTCAGCTCTATACATTGGATGCCATCATTTAATCACCCAATCTAGACTCATATTCTAAAAACAAATTGACAATGGGGATATAAAATGGCGACCTCAACATTCTAGATGTGTGTATCCTGCTTTAATCTTTTTTAAATCAGTAACTTAGACAATCTGACATTTTCAAAGATATTGAAGAACAAATGTCTTTTTCTTTGGATCCTGGATGAGCAACATGGCGTTTCCTCTTTTTTGCATGGCTGGCCTGATGGCATTCTAATTTTCCTCTAGAATAGGTCCTCCTTGACAAATGTTTCTAGAAAATACATTGGGGCATATTAGCAAGACCCACGTTAAAATTATCGCCGTTTTAGCGGCAGGAAACTGCCGCTAAAACGGCGATAATGGGCTTGCTAATATGCGTTATGGAATTCCAATAGAAGCCCAGGTTAGATGTCCTGCACATCTAACATGGGCTTCTATTGGAATTCTATAACGCATATTAGCAAGCCCATTATCGCCGGTCTTGCTAATATGCCCCATTATTTCTTCGGCAGAATGAATTTTAGGGCCATTTTGAAGCGTTACAAATCCTAACATAACAAGACCAGCACAGTCAGGCAGTGTTGGACTGGCCTGTCAGGCAATCTGGCACTGCCAGACAGGCCAGTTTGAAAGGACCAGTGACTGGGCTACTATTCTAGGTGCTGTAGGCTGTGATGGGCCCCAAAAACGGTCCATACATTGGTGCTTTCAAACTGGCGGATTTGGCAGTGCCAGAGAGATTCTAGACTCCAACACTTCTCAGGGACTAACACCTTGCCCAAGGTATGCGACAGAAAAGCGGCGAATGGACAGTCAGGTTCTAGAATATTCTGCCACGATTACACAGTGATGTCTTTCCTTTTCCTCGTGATAGTTAACTGGGACTGCAGAGGTTTACTTGAGCGCCTTGCTCTGTCACGTAATTAATAAATATAAGCAGTAAGTTGCAGGTAAATGAGGTGAAACAAAAAAAAACTCGTCCTAAAACAAAATTGAGAGAGCATCGAATTTAACATACATAAAATCTTGTAGTCACGCGTTCTTTTCTCCTCCTCAGTTCGCATTTTATAAAATGGCGTGCTCCTTAATGGACTTAGGGGCAGATTTTTTGCGTCACTTTTCCCATGTTAAAAGTGACGCAAAAGTGGCGCAAGGGGCTTGTAAATCTGCCCCTTTATGAGCTGTTTGCTCCGCAGCCAACCAACCCTGTCACGTGAAACGATATATTTGCGTGAGAGTGTACTTACTGCTTCTTTAACATCATACATTCATCGGACTCCAGCCGCGCCTCCCTTAAAACCGGTCTGAACCGGCTCATACCGCAGCTACTTTTGTTTACTCTTCACCCTAGCTGCCCAAAAATGTCAAGATGATAGATTTTATGGGCGAAACAAAATAGACTCAAGATACAGACCCTGAAATAATTCTCTACCGTTAAAGTAAGCAAGGCAGAAAACTGAGAACTCAGTGTGTGCGTATTCTGTTCTCTGTGACTCGTTTTGGAGGGTATCAGTAATATTATGGAAGAATGTGGTGAAAAACCCCTAAATAACCTTTTATATTTAGCTGTGCGTTTATTTAGACACTGAAAAACATACCATGAAAAGTACATGAAGTGTTAGGAATATGTTCTCTGAAGTTATCTTTGGATCAGGGACAGACCAGCTGATTGAAACACATTACCCCCTCCTCGGTCTTCCTATCCCATTCTTTGCACCATGAGCAGTCCTCCTGCTCCACAGAAACCAATTACCTAGCTGACATAAAAAAAAAATTCCCAAGATGGTTCTCAGCTACCCATCATGCATAAGGTGGAAACACGTTCTGATCTTTTCGCTTTGCACAGCAGATTGGAGTACCTATGTAATCTTGAGTGAATTTGCAACTTGTATATATGTTACTCTAACCGCTAGTATCTGTAGTGGACAATATGTACATACTACCATTCTTATGTGAGTTTAAAGTTTATCTGTTTTGTATCTTTTATGTAATTCATGTACTCTGAAGTCCTTATGTAATGTAAGTGGTTCTATTGTAAAGCGCGCTGACACCTTCGGGTAAAGTTTGCGCTATATAAAAACGCATACATAATAATAATAATAAATAACCTAGCAAAGTCAACTGAATGTTTATTCGTTTTTTCTTTACTTTCTTTACTTGCCTGTCGTTTTCTCCTGAGACTAGCTTTAGCAGTCTCTAGGGCCATTTCGATCATTCTACCTTGCACAGCGTCTTTTGCCTGAGCGAGACCTGCCGCACCTAAGAGACCAATGGTAATGAGGCACTATATAAGTATTACTAACATAACCCATGCAATCTCCATTTTCTGACTGGAACACTTCCTGACAGCAAGATGGTGGCTTTTGGGAGGTTTTGGGAGCCTCATGGTTTTGTTTCTATAAACGAAATGAATTCAGGAAGCGCACATGTTTGTTTTCAACCTGGTGTTGCAGCATAGAGACTGCCAGTGCTTCATCTGGGACGGCAGAGGACCGGACTATGGATGCTCTGCGCCTCTTAATTAGTAGGCTGTAGAAGCAGCGTTTAAAGCTCAGGAATCAGATGGTTCTCCTCCCAAGCTACAGAGGATTCATACTCAGGACAATCAGGATGATCCAGAGGAGGAGGAAGACAAGCATGGTCGCTTTGTGAAGGGAACAAAGCTCTCTCATTTATTCACACATGTTAGGCAATAACCTAGGTTTCCCTACTCCGGCGGAGGAAGAAATAGATGAGGATTTCTTTACTCAGTATCAACACCCTGACCCAGACTCTTTGCCCTTACACAGTGGAGTATGCAAAGCGCTCTCGCATGAGTGGAAAGACATTGATAAGTCAGCCTTTCCCGGTTTTCTGTGTATATGATATCAATTGGAAGGGTTTTCAGAGGAATTCCCAAATTCCGTTAAGGTGGATAACCTATGGCTGGACTGTCTTCCCAGGGCATGGTAATCTCTGAGGACGCTCTTCTTTCAGACCAAGTGGATAAAAAAGTAGAAGGCACAATTAAGTGGTCTTATTCCGTTTTTCCATTTAGGGCAACAACTTACACCACAAACATGGTTAAGTCCCTGCTGAAAGACTTTCAGAGCCTGGCACAACAGATGAGTGAGGGAATAGATACAACTTCAATATTGTCCTTGATGGAGCTCCTGGTTCGCTATCTATCCTATATCTATTTCGACAACCTGTGTGCCGCATCAGCAGTGTCAGGTGCAGCTATTGCCATACGTCGCCATATTTGAATGCGTGCTTGGAAAGCAAATGTTTTCCAGAATCAGTCCCAATGAAGTCACCTTTCGAAGGTAATAAAATATTTGTTAACCAACTGGAGTATATGGTGAAGCAGTCTGTAGAAAACAGAAAGTTGATCACATCTATCCGCCCAACTTCTTGAGTTAGAGGGTTTGGTTATCGAAGGGCTTTTGTTTCCCCACCAGCTAAAAGTAACAACCAGCCTGATCGAGGCTGGGATCGTGGCCGGTGGGCCCCTGGGGCGGACAAGTCCTGGTCTCAGCCTTCAGTTGCCTGAACCCCTCCTCCTCCAAAGCTTGGGCAATTCAGGCGGTCTCATCAGGATACCAAATAGAATTTTCATCCCGGCCAGCCCAGACTCTCAAGATAACCCCTCTGCCACAGAATCTGGTGAAGCGAACTACACTGCTGGCAGGAGCTCAGCTTCTTTTACAGAAGTCAGCCATACTCACAGTGCCTCCGCTGGAGAGGGCTCAAGGATACTACTCCATTCTATTCTTAGTACAGAAGTCAACAGGAGACTACCGCCCAGTGTTGGACCTGAAGGGGATGAACTTGCATATTCCCCAAAAACCCTTCTAAATGGTAAGATTACAATCCATTCATCAACTAACCCAGCCAGGGGACTACTTGGTATCCTTAGATCTAATGAAATGTACCTGCACATTCCCGTCCAGCAGGCAGATCAGAAGTATCTTCGCTTTGCAGTAGGGATGGGGCAATACCAGTTTCAGGTGCTGCCTTTTGTCCTCTCATCAGTGCCAAGAGTTTTTATAAAGCTCTTGGCTCCCCTGGTAGGTATTCTTCATTCAAAAGGCATTCAAGTCTGTCCGTACCTTGATGGTTGGCTAATTGTATCTCCTTCTTTTTATAAGGTCAGCGGATAAGGTGCAACAAGTCTGCAATCTTCTGATAGAGTTTGGTTTCCTGATCATTGTGAAGAAATCTTCTCTTCAACCTACCCAGACACTGAAATTCATGGGTGCCCTCTCCAGAATGGACTTGGGGAAGGTACTCCTTGCCCAAGAGAGACTGTTAGCCCTCATTCACAACCGCTCATGGCTTCTGTCACAGACCCAAGTGTCTGCACTTCTATTGCTATGGAGCAGGAGGAAATGGCATCCACTCTACAGATTCTCCCCTGGGCTCGCCTACATTTTTATCCCCTGGTCCATCATCTCCTTTGCCATTGGAATCCTGCATCACAGGATTACGATGCCCTCATTCTTGTAATATCAGAGATAAAGATGTCTCTCCAGTGGTGGCTGTCATCGTTACATCTCTCCACGGGCCACAATCTGGTTGTTCCACCACCAATGATTCTGACGACAGATGCCAGCATCCGGGGATAGGGTGTGGTGCTGGGAAATTAAAAAGCCCAGGGCAAATTTTCCCAAGTCGAAGCTCTCCAGTCTTCGAACTGGAGTGAATTGAATGCTGTGTGGCAGGCGCTTCAGTGGTTTGCTCCACTTCTAAGGAACCAAGCAATCTGTTTGCAAACAGACAATCAGATGGTGAAAGCATATATTAACAATCAGCAGAGCATGCCGCGGTCTCTGTTTCTGCTTTTCCGGAAGATCGGCTTGTGAACTGAGATGAATCTCCTTTCTCTTTCGGTAGTCTTTCTGCAGGGGAGGGAGAATGGGCTTGCGGACTCCCCGAGCACGGTTTTCCCCTCCTCGATATCCATGTGCCTTTTGCCCAATCTCTTCCAGATTATCCTCTCCAGGTTCAGTCTCCCGTGGCTGGATTTGTTTACTTCGGAAGGGTATGCCCTTCTTCCTCATTTTTGAGGTCAGGTCCCCTCAATGAATGCCTTGGCAATAGATGCCCATTCCATTCCATGGTCCCGGTCTCCTGTATGCATTCCCTCCCTTTCCATTGATTCCTGGAGATCTCGCAAAGATTCAGGAAGATCAAACAGAGGTACTCCTGATCATACCAGAATGGACCAGGAGGTACTGGAAGAGAGCCTCCATTGGCAGTTCCCCATTCATCCATCCCCTCTGAGAGTTCCTCTTTTCAGCATGGTCTCTCTTCTGAACCTCATGCTAGGGGTATGCTACTTGAGAGGGTGATTGTATTAGTGCTGGGTTGTTCTCTTGAGGTTGAGCTAAGTATTCAGCTTTCACGGAAGCCTTCCACCCTCAACTTCTACGCCGTCACTGGTGGAATTTTGATTCTTGGTGCCGGATCAAAAGTTTGTCCCCTTACTCTTGTGATCCTGTCAGGTGCTTTGATTTTCTACGGGGTGACTTTCTTTTGGGCCTAGACGTTTCCACTCTTCGGGCCCAGTGGGCAGCCATTCTAGCCTTTAGGGTTTCAGAAATTGAGTCAGTTTCTCCTCTGGTGGCACGTCTGTGAGAAGTTTTCTTCTTCAATGTCCTGTTTCCCACTCCTCTGTTCCCCCGGATCTTCGTTTAGTACTCCAGGGGGCATATTCACAAGGACTTATCGCCGAGTTATCGCCACCTTAACGCATCAAAAATGGAGATAGATTTAACGCCCCATTCACAAGCGGGTGCAAACTGCAGACATCGCCAGTATTCCCGCGATAACTGCCGCAAAATTTATCCCCACGGGTGACACCACCAACTAACACTAATGAGATTCAGAGTAGGCGTACCCGTGCAAAAACACACGAAAACACCACTACACCACTTTCACAACGAACTGCCAAATCTGCGATGCAAACCAAAAACAGGTGATAAGCCGCGGTAGCAGCAGGGAATTAACACCTGCCTTTTGCTGGTGTTAAGCAGGACGACTACCTGCTGCATGAAAGGGAGCCCAGCCAAGAGCCACATCTGAAGACCCACAGATGCCATGGCGACAATGATCATGCAGCTCGGAGACCCATGAGGGCCACAACACCCACCGCCACCACCCCAAGGCCCGCCGCCACCCCCAGTACCCGTCCCGCCACCCCCCCCCGGACCACCACAGAGGCAGCATACACAAAGACAGCGGACCCACCTTAAACGCACCAGCCGCACAGACCGAACGCCAGAGGAGGACATTGCCCACTACAGGCCCAAAAGGACAACCATCCCCCGCATCCTGACCCACATCGCCCACCTGCTGACAGTACCAACACAGCGTACAACGAACATCCCTCCGCAGACAAAGCTGCCGGCTGTGCTGCACATGTTGGCCTCTGGTACCTTCCAACCCACAACTGCCAGAGTCGGAGGAGTCTCACAGCCAGCCCCATCCAAGTTCATCACACCTGTCCTGGATGCCATCATCAGCCTGGTACCCCAGCACCTCCTCTCCACCCACACTGTGCAGGAGCAGCTGGAGACCAAGCAAGGCTCCCACACCATAGCTGGATTCCCTCACGTGTCGGGGCACTCAACTGCACACATGTACCCCTCGTGCCCCCTGCCGACACTGCACACAACTACCTTAACAGAAAGCACACGCATCCCATGAATGTGCAGGCAATAGTGGACCGCCCGGGACTCCTCAACAATGTCGTGGCCAACTCCCCAGGCAGAGTGCATGATTCCTACATCTCCCGACAGTCCATCATCAACCAGCGCTCCCAGGATGGCACCTATGGTAATGCAGTGCTCGTTGGCAAGTACAAAATGAACACACCACACACCTCCACCCTACAGTCATGCAACTCACGACACTGGCAATGGGCACGCAGCACAACTACATGCAACATGCCACAACATGCCAACCGACCAGACACGACAACACGACTCCATTGGGAACCTGGGCTTGCCATGCACACAACCCAGCCACGGCATGGCACCACAGCCACACAATAGCAGAATGTGAGGAGAGGCTTGGAGCAGGCATGTGCGAGAGCGGCAAGTGACTAATGAATGAGAACCTACCCAATGCCAGGTGTGGCGTGGAGGTGGCGGACAGACTTCAGTGTGCAAACCACGGAAATGGCCATGTGGACATTAACTGCTGGTGCATGGAGTGTAGTGGCCAGTGGATGCTACCATGTCCCCACAGGCTGTGGGGCAGTACGCGGAAATGTCGCATGTTACGTCCCCCCTGTATGCGCGGGCGGAGTGGGTTGGCCCTGCGTACGCCAGGCCTGCGTAGGGGTGTGAATAAAAAGCCCGTCGCACTGGGCGTGGTTCTCTTTTGGAATGGCCAACGCGTCTGCCAGGGCAGCGCCTCCCAGCCCGCCACGAGGCCGGCGCCAGGCGCGGCGGGGCCTGCGTCCCTGTGTTCCTGCTGTACCCCGGGCCGCTGGTCCCCAGACACGTCATGCCTGCCCCAGCGCACCAAGGAGGCTCTGCTCACCTGCCGACACCTGCGTGTGTCAAAGAGGGCCCACCATGTGCCGGTGCAAGCTCCAGGCCCCAGTCCCCCGACCTCTGCAGCCTCCGCAGACCAATGCTGGCCTCCACGGCGCTGGCCCACAGTACTCCTTTTTCATTGACATACTCCACCGGCGTACTCTTCGGCCCAGTTGTTGGCACATGTTGAACTGAGTCGTGAGTTTTGAATGGCAGTGACCAAAGGTCTGTGGCAGCGTCCACATCACTATACTCCCTCCGATCAGTGAAGCCAAAGTCTGCATCGCAAGCCTGCGACACGTGGTGCTACCAACCCTGTTCAACGCAAGCCGGCGACACGTGGTGCCACTAACCCTGTTCAACGCAAGCCGGCGACACGTGGTGCCACTAACCCTGTTCAACACAAGCCGGCGACACTTGGATGAGGGCTCAGGCCTACACTGCGGTCCAGTAGGTCCCACATGTGGAACTGTGTCCTGAGTCTTGAATGGCAGTGACAAAATGTTAATTGCCGCGTTTATATCACTGAACTCCCTTCGATCAGTGTCCCAGACCCTGCATCGCAAGCACACGACACATGTCTGTGGGCCCGTGCTGACCGCTGCCCCCGGCCTACCCTGCGGTCCAGTAAGTCCCACATCCAGCACTTAGTCGTGATTCATGAATGGCAGAGTCCATACCAGTGAATGCACGGAGAGGAGTAAGAGGAAGATGCGGCTCAGTCCAGATGAAAGCCGGATCCTAGTCACGGATGTGACCGAACACTAGCAACAACTGACCTGGTGCCACTAACCCTGTTCACCGCAAGTCCGCGTCCCGTGGTGCCACTGAACCTGAACTACGCAGGCCGGTGGGACCATCCAATGTAAGCCGGCGACACTCGGTGAATGGCCCCTGCTGACCGCTGCCTCAGGCCTACACTGCTGTCCAGTAGGTCACACATGTGGAACTGTGTCTTGGGTAAGATATGGTGGAGTCCACACCATTGGACACGCCTCATCGCAGGCTGCATCCCCTATCAGCACTGGTGCCACTAACTCTGTGCGCAATGAGTCATGGGCAGTTTCTGGTTGGACTTTGGTGGCGTCTGAGTCCATGGCCTGGGGGTTGTCTGCATCATCATCTGGCTGGGCCGGACTTGGTGTCCGACATGTCTCTGTTCCATTCATCTCCACCATAGTGACTGTTTCTGTGTGGTTCTGCCCTCTGCATCATGCCCTGGGGGTACACCTTCCACCTTCCACTGTCCACCGAGACACTCCGCGACAACCCCATTTGTCATCTACGAGAACCTGCTCTGCTCTCGTGACCCTGCCCCAGTGCACCGCAAGTCAGCAGCCCGTAGTGGTAGGCCCGTGCAGGACGCAGTGCATCCGGGGCCACTAACTCTGTGCAGCTCAAGTCATGGGGCCTTTATGGTTGAATGGTTGTGTCCTTAACGATGTACACTGTTGTCGTTTTTTGACTGCACCAGGCACTCCATGACGGCTGGTGTGCACACACCCCACACACATCCAACACAGGTGTCACTCGACATGTGAGCCTGCTAATAAAAGTGGTCGGGCGCACGTGCCCGTAGCCATTCCCACCATCTAAGCAAGTGTGTCCGTGTGGTCATTATGTCAGCATGATGGGCCCGAGCCCTGCAACATCACAGTGTGCTGACTTCAGCGGACGATACCATATCACCTCAGCAGTGGCTGAGACCTTGGACATGTAGCTTCGCCCGCCCCCCCCTGCATGTACAAGTGGCGTGTGCTGGTCCGGCGAACGTCAGGTCAGCGCAGGGGTGTACTGATTCGGCAGGGGGATCAGGGCGTGGCTCTGGTCTGGCCTTGAGCAGGAAGTGCGGTAAGTGTGTCTCTGTGTTGGGGTGTTGTCGCCACCAGGGCCCCAGTAGTCGATGTTGCAATGTAGCATGCACCCGGAGGGCGGGCCCGCACGTACGGGGAAATGTAGGAGCGCAAGACCGCTCGGGGTCTTGGCACATGCATGCCAAGTGTTATGTGTATCAGTCCTGCGGCTGCATAAGTCAGATGCCTAGCCTCAATCGCAGCGCGATCACAGCCAGCCATGGACTGTACACCTGTGTCCGCCCTGTCCGGACCATTGGCCTACACTCACGTGGCCGCACACCCTCAACGGCCATCTTTAAGGTGTTGTTGGCATGCCGCTGGACATGCGCAGACAGGCATGACAAAGGTGTGCCGTAGGAGTGCATGTGATATGACTGCGCAGCGCACACAAGTGTGGGGGCTCGTGGGAGAGAGGAGCAGCTGTGAGGCAACGTAACACACAGTGAGGCCGCTCATGTGCCACGTGCTCGGCATATCATCCATGATTACCTGGGTCGCAGACATCCCACCCCACCCACGACAGACCTCTGTACATCTCCTGTATGCAAGCAGATGGCTAAGTTACTGTAGGGATGAAAGGTCCTTTGTCTGAACTATCAGGCGGTAGCACATCTGCAGCTCCGAGCTGGGACTTGCATGTGCCCAGCACCCCCTGACAGATACAATAGCATTTGCTGGCGACTCCCACACTACGCACTGCCCGACGTGAGACCAACGTGTACACATCCCACACACAGAAGTCCTTGGTCGTAGTTAGTGTGCATGAAATGGCCTTCACACGTACTCCCACCCCACCCCAGGCCTGCACCCGTTGCGCACAGACACTGCTCATTGATCCGAGCTGTGCCATTTCATCCACAGGACTGGCGCGGGTCAGCACAGTTCCGCTTCAAGCAGAGCCACTGACGCAATGGCAGGACATCCCGGACACATGCACAACCCCTGTCACGTGGAACTGTACCGTGCACGTCTGCTGCATGTTCTGGGGGCACTGCCATTGGCAGTGCTGTGGATCAGTTACCGGCTTAGCTTCCGCCTTGCCAACATCACCTGCGTTCAGCCTGTGTTGCATTGTCGCTCGTGCATATTCGAGTGGACCTTGGATGTCTGCCTCTCCAACGTAACGGTAGCTGAACTGGATTTTGACGTGTGTGTGCGCCCCCTGTTGGCCCACGACCAGGAGTGTCACCATGATGCCCGTTTATGGCATGCCTGGATGATTGGCATGCATGCTGGCAACTGGACCTGGGAGATTGAACGAATCATCGTGTGCAGTGATCACATTGAGCCGCTCCCCTATTGGGCTTTAGTGCCAATTGGGGCCAGGGGTTGGAGTCAGCACATCTGTCCGGGACAGCTGATGGGTTACGTCGCCGACATGTAAGATTTAGTCGACAACGAGCTCTCTTTGGAAATGTTGGCCTACGCTGCTGCACTCATGTTCATGGACAAGTGACAACGTACCTGCAGCCACAACTGAATGTGACCCATTGCACGTGTCCCGACGCCTGGTTGCATGTTGGGGATCTGGTCACATGTCCCAAGACGACAGTTGACATGGCTGCATTGGCCTGGACTCCGGATACATGCGCGGACAACCAACGCGGGTTGGCACAGACTTGTGTTGGTGATGGACTCCCCCGGGGTGGACATGGGCGCTTTCCAACGTTCCTCATTCAGACATGCTGCTGCATTGGTCTGCATGTCGTGGCACTTCTCTTGGCCGTACTGACACGCAATTGTTGATAAAGTTTCCACACCTTCACTTGTCTCCAACTTTGTTGAGTGTTGATTTGTATGCCAATGTGTGTGTCACGGCCTATCTGGATCCCTGTCATACATGCATTGCTACCCCATCAGGGCTGTGGGTTGGTACTTGTGCATTATCATGTCCCTGTTTCGTGCTTTGCCAGATGCGTATGGCCATTTACAGGCCACAAGCGGGTGCACTTGTGTCCTGTGTTTGGTTGTGCAAATGTTGCTGTTTGTACCACATTGTGTTCGATGTTGGGGTGCTCTGCTTCCTATGTGTGTGTGCTGCATTGTGTGTGAGATGTCCCTTCAGCTCTGATTTGGCTCACTCTTCTCCCTTTCAGGCAGTGTGGTTTTCACTTCTGTGCTTGTTCAGTGGTGTGATATTGCCGGGTTGTGTGACTTGTGCTCTTGGTTGGTGTTGTTACTCTTGGGCATGGTTTGTCTGCAGTTGTGCTGTGCTTAATTGTGCATGTGTGCCATTGTGCCCATCTCCCCTGTCCCCCCAGTCCCTGGTCTTTCCTCTCCCTGTTGCTGTTGTGTCTGTTGATTTTGAGCAGTTTCGGGTCCCCGACTCCTGCCACCATCTCCAGACTGATGTGGTGGACACCATTTCCTCCATGTCATCCAGCTCCTGGTGTGGTGCTGGACTCCCACCTCCGGTGTGCATTGCTGCCTTCTGGTTGTTGGCGTCTTTCTGCTTGTTTGTGCGTTTCGCATCATTCCAGCTGTTCTGGTTTTCTTCCATTGTCCTCCTCCGCTCTGCGGCTGCATTCACCTTGTCCATGATGGCCTGCCATGTACAATGTTTTGTTGCCAATGGGGCTTGTGGGGTTGTGTACTAGCTCCGGCTGCCTCCATTGTGCTTCGCTGTTGTTTTCTGTTTGGTTTGTCTTTCTTTTTCCTGCTTTAGTTGTGCTTATTCCCGCCTGCCGTGTGTGTATCGCATGCCTGGCGCTGCTTATCGCTGCTTTCCTCATCGCGAATAGGCTCATCGCATGTTTTTTGGTGTTGGGGTTTGTGTTTTTATCTCCGTCGCGGTGGTTGTATCGTGGACATTGGCTGCGTTTTCAGGAAACTATCGCATGGTACCGCCGTGTTGTGAATTCCACGTTAACATGGGGTTATTTTCCCACAATAGACTACGATGTGTAAAGTTGCGTTAACATTTTTTGGAGATGTTTAGCGCACGTTCTTGTGAATATCCCCCCAGGAGTTAATGGGTCCTCCTTTTGAGCCCCTGTCCTAGGCAGACCTTACATTTCTTTCCGCTAAGGTCTTCTTTTGGTGGCAATCTTTTCGGGTTGCAGAGTTAGTGAGATTGGAGCATTGTTGTCTTGTCCCCCATTTATGCACAAACACTTATTTTTGGGGACCAAGACTTATTTTTAGACGTTGACCCACAGCAAGAGAAGTATACACTGACTCAGGGATATGTTGATTAAAAATAGTTGGCTGGGGCGACTCAGTATCAAAGACATGCCTCACGGTTCCTATTAGGCAGCCTCAGCATCCATGTATTTGCTTCAGTTTGGAATGTGCAGATGTGAGAGTCCATCAGCCTACCAATCAGACACTCTTCGCCCCCTAGTGCTTTACAAAGCTACTGACACTGATGACAGTACCAGCTGTGGTCCAGTGCATCCTCATTATTGTGTATCTCAACAACATGATTTTTATTGCACACAAGAGAAGTATCTGTGCTGCTGATATTGTTATAGGATTTAAGGTTTGTCATCAACTAGCAAGTTTGCTTTGGGTCCAGTACCGACAAATGAGTTCCAGGGTTTCTCAGTGGACTCAGTGAGGGCAGTGTGAAAACTCCCCAAACAGAAGATTCACTGAATCAAAAGGAAATTCAACAGGTCTTTCAAAAGTCACAGATTTTGATTAGAGATCTGGTTAGATCAGTCAAGTGATTGTATTCTTTGATTCAATCAATATGTTGAGCCTGTTACATTACATGGCCCTGCACAGAATGTAAATTTGACATGTATGTCTGAAGCAGACCTAATCAAAATGGGTCCCAAGGTCAGAACGGAGAATGGAGTTTGGATGGTAGCTGGTGTATGTAGTTGTCTGGAATGGGTGGATTGTTTTTGGAGCAACACAAAATATAGTTCTAGAGCCTGCCGCAAATCAGTCAGGTTGGGAATGTCGAATGAATCAGAGAGCATAGCATTGATCCTGACCTGTGCCCACGCATACAAGGCTGAGACATAAGCCAGAAGGTACAGCCCAAAGTTAATCTTTCGGAGTGTTGACATTAAGATGGGCCAGTGAATGGTATCAAACGCCTTCTCAAAATCAATAAGAAAGAAGGCTGTTGGGCCAAAAGTGAGATGGACATGGCAAAAGTGAGATGGACATGGCATAAGCAATGTCTGGTTCCCCTGCAAGGCATAAAGCCATTCTGGTCGGTGTGGACCACAGATTGGATTTTTGAAGGTAGGTGATTAGCAAGAACCTTTGCAAGTATTTTCAACTCCGTATTAGTCAAGGATGTTGGCTTGCAGGAAGAACAGCAGTCCTGGGGCTTGTGTGGTTTACGAAAAATCATGATCATAGCCAATTGGAAGTCCCATGAGAAAGCCTCCCCACACCCCCTTCCTCATACATGTTCAATACATGCGGCGCCATCACAGCAGCATATTTCTGTAAGAGCTCTATAGGGATGCCATTGGGGCCCGGGAATTTCCCAGAAGGGAAGGTGGCAGTCGCTGCCAATACTTCCTCAATAGTCACTGGAGCGTTCAATTCAGAGCATTCCTCCCCAGTTAGGGCTGGCATGATTATATAATTAATTATAGAACAAGAATTTTCAAGAGCTGTAGGGGGATGAGCTTGGTACAATCGCCCGTAATACTTGGTGAAGACCGAGCGATCTTGTGGGAGTTTGTCCTCGTTATTATCGGTATGGATCAACAGGATAAATCTAGTTGAGGTGTCTCTATTGGGGAGCCAATATGTGAGCTTCTCTGTTTTATCATCTTGTTCGTATGTACAGTATTGGGATAGTGTTCAGGATGATCTCGCTGTGTCCATATGTGTTTGTTTCAGTTCTAGTTTAAGGAGGTGCATGCCGTTAAAATTGGAGGAGCGACTCCTCTAGTTTGTGTATCTCTGCTATACGTTTCTGTTCCCTCCCACGCACCCAGGAAAAAGCACACCCACGATAAGCGCAATGTAATCATCCCAAAGCGTAGTGAGAGAGGAGACTGAGTCAGCCTTTAGGTCAGCGTATTCAACAGAGGTGATCTGTGAGTTTTTCATCCCTAAGCCATCACACATTTAGTCACCAGCATCACCCACGACTCCGCTCCCAGTGACCCATTGTGAACTCCACCTGGGCATGGTCTGATGAACATGGAGGCAGGATGTGTGCGCTTTTGACCATCCCTACATGGATCACAGGGTGGAATATGTAATCTAATCCAGAGGCGTATCTATGTTGGGATGAGAAGTATGTGACTTGAGTATCATTGTGGTGCTATCAACACCGTGCATCTCTTAATCCGAGAGACTCAGCCCAAACATGGAGTGTCGTTGTGTGGATTTACACGACAAGGAGTCCAAGTCCATGGTCTGTTGCATAATTGCATTGAATTATCCTCGCACAATTGTCGGCCCATGGATAGTATGGAGGAGGACAGTCAAGAGTGTTTGGAGTGTGGGCTTACCCAAAGCGGGGTGCATATATACTGCATATCGTCCAGAGTCCCGTCTATAGTACCTGCTCTTAGTACATAGTGTCCCAAGTCATCAGTATATGCTCTGGAAGTGACCAGCGGGAAGAACATATGAAAGAGAATTGCCACTCCTCTGTATCTTCTTTTTTTTTTTAAACATATTTTATTAGCATTTTCAAAAATGTCTTTCACTGTACTCAGTGTATATAACACAGTGGCTATAGTTACAAAATAGGGCATATGTGCTCTGTCATGTCAACAAATCAGATGGTTCTTTTACTAAATGCAGTTAGCGTACAATACTAGGACATTTGTGTCTCAGGCGCACAATGCTATAGGTTAATTCAGTCAGCCAATTCATTATCAGATATTTGAATTCAGTCAAATTACAAATTAGGTAACATTTCCCAACTTCCCCCATCCTCCTAATCGGTCTAGTGGGTGCTCCTTGTTTGAGTATGGGGTACATTTTATATGTGCTAACATTCATAGTATACTTTGGTCGTTGTGTGTGTTCACAGAGGGGCGGGTTGGTCAGTGGGGTGCTTGTAATATAAGAGGTAGTTTCCAGCCAATGTTTACATGTAATTGAGATATCGCTTTCGCCGTCAACTTATCGACCGACTATCATATCTGTTTGTCCCCTATTCATGTGAGGGATTCATCTGTTGAGGAGTCACCATACTCCTTCCCATGCTCGTGCTGCTTCCAGGGGGGGTCCTCCTTCCCTTGGCTTCTCTAAGGAGGTTGATACTCCCGTATTCCATCCATCAAGCAAGTTCTTTTCTCCATTTGTCTAGCGTTTATTCAGTTAAGTGTAATGTGTTGCTTAGCAAGAATCAAAGCCAGATCAACGAATTTGATAGTTATTTTAGACTTAGCAGGACGAGGAGATAGTATATTACATTTTTTTACGTCATTGATCCGCCCAATACTCAGTTCAGTGACTACAATTTCACACCATATGGTACATCTCTGCTCCCAGCTCCCCGCATCTGAAGCACTCTGCTCGGGGGCGCGTGACAAATGTGTTGATGATTTTACCTGGGGTAAGGTAAGCCCTATGTATGTAATAAAAGTTAATTACTTTAAAATGTGCGCTTTTGAATACCCTTGGTACACCATCTAATACTCATACTCAGTCCGCATCTGATATTTGACCTGTGTCCTCCACCCATTTATCCTGTAGATCTTGTTGGCGGGTTGGCGGGGGGAGTATTTATGTCTGTTCGAATTTTACTATACAAATTCGAAACCACTTTAAATGTACCTGTGGTGGTACACAAGATGTGGCACATCTTAAGAGTGTTGGGTTCTTCCAATCCCCCCCTGCTAGTGTTTCCTCAGTGCTGCTACCACTGCTCCGTAAAGGAGAGAGTATCCTGGTGGTACATCGTATCAGGGGGAAGCTCCTCCATTAGGGCGGAGGAGCGTCGCCCCACTGCTTTCTCGCAGTGCGAGAAGCAGAAACATAAAATGGTATTTTAAATACTGTTTTATGTTTCTGCTTCTCGCGCTGCGAGAAAGCAGAACGGTATGCCTGGTTGGGGGCGGGCGGGTCGGCGGGTCGGGGAGAAGTGGCTTACCCAATGCTGTGGGCCCTGACTGTTTGGTCGGCCCTCTGAGGCCGACAAAACCAGTCATGCGCACTCTGTATTTTCTCTATGTAGGCTGCATGCAGCCTACATAGAGAAAATGGCCTCCCTGCTGGCGCCCGGCTGGGCGCTGTCCGCACCAATCACAACGCTGCCATTGCAGCGTTGTGATTGGATTAGGGAAGGGGATGGAGCATGCCTGCTTCCTGTTCAAGGAAAGCAGCAAGAAAACGCAGACCCGGCCAGAAGCGGAGGCGGCGCGGGACCCGGTTAGGTACGTTTATTTTTTATTTGTTAAATTTGTCCCCCACTTCCCCCCACGCACGCACAAACCCCCCACCCGCGAGTCATGCGAGCCGCGACTGCATCGTATGTGTCCTGTAATTCCTCAAAGGGTTGCAGTTTTCCAGCGCCTTATAAGTCCCCAAGTGTTCCAAACCCTAGTGTTGTCAATTTGCTCCTAACGCTATCATGTAAAAGGAGTGATAACCAGTGCAGCGGTAACTTTGGGGAGTAGGGGGAAGTTGTTATAGTTTTTTTTGCAGACAATGCAGCCAGAAATGTTTGGGTACTGACTGTAACCCCCGGAGTTCTGCCTTAAGTCATGTTGGTTCTAACGGCAATTGTGCTAGCCATTGTAGTGGTGGGGTGTCTGACTCCTTAGGCATCTCTCCTCGTATTCTGTGTGCTACCCATCTCGTTACCCACTGCATTTGTGCTGCCAGGTAATATGCCTCAAAATCTGGAGCTGACCATCGGACGTTGCAACGTGGTGAGGGCCACCCTACATCTCCCTGTGCCCCCTATTAAGACTATAAGTAATGTATTTATTTCGCATAACATCTGTCTGGGGATTAGTATGGGTAGGGTGACAAAATAATATAGTCGTCTGGGCAACGCTATCATTTTACCCAGCATCACCCGTCCCGCCACTGACAGGGGTAGTGTCTTTCAGGACCCTATCCCGCACGTAATGTTGTAATCGGTTTACCCATGTTTCCTTCCAGTATGGTCAGTTCAAAGAAAAAAGCATGTTATCAACGAACCCCATAGGGTTGAGGACCATCTCTTCTATCTATAGGCTAGAAGGGGAACAGACTAGTCTTCTGCCAGTTTGTGCATAGGCCTGAAATGTCCCCAAATTCATTGAGTAGGTGGATAACTTTCCCTGGATCGGTCTGTTTGTCATTGAGGAAGAGTAGCATATTATCTGCATACAAAGCAATATGGTGCCTGATCCTCGGGTTGCTATGCCATTGTATTGGGTGCCTTGTCTGGCTTTGCATACTAATGGTTCCACCGCAATAGCGAACAGCAATAGGGATAGTGGCCACCCCTGCCTTGTACCTCGTTCCACTATGTATGACTGTGATATAATCCCATCGATTTAACTCTCACTGTGTGTTCAGTGCATAAAAGTCGGGTCCAGCCAATACATCACCGACTCAGACCCAATTTGTTCATAATCGCATATAGGTACTCCCAATCCAGGCTATCAAAACCTTTTACGATGTCTATAGACATCTTGCCTGATTTTTCCCTATGCCTGAGCAATGCTTCTGTAACTCATAAATATATATATATGTAAATATGTAATATATAATTGTCCAGCCTAATCGCTTTTAAAATGTAATCCTGAGTGAATTTAATATTTGTATATATAGAACTCTAACCACTAGTATATGTAGTAGACCTTTGTACTTACTACCATTCCTATGTGATTTTAGAGTTTATCTGTTTGTATCTCTTCCCTGAGTGACTTTACAACTTGTACATGTGCAATTTTTTCCTGTTTATATCTCTTCCTTGAGTGACTTTACACCTTGTACATTTGCAATTTTTTCTCTGTTTGTATCTCTTATGTAACTCATGTAATCCAGAGTCCTTATGTAACGCAACTAGTTCTTTTGTAAAGCGCTCTGACACATTCGGGTAATGTTCGCGCTATATAAAACTGCATTAAATAAATAAATAAATAGACATCACCGCTGCCTCTGCATTAAGCTCCAAAGCAGCCAATGGTATAGTATGAACCCTGTTTAATCTGGGTGTATGAGCCATTACATTTGTGGCAATAGTCATGAGGCCAATATTCTGCTTAATATTTTGAAGTCAACATTTAACACTGACAGAGGCATTTAGTCTGTTATATTATGTGATGCTCGTCCCGGTCCAAGTAGGGGAACTATGAACGCTTCCTTTGTGGTCGAGGGCATGATATGTTCCTCCCTTACCTTTTTGTAGACTTCAATCAGGCACATTGCCAGCAGGTCGATAAAGGTGGCATAGAACTTCACCCGATGGCCATCTGATCCACGGTCTTTACCTCAGGCCATGTTTTTAATCGCTGTCTTAACGTCCTCTATAGTTATATTGTTACCCAATGCCTCCGTGACATCTGGTGGGAGGACGGGCAGGGGCAATTGTTCTAAAAAGGTTTGTGGGCCAGAGGGCACATCTTGAGCTTTCCAACCGTATAAGGTGGTGTGGTATTGTTTAAACATCTCATTAATTTAGGATTGATTGTATACTCGGATACCATGGTTGTTCTCTTGCTCTAATATATGTGATCCCCTTTTTTTCGGGTTTGCCAGCCAAGCTAGCAGAGTACCTGGTTTGTCCTGTTCTGCATGGGCCCTCACTATGTATTCCTTGGCATCAAAACAGCAGAGTTTTTCCCACTAATTCTGCCAGTTTCTCCTTTTTCTGTAGAAGGAGTTGGTGCAGATCTGGGCTCCCGGATTTATTTATTTCTAAGGTTCTAAGTGTTGTTTCTTGTGTTTTGACCTCCTTAACTATTTTTCGATGGACTCCCTCCCCCTCCCGCTATGCACTGTCCCCTTATCACTGACTTGAAAACCTCCCATTCCATCTGGGTTGTCGAGGCTGTACCTCTGTTTTCCCAAAATATTCCGAATCCGGTTCCTTATCGTGTGTTGGAAAATTGGGTCCTTGAGGTCCTCACTTTTAATTCTTCAAATTAAGGATGCTAGTTCTGAACTGAACCCATTTTTTTTTTTTAATATCTTTATTGGCATTTTTCTTTTTAAACATAACTGACGTCGCGGATCAGTACAAGAACACTTTGATGTGAATATCAGAAATGTATATCCTGTGTACAAAATAGCTTTACCCATCGTAGTAATAGAGAGACAACACAGTCATGTTATTTCCTAGTACTGACATGTATATCATACTGGAACATATGTACAAGCACCGCAGTATGCTATTGCTCACAGTCAAGCTACAACAGAAATTACCAATTAATGTCATTGTTATCCATTGCATACTCATAACACATCTTAGCAAAACAGTCCGAACAGGAACTTGTGTGTGTACACCAGGTACATCCAGTGCATAGCCGGTCCGTACTTATCAACAAATCACTGTATAATAGAAGATAGGACGGAAATAATAATAGAACACACTTATCGAACACTGGTGAGTACCAATAAAGCATATTTGTCCAAAATATTCTAAACATAACTAAAACTGAAAATATCAAAAGAAAATCTGCCAACCACTGAACACCATAGATATTTACCATGCGTGACTATATAGAAATACATACGATCAGAACATTTCCGCGTGTCCGCACATCCAATGGATAATTATCGCGTTACATATAACTGGGCAGGGCAGCCATCAATGAGGAGGATCCCTGTGTCCGAGGATATAGGAGGGGGGGGGTTAGAGACCATTCATGATAAACCAGAGGAAGTGACAGAGATCTACTTTATAAACTCTATGGTGTGCAACTTTCCTTAGCTGAGTAGCGGGGGGGGGGCCGGCAAGTCTATCATTGAGTGGCTAACGGGGCGGCATCAGTCACCGTCAAATAGCCAGTCCGGAAGGCGACTAGTATCGCATCCCAATCTTGTGCAATGGGGAACTTTCGAAGCCCGGCTATCTCCTCTCTATGCAGTGCGGAGCTTTCCGCCTGGGCCCACACCTCCAATGAACGCCTCCAGCTCAATATCACCGGGGGAACTGTGTTTTTCCATTTCTTGGTTATGAGGCGTTTAGCAGTGATGAGACCGAGGTCCCAAAATTTCGAAGTAACTTTTTTCTTTTTTGATCTGGCGTACAACCCCAGAAGGCACACCTCCCATGACAGGGGCTTGTCCGCGCGTGTACATGAGGCTAGGGTCGAGACCACCTCTTCCCAGTAATGCCGAAGGGATGTACAGGCCCAAAACATGTGGAGCAGATCTGCATCAGCATGCTGACAACGAGGACATACGGAAGTGGTGATGTGGAAGTATCTGTTGATCATGTCAGGCGAGAGATATGCCCGTTGTGTAATGTATATTTGAATAAGCTTAAACCTGGAGTTTCTGGGTATATTCCTAGCACTCCCTAATATACTGTCCCATTCCCTGTCCGTCCAAGGCCGGCCTCTATCTGCCTCCCACCTATCTTTGAGCCGTGTCATCGGCTTCATCGTGTGCGTGAGAAGTGCCTCCACCAGCCAGTGTACCACATGCGACCCCGTGCCCATCACGTGTAAATATTGCACCAACAGGTGCGTCGATGGCTCAATAGCCAGATCCCCCCAGGCAGCCGTCAGAGCTTTCAGGAGGGAGGTGTGCAACAGGAATTGGCCTACTGGGAGTTCATTATCTGCGGCTAACGTCTCAAATGTTAGTAATACACCATCCCTATATAGGTCACCCAATGTCTCGAGCTCAGCCACACGCCAGGCCGCGAGGGCCGCCTCTGTGGTGCCCAGCCTCCCCCGTGGTGTCCCCACCAGTGGTAGTATTGGGGCATATGGGAGCGTCGCGCGGGTAAGATATAAGCTTCTTTTATAGCATTTAAGGGCCAATCCCAAATGTATCTGCGGTGGCCGTGGGAGTTTAGCGAGGGGATGGAATAAATGACAAATTTGGGAATAGGACCAGGGTTGGTGCATGGTTGCTGTGTCCTCCAGGCACATGTCATTCAACCACTTAGTCGCCCATTGGAGCTGAGCAGCTAAATAATACAGTTCCATATTGGGGACCGACAGCCCTCCTTGGTTAGTAGGAGCATACATTTTCCACAGTGCGATACGTGCTCTCCCCTTATTCCATATTAAGTCCCGGGATAATTTCTCCAAGTTTCGGAATATCTTAGGAGGAACATAGAGTGGGAGGTTAGAAAAATAATAGAGTAATTTAGGGAGTACGATCATTTTCAACAGGGTGATGCGGCTCATTACATTCAGCGGAAGCGCCTTCCAAAAGTGTGTTTGGGCATGTATGGCTGAGATCGCTCTCATCAAGTTCCCCTCCATGAGATCTTCAGGTGTGCGATATATAAATATGCCGAGATATCTAAACGTAGTGGGGTACCATGTGAGGGGCGTGCCACCCAGAGAGATATCTACCTCTGTAGTGTGAGCGCTGAACGAATAGACCCCCGATTTAGCCCAATTAACCCGGAGTCCTGATTTCTCCTCAAAGGATGTGAGTATAGCAGCTATGGACGTCGGGATCGCAGTAATATCCCGAAGATATAATAAAAGATCGTCTGCATATAGGGAAACCGCATGCAACCCGTCTCCCAGTCGTATCCCCCATTTTTCACCGTCCCTTCGGAGTAACATTGCTAAGGGTTCCATAGCTAGGGAAAACAGCAACGGAGACAGCGGGCATCCCTGGCGTATCCCCCGTCGCACCCTGATACCGTCTGAGATCAGCCTACCTGTTCTAACCCGGACAGTGGGCTGTTGATATAATAAGCGAACCATTGTCAAGTAGTGTTCCCCTAGTTCGTATTTACCCAGCACGGATGCCAGATAAGGCCACTCCAAGGAGTCAAAGGCTTTCTCCAAGTCAAGCACCAGACAGCCCGAACAGGGCCAGGTTTGCGTGGCGTATTGCTGTATTCTAAAGAATCTACGGATATTTAGGGAGGTGCAGCGCGACGGGACAAAACCATTTTGATCAGGGTGCACCAACATTTTCACTAGTGGCGAGAGACGCCTAGCTAATAAGGATGCAAAAATTTTATAATCCGTGTTAAGGAGCGCTAGAGGACGATAGGAGCCTAAGAGGTCAGGATTCTTATCTGGCTTGAGGAGGGAGACCAACAACGCCTCGTTCTGCGTGGCAGTAAGGGTGGAATCGTCGAGCGCTGCTTCATACACTTTGAGCAGTTGTGGTACTAAGATGTGCGTGTATGCTTTGTAAAATTCAGTCGGTAGACCGTCCGGTCCGGGCGACTTTCCATTGGACAGGGAAAAGATGCTATCCCGAAGCTCCTCTGATTGTATAGGGGCGTTCAGATCATCACTTTGCGCGCGCGTTGGACACGGGAGATCAAGTCCGTCCAGGTATGCCTGTATCTCTAGGGTTGTGGTTCGTGCACGCGATTTATACAAATCTCGGTAGTGTATCACGAACGCTTCGTGAATGGCACGCTGCGTATATGCTATGGCTCCGGTCCCTGTTTTTACTGATACTATGGGCGCCGATGACTCATTCTGACTGATAAGCCAGGAGAGCAATTTGCCTGCCTTGTCGCCCATATGATGTGTTCGCGCCGAGTGTGCAGCATAGTTAAGGCATCGCAGTCGCTCAATTAGCCGCGTGTGGTCCTCTTTGAGAGAGCCCTGCCCCCCCTGAGCGTCGTCTGTGTCTGCCCGTTCCGCGGCGGCAAGTCTGCGCTCCAGAGTGGTGAGGTCCCTTTCCAGCTGCGCGCGCATGCCCGCTTGCGTCCCCAGACAGTGCCCTCTGACGACCGCCTTAAGAGCATCCCACTCCACCAGTGGCGACGTGGCCGTCCCTGCATTATCTTCAAAATACTGAGCCACCGCAGTAGCCAATGAATCCCGGAAGGGCGCATCCAGGAGGATGTCCGGCTGAAGACGCCAGATCGGGATCGGTGGCGACTCATCCTCCCACTGTAACACCATTGTGTGCGGGTTATGATCAGAGTGCGTACGTCCCATGTAGGTGGAGTCCGTAATACAGGGTAAGAGGTCGTCGGACACCATGAAACGGTCTAAGCGGACATGTAGTCTATGGGCCCCGGAATAATAGGAGTACACCCTGTCCAGTGGGTGTCTATGTCGCCAAACATCGGAGAAGCGCCACTGCGATGCCCAGTGCCCCAGTGCTCTAACAGCTGCGTATGTGGTGGTACCAAGCAAGGGCGGAAAGGACCGGTCCAGGGAAACGTCCAGTACACAGTTATAGTCCCCTCCCAGAATCATAGGGAGATCAGGCCATAAAGACAATTTTTGCGATAAAAGATCCAAGTATGCAGCTTGCTCCGTGTTAGGAGCATAAAGCGATGCCAATATTACCGGTTTCCCGTCGAGCACCCCTTTCACTATGACATACCTGCCCTCCCCATCCACCAATGTATCCAGTACTTTAAATGGAGTGCCCGGCCGTACCCACACTAGGACTCCCCGCGCATATGCAGAGTATCCTGTCGCATACAGTTGCCCCCTCCATCGTCGGTGGAGTCGCATGACTTCCACTTGAGCTAAATGTGTCTCCTGAAGAAGCGCTATTTGTATATGATGGCGTTTCAGGTATGAAAATATAAGGTATCGTCGCTCTGGGCTATGGATGCCACGCACATTCCATGTGCCTATTTTAATGGGTGCCATGACCAGTGAGCGTCAAAGGTGTATTTGAGCTGACTCCGCCGTAAGAGAGGAGGATGTGGGAATGTGCGTACATGGGTCAGTGTGGTGGGTGCAATGTTGCGAAGTCTGACTACGTTATAATCATACCGGCGTCTAAGAGTGTGGGCAGAAATAACATAATAACAATAAACAATTAATAATACCATGAGAGCAATTTTGCAACAAGCAATCGCCCAAACTTAGAACACAATAGCACACAGCTAACGCCTGGGGGGGGCTATTATGCGCAGCAACTTAAAAAGTCTAACAGATCGTAAAAGGGGGTTCCGTCTTGTACAGCTAGACCTATCCCCGGCCAGACTTGTATCTGGGCGGGACCGCCGCCTGCGTATTATACATGAGATTCCCATACATTTCAGAGTTAATGAAAAGGAAGACAAGGAGCGAGAAGAAATCCTAGGCCCCACCCCGCAGTGTCCCATCCATAAACAATAGATGCAATCATTCCAATGCGGATACAACATAATGGGCTTTTGCATACTTGCGTGTCCAATGAGTTCGTGAGCCGCTCAGGATGGAGGGGGGGGGAAAAGGTGAGCAGAAAATAGGTATACATTCAAGAAATATTGTCGGAAGTCTGTGGAGTGACATGTGGCAGCTCACAGGAGCCCTGGGAACCAAGGGGAGCGTCCGATAGTTCCTCTTCACTATTCGGCCCTCGGTGTTCGGAGTCAGAGTCCCCCTCCGGGAATCTGCTAATGTTTGCCACCGCCTGCACCGCCTCAAGCCGCCCACTCAGTATCAGTTCCGGCGTCAGGCTGGGCGTCCGAGGGGCGGAAGACTGTGACTTCCTCCTTCGCCGTCTGCGGCGTCGCAAAGTAGTCTCCGGCGGTTGCTCTCTGTGCCTGGATTTCGAGGGGTTGAAAGAATCCAGCCATTCCTCCGCACTCTCCGGTGTGGTGAAGAAATGGGTCTTCTCTCCCGCAACGACCCTCAGCCTTGCAGGGAACAACAGCGAATATTTAAGATCACACTGTCGCAGACGTCTTTTCACCGCTAAATAGGAGTGACGTTGCTTCTGAACTTGGAACGTGTAATCAGGGAAGATCATGACTTTGTGATTGTCAACTTGTATGTCTTGTAATTTTCTGGTTTCTTGGAGAATTGCATCCCTATCTCTGTAGTTTAACAGGCGGATTAAAAACGGTTGTGGGTTCGAGCCCGGAGGCGGGGGTTTGGCGGGTACTCTGTGTGCTCTTTCAACCACAAAGTGCGGGGACAAGGCCTCTCCTGGTAGTAGTGACCGGATCCAATCCTCCGCATAATTTACTGTGTTCCTCCCCTCCACTCCCTCAGGAAGGCCCACAACACGTACGTTGTTGCGGCGGGCCCTGCCTTCGGCATCCTCCGCCCTGTCCTCCAAAAATTCAACTCTGTCGAGCAGATCACGAATATTCTTTTCAGCTGAGGACGTCCGTGGGGAAACCTCCGCAATTTCCCCCTCAACGGCAGTGGTACGATCTGCTAGCTTCCGGTGGTCAGCATGCAATAGTGTTAGATCAAGCGCCACCTTGTCAATTTTACCTTCCAGAGAGGCACGGATTTGATTCATCGTCTCACCAAGCTTCTCAACCGCCGCCAGCACCGCATCTAGCTTATTTGACATAGGATCAGCCGTCTCTGCCTCCATCTTCCTGTCGGACTGCGCCCGAGTCTGCGGGTGAAGGCCCGTCGCGCCCCCAGTGCCAGTCTTCGTACGGCCCCCACGCGACATGTAGCAGACTATGACGAGTACCAGTCTGGATGTATCACACCACAGATATGTGCAGAGCATCGCCCGGATCCACCCTCCACAACACGCAAAGTCCCGGTGCAATCCAAGAGAGCAAACTCACCGATGCTGTCCCCAACTATGCCGGTGATCGCCGAGGCAGAGACGACCAGGCGAAGCTCGTTACACCGGGGCTCGGCAGCCTAACTCCTGAAAAGAGGGTGCGGCAGATGCCGCGCAGTGTCGTTCGCCAACACTCACCACAACTGCAGCTATATCAGACCAGTCCAGTGCAGCAACTCAGGGTGAGGCGCCCGGTGCAGCAGCTGTCCCAAGCGGGGCGTGCAGAGAAAGAGTGTCTTCACCTGGAACCCCCGGGCTCCCAGCCCGGCACCACGCGCCCGCACGATGCGGGCGGGGACCCGGCGCACCGCAGATCACTGCACTCGGGCAGCGCTGATCACTGTCTGTAGCGCTGGTAGGCGGCTCGTTGGCTTTATGGAGTGGCGGAGCAGCGTCGCTCCTCAAATCGGACAGCAAGCCGTGTTAGGGGGGGCACCTGCATATCGACGTGTGGAGGTGGAACAGCCACCACGCAAGTGGCGTCACAAACTTAATGTCCTGTATTGGGGCCCCCCACTCGATATCCGCGAGAAGCGGGCCGATCCCCCCACAGCGGGTCCTCCGCCGCCAAGGCACACAGCCGAAATTCAGAGGCAAATGTTATGTCCTCACAGCAGGACACGGCCCGCCGTCACTCCGCTTCACTTTTCCAGGCCGGGCCCAGTGGGCGGAGCTAGACCCCGACCTCGCGTGGAGGGCCCTGGCCGGCAGCAACGCTCCGCTCAAAAGTGCACTGAGGGCGGGGTGTCCAGTCCGGGGTGAGGCAGGATCTTCGCCGCAACTCTCCCCGATGCCGCTCGGATGGTCCGGTAGGCAGAGCGAAGCCGCAGCGCAGCTCAGGGCCCAGGGGGTGGGGCCAGTCCCCGGCACGCGTACCTTATGACGCTCGATGCCCTGGAGCCGTCCTCGGCAGCGGGGCGGGAAGGGGAGGTCTACAGCTGGATTTCAGCGCCTCCACTTATCCAATTCTGGCGTTAGGGCAACCGGACCTCCTCTGAAGTAGCCACAACATGCAGCGGCCCCATCAGCTCCCGAATTAGCGGAGTATAGCGGCCAGGGAAGGGAGCCACCGACGGAGCTCCTCAGCTACACGTCCATCGCCATTCCTAGTTCTGAACTGAACCCATGCTAGTGTGATGATGATCGGGTTATGATAAGATGCAGTTCTGGCTAAAGATTCAGACACAGTTATCAGCATGTGAACATTTGGGTGGAATAAAAAGATGTCTAGGTGAACATGTAAGTTGTGTAATGCCGAGTAATAGTAGTAGTTACGATCCCCCAGATGTGCCACCCTCCAAGTGTCAATCACTCCCCACTGCTTTTACAACTTTTGGAGCTTTGTTGCTAATTGTGTGGTAGGAGAGTCCCGCAGCGGTGGATGTGAATGATCCAACATAGGATCGGTAACACAATTAAATCTCCACCAATGATATTAGAATATGGCATATGTGGTGCTGATATGTGGGACAGCTCATCCAGGAACCTGGCTTGATCTATATTAGGTGCATATACATTAACAACTGTTATGTCCCTACCCCCCCAGCCGTCTACTAATTATGACATAACGGCATTCCTTGTTGATTTTGTGCTCCAACATTTGAAAGGGGACCCCAGGTCGCACCCAAATAAGGGTTTCCTGTGCAAAAGCGGAATACGTAGAGTTGTAAATTTGGCCTCTCCAAAGTTTTTGAGGGGCAACTTCCTCTTCTGCCGTCAAATGTGTTTCTTGTCTTAGGGCAATACGAACTCCTTTCCTTTCAAATATGTCTGTACCTTGTATCTCTTTGTCATATTATTCAATGCCCTGACATTCCAGGATACTATTTTATATCCCTGAAAGTAGTCTGCCATCGAATCATCAATTCAAAGTGATGAGTTTTCGGGTGCGGCATCATTGTAATCCCATGTAGGCAGAAGGCCGGAGTAGTGCAGTTGCATCACACACTGGACCTGAGCAAAACAATTCCCACCTCCTCCCCTGGATAAAAAGCCAACATCCCCCATGCAAACTAAGAAAAACAATGGACAACACGTGCAAATCACGCAGGTAACTTGCATGGGGTAGTGGTCACAGCTGGGAGGGTCTAGCTCGGTTTTTCAGCTCGCCATCTGGCAGTGACCATATAGGTAAGTAATATAGGGGCATATTAGCAAGACCCACGTTAAAATTATCGCAGTTTTAGCGGCAGGAAACTGCCGCTAAAACGGCGATAATGGGCTTGCTAATATGCGTTATGGAATTCCAATAGAAGCCCAGGTTAGATGTCCTGCACATCTAACCTGGGCTTCTATTGGAATTCTATAACGCAGATTAGCAAGCCCATTATCGCCGTTTTAGCGGCAGTTTCCTGCCGCTAAAACGGCGATAATTTTAACGTGGGTCTTGCTAATATGCCCCATAGGGTTTTACCTTCAATTGCATTAAGTTACAGCTGTGTATGTGATTAGTAGCACCTATCATCATCTCCCCTGCTCCTCTTGACTCCTATGTGTGTTGAGTTCCACAGGCTGTCTCAGCCGAGGTCATCAGCCGACTGCGGTGGTAGCCGCAGCATGTCAAACTCAGAGTTAGTCTGCAAAGTAGAATCACATTCTGGGTCTAAGTCCGATGAATGGGACAAATCTCCTCCCTGCGATGTTTGGCGACTCAGTCCAGAGGCGCCAACATCCACTGCTGCTGCCACCGCACACAACCTGTCTTTTTGGATTTGTTTCTTCGTAGTGATGTTCTTTCTTCTTAGTTCATGCCGGTAACACAGTCTCGGCCGCTCTCAGTTCCGACGCATAGGAGGGCGAGACCACGCCTCAATGATTTGTAGGTCTATCCAGTCCCAAGCTGCCTACGGGTCATTGAAGAATGTAGTGCCTGTGTTTGTGATGATCCTACGATTTGTTGGAAAGAGCATGGCATATTTGATATTCATTTGGCAGAGTCATTTTTAACAGCTAAGGAAGAAGCCCGCTGCTTCTTGACCACCATGGTGAAATCTAGGAACACCATCACTCTGTAATTCTCAATAAGGAGCTTCCCCTTCTCCCTTGCCTTCCACAGGATGTGAACCCTATCATGAAAGTGCAGCAGTTCAGGCACCAGTGGGCACGGCGGTGCCCCCGACGGAGGTAGTGGGGGGGAGGCACTGGCAGCCTGTGGGCACTCTCCAGTGTGAAAAGAGGGGAAAGGCCCTCAGGCGCGACTGAGTCTCTAATCCAGCTATGGTCCTGGGACAGGGTACATGCTATCTCCACTTCAAGGTTACTCTGCCCGCGCCCGCCATTATAGAAGGTGGGAACGAGCCTATCTAACACCAAAGGTATGCCATAATAGAGAGTACATTCATTAGTGCAGCGAAACTCGGCCTTGGAGAAATATCAGCTAAGGAGACATCGAGGCAGGTTTCTGCTGAGGCAAGCAATGTGAGAGAGAAGCTCAGCTTTGATCATGGAACAAAATGGCGGCTGCCAATAAAATGGTGCCATGAATGCTAACTTAACACAGAACGAAGTATGAGCAACAAGGCAATTACATTTTCAATTCTAACAGACCCTTCTTTTAGCATTCATAGCTAAATTTTATTATTGCTATCAGGTAAGGGCCTTTACAATTCTAAAGATAGGAAGAAAGTTCGATCAGAGGCAACATTTGCTAATTTATGTGGCTACCAGCAAGAACTAAAACCCTATATGGCTAGACATATAGCATTAATATTCAAAAATGCCATCGTCATTACACATCATATCGTGGATGTCCTGCATCATCATGGCCTTGTTCTTAGAATCATGTTCCAAGGACTTTGGGCGCGGTGTCAACATTTTTACACAGCAGGCACAACAAGCAGGAAGGCAGTGTATGCACAGACAATATGTTAGAATGATACCAGCTATGGCAACCATGAAAATGATAATGTTCCAACCCCAAGATGCGAATAGGCCCCAGAACCACTTCGTGAGAGACCATGTGCCATTCTCCTGGTGTATGTCAGAGGCAAGCCTATGGAGCTTCTGTATAGCAGCATATACATTCGGAGCGTGGTCCGGTATGTATACACAGCAACTACTTCCGATGACGCGGCTGGCCCCACCCTGGTCAGCAAGGATGACATCTAGCACCGTCCGGTTTTGAAGGGCAACAAGTCTCGTAGCCTAGAGCTCAGCTGTAATGTTAGTCAGGATACCAGCAGTTACATTTATCACTCCTTCTACCACCCTAGTGAGTCTACGAATATTTAGGCTATTGGACATAGGGCCCCAAAAGGGTACAATACCTTTCGTGGCATCGGTGAACTGCTGCAGAGTGGTATCTGTCTGATCTACATCTTCTGTGATAATAACCCTCCTGACTCAGGACAGGTATGTGCTCCTACGTTGCAATCGATGGTCTTTATGGTAATTGGGCAGAGCTATATATACGGGGGGCAAGAGGTAAGAAAGGTAACACCTACCCGACCATCCCTCAGGGAGCCAAACATAACCCTGGGACCCACAAACGAAGTAGACATTAGGGGGTAGTACCATGGGTGGACTGTCTGTCGCTCTCAGCTTTTATGTAGCATTGCACCTGCTCTCCCCTACCTCTATCTTCCCATTCCCCTGGACACAGAAAGTAGCTGTGGTGTTAACCACTGACAGCGGCATTGGCTTATCCTCAATGACATTACGAGCCTGGAAGGACTGGAAATATTCTGACATGTTGAACCCCAAGAAATCATCCATTTCCGCACGAGGCCATGTTCCATTTCTTACCCCTTTGTATGTATGCATGCAATAGCTTAAGAACATTCTACCGAACGGCTCTCGACCTGTAGGAGCACCAGGAGGTGCTCTATGCTGGAAGCGTACGTTTTGTATTATGGCGCGGGAACCAGTACTCTTTCTTTCTAATGTATTAAATGGTGTAGGCGGACGTGCCATAGTAAGCAATGCAAACCACCCCTCGCAACTGTTAATATAGGACAATGGCATGGACAATACATTTTCACTTTTATGGGTCACCGAAGGAAGTAGTCCACACACCCAACAGTTTGTCACATTAGAAGCATTATGTGCTTGGTGCAACATTTGTATAAACAAATTATCCTTATAAGACTTTCAGTGTTCCCCTTTGTGAGGTGTCAAGGTTACAAACATATGTTCAGGGGGTTCAGGTGTTGTACCAATCAAGGAAGGCACAGGATATTTCTCTTCAAGGGACCACATTATTCCAAGCATTGCTATAAGAGAAATCAGGACAATTAGCATAAACACTATTTTACTCTTTCTCGACCTACTGGGCCAACCAACCCCATTCTCCTCCAAACGTGGTGCTGCAAAAGGCTGTTCCTCCTCAACAATTGGGCGGCCAAAAGGGTAGATGGTGATCAGAGGGGAAAAACGCAATGCAATGGGGCTGGTGATAAGGGAGCAAGAAGATGGGCAAAGAGTTTCCAGCGTCCTTCTGAGCCTCGCTGGGCGACTCCTATTGTTCATCTACGGTGGTGCTACTGAGCACAGCGGTGGGGCAGCGCGATCGCGGCCCTTTGAAGAAATCCCACGCTGACCAGGATAGGGCACCCCCCTTTCTGGGAAGACACCCTCAGCTTATCCTGTCCAGTGTCTCGGACAATGCACCAAACTCCCTTTCCCTAAGCTATCGTTGGTACCGCGGACAGGGTACATACACCCTATTCTTCATCCATGCAGTCCATCCCTACTAATCTGACTTTTCCTTTGGTGCACTGTCCCTCTGTTGGGGACGCAAATTGGACCTAGCCACTCCAGGCACAGAGTGATCAGTAAACAGGGGCCCAAATTCAGAGGGGCCAAGGGACCGAGACTCAAGCACTTGTGGGCCAGGTGGAGGGGAATCCTGGACGGCCCTTATTTCTGGGGGGACCGCCTCATTCAATGCTGCATCATTCTCCTCCTCTGTTTGCACCCATGTCAGTCGGGCATCCAAAAAAGGGACGAAGCGTGACACTTTCTCCGTCTCGTGGTCACCTATGCCATCGATCACCCACCTATCATAGGGGAGAGGCAACGGCACCTTGCGGCAATGGCTGAGATGGAGCCAGTTCCTCCGACCGGTCACTTTGACGGCACTTCTGTTCGCAAAAAGTACTTGCAGAGGCCCCTTCCAGCGAGGCTCCAGGCTCCCTCGCCTCTGGAAGTGCCGTACAAGAACAAAATCCCCAGGTCGGATGGTGTGCTCCGGCCCCTCTGTTGGTGGTGGCAGCGTCTCGTGTATCTGTTGGTGAGCAGAACGCAAATTTTTAGTCAACTCAAAAAGATAGTCCACTAACAGTGGGTACTCAATATCAAAGAAGTGTTTTGGTCGAGGGACGCCCCAAACATTTGCTGGGCGGCCGAACACGACCTCATATGGTGACAATCCTGTTCTAGTGTGTGCCGTAGCTCTTGTTGACAAAAAATCTAACGGTAAAGCATCTGGCCACTTCAATCCGTGCTTTCCTGAATTTTTGCCATTTTCAGTTTGAGAGTACCATTGTACTTCTCAACCAAGCCTGCTGATTGGGGGTGGTGTGCAGTGTGAAACTTCTGTCTAATGTGTAACCCATCACACACCAACTGGATAACTTTTGAATTAAAGTGACTGCCATTGTCACTCCAAATCAAACAAGGCAAACCAAAACGGGGAAAGAACTCCTTCAGGAGGGCCTTCGCCGTCGCCAAAGCTGTATTCTCCTTAGTGGGGTAAGCCTCAACCCATTTACTGAATGTGCAAACAACCACCAACACATATTTCAAATTGTTAACCCGCTCCATCTCAATATAGTCCATCTGAAGGACCTCGAAGGGGAACGAAGGGGGTGCAAAATTGCCAGGGGGTGTAGGAGTGCCCTTCCTAGGATTGTACATCATGCATACCATACAATACTTAACCAAATGAACAGCTACTTTCGGGATGTTATCATTCTGCCATAAGGGGTCCAATAGCTTGCATATGCCCTTGGCGCTAATGTGAGCTGAGCC
Organism: Calotriton arnoldi; assembly: GCA_963921515.1. Lineage (NCBI taxonomy): Eukaryota > Metazoa > Chordata > Amphibia > Caudata > Salamandridae > Calotriton > Calotriton arnoldi. The sequence continues at coordinate 919,500 of CAWUFW010000902.1, forward strand.
GTGCGCCATAGTGACTACAGGGAGGACATAGGCATCCGGTAACATCCACCTTTGCTTTCCTGACTTATCCGTCCAGCACCCATCTTCATCTAAACGTGCTGTGTTTTCCTGCCATACTGCTAGCTCCTCAATCGTTGCTTCGCTCTGTATCTCTTTGACACTGTCCAGTGTATTCTCAAACATAGTAACTTCAGGTACCCATCTAGCAGGGCCTGCCACAAACATTCTTTTAATTTTTGTTTGGGCTGTCTCCTTAGCTGTTAGGTCTGCAAATGCATTTCCCCTTCCCACATCATCAGTAATTGCCTTGTGGGCACTGCACTTCACTATTGCTAACTTCTTGGGAAGTGTCAGGTCTGACAAAAGCCTGTGTATTAATGGGCCATTCTGGATCTTTAACCCGTGTGAAGTCAGGAATCCTCTCTCCGCCCAGAGCCGCCCAAAGTTGTGGGCAACTCCAAAGGCGTACTGACTGTCAGTATAAATACTGACAGTCAGTCCCTCACTTAGCTCACAAGCTCGAAGAAGGGCAACTAACTCTGCAGCTTGGGCCGATTGATAGGGAACCCGTGTTGTCTCGTCTACTGTGTGCAAGGTAGGTATGGCATATGCCGCAGTTGTTGTGCCATCCGGTAATTTGAAACAAGAGCCATCGACATATAGCTCCCCTTGGGGTTCAGATAGGGGAACATCAGTCAGGTCTACCCGTCCCTTCGTCTCTTCCTCAGTACGAAAGATGCAATCATGCACGTCTATTTCCCCACTCTCAGAAGGGAGGGGTAGTAACGTGGCTGGGTTCAGGGTGGCACATCTTTTGATGGTGACGTATGGTGCAAATAGGGTCAGCTCATAGCCAGTCAGACGCGCACTGGTAAGGTGCTGCGTCTTTGTTCTGTTCAGAAGTGTATCCACAGCATGCGATACCATGACTGTGAGATCGGTATCAAGGACGAGCCCTGCCGATTGTCGGATAGAGACGGCCGCGACCGCTCTTAGACAGATCTGGAGAGCTCTCGCGATGTTATCAAGAAGCACAGAAAAATAAGCACACAGCCTCTGCTTACCTCCAAAGGGCTGTGTTAAGACAGAGAGCGCACAGCCAGCCGTCTCGTGTACATACAACACAAACGGCTTCTGGTAATCAGGCGTGCCAAGCACAGGCGCAGAGCAAAGCGCGACCTTTAGTTGCTCAAAAGCTTGTTGACATTCAGGCTTCCAGGACAAGGGTTCATGCACATCTTTAGTGGTTAGCTGCAACAGCGGCTTTGTTAGTAGGGAAAGGTTAGGGATCCAGTGACGACAATACGAAGTAATGCCTATGAAAGCTCGCACATCCCGCTGAGTCTTAGGGATGGGCATTTTGACACTAGCACTAATACGTTCAGGTGTTAGTCTCCTTCCCTCCTTCGACAGTAGGTGACCTCCTGTCGACAATATTGGAATTTTGAAAGGGACACTTTATGTAAGTGATGGGCCAAATGTAGCAACAATTTAACCGTTGAATTTTTGCAACCGTCCTCAGTGTCAGAAGCGATCAAAAGATCGTCCACATACTGCAGCAATACATTACCTGGGGGAAGTGTGAGGGAATCCAATTGGCCTTTTAAAGCTTGACTATAGATACTAGGGCTCTCAGTATAGCCCTGAGGAGCCCAACAGAATCTAAAACTTCTGCCGGCAAGGGCAAATCCAAACAGATGCCTACTATCTGGATGGATTGGAATGCTAAAGAACGCATTCTTCAAATCGATGACAGAAAAGAATTTGGCAGAGGAAGGAATCATAGTCAGAAGGGCAGTGATGTCAGGGACAACTGGGCACTGAGGGACCACGATCGTATTAACTTCACGCAAATCAATCACAAAACGATAGACATCAGGATGGTCATCAGAGGAACCTGAGGGTATCCTCTCAAGAATGGGAAGAATAGGGCTATTACACACATTCGCAGTCGCCTCTTCAACAACCCCTGACTTAATCAAATCTTGTATAATCTGCAATAGCGCTTGGTCCCCTGCTTGCGGTATTTTGTACTGAGGGATATGATGGAGAACAGCGTTGTCCTTGACCCTGATAGAAACCGGAGGTATCTGCAACAGCCCTACGTCCGTATCACCTGTAGCCCATAACGTTGTTGGCACATCCTTAATTTCAGCGGGAAGGGGTTCATCCTTGGACAAACACTGCTTGGAACTCACTACATTGGGTCCTATTGTCATATAGACACCATCCAGGGAGCAAGAAATTGTCGCATGAAACTTTTTTAACAAGCCCAAACCCATCAAATTTTCTCCACAGTTAAATGTCAATAGAAAAGGCGAATCTACAGTAAAAGGACCAATAGTCAGGGCAAGTGGCTCGGAAATGGGGCTGACAACCGGTATACCTGAAAAGCCTACCGAAACATTATTTTGGCCGGACAGAGCTGCCCTGGGGACCAGTGAACGAGAAACAGAGCTATTCATTGCGCCTGTATCCACCAAGAATTTTTTAGCTGAACCCTGCAAATCAGCATAACATAAGGTCCGCGCTGATCTACAGGTATCTGAACTGATACCTCACCATGTCCCTGGCTGTCCTAACCATGAGTTAACCCAGTCGCTTCATCCAAATCGTAGTCATCATGATAGTACTGTCGCCCCGAGGGTCATCGAAATAGTTCTGATCAGAGCGACCTTGCTGTTCCTCATTTCCCTGGCCTCCATCATGGCCACCTGTTCCACGATCCCATCCACGAGAACCCCGTCCTCTAGGGACCGCAACCTTTTGCAACAACGTCGGGCACTCACTGCGCCAATGTCCCTCCTCCTTACAATATGCACACTGGTTTGGACCCACAGGTGCGGCATTTTTCCCAGTGCAGGCCAGCTGTCGAGCCGGACCAATGCCTCGTCCTCTACCGTTCCCCCTGGACACCTGCTGCATCAACACCGTCGTTTTCAATTCCTTATTTTTCTTCTCTATCTTCTCCTTCTCTTCGTTCTCTCTATGCTCATAATACGGTGCCATGCTTAATATCACTGATGGGGAGGAGGTAGTCCAAGTGCTCTCTGAAGCCTGCAACCGAGTCGCGATCTCAGGAAACAGATTCGTAATGATCCAGCGCTAACAATAAAAATATTTCTCCTATATGCTTCGGTCATCCAGGTGCAACTATTTCTCTAAAACACACTCTATATCCATATGACGGTGGGGCCCATAACACCGCATATACATTCACTTACTCATTTATTCCCTGGATTTCCTCCGTCAATAACCTAGGAGAAAACGATTCGCTGGAAGGAGACGGGATACCTCTTTTAACATGACATAATATTTCTCATTTGCTTTAAGGTATTCCGCTCATTGGTCGATGGACCAACTAGTAGGAATCAGTTGATGGTGATTAAGACCAGCTCAATCACAATAAACTCTTTAACATTTCATTTTAATCATTGAGCTAAAGAATCACTGAGTCATTTGTTTAAAGAATAATAAAATTTATATAAAGTTTTGAAGCAAGAAATGAGGTTTATGCTTATTATTCAGATTATTACATTTATCATCAATATAAGAATAAATTGAAATTGCAATGCATATCGATTAGACGGAAAAATAAGGTTGTCATAGCAAGAACCCTAAAAGATCAATCTATCTGTCTTGGAATAATCTAATAGTTCTAAATGAAAAATCTATCAGGAATAAAAAGGTTCTCCTAAAGCAGCATCTTATACTCAACTGGAAATAAAAAATAGCAGCATCAGCTCGTCAGCATCAGCAACCGCAACTTCACCCATCTACAGCATCTAACTTCTTCAGCATCTCACTCTCCAACAACTCTCCAGCAACTCTCCAGCAACTAACCCCTCCCACCAAGAGTAGGTCTTCTTATACCCTAATTCTAGCTTACTGAATCAAATGTTGCATCTTCATGGCGTGATTCTTTCTCATTGGTCAAAACTCAGACCCATATACATTTTAATCAAACTTCCTGGTCTTAACCAGTTCCTTGTGGAATGTCCATGCTTGCATCGTTTCCCACAGTTTATGTCATTGCTCATCCGTTTCGATCAGTCCAATTTGTATCTTTTTCTGCTACATTTTAGATTCAACAGTTCCGTCCATTGATTCAGTTGGACTTCTCACGCTTCTTGCTGATCATCTTGGCACACATCTGCTCAGAAGGGTCACAATAGCCTTGACCATACTTCCATCTTAGCCTCTCAGCACCAGCACGTGATCATCCTTTCCACAGCCTCTCTCCTCTATCACATGGTTCCCTGCACATGCGTACTCTAGCATCTGGCGGCCATTTTATATTGCTGCTCGACAGGCCTAAGCGCACTATTTTCAAAGATAAACAAAATATTGTTAAAACAAAGAAATATAAACCCTTTCGTTTCCCTCCCGTCTTTCTACGTACCCCAATTAGGTATTACCTAGCAAAAAGCAACATATAAAGCTGTCCCTTACTTACCATCGCTTTATTTTGCAACTACACGTTTTATTTAAAAGCACGGATCATGCATTTATTATTTTATTAGTACTCAAATATTATGTTATGTTAGACACGTAAACAATTATAAGTTGATTATTTTGCACACGGAATAGCGTGTTACCTTTAACCCTTAACATGTAACATACATTGTTGGTTATTTACTTAAACGAACATGTTTATTAATTATTTAACGAAAATATTAGGAGGTTAAAAAAATTTCATTTACCCTGCTCCATCAACTCCCCCCTTTGGTGATTTTTAATATCACCACAAAACCCAAGTTATACAATTTTCTCAGACAGCATATATCTTTTATCCATTTGCTTTTGTTAATTTACACAACTGTATCCCTTTCAACTTGTCTCTTCGTTTTCTTGTACATGTTCTCTTTTATTTCTTCTAGCTCTATTTCTCCCATTTCTCTCTCTCTCTCCTTGTTTATCATGTTTTCTTTTTCTATTTTATTCTGCCTTCTTCTTCTCTTTACACATGTTATTACAAGCTTCAGCATTAAAATTATTATTATTACCATTGTTGCTATTATTATAACTTTCCCTATTATTAATCCACTCATTCTTGTTAACCAATTTATTACTGAAGAAAACCCTTTACCAAGTTTTCCAAAAGCACTTTCAACCTCCAGTGGAACCAATTCTTTGTGCAAACTTGTAATATTTGTTATATACTTCTGTATATTTTCACTTTTATCTGGAATGTAAGTGCAACAATGTTGGACTTTCAGCATTCCACAGACTCCGCCCTCTTTTGCCAAAAGAATGTCAAGGGCAAGTCGATTTTGCATCACCATAGCTCTCATGGCAACCATCTCGGTATTTACCATCAAGAACCCTCCAGCAGTATCTGTAGATAAACGATCTACCACTGTGGATAATTTCCGAATTCTAAATGCATTCAAAGATATTCCCACTGCTGGTATCAATGCACCAAAAATATCACCTACTATTTCTGAAAAACTTTCCCTTTTCCTACGTGTAAAGGTATTTATCATTTTGTGTGTTCCTTTTTCTTTTCTGTCCATATGAAAAATCTTTGGAAAGACCAGGCCTAAGTAACATGACCCATACCAATGGTCCGGCAACCTATAATAAGCCCTATTTCCGCAAACATAATAGATCCCTGGAAATATTGGATCTTTTCCCCCTTTGAATCCCCATCCACCTAAAATTTGATAATTGTCATGGCAAATACTGGAACCCACAAAATAATTGTCATATCTTGTCTTATTTCTTCTAATGCACAACCTTCCCTGTTGGGGCCAATCCAGAGTCATAGCTGCATTTGTCTTTTTCTTGTCATGATTGTCTTCCTCAAACGCCCAAAGAGGTGTTTTTGTCTCTTCTATCACTTTTCTTTGAAATTTCACTCTTCTCTCTTCAACCATCTCTAAAAATACTTTTTCTTCCTTCTTTAACTCACAGGTAAGGTTGTACCTAATTATATTATCTAATGTTAAAATCTTATCTTCTAAAAAATATTCACCAAACGTTTTTCCCTCTTTTATTTTATTTAGCTCGGGAACTACAGAAACTTTCGCAAAAATCTTATTTATGTCAGTGTAATAATATTCTAATCTACCTGTTTTATAAAATAAACTTGCTAAGACGCTACATGTTATTCCATACGTCAAAGGGAGGTGATGATAAGTCACACCCTCTGCTACAGATGCAGGCAACTGCATACAAACATAGCAATCTCTTACATCCATTGTTTCTACATACTCATATAATAATTTAGTAAAAACATTTTTAGAAAAATCTGTTATCGATTTGTCCTTGTGTAAATCTGCACTACTTTTTAAAATAACTGGTTCTTGAGTGTTAGCTCCTTTTTCTTTCTTAGTGTTATTAGACGTTTCTACTACAGCTAAACTAATTGGAATAGTGATTGCTAGAACCACCCATACTGTTATTAATAGTCCTGTACAAAAGCAGCACATCTTACACCATCTACTTAAAAACTCACATTTACATTTTCTATCTCTAGTATTCTCCATTTTGTTTATAACCTTATTTATTTGTTTTCCAGAAAATTTTGTGTCACTACACCTCAGCAAATGACTTAGTTGCCACTCTGTACTCCAATGTTTTGTCTTTACTTGGTACTTTCTTTTAATTCTTTTTCAGAATTCTTTCTTTGTCATATCCGGTAGAAAATTCGTCAGGTCCAGTGTTTTGTCAAATCCATTAGAAACTGTTTAAATTTCTTCAAGTTTGTTGCACCTCACCTTCACCCATTAGGTTTCTTGGTTCTGGGTTCTCGTGAGTGTTCTTTTCTTCTTTGAAATCAGTCAAAGCAAGATACAACCATTCAGGCGATCTATACTTCGGATTTACCTTCTTTACTCTTTTCGTTTTCTGCAAGTGTTTTCCACCTTGTTTTTCTTGCTCTCTCTGACTTGTTATTTCATTCACTTGTTCAGCACTTTTCCCATCCAACCTTATGATTCTGTATCTTAATTTTCTTACTTCGCTGGGCCAATTGTCTCCTTTTCTTGGCCTTTTTGCCTCACTTCCTTTTTCCTCTCTTTCTGTTTTCCAATTTCTTTTTCTTGACTCTAGTTTTTGGTTTCTTTCTTCTCCACTTTCTTCAGATTCTGTTTCAATTCTTTCGTTATTGCCTCTTATTTTGAAACTTATAATGTCATTTTCTTCCTCTACTTGTGGTTCTTTTCTTATCTTCCTTCGTTCACCTATTTCTGTCCCTCCTCGAGGTTCTTCCGAATTTGTGTCAGTTTTTCTATCTGCTTCTAAATTTCCCTGTTCTCGTGTTTGACTATTTGTCCCTATTGCTCCTCGGGGTTCTTCCGAATTTTCTAATTTTCTGCTTGAAACTCTCCCTTCTTCATCTATTAATATTACCTCCGAAGGATTCTCACCACAACTTGTACTTGGTTGCTCACTGTTACTATCTTCTGGCTCAAGTTCTTCTCTTATGCTTTCAAAATTCCAATTTCTTTTTAGAATTTCTTCACAATCCGAATGATCTGTATCAGATTCTGAACTGGTATCTGATATTTCCAGATGTCGACTCACATGTCGATCTTCAAGTTCTGGAACTTCAGCTATTCCCTCTACTTCTTCTGTCGTTGCACTTGTAGTTGGGTCTTCCAGATGTCGACTTACAGGTCGATCTTCAGGTTCTGGCACCCTGTTTCTTTCTTCTTCTGCTTCAGATGCTGAACTGTTATCCAATACTTCCAGATGTCGACTCACATGTCGATCTTCAGGTTCTGGAACTCTGATGGTGTGACTGGCATGCACCCAGTGTTTCACTCCTGCACACTTGACTGCAGTGGTTGTCACCAGGATCACTTGTCGTGGTTCGTCCCAGCGAGGAACCAAACAGTTTCTTCTCCTGTGGACTTTTATGCGGACCCAATCTCCTGGATTCAAGTCGTGAGCTGGTTTTCTCTCAAGAGTGGTCGCATCCGGTCCAACCTGATGAAACACAGAACGCACCACATCAGCCAATCCTTTGCAATAATCCAGCACTAGATCATCAGTTATAGTCAGTAATTTGTTGACAGGTACTTGTGCTTGTCTCATTGCTCGTCCCATAATTATCTCATGGGGACTGAGTCCAGTTTTCCTTTCCGGAATACTTCTGATTGTCATTAAAACTAATGGCAAAGCATCTGGCCATTTGAGTCCTGTAGCTTGACACATTTTTCCTAACCTGTTCTTAATTGTTCCATTCACTTGCTCTACGATTCCAGAAGCCTCTGGTCTGTATGCACAATGCAGTTTCTGTTTAATACTAAGTGCTTCACAAATCAGTTTAACTAATTCATTTTGGAAATGTGTTCCTCTATCTGTTTCAATCGTGACTGGAAAACCATACCTCGGAATGAATTCTCGTAGCATAAGTTTTGCTACCATTATTCCATCATTCCTTCTGGTTGGGTATGCCTCCACCCAACGGGAAAACAAACAGACGACCACTAGGACATACCTTAGTCTGTTGCAAGGGGGCATTTCAATAAAATCCATTTGCATTCTAGTGAAAGGACCTCCTTCTCGTCCTATTGTTCCTAGACTCACTACTGTTTTCCTTCCTGGATTTAACTGTTGACAAATAAGACATCTCTGACAAAGACTCTCAGCTATGGCTCTGAATTTTGGATTATACCATGTTTGTCTAAAAAGTCTGATCATTGAATCTCTTCCAATATGGGCTTGTCCATGGTACATCCGTGCCATGTCAGAAATCATGCTATCAGGCATAACTGGTCTTTCATCTCTGTAAACCCAAACATCATTTTCTTCATGTTTTCTACATCCTGCTTTTATCCATGTATCTTTTTCTTCATCATCTGCAGCTTCCTGTAACTGTCTCACCTCATCCCATGTCTCAACAGGGTTAGTAAAAAGCAAAGGACAAGAAATATGCTCTCTTTCTCGACTTTTGTTCAAAGAAACCACATTCTTCGCACAGTACTGTGCAATCTCGTCAGCATATTTATTACCAACAGTTATGTAGCCTTCCCCATTTTTATGTGCATTGCACTTTACAACAGCAATCTGTTTAGGCAGCTGTATCGCCTCCAGCAATTTTTTCACAAAATCTCCGTTTCTAATTGGCGTTCCTGCAGACGTCAAGAAACCTCTCTGTGACCAAATCTGACCAAAGTCATGCACGACCCCAAAGCCGTACTGGCTATCTGTCACAATCGTAACCCTTACATTTCTTCCCAACTTGCATGCTTGAATCAGAGCGACTAATTCTGCGACTTGGGCAGACCGTACCCCTTTCAGACAAGATGCTTCCATTACAGTTGCTACTGTGCATACTGCATATGCTGCACTTAGAACTCCATCACTCGTTCTTAAACATGAGCCATCCACAAACAGAATATAGTCTGATTCTTTCAAAGGCTCATCTCGTATGTCAGACCTTGGTTTTGTACAGTATTCAAGCACATTCAGACAATCGTGATCTACTTCATCCATTTCAATCACGCTCTCTTCATCTGGCAATGATGTCGAAGGATTCACATTCATACATCTGTCAATGGTCACATTATCTGCACTTAAAATTACTTTTTCATATCTAGTCAGCCGACTATGTGTCATGTATTGGGTTTTCGTTCTTGTCAAGAGAATTTCCACAGAATGGGGAACATATACTCTCAGTGGATATCCCATCACTATGCCTTCACTCTGTTCCAGACTCACACAAGTAGCAGCAACTGCTTTCAAACATCCAGGCAATGCTTTCGCTACAGGGTCTAAAACAGCCGAAAAATATGCAATTGGTCTTTTCATAGTTCCATGTCTCTGTACCAAAACTGAAAATGCACATCCATCTCTTTCACTGCAATATAGTTCAAAATCTTTCTCATAGTCAGGCATTCCTAATGCTGGAGCCTCACATAATTTCTTTTTCAGCTCTCTGAATGCTTTCATTTCTTCATCATTCATTTCAAAAGGATCTTTAACATCCTTCTTTGTCAATTTTTGCAATGGTTTAGCAATCAGTGAAAAACCGCTTATCCATTGTCGACAATATCCAACCATTCCCAGAAACATTCTTACCTCTCTTTGTGTCATTGGAGCTCTCATTCCTTGAATCATTTTTATTCTTTCAGTTGTTACCTTTCGCACTCCTTTCTCAATTTTATGCCCTAAATACTGGACTTCTTGTTGACAAAACTGCAGTTTTGAAGGGGACACTTTATGTCCTCTTTTTGCCAGATGATTCAGCAAAGCAATTGTATCATTGACACATGCTTCCTTCGTTTTTGATGCCACCAGTAGGTCATCAATATACTGAACCATCACTGACTTTTCTGGCATTTTTAAATCTTCCAACGATTTCTTTAGAATCTGATTAAAGATTGAGGGACTTTCTGTGTACCCTTGAGGAATTCGGCACCATGCCAAAATACGCTCTCCGAACCTAAATGCAAATAATGGCTGGCTTTCTGGATGCAATGGAATAGAGAAAAATGCATGACATAAATCAATTACTGTGTACCATTCTGCTTCACGTGGAATCTGGTATAGAATCACAGCAGGGTTCGGTACTATCGGGCAGCAAGGCACAACAATTTTGTTTACCTTCCTCAAATCCTGTACAATTCTATATGTTCCGTTTGGCTTTTTCAGTCCCATTATTGGCGAATTACATGGACTGCTCATGATTTCTTTTAAAATCCCTTGTTCAATCATTTTATTTATTACTGGCGTTATTCCTTCAATTATTTCTGGTGTCAATTTATACTGGGGCGTATTTGGGTAACTCGTTCCCTCTTTCACTGTTATTTTAACGGGATCTACTCCTTTCATTAATCCTACATCTTCTCCTGTAAAGTCCCACACTTCTTCTTTCACTGTCTTTTTAATTCACTTGGGATTTTCTCTGCATCAAATACAGGAAACAAATCAGTTACTTCTGGTTCTAAATTCACCATTGTCATTTTATACAGCACATCCTCATCTGGAGTCTGAAATGCAATTCCGTCTGGGGTACAATAGATAGTGCAATTCATTTTGCACAATAAATCGCGTCCTAATAGGTTCACGGGACTACAATCGCATACCACAAATCGGTGCATTTCGCTAAATGGACCAATTCTTACCTCCACTAATTTAGTAAGAGGCGTTTTAATTTGCTGATTTGAAACTCCAACTACTTGGATATGTTCACCTGAGAGAGGAAGGTTTGGAATTTCCACTGACCTAACAGTAGAACGGGTAGCTCCAGTGTCAACAAGGAATGTTACATTTGCACCATTCACTTCTCCATCCACAAATGGACCAGACTGATCTACCTCTAGAGTTGCGCCAAGCACGCACTCTTCCCCCTCTCCTAGGCACCGTCAGCAACTTTCATCCGTGTCATCCTCATCCTGTCGTAACCAATATTGAGAAATTGCAGCTGCACGCGGCAAGTGTGTTACCTGTTCTCCTCCGTAGAATCCTGTTTCTGCACTGTATTTCTGTTGGTTAACACTCTTGGGAAGTGGTGGTTGTGGCACCTGACCTTGTTGAGTAACTACCTCACTCTGCACCTGTGAATTTAATGATTGATTTTCCACATTAGGTTTTGGAGGAAATTTACACTCGTTTCTCCAATGTCCTAGCTTTCCGCAGTTGTGGCATGGCCACTTTTTCTTTGCCTCATCTATGCTCATTTGTCCTTTTCCTTTACCTATATTAGGTCGGGATCTAACCTGTCCTGTTTCATTACCAGTATTACTCAATTGAGCTTCTTGTTTCTCTGCAACTTTCACCTGTGCCCACATGGCCTTTTCTTTCAATTTACGCTGTCTACTCTCAATATCATCACTGCAATACTTAGCATATCTCAAAACCTCATCCACTGTGCTATTCTGCCAACAAATCATATGCTGTTTAATCATTTCACTTATTTCTGGTTTCAATCCATACACAAACCTATATACAAAATGACTCATATCCTTCTCATTCAGTGTCTCATAACCACTGTACTGTTTGAAAACCAACAACAATCTCTCGTAGTAAGCGTGCACTGATTCTTTACTTTCCTGCGTTGTTCTGTCTATTTTTACCCAATCTGTTTCTTTAGGTGGAATCTTGTTCTTCAAAAAGGTAATTACTTGGTCGTACTTCCTCATCACTTCTGGTCCTGGCGCTCCTGTTTTAGCGTCCCTTGGATATTCTACAGTTGGCCAATCAATAGTAATCTTACATTCTGTCCACAAATCAGCCGGCACTACTATATCAAACAACCCATCCAGATCTATCCACAACACCTTTGAAACCTTCACAAATCTTTCCACTTGTCTGTACCATTTTACTAGATTCTCTCTCAACTTCGGGAAGTCATTTGTAAATGACAGTATATCCTGTCTGGTCCATGGAACATGCACATAACTACCACCTGGAGTCATCGGGTACTCCCTTACAACTGGTTCTTTATCCGTCACTGCAAAAGCCAAAGAGGCTTTATCTGTTGTTTTCTCATTCCTTTTTGACCATCTATTTCTCCATCTATCCACATCACCCCATTTTCTCAATAACACAATTAACTCTTTTATTTGAGTCAGTCTTCCTGATGTGTTCAGATTCTCTATATCTTTCTCACAAAAATCTACTCTGTATGGTTTCTGCAACGTTCTCACTTTTACAAACTCCACTCCCAGTTCACTCGCTGTCTCTTCCAATTTGTCATGTAAATTTCTAGCTCTCCATGTAAGACTTTTGCACAAAAACATAATCTCATCATCCTGATAATTTTTTAATTTTTCGGTACCAATTGTTCCTAAAATCAATTCTTCCATGTCTATTTTCAACCTAATTACATCTAATGGTTTCGCTTCCGTTTCTTTTGTTTTTAGCGCTTTCATCCATTCATTTAACTCATCTGGAGTCGGACCTACAGGCGTACTATTTAATTCTATCCAATTGCTACTTCTTTCTGGTGTTCCTGATGCAGACTCTGTCACCATAGGCATTCTCCTCATCTCATTCTCATTTATCGTCAAATTAGTAGGTGGGCTTGGTCTATAGGTACTAGCCAAATGGTGTGCACCTTCATTATTTAGTTCCATCCCTTCTCTTTTCCTTTGCAAATGTGAATTCATTGGAATCACTAAAGAACGTTCATCAATTTTCTGGTTCTCAAAAATTGGCATTACTGGACCTATCGTTACTGGTACAGTTACAGCTTCCATATTCTTTGTCAATGCTCTTATTTTCTCAGTCAATTCTCTTGTCGTTTTTGCTAATTCAGTTGCATTGTCACTTTCTATCTCTTCATTTTGTGAAGTTTTTAATTGATCTTGTGACCTATTTGTCTCATCTCTTCGTTCGTGATTTTTATTCCTCCCAGTTTCCATTGGCGGTGCATTAGGTGTCACCATCACAGAAGTCTGTTGGTATGGAGGTGGATTTCTGTTTAAAATGTCTTCCAGCAATTCGTCATCTGTTTCACTACCACCATACACATACTTTTCTACCACTACATGTTTCTTTTTCTCTGTACACTTTCTCTTTGCTTCTTCCTCAACTGTAAAAGCTGGAAACAAACCTCCTGTCATGTTGGCACATCTCCAACGCTTTATTCTGTCCTCATGATTTACTCCCCATAACCTTCCAGGCAAAAACTCATGATTCTTTAATCCTCTGAATCTCTCTCGTTCATACATCTCATCTTCCCATTCCGTTAAAGCTTCAAACTGTGTCGGTCTAGGTCTAGGTTCTAACATTGCCATCTTTTCTCTCAAGTTCCGTAGTACAGCTACATTAAATGAACCATTCTCAGGGAAAGCCAATGCTCCATCATTCTTGGTATATTTTGTCCAGTTTTCTAACCATATGCATGTATGATATCCATATTTTAGCATCATATGCGAGGCTGGTGATTTCGGCGGAGGAATTATTTGTCCCTCTCTAGTCACTACCTTTTTATCTTTCTTAAAGAAATTCTTAACTTTCTTCATCCATGACGTTTTCTCTCTACCATACTCGTAATACGACATGATTCACAATCGCTTTTTCTCCTCAAACGATCCGCAATTCAACACTGTTCTCTATGCGTTGTTCCAACCAATACTAGCGCGACTCTCACCAATGCTCCAATCAGAGCGATTTCTGTTTACCGCGCACTGACCAATCCCAGCGCGGCTTTTGTCTACGTCAGTTCTGCTCCTGTTTCCATGTGACTAGCGCACTGACCAATCCCAGCGCGACTCTTGTCTACGTCACTTCTGCTCTTGACCCCTCCTTTACAAAATTTATCGGCAATTTCTTTTTCAACAATTCTTCGTTAGTTACAACATTTAAAACACATTTCCATTGTCTGATTCGCTAAACAAAAGAGATAGTTCTGACCATTTACACAAGAACTCTGTATTTTCCAGTAGGCAGCGCTTACCTCTATCCTACCACAGAATTTTCAGTTTCGCCGATAAAGTAGCACTTCCCTCTACCTTACCCTTCTTTTAAGCAAACAGTAAACCCGTTTCTCTGGGGATAAAACACATGTGGAGACTATACTGCTCCTGAGAATTAAGGCCAGAGTTTCACAAGAAAACCGATCACTATTTCATTTATACACCTTTTATACAGAAAGGTCCCTATCATAACACAACCTGCGTTATCACCAATATGAACTCAGACAATGCACCATTCCATGTGACTTCTCTTGCCACACGTGTTCCACTTCCTACTTCCCAGAAGCGTGAAAACTTACATATAACATAACACGACTCAACATAAAATGTTAGACATGAACTTATCAATAATCAAATAATCAATAATCAATAATCACCAAACTAATCTATAGAAACCATAACTCTGCTACCAAGAAATCTGATCCAGCGCTAACAATAAAAATTATTCTCCTATATACTTCGGTCATCCAGGTGCAATTATTTCTCTAAAACACACTCTATATCCATATGACGGTGGGGCCCATAACACCGCATATACATTCACTTACTCATTTGTTCCCTGGATTTCCTCCGTCAATAACCTAGGAGAAAACGATTCGCTGGAAGGAGACGGGATACCTCTTTTAACATGACATAATGTTTCTCATTTGCTTTTAAGGTATTCCGCTCATTGGTCAATGGACCAACTAGTAGGAATCAGTTGATGGTGATTAAGACCAGCTCAATCACAATAAACTCTTTATCATTTACTTTAATCATTGAGCTAAAGAATCACTGAGTCATTTGTTTAAAGAATAATAAAGTTAATGTAAAGTTTCGATGCAAGAAATAAGTTTTAAGTTTATTATTCAAATCTCTACATTTATCATCATTATAAGAATAAATTGAAATTGCAATGCATATCGATTAGACGGAAAAATAAGGTTGTCATAGCAAGAACCCTAAAAGATCAATCTATCTGTCTTGGAATAATCTAATAGTTCTAAATGAAAAATCTATCAGGAATAAAAAGGTTCTCCTAAAGCAGCATCTTATACTCAACTGGAAATAAAAAATAGCATCAGCAGCATCAGCTCGTCAGCATCAGCAACCGCAACTTCACCCATCTACAGCATCTAACTTCGCCAGCATCTCACTCTCCAACAACTCTCCAGCAACTCTCCAGCAACTAACCCCTCCCACCAAGAGTAGGTCTTCTTATACCCTAATTCTAGCTTACTGAATCAAATGTTGCATCTTCATGGCGTGATTCTTTCTCATTGGTCAAAACTCAGACCCATATACATTTTAATCAAACTTCCTGGTCTTAACCAGTTCCTTGTGGAATGTCCATGCTTGCATCGTTTCCCACAGTTTATGTCATTGCTCATCCATTTCGATCAGTCCAAATTGTATCTTTTTCTGTACATTTTAGATTCAACAGTTCCGTCCATTGATTCAGTTGGACTTCTCACGCTTCTTGCTGATTATCTTGGCACACATCTGCTCAGAAGGGTCACAATAGCCTTGACCATACTTCCATCTTAGCCTCTCAGCACCAGCACGTGATCATCCTTTCCACAGCCTCTCTCCTCTATCACATGGTTCCCTGCACATGCGTACTCTAGCATCTGGCGGCCATTTTATATTGCTGCTCGACAGGCCTAAGCGCACTATTTTCAAAGATAAACAAAATATTATTAAAACAAAGAATTATAAACCCTTTCGTTTCCCTCCCGTCTTTCTACGTACCCCAATTAGGTATTACCTAGCAAAAAGCAACATATAAAGCTGTCCCTTACTTAACATCGCTTTATTTTGCAACTACACGTTTTATTTAAAAGCACGGATCATGCATTTATTATTTTATTAGTACGCAAATATTATGTTATGTTAGACATGTAAACAATTATAAGTTGATTATTTTGCACACGGAATAGCGTGTTACCTCTAACCCTTAACATGTAACATACATTGTTGGTTATTTACTTAAACGAACATGTTTATTAATTATTTTACGAAAATATTAGGAGGTTAAAAAAATTTCATTTACCCTGCTCCATCAGTAACAAATCTGTTACAAACAGTCAGACACTTCCCTCCATCGACAAGTCCTGTCCACTGAAATCCAAAAACACACCTTCAAACCTAGTAAAAAAATCAGATACACTTTCATCTTTCTTCTGACGACATGCTGTTAACTTCTCCCAATCTACTCTTTTAGGTGGAATTAGAGAGTGCATGTAAGTAATAATTCGACCTGGCAAAGCTAGTATCTCAGCCTTAGTCTTCTCACCAGGCTTCCTCTCTTTATCCCATGCCCTGATCTCATCCCAAGTGCCACCCAACTCCACAACATGGTCCTGCATATGCACCTGCCGCCAGATATCAACTGGCACCAGTAAACCGAAAAACATCTCAATGTCTGCCAACGTCATTACCGTCGACGACGCAGCCTCTGTTAATTCTTTATAGTATGCAGTTGGATTTTTCCTAGGGTCAGGTAACTGAGTTTTAAGAGACAAGACCTCACTCCTCTTCCAAGGAGTATAAACTCATTGTTCTTGGAAGCGGGCCTCTACTCGCTGTCTGACGACAGCATCCCTCTGGTCTCGCAACTCCGGTATCTCAGGGTGGAAGATCGGATGTACTTCCCTCATCGGAAACTGGGACACTGTTGTTGGGCTCTTCTGGTGCAACATGCCTCGGTATCCAATCAACGTTGCGACATTACTAAAAACGTCATTAGGGGCCATATCAGCAGCATACACGCAGTCCTGGATGTCATAAATAATTTGGGGTGCAACACCATTAAAGCACTGCTCCCACAACCCAATCAAAGTAGCCGACATATGTTTGAGGGCATGCTGCTGTACAAACGGCTCATACTCTTTCAGCACGCTCCACACATCTTACACACTGTAAATCGGACTCCGGGTCCACTGGGCAGCCTGGTTAGCTACCATCTGCTGATCTGCATTCCCCACATCAGACCGAATCAGCACCCGCCCCATTCGTTCCCTTGCAGTCGCCCAGTCCCCGTCATCCAGTCCACGCACCGGCGTTCCAATGTTCAACAATGTCAGGGAGAGGAGATGTGGAGGGGGCACAACAGTCGAAGAGGCAGGCACCAGAGTTACTAACAGCTGTGTCGTAGGTGTAAGTGATGGAGAGAGGGAAGAAGTTAGAGCAATAGGTGTAGCAGAGAGACCTGCAGTCGCTGCAGGCGTGACAGGCGAAGCCGAAGAAGAAACAGGAGGTGCTGTAGCCGAAACAGCCATGTCAATAGCAGGAGAACCAGAGGTGGGGGCAGGAGATACAAAAGACTGGGGCTGTGGGACAGCAGGATATATTCTCTGTGGAGCATATGGAGGTGGGCGTCGGGTATCTAACAGATCCTCTACGAATGTATCACCTTCTTCTCGAGCAACATAGGATTTGTCACATTGAAACCTAAACTTTCTATCAGCACACTCTATGCCCTTCTCTATTTTCTCTCTATCATACGCTACTGCTTTCTGTGTTACTGTCTGCATCTTTCCTCTTCGAGCCTCCTTTTCTGCTCTCATTCGTCTATGCTTAGCCTCCTTTTGCCATACCTGGAGATAATCAAACATCGACTGCCTACTTCGTCTTGCAAACAATTTATCCTGCAGGAAATTCAATTTCTGTTCATCAAAGGTACCTGTTAGAGGCCACTGCAACTCAGCATTGTCCCTCGTATATTTGTGCCAGAGTGTACTAAACATAATAGGGCCAAGGCAGTGCTTCACATACATATCAAAGTTCGGGGTGCCTTCCGGAGGCGCAGGCTGCCTCTCTTCCAATCGAGCATTGGCGGAACAACAAAGGCAACCCAAACAACACAACTTGCTCCAGCAGGGCATCTTAAAAGGAAGCAAGTTCACTATTCGTGCCAGACGAATAATTCGCAAATATCTTTCGAAAGATCGGTCCTCAGACCGTGTCAAACAAAGAAAACCAAAAGTCAGTTCTCAGACTGCACCAAAAAGACAAACCAAAGTTGATACCATGAAACCAAAAATCAGCCAAATCCCAGGCATTTTCAAAAGTAAGCCAAATCGATTACGTTGCCAGGCAAAGTGTCCGCAGACACTCTGTACCCAAATCTGTCCGCAGACCTACCAAGTGCAAAGCAAATGGTCCGCAGACCATACCAAATATTATTCAAAAGGGCGCCATATTCACAAAGAACCAAAGCAAACTCACCTGGTGCACACAGGTCGAACAAATTAATTCTCCACTGCCGACTCTTCGGACCAAACGGTCAAATCCAAGGGTTTTGCCTTTCAGGACCCCAGCCGGGATGACCACTGGGCGAGGCAACGCCCGATCAGACAGGCGGGGCAGCTGCGAGTACTAGGCTCTATAGTGCAGGGAACCCCGATCCGCCCATCCGACCCGACGTAGCCCCGTCCTCCTCACCCGTCCGCGGGCAAGGATGGGTCACCCGATGGAGTCCCTGTTCGGGCGGCAACTGAAGGAAGTCACCCGAATAGGGTCATCCGGGTCACCTGTGACCACCTCTCGGCCTTCCAAACAAATGAAGAGTCGGTCAGACAGTAGAGAATACAAACCAAAGTTATTTATTAGTATTGCGCTGCAGCGGAGCCCAGTCTGACCAGCCTCATGAGATAACTGCCAAGGTACTGACTCCCCCCAACATAACATCAGGTATTATACATTTCCAATTCCCCAAGAACACGCCCAGGCTGGAAAATTCCGGTTCAGGCAACAGCGAACAAAGGAGGCACAGAAGGATGAGCTATGGTCCTGGGACAGGGTACATGCTATCTCCACTTCAAGGTTACTCTGCCCATGCCCGCCATTATAGAAGGTGGGAACGAGCCTATCTAACACCAAAGGTATGCCATAATAGAGAGTACATTCATTAGTGCAGCGAAACTCGGCCTTGGAGAAATATCAGCTAAGGAGACATCGAGGCAGTTTTCTGCTGAGGCAAGCAATGTGAGACAGAAGCTCAGCTTCGATCATGAAACAAAATGGCGGCTGCTAATAAAATGGTGCCATGAATGCTAACTTAACACAGAACGAAGTATGAGTAACAAGGCAATTACATTTTCAATTCTAACAGGGAGGCCCATTCTATTGTGTTCTACAGGGCGCTCATTGGGGGCAGGTGCCAAGGTCCATCCACGAGAGGTCGTTACCTCCGGCAACTACCCTGCCGAACTTCCACCTCCCCCCTTCCGTACTCTCTCCGCAGGCACAGTTCAGGGCAGGCTGGTGCGCTATCCCTCACCATGGTGCTCCAAGAACAGGGCGAGGTAGGCCACAGGTCACAAACTGCAGCGGAAGTGGATCTTTCACACCAGTAATCCGGCAGCTGCCCGGTGCCTTGCCCGTCCCTCCCAGATATGCGTGATCGCAGGGCCCCAGCCGGCTTAAAGGGGCATCACCCGCCTCCGCTACTCCACAGGCACAGCTCGGCTGGTGAGCTCACCTCCTGGTCACCACCACTGCACTCCCCTCCTTTACGGCGTATCAACACATCGCTTCAAGTCCCTAATCATCCCGGACAGGACAGAGCCTCCTTCAGTCATTTACAGGCCTCCACCAGCTCTGCAACTCTCCGACGATGCTCACTGTGATCGTGACAGGGCTGCCTTCAGTCGTGGGTGGGCTGTTTTCTGCTGGGGGCAGTGGTCCCCGGCGGTGCCTTGTTAGGGAGACACAGGAGCCCGGCAGGGCCGCCCGAGCTCCCAACGGTAACATCTTGGTCCACTTTCTCAGCGCTGCAATATTCCGGTGATGGTCGCCATTTTGGGTTGTACTTGCTTGGGAAGATGTCAGGTGCCTGGAAAAAACAGTTTCTCTGGTGCAGGGGTGATGGCTTCAAGGATCTGTATTTGTCCAGGGGCCAGAGGGATAGTTTTTATTACAGGATGGTGCCGGATGGCTTGGCATCCCTGTGAGCTTGTGAGAAATGCTGCTCACTCTATTGCATATCAAGTGTTGCTTACCCTATTATGGCTGTGATGGCCCAAAACAATGCATTTAGTACCAAAAAGGTGGGTCTCCTGTAACAGTAATGCCTCAGGTTTATGCTTTTTAGGTCTCGCGCCTAGCGTTGCAGTGCGTAGCACTGCTCGCGCAGCGCGAGACCTCTTGAATGGGGTTTTTAAACTGACCTAGGAATCGCACACGCTCATGTGTGTGCGATTCGTTTTCCCCCCGGCTATTGGGCTTTGCGTGCGTCTTCTTAAGAAAGACAGCACGCAATTGGGCAAAGGCGGGCGCATGTCCCGCCTTTGCTCCGCCCATTCTCGTCCTTGTCTAGGACGCGCATCAGCGCGCGTGGCACGGACGACAGGCTCCCTCCCCCCCCTCCTCTGTGGTGCGCGCGCACCACGCGCAGCAGCGGCATCTGTTTTGCATTATTGTACCCGATAATGCAAAACAGATGTCTGCACGACGTGCGCAGCCGGGACAGGGGCTTTGTTAATGGCGGCGCGTGTTTATTCTTTCATCGCGCTTTCACTCAAACTGAAAGCGCGATGCAAAATAAACTCAGACCCGCTTTTACCTCCTGTTCCGCTTGTTTTACCTTGGCGTCCCAATTTTTCTTCTTACATTTTTTTTTTTTTTTTTAAGTTCAAGTAAAGGTTTATTTAGAGATTAAAGTAATTACAAAAAAAACAAAAAACAATACTTCATACAGGCAATCATTTACCGATGCATAATAAACAAAAAAAGATATTTAAGAATACTATTGATATACAAAAATCTTCAAGGTAATAATAATATAACTTAAGGAATGATATGAATACATTCAAAGGTTCATAGATATTGTAAATATTAGTACAGGTCAAAAAATATACAATTGAAAGGGTGTAATAGGAAGTGATAAATTGAGCATAATTATGTAAAAACAAACAGTAGGAAGTCAGGGAGGCTTGGTAACTTCTTGCATTGAAGGAGCTGGTGAAGAAGTGTTCTTTGCTGTTGTATTCAGAAAGTGCGTGAGAGGAGACCAGAGGTGTAATCTTTTTGTAGCTAAAGAGATAGGGTGGACAAGGGCTGTATCTAAACGATGGTTATGGCATACCGCATACCACCATGCTAAATAGGATAATTTAGAAGAGTCTTTCCAATTTTTTGAAATCTGTTGAAACGCTACAGCCAGTAGCAAGTCAATAAGTCTTAGTTGGGGCTGATGCTCCCCCATTCCGGTGCTAAACTACCTAGGAAAATGTTGGTAAGGGAGAGGGGTGTTGTGGTATGAAAAATAACGTTGATCTGGTGCCAAACTTGTTTCCAAAATTTAAAAACATGTGTGCATGTAAATATCATGTGTTTGAGGTCAGCGTCACCTCGGGAGCATGTCCAACATGTGTTAGGATTTGTGTTGTGTATCTTATTTAGGTAAACTGGGGTGAAAAACAAACGATTGTAGATGAAGAAAAGTGTTTGTGTTGTACTGGCCGCTCTAGAAGATTTCCTGAGTTTCATCCAAATTCTATTCCATAGAGTAATGGGCCAATTCGTTTCCAGATCAGATTCCCATGTAAGTTCTACTTTAGTTTTCTGTCTATTATCAGGAGGTGTCATTAGACGAGAATAAATATTGGAGGCTTTGGGGTTTATGAGCAGGAGATTGTGCCATGGGAATATGGGATGTGATTGTGAAGGGGGTGGAGCGGTGAGTTTCGCACGTGCCTCAATCATTACACTCTGCAAAGTCATGAATTTGGGTTTAAAGGAAGGGGGTAAGTGATAAAGAGATTGCATTTGTGTAAATTGGATGGGTATGCCTTGGTCAAAAAATTGGTGCACCCAAAGTAGACCTTTATTCCTCCATACCTTCCAGTATATGGGTTTCCCTTTAAGAAGGATCAATTTATTATGCCAAATTGTGGAGTTGAGAAAAGTTTCTGAGTTATGTGTAGCTAAGTGAGGTGCAATAGATAATAGCTTACTTGATTGCTTAATTATGGGAGTAGAGAGTTTTTGTGGCTTCCGGGTAAAGGAGAGGTATTCCTGGAATGAGAAAGGGGTTAAAAATGAGAGTTCAAGATCCACCCAAAGAGGTCTAGTTTCAGATTGAGTAGTAATCCAATTTGACAGTTGTCTTAGTTGGAAGGCTTTATGATAATTAGAGAAATGGGGAAAGTTAACCCCTCCTTCGGATTTTGGTCTAGTTAATTTCTGTAGCGCCATTCGTGATTTTTTAGCATTCCATAAAAAGGAAGTTAGAATGGAATTAATTTTTTGAAAGAAGTTAGATGGAATGGATGTTGGTATGTTAGAAAGGATGTATAGGACTATAGGCGTGAGCATCATTTTGATAGTGTCTAAGCGTCCCCACCAAGATAAATAGAGGGGGTGCCATCTTGCAGTTAGTAATTTAAGTTTGGCAGAGCATTTATCAATGTTTAGAGAAATGGATGTTTTAATGGAGGAAGAGAACCAGACGCCGAGATATTTTATATGTTTAGAGTTCCAGGCGAAATCAGAAATCCTAAAATCCTCCCTGAAGGTGTATTTAGTTAAGGGTAAAATCTCACATTTCCCTTTGTTCAATTTATAACCTGACACCAGCCCATAATCTTCCACTTCTCCTAGAAAGGCTGTGAGGGAAGACTGCGGTTGGGAGAGAAAGACTAGAATATCGTCAGCGTATGCTGCTAATTTAATTTGTTGAGGGTCCGAGACAAAGCCCGTGATGGAATGATTTTGGCGAATTTTTGACAGAAAGGGTTCTAAGGCTAAATTAAAAAGAAAAGGTGATAAGGGGCAACCCTGACGAACACCTCGTTTGAGACTGAAGTAAGGAGAGATAAGACCATTAGTTGATATTGCAGCTTTGGGATCAGAGTAAAGTAGGGCAATTAAGGATGTGATTTTTGGTCCAAAACCGAACCATTTGAGAGCATGGAAGATAAATGGCCAATAAACCCGATCAAAGGCTTTTTCCGCGTCTAACGCAATTGCTGCCAGAGAATCCGAATAATGTGATGATTTGGATATAATGTCAAAAAACAGACGTGTATTATCCGTGATACTGCGACCTTTGACGAAACCTGATTGTTCCTTACCAAGTAATAGTGGAAGATGGGGTTCTAGTCTTAGAGCTAGAGCTTTGGAAAAGATTTTATAATCTACGTTTACTAAGGAGATGGGTCTATAATTTTTGCAAAAGCGTAAGTCCTTTTCAGCTTTTGGTATTAGACAAATCAAGGCTTCAGAAAAAGAGCCAATGGATTTATGTGAAGTGATGAAGGAAGAAATAAGAGAATATAAGTGTGGGAGTAATAAATGAGCAAAGTGTAGGTAAAATTCCACTGTAAAGCCATCAGGGCCGGGGGCTTTGTCTTTTTAAGGGTTCTCAGAGCGTTGAGAAGTTCTGCTTGTGTAAGGTCAGATTCCAAAATTGTTAAATCCATCTGGGGATTGATGTGTTTTTGAATTGTGGAAAAGTAATGAGAAAGATCTGTATCTGAAGGTGTGCTTTCTGGTGTGTAAAGGGACTTATAGAAGTGTACAAATTCCTGGAGGATTTCAGGGTCCCCAAGTCTCGGCATCTGATTGTCATCTATAATGGAATCAATGTGAAGTTTTTGTTGTTTAATTTTCAAATAATTGGCCAGAAGTTTGCCTGACTTGTTTTGGCCCCCATAGTACTTAGCTGAAGATTTAAGTAAATATAAGGAGGCCTGTTTAGTGGTTGATTCATTAAAGGCGATCTTTGCATTAATGAGATCCTTGAGAGATTCTTTTGATTTGGAGGTATGAAAAGAGTGTTCGAGCTTTTTAATTTTATCAAGAAGTGTGTGGTGTGTTATGCGGAAAGCTTTGCGTTTGTTTGATACAAATCTAATAATAAAGTCTCTAGCAGTAGCTTTGAAGGCATCCCATACTGTGTGAAAGGAAACATCTGTCGTTAGGTTAATAGAGAAAAACTCTTGAGAGAAGGATACAAAAGACGAATTAAATTTAGGATCCAGGAGTAAAGAGTTATTGAAACGCCATTTTTTGGGAGATGTGGAGTGGCTTGGAAGGTCCAATTGAATCGAAACAGGAGCATGATCTGAAATAAGTATAGGGCCTATATCAGCAGAGCGTAGGGATTGGGAAATGTTCCGTGAAATAAAAATATGGTCGATTCGGGATTGTGTTTGGTGAGGATGAGAAAAAAAGAGTATTCTCTTGTAGATGGATTACAAAGGCGCCATGAGTCTAATAAATTTCTTTGTTCAATGGTTTGTATGAAAGCTTTGTGCGCTGCATTTGAGGTAAAATGGGAGTTAGAATTTCTGTCTATGAATGGATCCATCACTTGATTGCAATCGCCTGCAAGGATGAAGTTCTCTGACGGATATTTGAGGAGCAGTTGGGAGATGCGTGACCAGAAACTAACGTCTCCATTGGTAGGGGCATAAACATTGAGCAGTGATAATGAAGTCCGTCCTAACAAGAGATTTGTGAAAACCCACCTTCCCTCTATGTCAGATTCTTGAGAGACAAGCTGGGCCTTCAGTGTTTTGTGGCAGAGAGTTATAACCCCATTCCTTTTGCCATCTCCTGGCGAGAAGAAAACTTCGCCAACCCAATTTCTTTTGAGTTTTAGTGATTCACTTTCAGTGAGATGAGTTTCTTGTAATAATACAATATTAGCATCTAACTTTGATAAGTGGGATAAAACCCTCTGTCTTTTAATGGGGGAGTTCAAGCCTCTGACATTCCATGAGATAATTTTTAAGAACATGTATGAGTTAGGAGTGATTTAGACATAAGTGAACCAAGAAAACTTTGTACATTGTGAACAACAGTATTTCCAATAAATTTAGCAACAATAAGAAAATAAAGTATGGGAAGAAAACTTATCTTAAGTACGAAGATATTGAATATGGAAACCAATTGAAGAAAAAAGAAAGAATAGAATATATAAAGAAGAAGAGAAGGTATACTATAGGTAGCAATACTTATGCACACTTCAACAATGAAAGCAAAAAGGAACCTTGAAGTAAACCTTATATTCAGTACGAAGATATTGAAAATTAAAACCAATTGAGAGAAGCTGAAAAGATATGAGAAGTGGAGAAGGGAAAAAGGAAGATTGAAAAAGAGACATATGATCGAAACATGTGTGATAAAAGGAAAGAAGAGGGAATAAAGGAGGAGGAGTGAAGGCTGTAAAATAGAAGATAAGATAAAGGAACATACCTACATAAAAGTCAAAACAATGGAAGGGTGGGGGAGAGACCACATGGAACGATGACGCACCCGGACTCCAAGAGGTGAGGCAGGGAAGACCTCGGGATGTAAACAATATGCAAAGCTAGTAGATCAGGCACATGGGGTCAGGTCCTGTGCGACAGGGGACAGAGGAGACAAAGGACACAAATGGTCAATACAAACAGAATGAAATATGACATGACATATTGTAATATTAGACACTATAAGGTGATAACCTGAAATAGAAAAAATTAATGAGAACAAACAAACCACTGCAGCATGGTAGCATCTACTCTAATATTCGTAAGTAGAACAACATAGTGAAAATCTAAACCTTATGCAGGTGTATAACGGAAGAAGAGTTATTTAAAACGAGTGCTGGAGATGTCCATCTTTTCTGGGCATTGTGTATGAAGGAAACTCTTCAGTCTTATTGGATCTTCGTATGTCACGGTGTTGTTGTTAAAGGTGACTTTAAACAGGCAAGGATGAAATAATCCGAAACGTGCCCCAATTGAACGTAGCGCTGGACGCATAGCCAGGAATTCTTTACGTCTATCCGCTGTGGATTTGCCATAGTCCTGTGAAAAGAACAATTGGTGCCCTGAAAATGAAATACGCTTCAGGAGTCTGACTGCTGACAATACTTTGAGGAGGTCAGTATACTCAAGGAAATACAATATGACTCCTCTCGGTCTCTTCGTACTTGAGGATGAGGAATGTAATGGGCCCAGTCTATGAGCACGTTGTATGTTGAGAGTAGTGTCCTCCGGTAGATTTAGTATTGACGGTAGAAATTTTTGAAAGAAGGAGATGGGATCTGACCCTTCCACGCCTTCCGATAGTCCATAAATGCGTAAGTTATTACGCCTATTCCTGTTTTCAAGGTTTTCCACCTGTTTGTGCAAGGATGTAATCTGGGACTGAAGAATTTCTACTTTGGTAGAAGATGCACTGAGAGATTCAACTGTGTGTTCAACCTTGGTGACTCTTTCTTCCAGTTTTTCCCATCCGTCAGTTAGAATTTGTATTTTAGAGTTTGTCTCTTCAACAAATGGTCGCAAAGCCCGGATTTCCTCCAGAAGAAGATCCATGGAGACAGATGAAGATGGCTTTGGTGGAGAAGGTGGATCTTTTTTAAGGCGCTTAGTTGTTGTTTTAAAGGAAGAGGAGCCATAAGCCGTAGCTGAAGAAGCAGCTATTTTGGATGTTGGTGCTTGGGAGTCTTCCATTTGAATAAAGTTTGCACGTGGCTTTGAACGAATAATGAATCTGCGCTGTGAGGATGTTTGCACTGAAGATACACTTTTTAACCTACCCATACAATGGGAAGAATTAAAACCTATACAGAAGAGGTCTTGAATACCTGCAAAACAAAGCTTAAATGCGCAATTCCATCTAATAATAATATAGATGATAAACTGTGATGAAAATTACGAGCACTAGGCGCATGACAGGTTATCAGAACATACATTGACCAATAAGCATGAAACAGGATATAAAAGTGGTAATTGTATGCTTAATGAGAAGAAAGTGTGTGTGAAGAGTAAATTACCACATTTTCTTTTTTTTTTTTCTTTTCACAAAAACTTGACCAGAACAGAGCGAGCCAAGCAGCATGCTAAACTTAATGCTTCAGGCAGGAGAGCCATATTAAATAAATAACTGTGTGGTACATTCATATAACATTACAGGCTCTGAAGAAAAAGTCAGTTGAAAAATGCATATGGTTTCACATACACCGACTAAAAGTAAAGGAATGAGTTTACTGAGATGTCTATTTAACGTGCATTAATACAGATGACAAGCACGTTTAGAAAAAGGCCTTATTTCACCACTCTGCAATACTTTTAGTGTCAAACATCAACATTTAGCAAGTGAATTATTGCCTTCCTTGAAGAGACACAGCGCGTGGTGAAAGACGATCCCCTCAGCCTGCAGGCAGCCTTGGTGTGTTTAGTCAGGCGTGACAGAGGTTAAAGAAAGGGCAGTGCACGACGAAATGAGGTGAGAAAACACTGCAGAGCTCATCCGCCCAAAACATTTAACACTGGTGTACTCCGTCTCCAACCATAAATTTATGCAGTCAGTCAGAATGCCACACGCGATAGTAAAAACGGCTCCCTCATCGCGCGCATAACAATAAGGCAGCTGTTGCCACTGACTCAGCCGTGAGGAAAAATGCTTGGGAAAAGGTCAAGGCTTATCTTCAGAAAGACGAAAAGACCTCCGTCAGGAAGCGCTTACATTCCGACCTTCATTCCTACAATTTGCCGGCTGTCAGGACTCGGATGGTGCCAGAGAATCCCTCGAATAATCCCGCCGCCTCAGGCGAGTCACGGGAGTTCCGCCATCTTCCTCGGGCGCTAGCCACGCCCCCCCTTACATTTTTAAGGGCTGTGGGCTCACTAACTCTTCCAAACACTTCACTGTTACCTAAAGGAACGAAATCTTTATATTGGAAGCAAAGCTAAAATCAGTTCTAGAGCGAAGTTTATATGACTATGCCAGAGAATTTAATCAAATATATTTAAACGCAATTACAAGCATGTATAGCTCGTTGTTCCGCAGACTACCGAGGGAGGAAGAACGTCCACAGACTTCTACGTATACTTTGGTTATCGTTTTACCCGGACACGAAATGTGAGCATTGACATCAAGAAATGTGGTCAGTTGGCAGATTTCTGCATTGGGAAACTTGGTTTGAATAGACTTTTTAGCTTGACCATGTTGTGTGATTTTGAGCTAATCCTGTTATTTCTCTTTGCCTTCGACGGTGCCTAAAGGCGATGCAGTTGCTAATGTATGCTATGCCAGGAAATTCATTAAGTTGCAAGGTTCTTCTAGTCAAGCGGCAGGTATAAACCGCAAGAGTGTGGGGATGAATGAAGCCGTTCCGACAGATTAGCCTGTGTATTTCTCTTTTCTTATTTGATCTTCTGGCAGTTCTAAAACATTCACTTTATTTAATTGTTAGCTGGTCGTCTGATTATAACACGTGACTGGAAAATGACAACAGAGTAGTTTTGCACACTCGTAAAGTTAGACCTTCATTTTAGCGTGTCACAAGCCGCAGTGTAATTCCTATTAAGGAGAGGATTTTTGTACCACCCCCTCCCCCCCAGCACACTGGTATTAAAATAACTATTTTTAATAATGTACTTATAGAAGCATGGTTCCTTGAGCACAGCTTTTAGGTTTTTTTCCGGAATTTGCGAAAACAATGTTTGTTTGTATTCTGCTCCAGATGTCTGGCTCTGAGTTGCAAAAGAAGCGTTTCTTAATATTTATTTTTTTTGATCGGGTACAGTGCTTATATTTGCTTTACTTTGGCAGTTTTAGTACACTCTTCCAGTGATATTTGCCACCTGGCTGCTGTTTATTGCCAGATAAATTCCGGGCTTCCATCTTCAGGGTCCATGATACTCATCCTGCCGGATGATGCATAGTGCCTTATTCGAACACGTTTCCCTATGCGAAGACCCCCATGGATATGTCATCAGAAATACATGAACAGGTTAAATAGGTAAGGTTAAATAGTTACTGTTCCAGTGTGGTTCCGGGTTGACAAAACCTTAAATAACCGATTGTAAGTTTTCTGTAACGTTAGTCGCTGCGTTTTAGGCTTAACTAGAACAGAATTAAATTGCATTTTGTTTCTTAAAGAAATGTCTGAAGGTGAAAAACGATTTGCCGGGGAAATTGGAAGAGGTTTTTAGACTGAAAGCGACGATAAATAAAAGGCTTAAATAAATTATTTTACTTCTGCCCAATTTGGCGAGTTTTTGGACCCTAAAGAATTTGACTGTCTGAAGAAGAGTTAATGGGGCAAGCTAATCTAGGTGCTGTGTAGCGATTTAGAGCCCCCCCCCATCCTTCAGGGCAAAAGTTTGTGGTCTGTGTTCCTTTTTTTTGGGGGGGGGGTGTTAAACGTTTATGCATTTTGATCAAATCTTCTTTGCCTGGGCTGGCTGCCCATTGGATGCATAATAGAATGAAAGAGGGCTTTCGTGGGGAGACCATAAAGGTGTTGTTGTAGAGAGGATGCGAGGGCCCATTCCGAGGTGAGCTGGAAAGAATACAATGCAGGTAGGGTCGCTTTAGATGACAGACCTTTTTGGCGATGGTGTTTCCTGCATTGGAGCAGTGTAAAGTATGTAAAGGCGGATATTCGGTGAGGTGATGCAGTGAAATATGTGATACATGCTGAGTGGTTAAGTGCACTACAGTATGCACTGGGTGTGGTCTGTTTACCCAGGGAATTTGTGAAAAGTTCACTAAAAATGTGTGTGTGTGTATATGTGTGTGTGTATGTATGTGTATATATAATTTATCCTAATGGTGGTCACCAGTAGGTAGTTATAGTTAGGAACTAATTACCATAGAAAGAATGTTTTTAGGTCTCGCGCCTAGCGTTGCAGTGCGAGACCTCTTGTACGGGCTTTAGAAAGCTAACCACACGCTCGTGCGTGTGGTTAGCTTTGTGAAGCCTGGCATTGGCTGTAGCGTGCGTTTTTTTTTTTTAAAACACGGCACGCAATTGTGCAAAGGCGGGCGCATGTCCCGCCTTTGCTCCGCCCATTCCCGTCCGTGTCTAGGACGCGCATCAGCGCACGGCACAGACGACAGGCTCCCTCGCCCCTCCCGCTCCTCTGTGGTGCGCGCGCACCACAGGTTTCGATTCCGTGCTTGTTTTTTGTAGTTGCTGGTAGTTTGTTGTAATTTGACCGCAATGAGGTACCACTCGTAAATTACATCCACAGAACGAATAAAAGCAACACGCACGCCCACTCATCTTTAAATTGGTGAGAAAACGGGCGGTTTGCAGGGTGACTGGCTTCGAAGAGTAAGCGGGGGTCGGAGGTGCGCATGCAAATTCAACATCTGAAGGCATACACATCTACGGGCAATATTGCACAATGTGAAACCTGAATGCCTGGGCTCAATCCCCCCTTCCCTTCTTTAACAATTGTTATACACTGAATAACAGATGGCTAAAATACAATACCATTAGCAAAGCCAAAGGCTCTAACTTAAAGAAATGCGAGACCTATTGCATTTTCAATGCTTGTTTACATATTGCATGACTGCCCCCGTTTCTATTTGTTCAGAGGCCCACTGGCATTCCACGTCATAATCTTATAGATGCTGAGTGAACTCGTATTTGTCCATCACTTGCAGAACACTCAGTTGCAATCCTCCTATGGAAGACACTTGTTCTGTCTCAATTAAATCAACTAGGCTCACCCAGCCTTTCAGCTCTGGGTAGGCTCTGAAGTTTAGGATTGTGACTCGCAGATGTTGAGGAGTCTTCTTATCTGTCCTGTCCAGGTTTTCTGCCAGGAGCTGATTTAGCCTGCCCTTGTTGTCTTCTGTGCCTGGGCCTAGGAGAAGGGACCAACCGCCAGACTTTGGCTACACTGTACGCCGGTGGACCCCTGGGTAGAGACAGCAGTGGAGGCTCTTCTATCCACGCCCATGCCTCCTCTGCAGTGTCAATGAAGTGGGCTTTACCTTGGTGTATGGCCTTGAGCCTGGATGTGTACAGAAGCCTATATTTGATATATTGTAGCTTAACCTGTGACAAAGGTTTTCCATTGCTGTTGAATTCTTGCTGTGCAGTCTGGAAAGATCCTAATATTAGTGGATTGCAGAAGAATGTTTTATTGGGCCCGGGCTGCCTGAAGGATGGCATCTCTATCAAGATAGTTCAACAGCCACAGTATTATAGGATGAGCGGGCACAAGGGGGTGGTTTCTGAGTGATGGCCCTGTGCACCCTTTCGATGATAAAGCACAAGTCCTGTGTTGGGGTCCAGGATTTAAACCAGTCAAAAAAGGAGTGTGTCCCCTCCAAACCTTCTGGGATTCTTGCGCCAGTATCGTCCCTCAGCATCTTCAGCATGCTTCTCCAACTGCAATGTCACTTCACAGATTTTGGTAGTCTTTCTTGAGAAAGCGTAAGTCATCCTCCACTGAGGAGATGGGTTTCAACCTCCATTCTGCGCTCCGCTACCCTTCAAAGGTCTTGTTGTAAAAGGGAAATCTCTGTCTCTATGCCATCCATCCTGTTCTGCAAACCCTCTGTGGAGTCCCATATTGTTTGCAGAATTTCTGTTCTGAATGCGGGCACTCCCTCGTGGTCCATTGCAACTGTACTCGTGCTTCAGCCCTAGGTCCCAGCAGGCCCCCTCCCTGCTGTGTAAATCAGTCAATCTTCCCCTGAGAGGAGCTCTTCGCCTCACCCCCACTTCACCATTTCAGTGTTCTGGGTGGAAGTCTCAAGTGCACTGCATGAAACCGTTGAGGAGGTGGCAGTGAGGAGTTAAAGAAGCAGGTGCAGGAAACAGGCAGTGCTCCAGGAGAGAGAAGACCGCATCCAGGCAGTGTGCTCCCTCGAAGGTCGATCCTCCAGGCAAGCCTCACAGCTGTTACTCTGGCCCACACATGGGCCACCTCAAGGGCACCAGGTTCTCATTTATAAAGTTTGAAGATCGCGTTGAGCCCGAGTCCAGTAATGGCCAGTCAATCAGGGCGAGCCACATGACCCAGCTGTCACCGGTATGCCCAGGGCGCTTCGGCTGAATAAACAAGCATTTGCAATGCAATAGGTCTCGCATTTACACGAGTTTGAGCTATTGACATTGTAAATGGCAATGCCTTTCATTTTTGTTTTTCGTTTTTAAAACATAAATAAAAGGCATTGTCATTTAGAATGCCAATAGCTTAAACTCGCGTACATGCGAGACCTATTGCATTGCAAATGCTTGTTTTACTAGTTGAAAACTGAGGGAGGAAAACCTGAGCTGTGTCTGCAGCTTTTACCTAGACGTGTGTTTGTGTACATTTGAAATGAACCATTAATCATGCTGTCAGTTTGGCAACGTAATTATTTTGATCGTTTACTCATTCTCATGATAACCATATTTAGCGCTTGAAAAATTTCTTGTCCTGCAGTGCATTTTCATGTGCGTTCCTGTAATTATGAACGATTAAAAACTCAGTGTTCAGACTCCATATTAACCATGCGTGCTTCTAACATGGCGGCCGCTGCGACAGTAACCTGATGTGCCTGGTCCTGGGTGGTTACAGTGGGCCTGCCTTTCCTTGGGGCACTACTAAGCATTTGCAACTCAAGCCTGCAAGAACTTCAGCACATGCTGTATTCGGTATTCTGAGCTTTAACACAATACAGACAGATTTTCAAGCCAGAAAACAAACGTTTCCGGTCTGCATCTGTTTCAAAGCGATGCAGCCCCCTGGATCACATCTGTTCTGAACCTTTCCAGGTGCAGACAGCACCGTTTGATCAATGCAACTTTAAATGCAAACCAGAGCTGGGACTTGGAGCTCCGAGGATTCCAAAGCAATGCCCATCCTAATGTACGGTGGCCTTTAAGGGCGCGCACTGGTATAAATCACACATCTTACACTTCCTGACTCCACACAACATGGGATCAAAGTGTGCCAGGCGTACGAGGCTTCCAAACTACCGGTTCAGAACAGGATAGGCCGCGCAGCATTATTCGAACGCTCCTTGTGACGAAAAATATTATTGTAAACTCGCTAATGCGCACACCTGAGTAAAACAACGCAATCTTCTTCAACAGCGGGTTTGTTTCTAGTCCAGCTACATCATGGCGTGCAGAGAGCGTTAAGCCATTTATATAGCTTTGGCAAATGCATTGCAAGAACCACTATAAATAAATGTAAAGATAGAAGAGGCAAATGTGTGTAAACAGGCTGGATGACCTCTGAGCACTAAAGGGCCACCCACTGAGATCACAAATGGGGGGGGGATAAATGGCAAATGGATGGGGAACGGGAGGAAAAGGAGGTTCACGAGAGGCACAAAATTATTTTAAGGAAAGGGCGCATCTGGTGGCATGTATGCAATGATGCCATTTTCATAAATAAAAAGGTTTTCTTTAATCGTCCATTCAGGTGCTAAACTGGAGGTGAGGCCTCATGGGAGAGGGTGAGGGTGACAGGGAGAAGGTGGGGGAGTGGGAGAATGGTGATCGGAGGGAGGTTAACTAAAGTAAAGGAAAAAAGATTTTATAGATAGCCTGAAAGCCTGAAGCGCTTGCTGAAAATACACAGCCCGCGAGTGGTCCGCGCGTGAGAGAGAGGGGGAGCAGGAGGTGAGCCCGCGAGTGGCGCACGCGCGCTTGGGAGAGCAGTCTGCTCATTTTCAAGAACTGCACTTGTGCTTGTGGCGTGCCGCTGCTCGCTCCCGCAAGGTGGATGCCGCCACAAGCACGAGTGTGTGCCTGAAAATGAGCAGAGCGACGGCTAAAGGCCCTCCTATGCAGCGCATGCGCGCTGCGTAGGCGAGACCTAAAAAGGGGATTGTGGGGAGGGAAAACACTCTGTCCCGAGAACTTTGTGGCCTGCCTCACCACTGTACCCACAGATAGGCACAAGAAGCCAACTGATGTGGTGATGGCTCCCCACTGATCGTACATCCAGGAGCAGCGTGTACATCTGGCTCTAGTGGCTCAGCCCCACACTATGCTGGCACCGAGTCTCGAGATTTCCGCAGGGGGCAGCTCCTTTAGGGTCAGGTCGCATCGCCTCCCTGCTGCATGTAACGTCTCTTGCTCGTGAGAGGCGGGCTCCACCTGGCTCGGCCACCCCCAGAGACCCGGCTCTGACACCCTCTCAGGAGAGAGCACTGCTTCTTCCACTCATGCAGTGCAAAGCTGCCCCCTGCCCCCGCTAGCCTACTCTGGCTGCCTCACCTCAGACAGTTCTCACCGGGGATAACACGTGGAGCCGGATGCTCAAAATTTCGTCCACTGCCACCCAGGCTCCGAGTAGTAGGAGTTGAGGTATGCTGTCAGTTGCAAATGTGTGGATTGCACAGGCAAGGTCGGAGCAAGGAATTGTGACCACCATGTTAGGTGGCTAAGCCATGCCCCCGGTTTTGTCCTTTCTAAGAGGACTAAGACAAACACAAGGATGGCTTCATATTCTTGGTTTGTGGCATAATAATAATAATAGAAGCATTTCTAAAGCGCACAGCTACCTCAAACAGAGGTTTCCCTGCGCTACACAGACTACATCAGCGACCTCACAGCCAACAGATATTTTCCCTGCTTGAAAAGCCATGTTTTTAAGGCCTTCCTGAACTCGAGTTCCGATTCAAGTTGACGCAAGCATTCTGGTAAAGAGTTCCACAGTCTTGTGGTCCTTACCGAGAAGGATCTACCGCCTTGACGGGCCTTAGCATATCGTGGGACACAGAGCAGACGCTGGTGGTTAGATCTAAGCATCCTTTCCTGTTGATATGGGCTAAGCCGACGCTTAAGATAGCCTGGGCCCCTATCATTTATTGCTCGGAAAGCAAAGGTCAGACCCTTGAATTCAATCCTCCTAGCCAATGGGAGCCAATGTAGGTATCTCAGATGGGGGTATATATGCTGCCAGAGGGGGACCCAGCGAATCAGCCTTGCTGCAGCGTTTTGAACCATCTGTAGTCTATGTATCAAGTAAGCAGGCAGCCCCAGATGCAAGCTGTTGGCATAGTCCAACTGGGAAGTCACTAGCGCATGGACTATTATCCTGCGGCTCTCCTCTGGAAGCAGATGGAGGAATTTCTTGATGCAACGCTCCCCTCGTTCTTATCCCGAAGCACAGCACTACGATCCACCCCCCAGCAGGGGATGGCAGCTACAGCGGGAGACCTGTTTTGCCCGTAACATCGGTGCGGGGCAGCCGCGATCGAAGGGGGAGGGGCCCGCACACTGTGTTCGCGACCGAGACTTCCTGGGAGTCCGGGACTTCGGTAGGAGTATCAGTGGGCCCTGGAGAGGGCTAAACATCCTGCGGACCTCTCACGAACCGGCAGATATCCTTTAAACAGGGATTGGAATCAACTGTCCCAACACCCCCACCGCCCGCCGCTTGCTTCAGAGGGGAATAGAACGGTAGGAGCGCCCCCCTGCGCTGTGCCACTGCCCTGCAGGACCGTTGTTGAGTGGCCTAACCTGCTGCAGAGAAGGGTAGAAGCGGGTGAGACACCCAAGCATGTACCACTGTGCGATTTCAGCGCGCACTGCTTGAGCCTTGCGAGGGTGACTCCTAGGGGGAAGACACAGATGACTCTGGCACGAGGAACAAACGCTGTGCCCACAATTGCCCCCAAAGTTATAGCGAGCTCTATCCCTAACTTCATGAAATTGAGACCAGGGGCCAGTGCCTGACTCCAAGATGGCGCCCACAGTGACTGTATAGGGGCCTTTCCAAGAAGCACTAAACTTCTAAATGGAAGCAGTGGGGGCTTTACTGGGAATCCCACCTGTTATAGCGATCGAGCCCAGGGACTTGGTTGAGGCCAATTTATTCTTTGCAGAGCCTTCTCAGGGCAGTGCCTGAATTCAAGATGGCGACTGGGACCAGTCTTGACCACCTCCGAGGGGGACTCCGGAGGCTCCGGGGCACTCCTAAACTGAGCTGTTGGGGCATCCCTTCTGATCCCCCTTTACATAGGCGCTCCATCCTGGGGGCATTTCAAGGACGTGATGTCTACTGTACGATCGGGCCAGGAAAACGCCTGACTCTTAGATGGTGCCCGTCCCCTGCCCCTGTTCGGCCCGCTGTCTTCTCCAGCTCTCTGGCGTCTGCCTCTCCCGGCTATCGAGCCTCCTGCTGATGGCGCCTTGATAATCACCGAAACAATATCCCCGTGCCCATCTGGATTTTGTTCGGACAGCGATTTCTCATCTCTGCAACTCCCAACCGGACATCCGGCTCTGCCTCTCCCCATCTCCCTCGTTTGTCTTCCTCCACTGCCCCCCCTGACAGCGGAATCTGAGCATTATGGCCGATGACCGGTGGAGCTGCCAGACAGCTATAGAGGAGATCGGCCTTGGTTCATCCCCTTGACCGTCACCTACCCAGCCGGACAGTGGGCATAGTTTCTCCCCTTTCTCCCTGTTTTGTCTCCTTCCTCCCCTCCCTTTGATAGCGGAGTCCGAGCATTATGGCTGACGCCCGGTGGAGCTGCCAGACAGCTATAGAGGAGATCGGCCCTGGTTCTTCCCCTTGGCCGTCACCTACCCAGCCGGACATTGGACACAGTTTCTCCCAGCCTCCCAGTTTTGTCTCCTTCCTCCCCCTACTCTGACGAATTTACCTTAACACTGCTTTTTTATCCTATGTTTGTTTATGCTTTGTAACAAATGTAACTTGTAACCTGTAATTTACTGATCCTCATGTAAAGCGCTCTGATACCTACGGGTCTAGCCAGCGCTATATAAAACTCAATAAATAAATAAATAAATAAATAAACTTCCCAAAGCATGTTGACGAGATCTGACGTGCTTGTGTAGTAAAAGATAAGTCAGTTTCCCACTTAATGCCAAGGTTTTTTGCTGTCTCTGTTGGAATCGGTGGAGGTCCCTTATCTGTAAGAGGTGTGGTGCAGCGGCCAGGGCAGCTGACTTCGGAGCACAGGGCTCACGGTTCGATCCCCTGCTCTGGCAGCAGCTCAGCACCTTGTGACTCTGGGCAATAGCTCACTTAATTTCCGCGACGGCCCCCAGCGCCTTGAGACCCGTAAGGGTGAGTAGTTCGCGCTTTACAAATACAGATTTACATTTATCTGTGGGCCACCAGAGGCATGCTGCCGGAGGAGGTAGCTGACCAAAAAGTAGCACCTCCATCTTATCTGCATTTAATTTCAAGCAGGTATTATTCATCCAGCTTGGGATGTTTGCCAGACATTGCTTGAAAATATGGAAGGCATCAGCGGAGTGTTCTTTAATAGAGAACACCAGCTGGGTATCGTCAGCGTAGGAGACCGTCTTCACCCCACCTGCTATGATGAGTGCTGATAGTGGTGCCACGTATATATTAAAAAGCAACGGACTCAAGGCAGAGCCCTGAGGCACTCTGCACACTAAAGGTTTTTGAGTAGAATGAAATGTGCGTAATAACACCTGTTTAGTCTTTGCAGTAAGATTGAGTGTGAGACCGTGTCGAATGCTGCCGATAGGTCTAACAGTACTAGCATGGCAGATGCGCCACCATCAACAGTCATCCTCACAGACTCTCCCACTTCAACCAGTGCTGTCTCTGTGCTGTATCCAGTGCGAAAGCCCAATTGGATATCATGAAGGGGGCCATTTGCCTCAATGAAATCCGCTAGCTGTTGCTGAGCCATCTTCTCCAGCATTTTTGCCGGTGCTTGCAAAAGTGAAATTGGTCGAAAATTACTTAGTACCGCTGGATCAGCGTTAGGCTTCTTCAGTAGAGGAAGTAAGAAAGCCTGTTTCGAAGTGGCTGGAAAAATGCCCTCTTTCAGTGAGGAATTCCAAATATGGTTCAACACTGGGTTTAACAAAGGGGCCCAAGAACTAAAAATCTGAGGGGGCCACGGATCTCCAGGAGAATCTGACTTGCATCTCTGCAGTTCAGCCAGAGATTCCTCTGTTGTGATAGGGCGAAACATTGTGAAGGAGCCCTGCTGACGCTCCGATATCTGGAATTCACATCCACTTCTTTTTAAACTGTTTTAGCTGCTCTTTTCCACGTTGATTACTGGGGGGAGATTTCTTTACATTATGTCATAATTGGATTTTAAAAAATACTTACTTTTAATCTGCGTAATATGCACTCTCTCTTCTGGTGCCTCAGCCTCAAGATCACGCCCCGGTCCGTCACGGCAGAGTGCCGATTGTACGGAGGGCAACTGTGATCAGACGGGAGCTGGGAAGCCGGAAGGGAGAACTCTACACTTTCGGAGGCGTGCGGTCTAGTTTTTCCGCCACAACCTCTACTTAAGGTCACATGAAACGGACGCGCAGAGGACGCGCGCAGCGGGCGCGCTGCTGGCGCGCCAAAGGCATGCCTAAGGCAAGCCCGTCTGCGCCCGTCCGCGCCAGAACGGGGCTAGGGGCTAGAAACCCTGTCCAAATGAAGTCCGATCGAATACTTTACTCAGGTAAAGAGCTGTGGGACCTAAAGAAAGTAGGCTCACACCCTGACTGCAAAAGATGCACATTGGATACAGGGCTTAGTCTAAACTGCTGTTCCTGTGCATGTGGCTTCACCCTCCCTGAACAACATATGATTACCTCCGGGCATGCCTCAGATACTAAGTTAGTAACAACTCAGACAGGAAACAAAGAAGGGACAGAGGTACACTGTGGACTAATCAATGTGAGATCACTATCTAAACATAAATTTGAAATAGCAGAAGCCATTCTACAGTATAATTTGGATATCATATTCCTTACTGAAACGTGGGCTGACTTGGCATCAGACCCTGACTTTGTGATTGCAGTCCCTCTAGGTTTTGCATTTTTCAGACTAGATAGACTAATAAAGAAGGGAGGAGGGTTAGCAGTAATTTATAGGGAACATTTTCGAGCCAAGTTCTCTCCCGCAGGTGAGCCCCACTATGAAGGCCTATGTTTTGCACTTGATTTAAGTCCAATAATTACTTTTAAAGGCTTATTGGTCTACCGCCCCCCAGGACCAAGAGCTAGTTTCACTGGAAACTTAGATTCTTTGTTGGAACCCTTTCTGACCACCAATGAATTTACAATCCTGGGCGATTTTAATTTTTATCTTGAAGATCAAGTAGATAAAGATACAGCTATTCTAATCGAAACCATGGGGTCACTGGGGCTAACTCAGATGGTTCATAAACCTACGCATGAGGCAGGGCACACACTCGATGGGGTTTTTTCATCGGTACCGGGGCTGGCAGTTAAAGAGATCCTTCCATTGGTCTGGACAGACCACTCACTTATTTTAATGGACTATGTAGTCCCAAAAATAAAAAAAGCCAGAGTCACCAAACCACAGCAAAGCACCTATAAAGAATGGAGTAAATTAGATATAAATAATCTAAAAATTCTGCTGGAAAACACACAGCCTTTCTTGAGTAGCCACACAGACCAAGCAGCAGAAGATTATACCAACTGGCTCAATGACGCCTTTAGGACTACAGTGCCCACATGCACAAATGCAGGGAACCGCCTGCAACCATCTGCCCCTTGGTTTACTGAAGCCCTGCGTCTAGAAAAACAGAATTGTCGTCGAATGGAAAGACGCTGGAGACTGAAATATGAGACAGTGGATAAAAATAATTATAAACATGCCCTATCTAACTATAAATTATTACTGACCACAGAGAAAAGGTCTTACTTTACTCAACAGATTGAGAAAGCAAAAAATTCAACCCAAGAACTTTTTGGGGTACTTGAGAAACTCACCACTGCACCCAAAAATAAAGTTTCAGTGAACTGTCAATCTCTCTGTGATAGTATTTCTAGTGCTTTCAGAAATAAAGTTGATGACATATACAACATCTTCAAGTTGACCACACCCAATAAAACAGCGAAGGAACCCTTGAGTAATGAGACGAAAAGGAGCGTCTTTTCAAACTTCTCAGAGGTTCCAAACGAGCTGGTAGAAGAATTGATTCAAGGAATCAACTCAGGATCCCCACTTGATCCCTGCCCGCCTGCGGTGCTAAGAGACATTGCAAGGGAGGTGGGCCCCATCTTAACTAAAATATTTAATAATATGTTCGCCTCAGGTATTTATCCAGCTATTTGGAAAGATGCAGCCATCTTGCCGCTAATAAAGAAAGCCAATCTGGATCCATTATCAACTAGCAATTATAGGCCAATTGCTAGGCTGCCCCTCCCAGCAAAAGCAGTGGAAAAAATTATGAACAGCCAACTAACCGA
Organism: Calotriton arnoldi; assembly: GCA_963921515.1. NCBI lineage: Eukaryota > Metazoa > Chordata > Amphibia > Caudata > Salamandridae > Calotriton > Calotriton arnoldi. The sequence goes on from CAWUFW010000902.1 coordinate 959,781, forward strand.
ATTCCTACAACAAAACGATTTACTTGATCCATCTCAGTTCGGTTTCCGTCCAGGTCACAGTACAGAGACAGCACTGATTAAGGCAACAGAGGAGATAAGAGCAGTGATGGACAAAGGAGGTGCGGCGGTACTTATCCTTTTGGATTTGTCAGCGGCCTTCGATACCCTACATCATGACACGCTGCTCCTGAGCCTTGAAAAGCTAGGGATCAAGGAGTTGGCACTGTCTCTGATATCATCTTTTCTGGAAAATAGAAGACAGACTGTGACCCTTGACCATTTCAAAGCAACACCCTATGTGCTCCCATGTGGGGTCCCCCAGGGCTCCTCGCTGAGCCCTTCCTTATTTAATATTTATGTATCGGAACTGGCACCGTTGGTTCGAGACTTTGGTTTTGACTTAACATCATACGCCGACGATACCCAGATTGTGATCGCGGTGTACAAAAATTCCCCCTCTCCAGCAACTCAGTTCCAAAAATGTATGAGAGAAATCAGCGGATGGATGGGAGGGCATTGCCTCAAGCTGAATTCGGATAAAACCGAAGTGGTAACCTTCGGCAACCTCCAGCCGGGCTAGGACCCTCACTGGTGGCCGGCAGAAATTGGAGAAACACCAATACCAGTAGGAAAAGCCAAAAACCTTGGGGTGCTGATAGACAGTAAACTAACCTTCACTCAACAAACGAATGCAACAGTTTCAGCATCTTTCTATTTGATAAAAAAACTAAAGAAGGTTCTCCCCTTTATTCCCCCTGAATTAAGGAGAACAGTGGTCACCACCATGGTGTTATCGAAGCTGGATTACTGTAACGGCCTCTATCTTGAACAACAAAAACAACTTTAAAAAAAGCTTCAGATGGTGCAAAATGCGGCAGTTAGGCTCCTACTGAATATACCTAAATATGCATCGGTTAAGGAAGAAATCAGAAGACTCCACTGGTTGCCAGTGATAAAACGAATTAGGTTCACAGCGTTTTGCTTAGCCTATAAAGCCCTGAATGACATAGGACCGGCTTCATTGAAAAGCCTATACTTATGGTATAACCCAGGCAGACTATTGAGGTCCTCTAATGTTGGGCTGATGGTAGTTCCCAGGATTCGAACAGCGAGCTGGGGCGGTCGAAGCATAGCATACGGCACGGCTAAAATCTGGAACACTCTACCAAAGGAAATAAGAACCTCCAACTCTCTGGGCGCTTTTAGGAAAAAGTTAAAGACGTGGCTATTCCAGAATTAAGATACGCAGGAGCGGCAGAGTTGGTTCAGTCAGCGCCAAGACACCTCCGGGTAATCGTGCGCTATATAAGTTATAACAACATAACATAACATCAGTACAAGGCTGCCGTATAATCACCTCCTTTGCTCTAATGAGGAATATAGTTTTTATAGCTGAAGCTGTGTGTGTTCAGATGTCTGAGATAAGAGCTAAATGATGGAGGCCAATGGGGGTGAGTCTATTGCATATAGAGACCATAACTCTCTTTCAACTAGTAGCCTCTTTCATCTTGGTGCAGTGCGTGATGGAACAAGAGGGAGGAAATATTGCTAGTTTTGACGTGCATTCTGAGAGGGGGGCTGTGGCGTCCAAAGCATTTCAAGTAGGTGCACATTTAAGGGTGTATTATGAAGCCACTAAATAGTTGAATGATTTATTGTTCTAAGGAGTTTTAGTTTAAACCTGTTGAGGAATTGCTTCAGAAAGATCGACCAATCTTTAAAATAGCATAATAGAGCCCCTGTTTTCTTCTATAGAATGACGATTTGTGTGTTAAAGAAAGTCCATAATCTCTTAAAGATATAGGGCTCCATTACAAGTGTGGTGCAGTCGCGGCTGCTGTCGGGGCAAAATGGCGGGCGGGGCGGGGGAAGGCGGGCGCTAAAACAAAAGACAAATTAAAAAAACATTTACCTGAATCCCGCCGCATTGCCGCCCTTCTGACTCCACTGCAGGCAGGCATAGGCTCCCAGCCTGCCCAGCGGCCAATCCTGACTCTGCTCTCACAGCATGAGAGCAGCATCAGGATTGGCCTGAGCAACCTTGATTTGTGCTCCCAGGGAGACTGGGAGCCTGTGCCTGGTGTCTCCAACCCGGCAAAGCAGCTAGGTTGGAGACAGATTAAGTGCCCATGATGGTTTGGTCGACCTCAGACAGACGGCTGAACCAAAATGCGCACTGAAGGCAGTGCCCCTCACTATACCCTAAGGTGTCAAAATGCTAACGGAGAGCACCCAGTACCAACCAGAAACAAAAGAACCCCATGACTAAGGAAGCTGTAGAGAGAAAAGCCAAGTTTTCAGCAGTTTTTTAAATGCGACAAAAGAATTCGCTTCTGAGATGTGGTTGGGCAGGGTATTCCATAGCTTGGCAGCAGCCACCGACATGGACCAACCTCCCCATCTGGCCTAGCGGAATCTGGGAACAAGCACCTGCTTGTGAGTGGAAGATCTACTCAGGGAATACCACTGAAAAAGGGAATAAAGTTGACAGGAGCCGTTCTGATGAAAAGCAAAAAAAAAACATACAGCAAGAATTAAACATAATCTCTTTTTCTACTGAAAGCCAGTGAAGGGACAGAATCCTTTCTCTTACCGAAAGATGCCTCAGGACATTCAAGATAAGTCGGTCAGTCGCATTCTGAGCAACCTGCAGTCAGTTAACACAAGAAACATTGAGATTGAGGTACAGAGAGTTGCAATAATCCAATTGCAAGGTGATAAGGGTAATAATGACTGATTGGTGCAAGTCCATTGGATTATAGGGAAACATCTTTCTCAGAGTCCTTACAATGAGAAAGCATGTACTCGTGGTACGACTGACCTGAGACTCAAAGCTCAAGGTATTGTCAAACAAAACACCCAGAGTCACTTCCTTCATTGCTTTACTACAGCTTGAACATGTGCATACTACAGATTTTAAAGAGATTTGGTAATCTTTCCCTTCTGCTTATTATATGCTTAGACTACTTTATACCTCGCACCTGTTCAATCATTTATAAATTACACACGTTATAAAGCTACTTTGATTTCCGAGTTTTCTCAATCGTTATATCTTTATGTTTAATGGTTTCACAATTAATTATTACCAAGGCATCAATTCATTTATTCTTTTGTATATTCTAGTGTCCCATTCTTGTTTGTGTTGCCTAGTCTGGGTATTTTTAATATGTCTCAGTGCCGTTATTATGTGCGCAGGTTGCCATATTGGGGCAATTTCTGCGGAACTTACATTTTGCTTAGGGAACTGTAATGTTGCTTTAACTGTAGTTTTTGAGGGAATTTCTGAGGTTTTTTTTCTATAAACAAACATTATTTGTCATGAGCAAAAGTAAGTAGAAGTTGTCATTAAATACGTTTTCCCCAGTGATTTTTGTCGTTATAAATGATATACTGTACGAAGGCTTGTCTGGCCCAGAATAGTTGCTCACTGTCTTTGGGTTCGAGCAACGGTGAGCAGTCAAAATATCAAAAATTAAATATCGATATACACTAATATCGAGGTGACAATATCGAAGGGACAGAATATCGATGTTAAGAATATCGATGTTAAGAATATCGACCCTAAGGTAAGTAGTATCGATTTTTTTTATATCGATGTAAGTAATATCGAAGTTAGTAATATCGAAATCAAATATATCGATGTTACTAATATCGATGTTACTAATATCGATATTTGTATTATTGTTATGTATTTTGTTATGTGTTTAATATGTATGTGTTATATGTGTTTTTGTTAAGTGTTCTACTTGTCTAAAAATATATGTATACAATTTGTATATGTTAATAATGTTTTTTTTAAGTTATTTTTTTTTTTTAGTACCGTAGTGGGTTGTGGGTTTATAGGGGAATAGGGTGGGAAGTAATTTAATTATACTAAATTAATTATTAATTTTTAGGAATTATAAATTAATTTTAATTATTTTTTGCATTTAAGTTCTGTAGCGGGTTGTTGGTTTATAGGGGAATAGGGTGGGAAGTAATTTAATTGTAATTAAGTTATAATTTATTTTAATTAATTGGTATTGATAATTATATTATTGTTAATTAATTAATAATTGGTAATTCATTTTTATTAATTGGTTATTAATTTTTATTAATTGATTAATTGATCATTATGTTAAGTGTATTATTTTATTATTGGAGTGTGTTGTGCGTTTATAGGGGAATAGTGTTGGAAGTAATTGAAATCTAATTAAGTAATTATTACATTTATTGTTGGGTATTGATAATTAAATTATTGGACATTAATTATTAATTGGTAATTTTTTTTAATTAGAATTTTGTGGTTCTAAAAATTAATTTATTGTTGTTTTATCATTAATTGGTAATTAAATATTATTAAATATTGTTTATTGATAAATTTAATTAATATATTAATAAGTCATTATTAATTGATAATTAATGTTTAATAATTATTATTATTGGTATAAAAAAGCATTTAATTGTTCAATATTAGTTAATTGGTAATTACGTTTTAATAATTAATATGTTTTTGTTAAAAATATTTTATTGTTCAATATTTATTATTTGGTAATTAATATTTATTAATTATTATTTATTGGTATTTATTATTAATTCATTGTTAATAAATTTTCCATTGGTAATTATGTTTTTAATAATTATTTATTGGTATTTGTAAACAGTTTAGAGTTATTTAATAATTCATTAATTATTTTAAAAAATTATTTTATTTATAAGCATGTTATTTTTAACTTCTACGCTATCCAACACTTTCCCTACTGTTGCACTCTCTGGAGTTGGAATAGTAATTTTTACCCCTACGCTATCCAACACTTTCCCTACTGTTGCACTCACTGGAGTGGGAATATTCGTTTTTACCCTCCCGCTATCCAACGCTTTCCCTACTGCACTCCCTGGAGTGGGAATAGTAATTTTTACCCCCACGCTATCCAACACTTTCCCTACTGTTTCACTCACTGGAGTGGGAATATTCGTTTTTACCCTCCCGCTATCCAACGCTTTCCCTACTGTTGCACTCTCTGGAGTGGGAATAGTAATTTTTACCCCTACGCTATCCAACACTTTCCCTACTGTTGCACTCACTGGAGTGGGAATAGTAATTTTTACCCTTACGCTATCCAACGTTTTCCCTACTGTTGCACTCACTGGAGTGGGAATATTAATTTTTTCCCTCCCGCTATCCAACGCTTTCCCTACTGTTGCACTCCCTGGAGTGGGAATAGTAATTTTTACCCCTATGCTATCCAATACTTTCTCTACTGTTGCACTCTCTGGAGTGGGAATAGTAATTTTAAGCTCTAAGCTATCCAGCATTTTTCTTACTGTTGTTTTTTTGGGAGTTGCAATAGTAGTTTTATTCCCTCCGGTATTTAATATTTTTTGTATTATTTTAGTTAATGTAGTATATAATTAATGTTAAAAATATTAAAAGTAAATGTAATTTTTTTAATTTGTTATACATAATTATTTAATTTTTATTTATGTTATTGTTTTATGTGTATAGATGTATTTGTAATTTAAAATATTTTTTAATAATTTATAATTTATTAAAATAATTATTAAAACTGATTATTAAGTATATATATTATATATTATATGTATATGTTTAATTAATGTTTTATTAAATTATATATATTACTTATTAATTTTAAACATTATAAAATATTTTTAACTATGTTTCTTTTATTTATAAGTATTATTTAGTTTATTTTACATATTTTTTTTAACAACAAAAAAAACGTTTTTTTTAATAATGATATTTTTTTCTCGATATTTTTTTTCTCGATATTTTTGTACTTACCATGTTGTAGATAGGATATCGATATTGTTGACATCAATATTCTTGCTCCGATATTTTTGTAGGTCGATTTTTTGACCTTCGATATTTTGTCAATGATCCTCGAGCAACAGCTTCTGGGCACAGGGCCTGCCTGCCAGTGCCCAGCCCCATCCCACCCACACTAGCTGCACACACCCTTCAACTATACACAGTGGGCTCGTCCAAAAGAGTTGAACGCGGCTTTCGTCCATGTGCAGTGGACTCTGTCTTCATGACGTGTGCACTGCCCCCATCCCACCGAGTGTAGCTGTGCATGGCCCATCTTGTAGAAACAAATCACGGGAAAACATTTGGGAACAAGGGGAGCACCCCAACTCCAGATCACAGAGTGGTGGGAAACCAAGACAAAATGAAGACGTGCCACAAATCACAAAATCAGTTGGAGGATAGCAATGCACATATGGACTGGACTGATATTATCTACTAAATAAGTAGGGAACTCAATCAGTAGTTGTTGATACTGATAATACTGACCCTAATCACTGGTGGCTCACAAAGAAATTATTGTCGTCAGTAGTGGTACATAAACAAGTGAATGTGTTTAGTAGTTGTTCACAAAGAAAATCTGATATTGTGAAAGTGGCTGGGATTCAGCAAACCACGGTATGCAATTACAATGAATTACTGATTTCAATCACTGCCAATGCACATTACTGGTCTGTCAAATTTCTTTAACTAAGATAATCAGCTGCAGAGCCTAAATAGGAATTGTTACTACGATGATTATTTTTTGACTGAAGTAGTGAAATATTTCATAAATCCACTTCAAATTCAATTTTAAACTTCAGCAGCAACATGGCACCCATTAAAAGCCTTTTACCTCTCCTTAGCATTTTTACCTCTCCTGAAATTTACCTGAAACATGCCTCTGTCTTAGCAAAGCAGACCAGTGAAAAGAAATCTATGAAAATTGGAAGCCCTGTGCACTGCTGAAAAGTGAAAGTATAAAAGTATTTAGGACCTGGCATTCTAATACCCATTTCGAAACCAGGATGTGCTACTTGCATGCCTACTGGATTATGAGGGGGTATGCAGTTTGCAGTGACACCTATGTCCTCATAGGTAGCATCACAAATAGTATATTTTGCGCAGAGGTCACATAATGACCTGCTTAAATAACAAAAATTCAAAAAGCAAATTTAAATGGTGTACTGTACACAAATGCAGCCACACAGCTGGTGTCCTGCCACATACCTACCTGCACGTGCTTCTAAGATGTGATGACTTAGGGGCCCATTACGATGGCGGGCGGAAGCACAACCGCCGTGCTGGCGGATGCAAAAACCACCAGTTACCGCCGGCACGCAGCAGTCCACACGCCCGCCCAATTACGATGCGAAAAGTAGGCCAAACACCGCCGGCAAGCCAGCAACACCGTCCGCCATCAAAGTGCGCCCGTACACGTAGCGGCGCAGCCCAACTGACACACACCGTCCGACGAAACACGTCCCGCCCGGCGCATAAATTACGATGCCGCAAACAAACGGCTCCCACGGCCAAGAGATACCGTACGACAAACCGAAGCGGTAACACGGACGCCGAGCACGGACAACGAAGAAGCGGCTCCCCCGAGCATGAATCCAGCACTGCAGGCCCTCCCCATGCTCCTGCTGATGCACCACCAAGGACGCAACGTACCGCGGAGACGCAGGTAGGCACACACACAACAAGTGCACGCAAACAGCGCACACAGTGCAAGGGCGGAAAAAGCGGACAACCCCCACCAGCGCGTGTACACTACACATCCACCATTGCATCCACATATGACACACAGGCCAAATCGTAACATCTCGTAACACATGTGTACACACCACCTGGGACTAGGAACCAACGACCCCGTCACGGCCCCAAAGCGGCGATGACGCCGCCACACATGCGCACAACGCAGAGGCCAACCGCAGCGCCATGCATGCGTCGCACACAGACACAGGGACACAACCAAGCAGCACACACATCAGCCCCACCCCGAACGCACATGACACGTGACAGGCCGGCCACAGACATGTCCTCAACGCCCAATTCACGGACAACACCCAACGCCACACAACCGACGCACACATATCAGTGAAGACACGCAACAGCAGGACACACCCCAGTGTAACAAACATGGCGTAGCACACAGAGGCGGCAACACCAACTAGGAGAAGCAGGGCCCCTTCGGGAAGAGGAACGCCAGTACCACACAGAAACACCCATACCACCCTGCACATATGAACAAGACATATAAAACGGAACACCAAAGAGCCCGGGGACCGACAACAGGTGGCCCAAGAATAACATTCACACACAAGGCCCAACGCAGAGCGGAAAGGCAGCCTGCCGCCCACACAAGGGAGAGCAGACAGCACTGAATGACCTTCCATTCCAACTCCGAAACCACAGCCCTACGACAGAAGCCGGTGAATACAGCCATTGTCCAAGAATAGACCAACACAGGCATGCCGAGGAGACCGACCACAGGGCAGATAGCGCATATCACAGAAGCACACAACGGACGGGTAAGAAAGAAGAAAACACTCCCCCATGTCGGCCACATGCAAGTTAATTGGAAGGAGTCACACAGCACTGACCTTGAACTGTCTGAGAAGCATGTGGGAAGAGGGCCCGTGTCCTCCAAACAAGCCAACAGAACACAAGTCCTGTCTCCCTACGACTACACAGAGCTCACAGCAACCCCGGAGCGTGCACATTGCAGACTGCACACACAGCCGGAGCACGCCACCTCAACGAACCTCTGCGAAATGGCAACCGCAACACACCTACCCAACTACGCCGAACAGCTCAAGCTGTACAAAACCAACCTGTGCCATACATTGGGATGCGATCTCCTGTCCCTGCTGAACGTAAGTTACCGACTGACTTACCGCATTACATTGTTCAGCTGCGTCATGCCCGTCTTCTACTGTCGGAGGTGTCCCTACCAGCATCCCGTCGAGATATGCCTCTCCAACCCGGCATGTCTGAAGGCGGACCTGCTACCACTACTCCTCCCTCTGGACGCACACGACAGGGCCTGCTCTGCCTATGGGGGCATGGCGTATGTGGCCAACATCGCACCCGCACTGAAATGGGACCACTGTGCCTCCACACGACGGATCATTGATAACAGCTACATCGAATGTCACCCAGCATGCCCCATCATGGTCCTCCAAGGGACAACCTACGAACAACACCTTGACAGCCACCATCCGCTTCATTGGCTGGCAAACATGTACACCACCAATGACATGGAAGCCCTGCTGGACGGCATCGCATACCTGACAACCTGTAAATACGTCGGACCACAACGCAGGTTCCCCGAGTGACCTATGATGTCCAACCCCGCACCCATGCTTAGCTTCCGCACGGACTGGCCAGTCACCACCACAACAGCCATACCAAACGACCGGCAACTGTAACCACACCATCAACGACATCGCCATGACATCGGATATGACCGGGACATGCACACTGTTCCCCATCACATCCAGGAACACCGCATGCATCGTGGGAGGCAGTGGCATGGGCTCTGTGTATCGCACCCACATGGACGGAACTGCACGAACAACCAGGACACGACATGGATCCAGCGCCCATGGACACACACACCGCTCAGTGGACATGAATAGGTCGCCTGGAGTCTGTGGGTGCTGCACCCCTCCCACCCCCACCCCGGGAATCCCATACCAGGACCTTTGCATGGACGACAAGTGCATACAACAACAACACGACCCCAGTGACTGTGACATGTCCAGTAACCACCACAGTGCAACAACAAGTGGCACGCCGCTGCATGCACGCAAGCACATGCCCTGATGTCATCTCACATGCACGCGTGCATGAGGAACAACCGCAGCAAACCTGTCACATGGAACTGAGATGGACTGTGCCCATGATGCCAAGCGGTCTGGTAGGCTACATGTATACCGTCTGTGTCAAAGTCCGCAGCTCCGCAGCTATACGTAAATGTACATTAGCACAGCCTTGGCCAAGCAGATGTCACTCTGAAGCCCACATCCCACATGCAACAGCCAATCACATGTAACCCCACACCCTATCCCATTTGCAATCATGCTCAGTATATCCTCAACATGTATCCCGCTGCCAGTAGTGTCCACTATACTGCATCACAGAGGACAGAAGACTCAATATAATGTTTGAAACCAAAACTGTCTCCGCTGACTCATTTCACAAGTACGAATGAGAGAGGATGAGAGTATGTGAAGTACACGGCAGTCGTGACATGACCATGTAGTCCACTGGTATTGGATGTCAACGCAAATGAGTAGCACTACTGTGGAAGACACACATGTGTCGTGTGAAGTCGTATGGACGCAGTGCTCAGGTGGGTGGGTGCGACGGGTAGATGCGCACATGCCAAGTTGGAGCACGCCGTGTTGGGAGGGGTCATGAACAGTACACCACCGCTTCCCTGGGCATTGTGAGAGGACACCTGTCGGGGGGAGTGAACACGTGTGTGCACAGCAGCCGGGCACACGTACAAAGCGGTACCAGGCGCACCTCAGCCCACCCTCTGTGGACAAGCTGGATCCTTTTGTGCGCCCGCCATGCCCCTGACAAGGCACACACAGCCCCAGTCGACCAGGTGTAACCCCAACATAGTCAATCCGCACAGGCGATACAGGGCATGGGATGGCAGTGGAGCATGGTGTGTGAGAGGTCTCCTCGCGCTCCTCCTGGTCATATTACGCAGGCAATAGAACCTCAACGTCTAGCATGGCACAAGTCAGATGGAAGTGTAGGGGGGACGCACCACAGCACGAGCAGCACTGACGTCACGGGAGGTGGCTCGCACCATCCCATCCATTGCCCATCATACCAACCACGCCACATGCCATTGCGACTAAGTGCAAGCGCGTGCGCCACCACCCCCGAGCCCTCCCCAGAGAGGCCAAAGAGTGAATGTGTGGGCCATCAGCCACAGACGGACGCGGCCTGGCCGCAAGGGCAGCCACAGCCACTGGGTGTCGCAGGTGGCGGATCCGGAAGGCGAAGACTGTGATGCATAGTCCATGCAGGCCGGGTCACCATTTGGGGCACCACGCAGGTGGACGGCGTCCCGCGACACATCATACCCTGAGACAGCCCACTCGTGCAACTGGACCCACACATACACTCCTTGCCCTCTCTGGTGCGAGCTTGGGGCTGCCTGTGCAAGCGCTAGCCTCGCAGGTGAGCATGCATATTGGGGGAGCGAGGGGAGGACATGAGGGCTGGGGCGAAGATGACTGTATCACTGTCAGTTAGTACAAGGGATGACCCAGATGTGGAAAGGAAGAGACGTGTCCCGTGTGTACTGCAACTAGTCGCCAATACAACTACCCCCATGTCCGGAATGTAAGCCCGCACCTAGGCCCGCCCATCCGCCACATCGAACATACCACCAGCACGACAACCTTCCCATTCGAAACACTGACTGGGGGTGGCGACCAGTGTACAATCATGTGTAGCCTACCCACGCGTACATGTGGGCCCTCCATGATCCATGTCACCTGCGGCAAAGTCATGACATGCGCAATGAGGGAAGTGAGGAGAGCTGCCCGCCCCACGCGCAGAAGGTGCATCAGCTCCACAGACCCAGCAGCGAGTCCAGCAGGGGTCACATGTGCAGGGGCAGCTGTGCCTGGTGTGAAGGCACATGCATATAGACAGCACATCGACCAATGTGTAGTCTGCCCACATCTACAGTCCATCATCATGCGGACATAGGAATTGAACACAGGGCAACACATCTTAGTGGGTGCACCCACCGTGACCAACAATGCGCAATCATCGACGTACCCGCCCTGTGCATGGCCCCCCACCCAACGGCGGCACATCCAGTGCCACCATCCCACACACACAAGCCTTCCACGGAACATGCTGTGTCCAATGGTCAGTACAGAGTCAGCGCCCATCTGGTGGATCCTGAACAGGAGACACATGCACACACATGCCAGCTCCCACTATGTACGACTGCCACCTGGCACGTGCAATGTAACCTCTCACCTGTGACGTGTGACTGCAAGCACACAGCCGTCTTGGCATGGGGCTGTCAATGTGGACACCTGTCAATGTTTCGGGAGGTGTGATCCGTACAGTGCTGTACATAGGGTGCAGTGCTGACACCTACTACTGTCTCATATCCCCTCGTGCCACAGGTCCCACTTGTTTTGGCCGCTCAGCCTCTGCCCACATCGTCGTCGTCGTGTGCCATACTCATCCAGCCGCGGAAGCAGTTCCATGCTCAGCAGACATTCATGTTGCCGTGGCGTTGCCGCTTGACGGATATGCAGTCAGTCCCCATCAGCACGCCCCGCAAGTCATTGGGGCCTGGATCCCCATGTGCATGCACATGGCAGTGGTTTGTATCACTAGCCATTGCCATTGTTGGGAGACCTGTGCAAGTGTATTGTGGCCGTGCCGTCCCAGCTTGACAGCTGGGCTGTGGCTCATGTGCTTGCTCAGTCATGTCAGTGATGTGTATGCGAAATTGCTATGTGTCGTGTTGCATTGACATGTGTCCTCTGCCATTGTCCCTAGGCGGAGACCGAACATTGACCGCCCATACCAATTGCTGGCGGACATGGACGATACAGAGGTTATTAGGAAGTTTCGGCTGGACAGGCCAACCCTGCATCGACTGTGTGCCATGTTAGAACCCCATCTCCGTCCCCGCAGGGTGTATCCGACTGCTGTCACCCCCACGGCTAAGGTGATGGCCGCCATGCATTTCTTCGCCACTGGGTCATTCCAGCACACAGTGGGCATTGGAGGAGGGATGTCCCAGCCCATGTTCAGCAAGGTGCTGAGGGATGTACTGGCAGCCATGATGCTGTACCGGAACAGGTACATCCGCTTCCCCAGGGCTCGTGAATTGGCGGCAGTGAAGGGTGCATTCTATGCCCTTGGCAGAATCCCACACGTCGTTGGAGCCATTGACTGCACACATGTCGGCCTTGTTCCACCACAGGCCACTGAGCACCTGTACCGCAACAGGAAGCACACGCACTCCCTGAATGTGCAAGTGGTGTGCCTTGCGGACATGGTGATCACCCACGTGTGTGCAAAGTTCCCAGGCTCGGCCCATGACGCACACATAATGCGCAACAGCATCTTGCCACGACTGATGTCCAATATGCAACAGGATCGTGCCTGTATTGTCGGTGAGTATGTGGAGTGGTGTAGCGTGCTGGTTGTGCGATGCTGTCCCCTGTCCAGTTGGAATTGCAACGGTTCTCTGTGTCCCTCACACCCAGGTGACTCTGCGTATCCGAATGGGGCATGGCTGCTCAGTCCATTGAGGAATCCTCGCACCCCAGCAGACGATCGCTACAATGAGGCACATGGGAGGACCAGACGTGTGGTCGAGCGTACCTTTGGCCTCCTCAAGTCCAGGTTCAGGTGCCTGGACCGCACCGAGGGTGCGTTGGCGTACTCCCCACAGAAGGTGTGCCAGATAGTGGTGGCGTGCTGCATGCTGCACAATCTGGCCATTCGGAAGCAGATCCCCCTCATCGTGGATGACGGAGATCAACCAGGGCCCCAGCCCGCAGACCAGGACAGCTCGAGTGAGGAGGACAGCGGAGAGGAGGAAGCTGGTAATGTGCGGCAGCAGCTCATCGCCCGCTACTTCACTTGACGGTGAGTGTCCATGTACGACGGCTGATGTGGCTGTATCTGTGCAGGTGTGTGTGTGCTGTGTCAGGGTGGCCGTTTGTTCACTGCGTGCTGTGTGTCAACGCTCCATGGCCAGGGTAGTATGCCACTGTTGGTGGCTGTGGCATTGTGCCCTATTGCTCTGTGCGATGTGTGTACATTGCTTGTAGTTGTTGACATGTACTGTGTGATGGGTGTGTGACACACTCATTGAATGTGCTCCTGTTCTGTCTCCCACCCCTAGGTCCCTACAGGCCCTCCGGTTCCATTGCCATGCCACGCATCAGGTGCCTTTCCGCCCAAGGTGGCCGTTGAATTCCGTACAATTAAAACACAGGGCACAAACAGCAGTTAGTGAAAAAGGTGCATTTATTACAAACTGTGACATGTGATTGTGTGTAAGGTGATGACAAAAGTGGTGCGTGCAGTGACAATGAGCTGTCGGTCATGGCTGCGTGATGCTCAGGGTGTACCCACTGGTTCTATGTCCATAGTCCAACACACACATGCCATCCAGATGGCTGTGTGGAGTGGGATCGTAGTCCAAGTCAATGCAGTGGCTGGTCAAGGAAGGCTGGCGGAAGGCTGGCTGGCTGCCTCACTTGCGGCTGGAGCGTGCGAAGTCCTCCCGGGAGATCTGTTTCCTCTTCGGACGGCCCCTTCCACGTTTGCGAGGGGGTGCCTGCTTGCGACATGCTGGTGGTTGAGGTGTGATCACTGGCTGTGGACGCAGGGGAACTGGACACTGCTGCTCCACCCTGCGCCCCGGCAGGTGGTGGCGGAGGGGAGCTGCTGTCCCTGGCTGTGACCTCACCGCCACCACCAGCTGTCCCATGAGGTCCACGATTTGGCCCATACGGGCGTCCATGGACCTCAGCACCCCCAGCACCTCACGCGTGTCTGAAGCAGACCGGACCCATTGTCCTTGGGCCTCTTCATAGGCCCCAAGAACTCTGGCCATGTGAGGCAGGGCATGGCTCCCAGGGAGGCTGGCGTTTCCCTGACCCTGCTCCTCCTACCAGTCCTGCTGCCACCGGCCTGCCCACTAGCCACATTGCTCACCACGGTCCTCGCTGTGGCTCCCAGGGTGGATCCAGTCGTCCGGGCCACCACCTGCGCTGGGGCTGGTGCCAGCGAAGACGTGGCGGTGGTGGCGGCGGTGGTGGTCGGTGCGGCGATGGTGGCGGTTGCGGCAGTGGTAGTGGCCACAATGACCGTGGGTGTGGCCGCAACGACAGTGGCAGCAGGGGGCTGTGAATGTTCAGCAGCCCTGGATGATGGGTTGGTGGGTAGGAGGGGTCCTGGGGAGCGGCTGGGCCCTGCCACACCAGATGGGCCTGCTTGGTTGTCCGTGTCCGAAGAGGAGGACAGATCCTCCAGATCCGTGTGTCCTCGTTGGGGGCTTGTAGGCTGGCTGTGCTGGCTGCTGGCTCCATCCCCAGCATCCAGCAGTTCGTCACCTGTGGAGAGAATGAGATTTGTTATTGTGTTGCACCTGGCGAAGTATGTATTTGTCGTCTGACATTGACAGTTCGTGCAATCTCGTACATGGGTTTCCCGGAGGCGTGTGTGTGGCTGTAGCATCTGTAGTTGTGTGTGCTTGGCAATGGGACTGTGTGCTGTGCACATGTGGCATGGGACGGATTGGCCATGCCGATGGGTGTGTTGCTGTGCCCCTACTTATTGTGACTCTGGTGTATGCGGGCTCCTGGCCCATCCTGGGTCTGGTTTGTACTTTGCTTTTGGGGTTCAAATGGAACGCTTAGGAACGCATATGGCAACATGGGGGCCATGCCCCAGATTCGCATTTGGGAGGGGATATGCTTTTGGGGTTCAAATGGAACGCTTAGGAACGCATATGGCAACATGGGGGCCATGCCCCAGATTCGCATTTGGGAGGGAATATGCTTTTGGGGTACATGCTGTGAGCCATGGGTGCCGAACGTGACATGTGTTGTGGCAGCATGACAGTGCATGGTTTGAGGTGTGTGCATGCTTGACATGGCCTGCATATTTGCTGTCTGTTGTGATTACTGGACATGGCATTGGACGCATCGTTATGAGTGTGTGATGGTTGTGTGCCAGCCAACGTATTGCAGTTGTCCCATCTCCTTGGTGTGCGTGCTGCCCTGTGCCATGTGCATCACTGCAGTGCTCGGGGGGTGTGGCCCATGTTGTGTGTTGTTGCTCACAGTGTGTCGTGCACTTCATTGACTTCTGGCACATGGTTGGTCATGGGCATGTATCTTAGCGTGACTGCTGTATGTGTGGCAGCTGTGCGGATGACATGCCTTTCATGAGACTGGGGCTGACGGATGGGATGGATGGTATGTTGTTTGTGCATGGTGTGTCTGTGTGTTTGATGGGTTCAGTGGTGTTCGTGTGCATTTATGTTGTTCCGCTCTGTTGCGTCTAGTGTTGTTTGTCTTACATAGGCGTAGTTGTGGGGTGTGTGGTTGACAGGCAGTAGGGGCTACATGGACAGGACTTCAATGGTGTTTCGGTTGTGTGTGATGAGTTGCACAGGGGCTGCCGTGTGGGACTATGTTCAGTGTGGCTTGTGCATGCAGACGTGGCTCCTTGGGTGTTGCTATGTCTGTGATGGGTCATGTGGGGTGTGAGTCTGTTGTTCATGTCCGTGTGCACATTGTTCACTTGTTCGTGACGGTGGGCGGTGCTGCGTGTTCGTCTGCTACGTGACATGTCCCATGTGTTGGTCGTGTTATGGTCCTCATGCCTCCAGTTATCCAGCCCTGTCCAGTTTCCCACCTGCAAGTTGTTCGTGCGTGCACTGTACTGGATGCCACATTGCTCTAAGCGGGGGGTGCTCCATGTTGCAGGTCTGTGGGGGTGGGGGGTGTTGTGGGTCGTGGGGGTGGCTGGACACCCACTGACACCGATTGCTGTGGACCGTGATGTCTGCCTTTCGGCTGTCGTTGTGCACTGCGGTGGCTGACACGTGGCTGTGGGGTGTGGGGGATGCTCCTCCTTGCTGTGCTGTGGGACTGGGGCCTGGTGTGTGTTGTACTTGCGCTGTCCACCGTCCCACCCACTGCACTTTGTGTTCCTGCCACTTTCCTGTTACTTGTCGGTTAGTGCAGCTGTGGCGGACACATGGGTGTGGTGGGTGCTCGTTGTGGCGCTTCTGGCATATTTGGGGACCTGTTGGTGGTTACGTGGCTGGCTTAGTGTACACATGTCCCCACGCATCTTACAGTTGTTCGGTTTGGGCTGTGTGTGGTAGTGTCTGTTGCATGTGTGTGTGATGTGTTGTGTATTGTGTGCTGGACATGGGGGTGTTTGTCCCTGGGAGCTGTGGCATGGTGGTAGTGCATGTGAGTACATAGCGGTGTGCTGGTATACATTAGTTTGTACTTACCAGCCTCCACTCCCCTGCTAATCCGGCGAGGATCTCCGGATGGATTACGACTCGCACCTTCTCCTCCCACGCTTTGAAGGTCTTAAAGAGCGCGGGATTCCCTCCGCCAGTGACGGCAGCCAGCTCTCTGTTTTTGCCCTCCTTCTTCTTGACCAGGCTCTTTACGTCATTCCAACGTTTGTTGATCTCGACTCTGTTCCTGGGCAGGGTCCCGACTGCATTGACCTGGTCTACGATCCGGTTCCACATTCTGTTTCTGGTGGCTAGTGGTGTGTGCTGGACCATGTTCCCATAGATTTGTGGGTACACCTTGATGATCTCGTCGACCATGACCGTCAGCTCCATGGGCGTGAACTTGGGCATTCTTTGTGGTGCCATGGTGTTTGTGGTGCTGGTGCGGTGTGTGTTGTGTAATGTGCAGGGGGTTTGTGGTGCTGGTGTTTGGTGGTGGTGGTGGTGGTGGTGGTGGTGGTGTTTGGTGGTGGTGGTGGTGGTGGTGGTGGTTGTGATGTGTGCGTTTCTGTGGTGTGCTGCTGTCCTTGCTGTGTCACTGTGTCCTCTCCTCTCTGGTTTGCAATGTAGCAAGGGGTTGTGGTCTGTGGGAGTGCTGCTTTTGTACTCACCTATGTGGGTGTGTCCTCATGGTCTGTTGTTTTCAGGTGTGTTGTGTCTGGGGTTCTGGCCTTTGTATTTTTTGTTTGTCCGGGGGGTGTTTTCGGGATGTGTACTGTGCTTGTGTATTTGTGCGTGCCTTGCTGTGTGGACTTGTTGGCCATGTTGTGTGCTATTGGTTTTGTGTGCGGATGGTTTCTGTGCAGGTACGTTGGCGCCATGGCTTCTGCCGTGTCGATTCTCATCGGCGTTGTTTGCGCTGGCGGGCGGTATATTTGTGGTTTTTCCGCGCTCATGTCGGTGCGATCGTAATTTCACGTGCGGTGTGTCGGCCGTGAGGGCGGGCGGTTTTGTGTTGTCGTGCGTGTTTCCGTCCGTGGCGGGCGGTTTGTCTCCGACTCGGACGTTGGCGAGCGGTATTTTGTGTGCTTTTTCCGCCGATGGCGGTATTCGGTTTGTGTAATCGTAATGGCGTGGTCGGTGTTCAGGCGGTGTGTGCGGGCGGATTTTTGCCTCTTCCATGCCTGGCGGAATTATTTACGCCGGGTATCGTAATGTGCCCCTTAGGGACTGATTTAGTTGTTGGCGGAAAGGGTACTCTGTTGCAACGGCGTGGGAGTACCTTTTTCCCCAACCTGAAGGTCTGCACACCTGATTTACAGATGGGCAGACCATCATTAAGTAGACAGCAGAGACTACAGATTATGGCTCATCACATGTTTGAACACAACATCATGGAATGGGGCATCAATTTGCCCCAAAACCGATTGCACAGCGAATTGTGCCGCTGTGGCTGCACCATGTTTACTTAATTTTCAGTCAAGTACTCCGTCCTGTTAATACCTCTGTTATTCATCCTCGTTATGCTTGAATCCACTCGCGGGATATTGTGCCATTTTTCAAATTTCTAATGTAAAAGCTGTGCCCATCCGGACCTCTTGCTGAAACACGACAAATGCAGGAGTTCGTACAAAGCAGCGTTTATTAAAGACCCAATGCATTTCGGGCTACAGTTGCTCTTCATCGTTGGACGCTAAAAATAAACAATGAAACACATATTCACTGCCGTGTTAACCAATCCTGAGCATGTCATGCTTCAGTAATTAATTATGGAAAGTGCCTTATCTCATCCCAACTCTTCCTCCTTTCATGTAATGAACCCCTTCTTAAATCATCACATGTTTGGCCAGGTGCCCACCAGCCAATTTAGAGTGGGCGGACACATAACCAGTTTTTACTTTTTCAAACCGCCACCTAAAACTTGGCAGTATTTAAAAGTAAAAACCTTTCTGTGACACCTATGCCATATGAGAACACTCCCATGGTGAGGAGGTGTTAGAAATGGGGGTCTCTAGTTGGCAGAGGTAGGTACCTTTGTCCAAATAGGGACCCTTGCTTCTAGTCAAGGTAAGGGGTGTAAGCACTTTAGATAACCCCTGCTCACCCCCTCGGAAGCTTGGCACGAGCAGACAGGCTTATCCCAAAGGCAATGTGTAAAATATTTGTACCAACACTCAAAGTAACACTGTGAAAACACCACAAAAGGACACCACACCAGTTTAGAAAAATAAAGTATCTTTATCTAAACTAAACAAGACCAAAAACGACCAAAATCCAACATACACAGTTAAAAATATGACTTTCAAAAGGTTTCAAGAACTTCTACCATAGAAAACTATGGATGCATGACTTTTCACCAAAGTACCTGTAGATGTGTGAAAGTTCCAAAAGCCAAACAGCCGCAGAGTCGGAAAACATAGAGATGTGACACTCCTGAGACATTGGGGAGGCGATGCGACAGTCCTGCTGCACGCAGAGGAAGGGTTGCATCGAATCCAGTCTGAATGGGGAGTGATGCGTCGATTCTTCGTGACGGTTCCGGTACGCAGGTGATGCGTTGGATGAACTTGCCGCACAGGCACGATGCGTGGAAATCCGGGATGCGGCCGCGATCGATGCGGTGGTGTCGAGCAGCGCTGCGTCGGTCCTCTTCAGCCGCGATCCCTCGATGCGTCGATTTCTGTAGTTCTTTGAGTTTCTTCTTTCTTCCAGCTCCCAAACAGCAGCAACAACCTCCAGAGGCCCAAACCTGGCACAGGCACCTCTTGGCAGGTCAGACACCACAGCAGCAGAGTTCAGGAGAGCTGGGGGTGAAGTCTTTGTGTCCCTGAGACTTCAGAACAGGAGGCCAGCACACATCAGGCCCTTGGAGATCTCCTTCAAGCAGGGCACACAGCAAAGTCCTTCTCCTTTCCTTGGCAGAAACAGCAACTGCAGGCCAACCCCAGACACACAGCAAGGGCAGTACTTCTCCTCAGTCTCTCCAGCTCTTCTCCTTGGCAAAGGTTCCTCTTGAATTACAGGAATGATCTAAAGTCTGGGGTCTTGGGTCTTGGGTCTGATACTTATACCCCAAAATGTCTTTGTTCTCTTTGTGCAAGGGGCTCTGAGCCCAGTTCAAACCAGTTCTGGGGCGCACTCTGCAAGTGCACAACAACATCCATTGTCAGTGTGAGGCTTGGCTCCAGACACACCACAGGGGGGCGGAGCCAGCATTGTGGAAGGCAGGCACAGCCCTATTCAGGTACAGGTGCTACTCCTCCCACCACTCCAAATGCAGTGCAGGCCTCTTCAGCCTAGTGCTGACTCATCCAGACTCCTGGAGCCACTGCACCTTCCCAGCCCCTGTCACTCCAAAGCCAGACAGTCAATCCACAAACAGGCAGAGGCACACAGGATGGTTGAACAAGAAAATAGCCACTTTCTGAAAGCAGTATTTTCAAACACACAATTTAAAAACCATCTTTACTAAAAGATGTGTTATTAAATCCTGAGTTCAGGGATACCAAACTCCATTTTTCCATCTTATCCCTATGGGAAGATATGCTTGTAAAATGTTACAAAGCATTCCCCATTCTGTCCTATGGGCAAGATAGCCTTTCAATAGTGAAAAACGAAATTGGCAGTATTTCACTATCAGGACATGTTACACACACCAGTACATGTTCTACCTTTCACATACACTGCACCCTGCCCAGGGGGGTACCTCGGGCCTACCATAGGGGTGTCTTCTGTGTAAGAAAAGGGAAGGGTAGGGCCTGGTAAGTGGGTGCACTTTCCAAGTCGACATGGCAGTTAACAAACTGCGCACAGGCACAGCGGTGGCAGGCCTGAGACATCTTTTCAGGGCTACTCATGTGGGTGGCACAATCAGTACTGCAGGCCCACTAGTAGCATTTGATTTACCAGCCCTGGCACACTCAGTGCACTTTACTAGGGGCCTACTGGTAAATCAAATACGCCAATCATGGATAACCAATCACAATAACAATTTACACAAAGAGCATATGCACGTTTAGCACTGATCAGCAGTGGTAAAGTGCCCAGAGTCCTAAAGCCAACAACCACAGGTCAGGAAAAAATAGGAGGATGAAGCAAAATGTTTGGGGTTAACCCTGCAAAAAGGGCCATTTCCAACAGGAGGCATTGCTTTTCTTATTTTTAAAAACAAAATCCCACTTTGGGATTTTGTTTTTGAAAATAAAAAAGGAAAATGAAAGTATGCTGTTGTGCGCCATCATGTTGACAGAGCAGCAAGGCACACTTTCATTGCATTTACAGGTTCCTGTAAATGCAAGAGATGTATGCTGGTCCGGGGGACATCTCTAAATGTGGCGAGCGAAGAACCATCTTCATGGTGAGAGTAAAGTACTCTTCCATGCCGAGGATACTAACACTCACACATTTAAATCAGACCCTCAGGGCCATATTTATGGCAAAGTAACGCAACGCAGCGCAGTAAGTCACCTTGCTGCTCTGCGTTACAGGGAAAGGGCAGGAATACACCGTATTTAAAAGAATACAATGCATTCCTGTCCTTGTCCCTGTGCTGGTGCAGTTTTAGCTGGCTCGCGCCAATGCATGCACGCTTGCACCGTTGCAGACAGAACTGTTTTTGTGCAGAAAGGGATACCTTCCTGCACAAAAACAATACTGAGAGGCAAGTTCATCTTTCTATGTGTCCTGCAGAATGCTGCACACACTCAGAAAGAGGAAGTAACAAGGAGACATAAAGATATTTCTCCTCATTACACCTCACCTGGGGAGGCGTATCTTTTTGGTGCATTTGCAGGTTTACCAGTTCTGGTAAATCTGGGACAGCGTCAAAACCATGGGAGTTGTGTGGGCACACCGACACAATGCCCATGGAATGCCTCCCTGGCGCAGAGTAAGGCAACGAAGCTATTTGCACTGCGTTGCTCTACTCAAGATTTATGAAGCCACTCGGGCCCACGCAAGGTGGCCTTGAGTGGCTTCATAAAGCACCAAGTTGCACAATAGTAAAGTCATAGTGAGAAGTGCTGGCAATGCTAAATCCAAGTATGGTCACCCAGCCGAGAAATGCTGGTATTGTCAAACAAAAGTATAAAATCCAAAGCTAAAAAGCACTGGCAATGTTCAAGGAAGGAATTGGAATGTGACTGTCTCACTTGTCCCCATGCAAGCTGGTGGACCCTCAGTACCTAAGTATAGAGGCAGGGCAGGGGCTGCACTGTACCTTATGCAAGAACGGGCTCTGAGATCTGGGCTGAGGTCATAGGATAGTATGCAGTACTAGGATATGATGCTGTGGCGTGGTAGCAAAATGTAATTGGAAGAGTACTATATGGTGGAGAAGTGTAATCTTGATCCCATTTGAGATATCGTAGGAGTGCATCATAATCATGAGTAGTCAGCACTCGAAAATATTCTGTGATTAATGTTACTAAGGAGAGTGGAGTACTGCATATTTAAAGTACTCCACCTGAAAAATTTGTGTATAGAACATGATTAATAAAGGTCTATGTAATATTTATATATTAATGTGACAGGAGAAGTTAACAAAATGTGTCCCATTGTGAGGTTAATATATTAGACTGTATATGTGTAAACAAACGTTTAAACATTTGTACGTGTGACAAGAATTATTTCCATGCAGGTGCATTTAGAATGACATCTTCATAATCCTTTACAGCTTATACGTGTCTTAAGAAGCTGTATTTATTGTGTGTGTGTAGAAATGTGCACGTATTCTGTAACCACATTGCACTGTTAAAGTTGACTAGAGTGGGCCTCGAGAAACCATTTCAGTTCATGCTCACGTTTAAAATCTAACATGTAATTCATATTTAACCTTCAATGCAAAATGCATTTGCTTGTATTTTGTTTCCATTGTAGGTATGGATAAGGCATCATTAGTTAGCATAGAAGGGTTTTGTTTTCATTGGATAGCAAGGTATAAGAAAATGAAGTTGGCAAGGAGAAGCACGTTACAGAGCAAGAAGGCAAGTTCTCACAGAGGAGGAGTGGAATGACCAAAGACGAACGAAGTTGCAACTTATCGATGTGGGTAAGGTGGTGCAAGTATCCAGTTGTGCCAGAGCCATGGAAAATCACTTGCAAGGATCACGTGGGATTATCTACCCTGAATGCAATTGATATTTTATACTGAAACGTAGTGAGGGACAGAGAGATTTATCTTAGGATTTCACGGAGAGCGGATCTAAACTTCTGCTTGTGTGGCTTTATGCTGCATGACCCATGGTTGGAGTGTCTTCTATTGAAGAATCTGACAGCTGACACCTTTCTGATTTCACCTTTACTAAATACTTCTTAGTTTAGGGTTGCTCTTTTAAGGTAGTGTGGGGAGAGATAGCTTGCTCATGCTCACTTTGGAAAATCATCAGATGCATTTTAATACTCAATTCTTTTTCCTGATCATCTGTATCGTCGTCATAGAGTTAGTCGTTTGCTTTGCATTATATAGGGTAAATCTCTTCATGAGATTTGGACTTATCTTGGTCTTTCTGTATTTCTATATGATTGTGTTGAGATTGGTCTATATTGATTTGTTTCTAAATGTATTATTAAACCCTACTAAACTCAGATTACGTTATCGAGTGGGTTATTGTGTGACCACATTGGTTGCTCTGAAATGAGATGTTAACCATCTGATAGTTTTCTCCCTTTACCTCTCATTCAGCTATAACGATCATCGATCTGGAGAGAAATTATTGAGTGGGCCCGAGCTCCAGCAATGGCATACTATACAGTTTCATTTTAGATTGCACATGTTTAAAATTTGGGGTACATGAAGATACAACAATTTTCCAACAATGTCATGATTTTTGGTCACATGCAGAAAATCAGATTAAATCCAGGTCTGAAGGTTCCAAAATCAAAATTAGTACATCTGAACATTTTACAGAACGTTTTTTCAAATATTGAGAGGAAAGATGCATGCTCCTGTGGACAGTTATATGCTACCAGTGGGGAAAAAAAAAAAAAGAACATTTGTGAAAAACCTACGTTGGCAGGGTATGTCCGGACGTGGGACCATTGCTCACTTTGCCACTGGATTCAAGCTAGCCTGGCTGATGAGGGGTATTACCCCGAAACAAGTCCCAGGATGCTTGTTTCTGGTCGAAGGAAGACCTGGCTTGGCAGTTTGGGCTGGACTGTTTCCATAAGGAACAGGGTCAAGACTGATTTTCATATGGCTGGGTTTGAACAGGGGTGGCAAAGTGAGCTAAAGAACAATGATGGATTCCACCCAGATCTAATAGTGACTGGGGGTGAGTGTCTGAAAAGTTTCAGCGCTCCGTTCATCATCTCCTTGTGTTTGCTCTGTTTTTATGTCCTCTGTCACATGCGGAATGTGAGTGTTAGGAGGGCTCAGAACCTATCTAAAGTTTAGAGGGATATGGATCTATGTTTTGAATGCGTTTCATCCCAAGTGAAACCCAAGCACAGATACTGATGCCCCCTCCATCCAAGATGCCCCCAAAGATATGTTCCTGAATATAGGATATGCAGAGGCTTTAATGGCCCGTATTGGATACCAATTAGCAAGGACCCATCCCAGGTGCAGGACCTTCCAGCTCCACTGTTCCAATCACTCACTCAATGGCCTCATCAGCTTAGAACCTGCACCACTGTTTCCTTTCTAGCTCTCAAGGTCTGCTCAAAATGACTCTTGGCCCAAAAAGCACCTTTTAACTCCGTTGGGGTTTTAATGTTTTTTTTTGGTTAAAACTCAAAACCAGAAGCCCTAGTCATAGGCTCTGGAACACTGCAACCACTTTGTTCATATAATCACCATGTTGAGCATCTTCCAAAAACAAAACTGAAGGCAATCCCTCAATTTAATAACTCAGAATCCATGAGAAGCGCCATGCCTTCAATTATAAGCAAAAGGTGTGCTATTTACAGTGGCGGTCCGTGCAGGTAAGCGCGATGAGGCGGTGGTGCGGTGGTGCGCGGCGGGGCGGGAGGGGGGCTTTTCGACAGACGACGGAATAGGGAAATTAAATAAATCCTATTATGTCGTCCCCCCCAGTCCCGCCCCGCCCTACCACGCTTACCTGCATTGAACATAACTGGCTATTTAATATCCACTTTGATCAAATTTCAGTTTTCGCAACAATTTATTTCAATCACGCGCGGATGTTTATCATTTTTATAAGCAATGTAATTTGTAATCTTGGCCGGTTTTGCAATTTCTAGTCCTGACTCAAGGCGATGCTACATAAATCCTATGTAAGCTTATTATTAAAGGCATAGCTACCTTCCTCAGGTAATTGCATTTAATTTACAGATTAGCTCTTTACTTCATCAGGTAACAGGGGATTATCAATAACTAGTGCAGGAGACTTAGAAAGTATTTCCAGAAAACTGAATTTATGCACCCGATATACGTTGGAAAAAGATATTATTTTGAAGTTTGAATTCGGAGAGTGTGATATAACCTTTCCCTTGAAATAACTATGATTTCATTAACCAATTTCTATTACAGCAACAAGTCAACTGCAGAACACAAGTTATGTGGAACCTAAATTGTTCCTTTATAAGAATTATATTTAAATCCATAATCATGCCTGAGGACCAATGTTTATTGTAAAATGTGCACTTCATAAAAGTAACACCAATCGCTTCAGTGAATAAGCATTTTTCATTTGTGAGCAGGATTATGCACACATAACATTTAACAATGGGCATCACTGCTCTACACAGGAGTCTGGTGCGCGCCTTCTGCTTGCTACTGTGAAAGAGGGACAGGGCTGTGAGGCCTGCCCCAGTGACCCATTCAACTATTGGGAGGTGCTGCTGGACTCCAGTGAATTCCCATGTTTTCTTTATGGAGATTTGTGGACCAGATGGGCAGCCTAGTAAACACAGAGAGCCCCCAGAGGCAGTTGCAGCCTCCTTTAAGCAATTATTGGCATCAGGGTAAGAACAAGCCCTGGCAAAGCCAAGGGGACTCGGTTTAATATGGTAACACATGTAACCTTAGCATACAAGAGCATGACACACAGGAGGGAGCCAGCGGAGCGCACAGAGAGGGCTATAGTTGTAAAGGAATCCTTCATATAGTTCAATGCAAGCACTCAAGTGAAGGCGGAAGGATAGATCTAGATAAAGCCAGTAACATTAAGGGGCATATTAACAAGGGCTTTATCTCCGCTTTTTTGGCTTAAAAAGCCAAAAAAGCAGAGATAAAACTATCACCCTATTAACAAGAGGGTGCTAACATGCATAATCGCATGTTAGCACCCTTTTTCCCAACGCCTCCCTTTGCATCTCTAATGAGATGCAAAGTGGGCGTCACAGGGCGTACCCCGGATGGACTACCTTGTGAAATATCGCTGATGTTCACATCGCGATATTTACAAGGCAGCCCACAGGATTTTAGCACACGTTAGATTTTGGCGAAAACGGCGGTTTTCGCCAAAACTAACGTCTGCTAAATCCTGACTTACCTATGCTTAACATAGGGGGTGGATTATGCTGATACGACCACAGGGTCGTATCAGCAAGGTTATCGCCGTTTTGCAGGGAACATCGCTGGAAATCCAGCGATGTTCCCTGCAAAACGGCATTTCCCGCTATCGCTGGTATTTTTATCGCTGTTGAGATAAGCGTCGCTGATAGCGCGCTATCTCAGCGATAACATCCAGCGATAGCCGGCGATAATTATCCTAGCGCTAAGTGCGCTTAGCGATAATTATCGCCGGTTGTTGCTGATATGCCCCTAAGTGAGCAAAGAATACTCCACTAGGCTGAGCAAAGTCTTGATTGACAAAGTCTCAAGCAAATTGGTGAAACAAGGGTGGACCTAAAGTTCATTCTACGTATATTGTTAGCAATAGGTCTGTTTGACAGCTGCTCTGTTAAAACCCAAACAGAACAAAGAGGTATACCGTCAATCCCTTCTCAGCTGAGTCACAGGTCTCCTGCAACGGTTAATTTGAGCCAGCACTGGTGGGTGCTACTTGCACTTATGGGTACTGGGACCCTCTCTGTTTGGCCCTTTGCCAGTGACCCCTGTCTCCCTGAAGGGGAACTCCTTTGCTGGGTGCTGCTCACCTGTGTGCATTCTGTAAAGGTCGATTCATGAGGGCTGCAGAGGAAAACATACACACAGATACAACATGCCTCGCCGTGTTTGGGGGTTTTCTCTCGCATGCGGGCTCGCACGGTATTTCTACAGCAGAGGTGAACAGGATAGGCCAGTACTGTGAGTGGCATGGGCGGGCACTGCAGCCTGCAGTGAAATCTGCAGAGCTTCGTTTTTCCAGGTTTCTCAGCAGCTGCGCCAGCCCGGTGCCCAAAATCCTACAGTTACAGGATGCGTGTGCTGTCAGCATGCTGGGAAACGTGGGGAGAACTGTTATGCTGCCTTCTGTCCCAAACTGTTTTGCTGCCTTCTGTCCCAGTATCTGTCTTTTGGAGTCCCTGGGAGGCAGGCAGAGGTTGCTATTCAGCAATTGACTGGTTCTGGTGTTGCTGTGGAACAAACGGGCCTCCTGCTTCAAAGCAGGCGGCAGAGGAGTCAGATTCAAGGAGCATAGTGCCAATATCGGCAACACTCAGTTCCCATACAGCAACATACATAAATAAACCACACAACACCTTTTTTAGTGGAGAATATTGCTGCAGGTTTATTTGCATAACCAATATGCCAACATGGTGGGTTATCTTACGGGCGATCCCAGGGCAGGCCAGCCCCTATGCCGCCTGCCCGTCTGATGAGCCAAATTGCACCGTGGCCGTCGCCAACCGGTGGTTACCAATTATTGGGAGAGGCCACCTCTCCCCTCAGTGGACCGCCAGTCCACTCCCTTACTCACGCCCCCCCACAGGTGGGCGGAGCGTTCCAGGCAGCCCCCGGTTGCTCAGACCCACAACCACCTGTAGGCTAACGGGGCGCCGTAGTTCTTCCAGGGGACCCGCTAATACATCCCTGGGTATCCTTGGCTTAGCACCCTGTTGTGCTGCTGCAATATAGTACCCTTCTGTACCTTGCAGACTCTGGATCGCCCTGTAACTCCTCCTGCAACACAAAACAATAAGTTAGAATCTTCCCCTCCCCGTACTACCCTTTGGCCGTCCGCAGGGTAAGCGGTAGGGTGGGAAACAGCGAGACGGGTAGCGGTCAAGAGACCGTACAGTGGGCGGGGAAGGCAATTATACCCCTGTCCCCTTCCCCACGGCCGGAAATGACGCGGCCTGCAGACCCCCTGGTCCCTAGCCCAGGGAGCCTAGACAGAGGACTTCTGTGCCTTCCTGTGGCACTAAGGCGGCCGCCCTGTTGGAGGGTCCCCTACGGGGCCCCCCTGGGCAGCCTTGGCATAGTGCCAATATCGGCAACACTCAGTTCCCATACAACAACATACATAAATAAACCACACAACACCTTTTTTAGTGGAGAATATTGCTGCAGGTTTATTTGCATAACCAATATGCCAACATGGTGGGTTATCTTACGGGCGATCCCAGGTCAGGCCAGCCCCTATGCCGCCTGCCCGTCTGATGAGCCAAATTGCACCGTGGCCGTCGCCATCCGGTGGTTACCAATTATTGGGAGAGGCCACCTCTCCCCTCAGTGGACCGCCAGTCCACTCCCTTACTCACGCCCCCCCACAGGTGGGCGGAGCGTTCCAGGCAGCCCCCGGTTGCCCAGACCCACAACCGCCTGTAGGCTAACGGGGCGCCGTAGTTCTTCCAGGGGACCCGCTAATACATCCCTGGGTATCCTTGGCTTAGCACCCTGTTGTGCTGCTGCAATATAGTACCCTTCTGTACCTTGCAGACTCTGGATCGCCCTGTAACTCCTCCACAGCTCTGATGATGGCCACCGTCACCACCAGGGCCCCCCACCAAGGCAGATATTCCTACCTACAGCCTGTTGCTTCCAAGGCCTTCCCCAGGACCAGCAAAATTAAGTCCATGCCTACCCTTGAGATGTGAATCCCATCCACTTCCCAGCAACCAGTAGACTTGGCATAAAGTAAACCATGCCTGATGAAGCCAAATCCCCTTTGCCCCATGAATTTACGCCTGGCGCTGTTCACTCTCCTACGTGATATCTCGATGGCGTCTCCAGATCGGGCATCTTGCCCAGCTGAGCGAGGTAAAATTCATGGCCACCACAGTTCACATGCCCCAAGCTGATTACTCAACTGACACATGATGTCCCTCATGTCTTGAAGCAGTACTCTCCTCCCCAGAGTCGTCTGGTCATTCCCTCCCAGGTGTATGACCAGAATAGGAGGTGGAACGATCCCTCCCCCAAGACTCTGCTGCAGCTTCCTCATCAGCTCGCTCCAGCGCATACCTGGGTAACCTAGCCTCGTGATCTCTGTGACCTAGGTTCCTGGTAAATAACGAGATGTGTGTTTGAAAACCATAATTGTTGTACGTTTATATTCTAATAATCTATAATTGCACAACAACACCACATCACCGCCACATCATTTGTCAATCCGGGCCAAAACCGTACACCTGTAAGCACCTGCCTGTCGGTTGCAACATGGTACCTAAGAGTCCTCTCGCCAATCCTACAGCTCAAGGCCTTATATATCGTTTGTAGCAATGCGACTCGCAGCGCCCACCCTGCTTGAAAGAAATGCTCAGTTAACCTACCAAAATCGGAACCTGTGACCCGAGGTCGGACCCAAGCCCCTTTCAGTTCTACCGCTCCACATGCCTGTGAGCTTGTCTCCCAATGGAGACTACAAGCACCTGACCCCAACTAGGGCATGCCTGAGCTAGAAACCCACATCTAAAAGGCCTGCCAACCGGCAACAACCAAAATTGCAGTCCGAATGATTGCTGACAACTCCCAAGGAAAATTGCTTAACTGGAGCAACTAAACATGCAATCAATTTAACCATAACTATGACTGCAGAATGTGCTCTCGTAGGTGTCCTTATTAGTGCTCCCTCCCCTCTAAAACAGTACTATCAAGGCAACCCGCACCTTCCTGGGAATGGCCTGCTCACGCCCCAGCTGGCAGAAAGTGCCTATTCGTGAGTAGCCCATAACCTTACGTATTTTACCAACGGTATACCAGGATTAGCTGAAACCTACTGCTGAGTGCGCGTTATACAATCCCAGGAATGCCTATCTTTGCCTATTCTGTTTCTGTCTGCAGTTTGATAACCCTGCCAGCCCCAAACCCATGCGAAATACAAGGAGCTATACCGCTGCCCGTGTGATTCGCTGCTGGTGCTAATGATGGTCCAGTAAGCACTGGTACCCTAGATGCTGTACTATAGCAATTGAGGGCCATTGCAGCACTTTATTAAAGTCAAATGGCTAACCTACTCACAGTGAGGCAGAGACTAGAGAGGCTGTAAATTAATGCCCATTTGAGATGATCGATAGACCTAACAGGGAGTGATCCTGTGTACTGAGGTAGTAACCACCAACACCACCACTCCCCGCATGAGACTCAGTCCAGGTTTACTTTGCCCTGTGCAGTAGTGTAGCCACCATACGCTGACATCTAACCTGTGCAGTGTCCTGTTCTGTCTTATTCAGTCCCCCTCATGTGCTTCCACTGAGCACCTCTGCCTGATGTGATGACCTAAGACAGTCCCCTTGCATGACGGTCTGCCAGAGAGACAATCCAACAGATGCCCCAAAAGTACCACTACTTGCCTTCACTCGATTCTTGCCTGGCATTCCTACATGCCCAGAATACCCAGCGGTAAAGCTTCTACTCGGTCAAAAGACCCAGCCACACTTCAAACCCACAGAGACAAGGTGCGGCCCGTTACCCTGCCCCAAACTCTGATACATGAGGAGATCCCCAGTTGCACTTGAAAAATGTTGTACTGCCCAACCCGAAGTGCCCCTTTGAAGGATACCCCAACCGCTTGGATTTGAGCCTCACCAAGCACGACCTTTTATCCTGGACCTACCTCTAACATGACATGAATTTTAGCGCGCTGTCCCCTAGGGGTCTGCTGGCTCTGGCAGAACCGTGACAAGGTGAAGCCTGCTAACCTGCCCCCAAACTCAGCGGGACACCCCCATGTGCGAGCTTGCCACAAACGTCTGTGGAAGCATGCTAACCCCTATCATGTTTTACTTCCCTTTGCTCAAAGGGGGGAGCAGTCCTGTCTGGAGGTGTGTGTATTGGACGACCAGTGTCCTGGACGTACCTATGATTACAGGACATTTGACACTACTTCATGGTACCTGGTGTGTTTAATAAAACTAATAACAGGTCTAACAAATCCATCAGGCATCCTCCACTTACTTTAGGGAAGTTGGATTGAGGGGATCCTGTGAAATCTGGAAGATATCTCCCTTGGCATGCTATCCCTTTAGCACAACATTTACAGCTTTAGGCATGTCGCTTAAATCAACTTGATCAAGTGTTTAACGCTAATTAGTTTGAGTTCTGCTCTTGGCAACATCCCTTCTAACCCACAGGTTGGGTAACCACTCCTGTTTGTTTCTTGTACAAGGGTCCCCAATGACCTGGCACTGTTAGACCAACAGAAGCTTTTAACGACTTACTTATACACAAGTGTATCACGTTGCGCAACTTGGGACACTTACTTCATCGCTACGTACGATCAGGAGTGTAAGTAATGCCCAAGGTATCCCCACCTTCGTACGTGTTAAATACTAAATAAAATAACTGTAAAGGGAACAGATTTCCAGAGCACCTATCCATGGGCCTTCTACTGCGTGTGACCCCCGTTGATGTGTTTTAGACTGTTGCTCTGAGTGAGCAGAGACATCTCTGACTTTATTTCATTTAACTGCAATTTGTGCTGGAGATGACGGAATTTGCAGCAGGTCCATGGATATAGGCCATAAGGCGTGTCATTGCATAGGTCCAGTGACCTGGCTGAGAGGAGCTGCCTTACCACTGATGCTGGCACATGAAGTGCGAGGCTCGGTCGCCTCCCTCCAATAAAATCCCGGATGAAAGGTGCCCCTAGTGTGAGATGCGAAGCCAACAAGACTGGCCGCAGCAACTCTCCCACCAAACTGGGTGTTCCATGTACTGCTGCACCCCACGTAATTGTGCTGGAGGAGGCACCCCACGCCCCATTTGTTAGTATCCCTGCATAACAGACACGGACTACTAATACACTAAGCAAAGTGATCCAAAGTATTGCCATGCTATCCTACACAGAAGGCCAGAACCCTCCATATTCTTCCCTGACGCATAGCTTGCGGGGTTGCGCACGCACTCCCATTGTTCAGTCATATGACTGACACCTACCACACACATTGCCAAGGGCGCTGCTTGAGAAACAAGCGTCCCCCAGCAGCATGTTCTACAGGCCATATGTTTGCTGCCGAGCACGAGACTCCCCGCCCGCTCAGTGTCAGACTCCAAGGAGGACCCATCAACGTTGGCCAGTGACTCCAGGGCAGGATACCCATAGCGGCCAAGGTAAACATTAGCATGTGTGTATTGGTAGGCCCCGACTCGCAGTACCTAGTTATCCTGTTATCAATGTAAAGCCCTGCTGCCTTCGGGCCTAGCCCGCGCTATATGAAATTGCAAAAGGTAAACAATACAGATGCACTCCCGCGCAAGGACAGGGCACGCTGGTAACACTCCTTCAAGGGTCACCAATCAGGCAGCCGATGCCCCGCTACACTGGCGCTGGAAGAGCGCATGCTGCGTAGTGCAGAGAGTCAGAATACGCTAGCCTGCGGAGGCACTGTCTCATAGGTAGCTGGGACGGGAGCAGCCGTTGTCTGTGGTTCCGCCCCACGTACCTACATATCTCCCTGCTAGCTGCACAAATCATTAGTGGTGGGTAGTGCGCAGGCATAGCGCCAAACACACCTTACAAGGCACATTGTAACCTTTCAATAGATAACCCGACTTCCCCGTAGTGCCACCTAGATCGCTGTAACTGAAACTTCCAAGACTCGTCACTTATATCACTTTACACTCTCACCATCCGGGTGCCGCACTGACTCACGCTTTGTCTCAGGGTTCGCCCTGCCCGTGAGCCGCTGCCCCGTGCCAGGCACACGGCCCCTGATCCGCACTGCCAGAAGTCACACCGCAGGCGGCAGCATACCGGGCCAGCAAAGACAATATAATTCCTTACTCTGCAAACATAGTCCTGGCCACTTCGTTTTACACCACAAATTGTTCCTGCCGTGCTGGCAATCTGTTAACCCTAACACTTGTGCAAGTGTGGCAATACAAGCTATTCCAGGTCCCCGAAAATATACGAATGGCATGTGCAGCAGGCAATTAAATTATAATGTGGTTGTAAATTCTGTGCCTGTCGAGGTCATCTCTAAAATTGACAGACAGCGCCAACCGGTGGCGGGCTGTCCCAAGCGCTGGTGTAACAATAAAGTAACGGTGCCACGCACCCGAAACCGCTTGGTCAAATTTAGCACAGGTAATCATGATGCAGTAATTTACCCTTAGTAAGCCATTGCAACACTTAAAAGACAAAACAGAAAGTGCGAAAACACGCAAACATGCAAGCAACCAGCTGCCAAGGGCTGAATATGACAGCCGCTGACTCTCTACCAGCAGCACTCCCAAAGGGCACCGTTCTGTTCTCTCATATAGGCAGCCTCCTGCTAGTTCTTGCGGTCTGCCTCTTAGGCCTTAATACGAGGCGTCCAATACCTCGGGACGGCAAATCTGTACCCTAAACATGATAGAAACTCCTACAAAGGCTTTCATTGCAATGGTACTGGGACATTTCAATGTGGGGGCTGGCCACCGACAACCATGTTTTGATTTGAACTGCTGCCCAGCGGCATCCCGACTTAAATGCCTGACTGAGCTGGTCCTGCTGCTGATACATATTTAGAGTTAAGTGTAATTTACTTTGTACGGCAAGCAAATTACCCTTGGTGACAATTTAGGTACTTTATACCCATTAATCCCCGCAATCCCCCAAGCCAAAATCTCAACCCGTCAACCAGCACCCCAGGACCACACCGGCACACAGCGATATCCCCACATGTGGCAGCAAGTGCCCAGCCCGTCTCCCAAACGAGACGAGCGCAGTGCAGGGAGGTGCCCCTATTTTTTTTTTTTTTTTTTTTTTTTTTGCATATTAATATAGCGCGAGCTCGAACTGAGGGTATTGGAGCGCTTTAGAGAGCACCGTATTTACATACACATTCAGGCACTGGGAGATTAAGTGATTTGCCCAGAATCACCGGAAGTGGACGCGACCCCGAGACTCAAACCCTGGTGCCAGCTCCAGAGTCGGCAGTCTAGCCGACGGACCACCTCGCCGAGGGGGGGGCTAGCCATGATTGTGCCTATCTTCGTTGCCCCTTGGATGGAGAGGCGAATACCATTGCCTGCATTGCAGATAGTCACCCTTGGCACCGGTGCCTCAGAAGGTTCCAGCGAGGCTAGGACAGGTATAGCTGTGTGCCGGTGTGACAAATCAGTCAATTCCAGGCCCCCAAAGCTGGAGAATGGCTTGGGCAGCGGGTACTGCCACGCAAAGATGGTAAACTGAAAGCCCCACTTCAGAATGCCCCATTACAGAAATCTAACAAACGAGAGCAATCGTACCATCAACGATTACTGCAGTGGGTTACTTGCATTGTATACTCCCCAGGGGACCATGGCCGGCACGTGAGTGTGGAGATGCAATTTAATTGCATGGCTGAATCCGCGACCTGCACCCTGCTCGGCTCGGGTGCGGGATTCGACAATTGAAGCTAGACCCGCTGCTAAGAGTTATCCCCTCTCAACCTAGCGCGCTGGTGCAGCAGTAGTTGCGCCACGCTCAGCCAGGATGACGGGTTATCTATGTATAAACTGTATCTATGTGTGACCACACTCCCCCCATTCAGACCTGCTGCCTTATACATACATGTATGACGGCCCGGGGAGAATCACTGTTTGCGCAGGCCCCGGACCCGAACCTGGGTCCCCAGGTTCAAAGTCAGCGGCCCTACCCATGAAGCCACACCCCTTTGTGTTAGCAGCTCGCTGATGCAATATGGCTGTTATGCTCTTGACATAACGAGAATGGTTCCATGAAACTAGCATTAGAGGAGCACATCGTGTGAGATTACAGCAACCGGGTCACCGGCGAAAATCAAGTCTCGTAGCACTACATTCACCCGCATGGGGAATGAACCGGGAACCTTGATGATCCCAGTGCCACCTATAACCGCTTGGGCTATCTCGTACAACGACGCAGCAGAAACGGGGGGGGCGCGCCTCGCGGCATTCGCTGCCCCCCCCTCACCCCCGCAACATCTGACCCTTGCGGGCCGAGGCCCCCCCCCTGCACACCAGGCCCGAACCAAGGCCCCCCGGGGTGGCGGACCTCGCAGCGATAACCTCGAGCACGCGCTGGCCGGAGCCTGTCAGCCAGTTCCACCACTACCATAAGCTGGTAAGTGGCGCTGGTACGCCCAAAATTGGGGTAGCGGGGAACGAACGCCTGCTCTCCGAGAGGCCAGGGAGAATTCCCCTCCTATCTGCCTCTGACCCGGGAACAACGCCGGCTGCAAGGACCGCACACGGGCTACCCCCGGGCCATGGAGTAACCAGCTGGGGCAGTCTCCCCTCGGGCATCGCCACGCGGTGGGATGGGGGAAATTGTGGGTCAGTGCCTAAGCTCACCAGCCCCGCTGCTAGGAAAGGACGGCGGTCCTAGGCCGCAAACGCCCCTGGGTACTCCAGGAGACACGACCCCCTCGGGCCTTGACCCCTATACCACGTGGCAGGGGCCCACGTAGCCGCGCCGGCTCGGGGCCCCCACCTCGCCCCCCAAAAAGGAGGGGGTAGCGCCTCTATGCCGCCACCCGTGTACGCCGAGAGCTGGCCGAACCCCCCTCCAAGGCGGACCGAGGCCGGGCCGCCCTGCCCTCAATGCTACCCCGGATGGGGAGATCGGGCGGGGGAGGGGGGGGAACACTGCACTCACCGCACATAAATGCCAGCAGCTCCGGGACACGTCTAAACAGCGAGACGGGTAGCGGTCAAGAGGTTACCATAAGATAAAACTACATATCCCATGAACCTAGAGAAACAGAAACAACACAATGTCCACCAATCACAATCCTTCACGGTTTCCAAATAGAGTCGGCACCATCTTGAATTCTATCCCGCAGTCAATATAAGTGTCTTCCCTACTTCCTATCAGAGTGCATGGTTTGTGGTTGTTAAAGTTATATTTCAAAAACCAAGGTTGATGCTTGACTCATTTAGTGTTTGCATTCTCAGAGAGTCACTCCTCGACTCATTATCGGGAAAGTGCACCGAACCCACTACTCCTGCCCTGTT
Source organism: Calotriton arnoldi (assembly GCA_963921515.1). NCBI lineage: Eukaryota > Metazoa > Chordata > Amphibia > Caudata > Salamandridae > Calotriton > Calotriton arnoldi. The sequence goes on from CAWUFW010000902.1 coordinate 995,823, forward strand.
GATTCTCTTGGTGTTTCCCTTTGAAATGGAGGCCTGATCGTCTTTCACCCTACTCCTAACAGAGTGAGTCACCCTACTTGTGCTTTCGCACCATGTGAGGGAAGAGATGTTAGCCAATGGGGCCTTTGTGCTTGACAATTGTAAAGAGTACTGTGAAGAGGACCCCTCCGATTTGTTATTTAGATGAGGGCCTCATCTAAACATTCAGTTAATAAACTTTTAACCTTAGCTTTAAAGCCTTTTAGTATGCAACTGAAGAAAACGGTGCCTATTAATGTGGGAGACGATTGCGAAGAACGACCCCTCATAAGCACATTTTGATGCCATGGACAAACTCACAGTTAACTTTCTAGCTGACCACAGATATATCTCCTCGAAGACCCATTCAGGAGGCATAGAGCGCACAAACCAGTCCACGGACAAAGGTGATTTGGATTCCGGGGCAATCAAATCCGGCCATTCAGATTTCCAGACATCTGGCAACTTTACCGAGACCAACAAACATAATTTGTGACTCCCTCAAGCTGCCAAAAACAACTCTCAAAACCCATCAAAGATAAAATGTCCTACCATTGTTTAACCCTGAGAGAATTTTGGATCAGTGGTCAACATCAGATTGGGTCCCATCTCCTGCAGTCGCAGCATACCTCCAATCCCGCCTGCGGAAGGCATGTGACAAAGATGTATTGGAACAGACTCAGTGTTTGAGGCCCTCCCTACAAGGCAAAGTAGTGGATACTGCAGATGTGGATCCAAATATGATCATATTTATGAGAAAGTGTTGAAAAGATGCACTGGATGCAGAATTAGGTGAATCCTTTATTAGCTGAGGAGCACGGAAAGACACAGCTAGCTTCCCCAGTGTCTTTCCTTCAACTGCCTCAAGGAACCACACATTAATCAAACAGAAACATTCCAGGAATGCTTGCTAGTCAAGTATTCTTGGTATCTAAGCAACACAACACTCCCCCCCCCCTTTTCGTACAACACAATAAATACTAATACATATGTGAAGAAGAAGGAAGGGAGCAGGAAAAAGGAAGATATTAAAAGAATAACATATTTACATTTTGGCTATAAAAATACAACAATAAGTATACAATACATTTGAACATGGAAGATCAATTACATATTGTTGAATTAAATATTGTTCACCATGTAATCCCTCAAACAACCAAAAGCCTTCCTTCCGCTTACCAATCTTTCTTTTAAATTCTGGTCAGATAAAGATCCTAAATTACTATCGACCTCATTGATGGTATGAGGAATGCATACACCTTCCTGCCTATCTGAGACTCCTATTCCCACACCTTCTGCATGATTGGAATTTTCCTGTGAGTAAAAACCTCTGGACTCATCCTAGATTGGTTAACCATACCATCATCCATCCATTCAAAATTCCTGCTTGTACCCCCAACCAGTTGCGGCCCGTGGTGGGCGTCCTGCCGGGTGGTGACGCGGGGCGGGAGAGGGGCAGGGTGGGAGTAGTAAACTACGGAATACGGCGCACAGAGGTAAGTACACGAACAAAGAAATAAAACGAATTTCGTTGCGCGCGCTGCATATCAAAAATGCGATGCAGCGCGCGCAACGAAATTCGTTTTATTTCTTTGTTTGTGTACTTACCTCTGTGTGCCATATTCCGTAGTTTACTACCCCCTACCCTGCCGCTCCCCCGCCCCGCGTCACCGCCCGGCAGGACGCCCACCACGGGCCGCTACTGCCCCCAACATCATTCACCTCCATACATTTGGCAACGCTTTTTAGATTCCAAACTTTACCATTCCTGAGACTTACTGCATTCTGTAACACTTCCACCACTTCTTCTGCATCAAAGAAAACGTTTTCTCCCTTGCCTACAAATCCAGGTTTTTTAACACGTACCCAATCACCAATTTCGATTTTGGCAGGTCTCACTCCATGTTTTGCTTCCAAATATGGGGGCTATTGAGAAACAGATCTCAACTGTGAGGAGTCGTTATTAGTCTGTCGAGACCAAATTACGGCCCCTATGGCTGTGGTACAATAGCAAGACGATAATGATGATGAAGAACTTAAGATCTGTGACAGAGGGAGCCCTGGAGGGATGGACTAGGGAACGAATGGTTGTATTAAAAATATATCTGATCCCATCATCTCATCTCACTCGGATTCCCCATTGCCTTCTAAACGGGTAAAAAAAAACGCGTATATGTAATATGACTAGCTCTCTGAATAAGGAGGTACCTCGAAACAAAAGAACTAAAACCCCAAATCAGGCTCCGAGTAGGTTAAGGGCGGTAACTGCTGAACCTATCCAACAGTGTAGCCATTTAAATAACCAAAAACTGGATACACTATGTTCGGCAGTTAAATCTTTAGAGCAATTTGTGAAGACTACTCTAGAATCCATTAATATCCGCCTAAAAGAAATAGAAACTAAATGTACAACTTGTCTGGACCAACTGAATACTCGAGTGACAAGCGAGCCTATTGGGGATGTACCTGTTGGTAGTGATCCACATATAACTAGTATAGTGAGGCAATCAAATCCATCATGTATTCAGAGCTCACCGGGCTTAACATCTCACACCTATACCGGCAAATGCCCAAATGAAGGGAAGAAATTAGATAGTGCCCCACATATAACAGCCAGTACTATACCCATGGTAGCCTCACAAATACAACCAATTGAGTACCTAGACCTGCCTCCGGCTGCCACCTCTTATCAAATGTACCACCTTTACTGACCCAGAGCTCGGAATCTTGGATTTCCCTTAGGAACAAGGCAATAAACTGGTTAGAGGTAAGATCGGGCTTGACGGAACATTTGTTCAAATACATAAAGATGGTAAGGCGAATTAAATGGGTGGGTAAGACAAAGAAATCTCTACCAGGAGACTGCATAGTTCTGTCCTTTAAAACACCTAGACTGGTGGAGACTGTCCTATTAGAACTAGGTCCTCTCAGGTTACCCCAAACACGATTTCTGCTCTCCCTCTAGAGTATTTTTATCAACCAGGCTCACTCGGGGCCTCTAATCGATCTATGCCCCAAAGTAATCCACCACTATTGACCAACCCACTTTATAATGTGCCAACTTATAATAGATTTCAGGAACTAGAAAACCTTGACGGAATAGATTGACCATCCGTGGAGTACCGGGAGGGAATCAAGGGGAGACAGGAGAGGATAAATGTACTGTTTAACCCAGGAAGGGTGGGTTCGACTCTGAACATAACCGGCTCAAGTATTTTATCTGTTGCTGACCCCTCACAGCACTCTACCGGATATATTAATCATCTAACACTACTTGGTAGTGCAGATAATTGTCCCCATTCTCCTACTGAAAATCCTGGTTTTCTGTTCTGCAATGTGGCGGGAAATAAAATCAATAACCAAGAGTGGGTAGAATTTGTTGAGGGTTTCAATTTTATTTGTCTCCAAGAGACCTGGTTGGAGGAACCCATTCATATGAATGGGTTTAGAACTTTTCATGTCCCTGCTGTTTCAACTACACATGGTAGATCCAAAGGAGGTTTATGTATTTTTGTTTCGAATAACTTACCATCTGTAAGAACAGTTGAAGTCCTAACTAACCCTTTTACCAAGTAATTGTCTGTGAAGCTTCTGGCTTGGCCAGGCTAGCTGTGATCAATTTGTATAACAATGCCCCTAGAGATGAAATTATAACTCGCTTGCATAAAATGTATGAGCTCATGGAAAAACTGGATAATAGCAATAGGAAGAAACTATTTATTCTTTGGGGAGGTGATTTTAACATCCAATTGTGTAGCTCATCTTCTGAGAAAAAATGTGGTATGAACAACCTAGATGGTGTGGGTAAAACACATTTTACTCACAATCGTTATGGGGATAAACTAAATGAACTTATTTATACATTAGATTTACAATTTGCAAACAAAATTTCATCTCCATTTGCTCCATTTAGGTGTATCTTTAATGGGAGAAATAATTATAGTACCATTGATTATGTTTTAGCATCAAATAATCTAACTACCCATGTTTTTAACTTTAAAACGCATTCTATTCTACTAAGTGATCACTACCCACAATACTTTGAAATTTCAACAGTGTTATTAACCAGAAAACAAATGGGGCATGGCCCGCCTCTTGCTGGAGACCTTGAGTTTGCTACTGATAATGGCTACTCACTGCGCTGGCATCAGATTACCCCAGAGGGGTTTTTAAGAAAGCTAATCCGCAATACGGGGGAAGCCTTTGAAACTTGTCTAGACGATACCTCTCAACCAAAGGAGATCATTGATGCTTTTTTAACCATTAGTCAGGTTGTGAAGGGGAATCTTCATTCCCCCACAAAAGCTAACAAAGATAGAAATGGTTGGTTTGATCCACAATGCACTAAGGCTAATAAGAGGCTAAAGGAGGCACTGCACAAAAACCCCAGGTGTAGAACTGAGGTCCAGAATTGTAGATCTGCTTATCGTACGGCCCTGAAACAAAGGAAAGCACGGTTAAGATATTTTGGCAGGTCTCACTAAATTTTTTGTGTCAAAATATTTTTTTCTCCTGTCATGCATGTATTCCATTCTATTCTTTACATCCTCTCTTGACCATTGTTCCACACCGGACGTATATAGCCAACCAGGATTAAACTTAGACCTTGGTTTACGCCCCCACATTATAACAAAAGGAGGTAAACCAGTGGCCTCAGTACATGTGACTCGATAAGCCCAAACTATTTTTCCAACCTGCGTAATCCAATCTTCACTTCCATTCATAGCTAATTGGATGATGCCTTTTAAAACATGATTAAACCTTTCCACCATTCCATTCCCACTTGGATTGTATAAGGATGTGGTCCTATGCATAATGCCCAATCTCTCAAAGTAAGTTCTGGCCTTGATAGATAAAAATTGGACCCCATTATCACTCACAAGGGACGCTGGTGAGTGATAATGGATGTGAGAATTTCATCTAAGAATTCCAATACTACATCCGTATCCACAATGTCCACCACTTTAACTACAGGCCAACGTGAGAATAAGTCCATTAACACAATCATATATGTCTGTGAACCGTGAAGTTGATCATACACCTCAGATCCCCAACAATCTGTTGCATCTCAAGACTGAAAGTTTTGTGGCCACCATCAGTGTCGGATTAGTAAAGCGGGCACTCGGGCAATGGGTGAGTATTGGAGTTGCAGCTGTGGCCCGCTTTTTTGGCCAGCGTGGTGGCCGATTTGGGCTGCGTCTATGTTGTTCGGATGCCGCCAGGGACCCAGTGGGGGCCTGAGCGGCCTTGCCGCAGGCAGATGGGCCTCTATAACCTCTCTTTTACCAACGGGGTGGAGGTGTCATTCTCGGTCTCTAGCTGGACCAGCCCATTAATGAATGCAAATTGAGCGGGTGGAGGGAGGTCCTGAGCAGAAGTGGCCTCACTTATATTCAGGTGTAGTTCATCATTGTATACTAATCCGTGCACAATTAGTCCTGGCAACATTTGCATTTTTTTTAACCCCGTGAAGTTAAGAAAACATGGGTTTTTTAGAGGACCTCTCCTTCTTTTCATTATACTTAAAACACTGAAGTAGTTTTTTGCGAAAAGGCGCAATCTGCAAATTTGAGCTACCTTTCTTTTTGGGTGCCCGGGCCTCTTTTTAATTGAAACACATCAGCAGCAGGATGAAAACCACCTTCAACAAGGCTCCCCCATTTAATTGGGCTTCTACAACGCGATCATGGACCCTGTTGCCTTCACCAGTCCTGGTAATTGTCGAGACAGCCACAACACTGGCACTGCCCAATAGAGATTAAAAAAGGCAGCCATTTTGGAGCACAGAAGGCCCGCCCCTAAAATTGTTACTTTAAATACAAAATCAACGTATGAAGTTTTACACTACCTGGATCCAAATATGTGTGTGTTTTTGCTGGTCTAAAAGCCCTCCATAAAAACCTAAGCTTAGGCAATGACCAAAACCAACCCTATGTGCTCTAATTAAAGCTACCTTGTCACCACACCTTGTAGAAATTCACACGGGACTTTCTAGCTACTGTTGATTGCTCTTTTTCCATCACTTAATATCCACCTGAAACCACCACACTGTCTTTTCCTGTGTGGCCACATTAATGTTAATGAACTCCTAAAGAAATGCCATGCACCACTGACACACTGATACCTTCCCTCTTGGCGCGTGTGATTTGAACAACTCATTGTAGGGCTGGGCCATCCTCGCCACACCAGGCCTTATTGCCCAACTCACCGAGGCATCCTGCGTGACTCACATTCACCTGACAATTTGGAAGGTGCTGAGGAGTGTTTGCAGAGACTAACCAGGTCAGGTCCGAACCTGTTACAAAATAACAGCTTAAGTGTTTTCCAAATAAAGAACTCCACGGGAAAAAATGTCCTTATTCTCTACAAAGCATTTACTGAGATTTATACACAAATATGAAAATTTATATCTTTATTTATTGGTCATTACAAGCTATTAGTAGAAGAGGGGCGGTCCACCCAATGAAGTGAAAATTAAAAGATGTATTGCCGCTGAGATTTTTGATTGGTCACAAACCTTCTCCTTTCTTGGCTGGATAGAGGATGTGCGACTCGGACAGGTGCATACAAGTCTTCCATGGACCCACTGTAGTGGAACCCTTGCGGATAGCAAGTGCTCCCAGACCCAGCTATCTCACTCCAGTGCTGCATATGCTTCGTTAATACCCATAGACGCCAAGCAGCTTCTTACAAAAGGCTGTCTGGTGTATGGTACAGAACTATTCATCTAGATCACCAAGAGCATCTGGCTTCGAAACTGATTTCATCAAGCAACATAAGGATTGCTTGGCCATCCTCTTGAAACCTGTTCATTTCTTAAATCACCCCTTTAGGGCCGCCAGTCAGGCACAATGGCAATCGTCAGGTTCACTGAAATTATGCAATTCTGCAGCTGCAGAGTTTTCCACATAATTATGGATTTGCCATAGTTGCCACATAATCCATTATCTACAATATCATTTACAGATTTGAACAAAAAAATCTAGCTCAAACAGATCAAAAGTTTCAGAAAATGTTGCCATACATGTTGATGCATGGTGGCAGGCCCTTTGAAAGTCTTAACTGGTAGACTTTCAGTTGTTGACAGCTGTATTTAGGTGTTAAACTGATACAAATTAGGTGAAACCTTTGCCCACAAAGTGTTAACATGTGAAACAAGCATTGGCAAAACAATACGTCTGGAAGTGCATTGATTTCAGCCTGATTGCACAGCTTATCAAAGCCCTTCATTTTAATCCCATTACCCCTTAAAATATCAGAATCATGGTTGAACCAGAACAGACCTTGGACTACCTGACTGAAATACTTGAAAAAATAATACTTTACCAGTATCACAGGCTAAAGAAGAGTGAAGAGCTTATAAAAGATATAGAGAAAAATATGCAAAGTGAAATAAAAGCTGAAGACGGCTAATGGATGATTTTTATAACAGAGGTTCTACTAAAGAGTTTTTATAGAGGGGACACAGATAAGCACATTGAAAAGAAACCAAAAACATCATCCTGTTACTAAATAATGCTTAAAGGTATCAGAAAAATCTCAGCTTCTATCTTAAAAAAGCGGTGTCTTTGCCTCAGGACCTCTGACTTACAAACGTAGAGGTTGTCATAAAGCTGAAGAAGCGTTTAGCTTTAGTAACTGTAAACAGCTGTATACATGAAACACCACTTGTACAGTGGTACCTGCACCTGAGCTTCTTCCTTGGTTTGCACTTGCCAATAAATAAACTTGATAGGAGAAGCATATGTAGCGATTCCTGCAAATCCCACATGCATTAAGCAAAGCTCGGTCTGCAAAGAATGACTCTGGACAACCGGCATGTGGAAGAAAGCTGATCAAGAATCACTGTTCCTATATTATGTTCACCCAAGGTGTCAACCAGGGACATGATTCTCTGTTAGGTTGAAATCTGTTTGCAGCTATTGTCGGCACGTAAAAACAGTCTTTCATAATCATACCAAAGCATGCCAACTGCTAGGACCGGGAGAGGTGTAGTCCTGATACGGACTTTGGTGCTCCCCTATTGGGTCCGTCTCTAATACATATAAGTTCAATTCCAATAGTCAAGTCTGAATCATTTTCAAAGAATGACAGACACAGGTTAAAGTTTAAAGGTTTATATAAGAAATGAATAGGCAAAATACAGGAATCATGGCATCAGTAAGTTTAGTAGCAAAGCATACAAATCATAAGTACAAAGAACTTAGTAAAGCTCTATTTGCAATCCGGCATATATTCGCCTTATAAGAATGGGAAATGGGGGTTCCATGATACAGAGAAAAGTGAGTCCTTTCATAGGACTTTAGACAATAGTTTTCATACATTACTACACAAGTACATGGTTCTCAGGATATGCACTAATGAGGAACATGCAAGAAGAAACATTTCATTGGTTATGTACAGCGTGGGGAGAAGTCTCTGTGAATGCTCTCCGTTTATTTGTGTACAGCTTGCAATTCTTTATTTAGAACAAGATACAACAGTAGTAGTCGTCACATGGAATATTATGACTTCAATTCAAGATGTGTAAACACAGTTTATCTTAGTGCAAGCTCAGTTTCTAATATATTTAAAGCGGACAAAAGGAAAACAACTCTCACAAACCCCATGAGGATGTCTAAATCATCATTCTACATCTTTATTACAGCACAGCATTCATTAACTTCGGGTTCTTCTCCTTAGATTCTCCCAAGTCCTTTAAGGTGTTGTGGAGATCAATTTGCATCCCTTCAACCTGCACGTCAAGTATATTTCTTTTTCTTCCTCTCGTTGCTGTCACCTTCTTTTGCCCACAGTCCATACCAATGCTTGATGAAATTCTCCAGCAAAATTAAAAAACAAAATAAGCACACATGCAATGCCAATTAGTATAACGAAGAGAGGAGCTAAAAGCAATTTTAGAATTCCTCCTCCTACACTACCAAGCCACTCCCCTTTCTTGGCAAAACCTCTCCCAATAGATCCAAATACGAAACGTATTCCTTCCCAGGCACATGACTCTTCCAGTTTGGTTAGTTCATGCGTTATGTTCGTAATATTAGTAATATAGCCATTAAGCTTCTTATCTAGGCGTGGTATATAAGCGCAGCATTCCTGAATGTGAATGACCTGGCAAACTCCACCCTATTTTGCAAGGAGTAAATCCAGCACAAGGCAGTTCTGCATAATCATAGCTCTCATAGCAAGCAATTCCTTATTTACAACTGTTGAAGCTCCTGCAGTATTAGTAGCAAGTCAGTTTACTAAAGTGGATCGCTTTCTAATCTTAACATCATTCAGTGCATCTCCTACGAAGGTATAAGTGCTCTAAAGATGTCACTAAGGATCAAACTGCGCTTGCTGCATTTTATATAGCGATAAGGAGGAAAATGTAGCTTGTGAGAGTGATAGATTCTAAGAAAAACTAGAGCTGCATAACAACTGCATATCCAATCGTGTGGCAACTGGAAATAAGCTAACTTACTACACACATTATAGATGCACTTGATACTTAACTCAAATTGAGCGAAGGTTCTGCCTATAACTAAGTAATTGTAGTCACATTCACTTCACCCTAAATTCTCCACTGTCAAGTATCCTTCTTGTTTCCTTATCATGCATAAGGATCCCTTCTTGACAACATCAATACTCAATCTTGGGGGTGGTTACTTTAACATCTCCTCACCCTTTCCAATAATGTGTTCTGCACTAGTTTTCTTTTCCCATTTCTCTTCATCTACTCTTATCCTTTCATTCAGTTCATCCAGGAATACCCTCTCATCTTTACTAATTGTACAGGTTACGTCATGCATGCTTTGGTTAGTAGCGCTCATGTTAGTTACAGGGGTAGAGAATTTAATCATATACTCACAATGATCCCTTGATTTAAAAGCTTTCTAAGAACGATAAACATGGTTAGTAGCCCACAAATACATGTTTGCATCGTTCACAATTAATACATTTTCCAAAGGTTTATCATAATTGAAATAAAACAGCTTAATAGAGTTTTGTCGGTAAAAAGTTTCAAGAAGCCTGAGCATGAAAATGAGTAGGACGGGATAAATGAAAATATGCTGCCCATTCAGCAGCAGTTTTCTACCTAAATATCTTTCACATATTCAGCTAGCATTTGAAAATAGGCATTGTAGCTACAATTACTCTCATGCTGTGGAATGTGTGAATCTTTGTTTTTGTGTACTGGTTAACTGACAACAAGTTTAATTGAAGTGTTCACCAGAATATGAGGGATATCACCACCCAGTAGATAAAGGGCTACCAGCCATTCAATCATAGAAACAGATATGGAAACTGCCAAAACTACAAGCAAGAATTTGCATTGTTTCTGCACCATGTTAACTTAAATCAGATCAAGGAAATAGTGGTATCTCAGACTGAAACACTTTGTCCTCTAAGCTTTACCCTACCGTCACTACCCTATCTCGAAAGCTACTGTGATTTTTAGTCTGAGTCAGCTGGACGCCTAATGCTCTAACGTCCTCTGACCATTACCCTAGCTCTCTAATCGTCCTTTTCAACGTTTGTCAGTGATTGACATAAAAGAGCTCCTTGTAGAACTTGTCTTGGCCTCAAGGAGGTTCATCAATGTCAGTCAGGCAATCACCAGACTCTAAGTTGATTTTGGCTCGGGATGTCCAATCTGGGCCTGAATATTTTCGATTGATCTTCCTCTCGCTCTTGGGTCATTTGTAAATAGTCAAGTCTATACTTTCATCCATGGCATCAGTTTAATCAGCTTGCTCTGGTTCTTCTAGCTCAGTAACATCCCTTATTGTCTCAGTTCTATTTCTAGTTGTCAATAGTCACTTCTGATTTGCCGTAGTCTTTGGCCAGCCTTCCTCAGACAAACCTTGATACTTGGATGTGCTTGAAATCTCAGGTCCTGACGAAGCTGATTCCCTCTCAGAGGTGGAACTTCCTTGTACCACACTACCCTCTGACTCCTGCAATCCTGACTTTGGCAGGTTTTTTACAGCTTTTCCTGAGCTTTCACTATCTCTGTGAATGCATACTCTTAATCCAGTGAATGGTATCACAGTAGTTGCTGGGATGACTACGCCTTCACCTGGTTCTCACTCCTGATGATGTTCTGCTGATAGAGATTGTGAACCCTCAGAGTTGTCTTCTTCTTCTTCCTCAGAAGCTTCAGAAATTTCAAATCTTGTGTGACTCGAGGAATTATTGGATGTTGGCTCCACTTCTTCCTCTTCTCATCTTACCCTCTTGGTGTGGGAGGCATGCATCCGGTTCGGCAGACCAGCAAACTTGACAGCAGTATTAGTGACCAAGATCACCTGATAAGGGCTTCTCCAATGCTCCTCCAGGCAAGACTTGCAAACATGTTTCTTTATGTGAACCCAGTCACCAGGGTCCTGAAGATTCACTGATAGCTGCAGTAGCAGCATCAACCTGATGGGAAATAGAATGCACCACTTCAGCCAACCCCTTGCAGTACTCGAGAACCAGGTAATTTGTGATATTCACAAAAGCAACTGCAGGAACAGAAGGAATTTGCATGGCTCTTCCCATCAACACCTAGTGAGGAGACAATCTTGTTCCCTTACAACACGCCGCATGCCATCACCTCCACCGATTTCACGCTGCTAGGAGACCTCAACTTCCACCTCGACAACCGCCAGCACCGCAACTCCGCCTTCCTCCTGGACAACCTCCACATCATAGGACTCAAGCAGATCGTACCAGAACCAACACACTCAGCTGGGCACATCCTCAATCCCGTTTTCACAGCAGGGAACTCCATCACCTTCAGCCACACCTCCGAACTCCCATGGACGGACCACCGCTGTGTTCACTTCACCTTCAAATCCAACATCCCCCGCAGACGCCCGCATCAACTCCAGTGCAGGAATTGGAACAAGATCTCCGACGACCAGCTCACCGCCGCCCTCGGCAGTCACACAATAAAACTGTCACACACGCCCTCATCAGTAGCAGACTGGACTATGGCAACGCACTCTACGCCGGAATCAACAAGAACCTCACCTGCAAGCTCCAGAACGTCCAGAACGCCGCCGCCAGACTAGTCCTCAACCTACCACGCCACAGCCACATCAGCCAACACCTACGGACCCTACACTGGCTCCCTGTCGAGAAGAGAATCACCTTCAAGCTTCTCACCCACACACACAAGGCCCTCCACAACACCGGACCCGCCAACCTGAGCCACCGCCTCGCGTTCCACGCTCCCCAGCGTTCTCTCTGCTTGGCCCAGCTCTCCCTCGCAACGGTACCTCGGATCAAGAAAAGCAGAACAGGAGGGCGCTCCTTCTCCCTCCTCGCGGCCAAAGCATGGAACTCCCTCTCTCTCCACCTCTGACAGACTGCATCGCTCCCTGAGTTCCTAAAGGACCTCAAGACCTGGCTCTTCGATGGAACCCAGTGAACCTCCAGGATCTGCGGAACCCCCCTCCCCTACCCCCTCCATTGAGACCCCTTCCGGGTGAGTAGCTTGCGCTCTACAAACCCCTGATTGATTGATTGACAAGGAGTACTATGAATGATCATCAGTACCAAAGGAAGTGCATCAGGTAATTTAAGTGGCGTGGAGGCACAGGCCTTGGCAAATTTTGCTTTGATAATCTCATTCAGTCTCTATACAATACCTTAAGCCTCAGGTCTGTAGCTACAATGAAATCTCTGGTCAACCCCTAGTGCTGTGCCCAACAACTGCATTAGTTCATTTTTTAAGTGAGTTTCTTGATCCGATTCAAGATGAACTGGCATCCCTAGTGGGCAACATAGAATCAGGCAGGACTGGCTTCCCATCACTAGATGCCCAAATACCACTGGCATTTCCCACACATCACATCCTTTCCCATTTAGCCATCTCTACTTCTGGGGCAGTGTGTTGCAGTTCTCTTAGTTCATTGAAAGGGTGTACAGTATTTAGCAGCATGTTTGATACAGTCTCTCCCTCTGCATTACACGGTTCTTCTTTGTCAAAGATGCTGGACTCAAGAGTGAAGTATTGGGTGGCTTTCAAAATACTACGCCGGTCTCTCAGACAAGACCCTTCAACAAAAAGGGTATGATCAGATTCAGGAAGGGGTACAGCCAGTATGTCGGGTCTTGGTTTTGGGTACAATTCGGTAACACTAAAATAGTCATGGTCAAAATCACTCTCATCGTCTCACTCTGGGGATGGTAAAAGAGAAGCTGGGTTTAGTGTGCTGCATCTGCTGATGTAGACATTTTCAGCTGCCAGGATGCTTCTCTCATAGCGGGTCAAGCGGCCGTTGGTCAAATGTTGCATGCTGATACAGGTCATGAGACTTTCAATTGAGTGGGGGACCATAACTATCAGGGAGTAACCCATCACTATCCCTTCAGTTTGCTGAATGCTAAGGCTCACCACTGCAACTGCTTTGAGACAACCAGGCAATGCTGCTTCTACAGGGTCAAGAGTCGCTGAAAAGTATTGAATGGGATGCTCAGTCTTCCCAGGGGCTTCTGTTAGTACTGACAGTGCACACTCATCTCTTTTGTGGCAACAGAGCACAAACATTTCAATGTAGTCTGGCATTGCAAGAGCGGGTGCACTGCAAAGTAGATTTTAAGCTCCTGGAAGGCTATCACGCCTTTGTCATCCTTTGGTACCGGGTCTTCAGTGTGCGTCAGTCTCAGAAAACGTTTTGCTACAAAGGAAAAGTTAAGGCTCCATTGGCGGCAATAGCCAACTATACCCAAACACCTTTGCAATTCTTCCTGTGTGGTTAAGAACTTCATTTTAAGGACACTTGCATCACTCCCTGTTCTATTTGATGTTCCAGGTACATGAGTTTTTTTGACAATACTGTAATTTCTCTTGGGAAACGTTATGCCCATTCTCAGCCAGGTAGGTGAGCAGAGCCTTTTTTCTTGCTTACAGGCTTCCTTGTTCATCGATGCAATCAGAAGATCATCAATGTACAAGATCAGGGTTGAGTTGCATGGTAATTGCAGAGATTCTAGACTCTTTTTAAGTATCTGGTTGAAATAGGAGGGACTTTCAGTATACCCTTGTGGAGCACGACACCACACAAGAGACTTCTCTTGGAACCGTAACGCAAAGAGAAACTGGCACTCTTCGTGTAAGTGAACAGAGAAGAAGACTTGACAGAGGTCAATGACCGTAAACCATTTGGCCTCTGAGAGAATTTGGAACAAAATCACAGTAGGGTTCGGTACCACAGGATAGCATGGATCGACAATTTGATTAATTTTCTGGAGATCCTGAACTATCCTCCACTTTTTGTTTACTTTTTGTAAGGCCATGATCAGAGAGTTACATGGACTCCTGATTACTTCTTTAAAGTGCCTTGCTCTATTAAGCTCTCAATGACAGGGGTGGTTCCTGCAATGCACTGGGGTCATCTTGTAAGGATGGGTTTGAGGGAAAACAGCTTTGAGTCGAAGGGTGTTCTTTAGGGGTTTGGCACCGTTAATCAATCCAATTTCTCTCACACTGAAATCCCAGCCATCCTCCCTAACTGTCTCTCTCAAATCAGTTGGTAGATCCTCCTTTGTAATAACCAGATACAATATGATGACAGATTCCGGCATTTGTAGCTTGAACTCTGCATCAGCTTCTTGGGTCTCAATCCCAACTCCATCCTGCGTACAGTAAATGACACAGTTTGCAGAGAAGATCCCTTCCTAGCAAGATTACAGGACTCGAATCACAGACCACAAACTGATGTTGTTCTTTAATGTCTCCTAATTTTACTGGATCTGGGGCAATTATTTGGTTGGTGCTCTATTTGTTGGTGATACCTACAACTTGAATTCCTATCCAGAGAGGGGTAGGTTAGGGATCTCGACTATTCTAACGGTGGAACAAGTGGCTACTATGTCTATCAAGAAAGATACAGGATGTCTATTAACCTCCTTATCCACATATAGTACACTCTGGCCCACTTCCAGGACTGTGCCAAGTACACACTCCTCCTCCTCCCCCTCAGGCACCGTCATTGGTCCTGATCAAAGTCTGTAGAGCTCCCAAACATCATGAGAACCGGGCCATTCAGTGGGTTTTGGGAAACTCTGTGACTTGGCTGGAAGTAGGGATTTCCTCCCTGCATATGCATGGGGCTAATGGAATTCTGTGCATGCCAAATTTTGGAATCTTTAGGGTTGACATAGGGGGTCTAGGTAATGGAGGAAGCTCGCTCCAAGGTTCATGGTTTGGGCATTGGTAATAACTTGATCTGGTTTATAATGACACTCCTGCTTCCAATGACCGACCTTGTTGCAAATGTAGCAAGGGGTAACCTTCTTTAGGACACATGCTGGTTCCTGGTGCATTACTACAACCTCTCCTTGCTCCTGGGGAATTTCCTCCATATACCATGGAAACTCCTTGCATGCTCATCCCAATGCTGTGGTTAACATCAGGTCCCAGTGAGGGTGTATTAAGTCCCTTCATTCCTCCACTTTGTGCCAATTGGGGCTACGCAATCATGTACTTCTCTTTTAACATCTTTAGCTTGGCCTCTAGCATGTCACTACAATATTTTTCATAATGTAGGATCTCGGCAATGCAGCGTTGTGATTGCCATGGACGGTGCTCAGACGTGGACCGGGGGCCTGGGCATGTTCTCCATGCAGGCTGTAATGTAGCCTACATGGAGACCATGCAAAGTGCGCATGACAGTTTGGCCGGCCCGAGGGGGCCAGCCAAACAGTCATGCGCACGTAAGGAGTGCAAACCACTCCTCCTCTGCTCTGTCAGCAGAGCAGCCCTGCCTGCCCACAAAGCTGCCGCAGCAGGGAAACATAAAATGATAATAATAACAAGTTATTATCATTTTGTTTCTTTTATTTCACTGCTGCAAGCAGTGGGGTGACACTCCTCCACCTTAGAGGAGGAGCCACCACTGCACCCAAATCTTCTTACAAGACCTTTGAAATGGTCACAATCTGGTCCATCTTTGTGTACCACTTATCTGGATTTTCTTTTACCTTGTAAGAGAATTTGTAACGTGGAAAATGTTTGCTCAGAACTATGGGAAATGAACGTATGCTCCTTCCTGTACTTCCCTGAAAGGATATGTCATTACTGCTTCTCCTGCAGCCTCTCCCTCATCTTCCTTGGCAGTTTCTTTCTATTTTTTTCTTCTTGGCCCTTTCTTTCTTGGAATATAGCTTCCTAAATGTCTTGGTCTCGCTCTAATCCCTAATGTTCTCAATCAATTCCTGTGCATGGTCTCTTAATCCCCTCAGCTTTAACATCTTCAATTCCTTTTCATTCATAATCATTCTAACATTCTTCTGCAAATTCTTTCTCTGGGTTAAATCAATCCCGCATTCATCCGCTACTTTCTCCATTCTCGCATGCATCTCTCTCACCACTCTTGCTGCTTACTTGCTTATATATAACAATTTTCTCTTGTTGTAAAGTCCTGGGAAATCCGTTCCCGAAATTCCCTTAATGATTTCTTCAAATTGGGCTTTTAGCTGGGATACGTTAAGCCGCTGTGGGGTTTGCCCTCTGCTTGGCAAGTTGACTGGGAGGGCTGCAATAATCATCTGGCTTCCTGTCTCAGTAATAGCCAAACTCTGTCCTTGCTGGGGTCCTTGGGCTATTACTTCTAGTCTCAGATCTGGGTCCTGGGATACACTTGGAATGAGTTGATTTGGCGAAGTGCTAACAAGTTTCTCAACAGAGGAAGGGATTGCGCTACCTGACAAAGGAGGGGTGCTTAGCGCTACGGACGCGAAGGTCTGAGCGAAAGGTGAAACAGTAGTTTCAGTTTAGCTTGGAAGTGCATGAGCTTCTGTATGGGGTTCAGTGACTGTGCTGGTCTCAGCGGCTACCAGGACTGTGGCACTTGGTGTAGCGAATTACACATTGTATGGAGGTGGTCTTATGCTGAGGAGTCGTCTATGAAGACGCCCTCCTCTTCACTCTCGGTTTACCCTTTTCTGTCTACTTGCTTCCTCCCACAGATAAGCCCCAATAGTCTTGATGACTTCCACCCTCCATTTTCTCTGTATTTCCTCATCTTCTGCGCTTCTCCTTGATCTTTAATGCTAATTACTTTCTTTTCTTTTCGCTCACCCTCTGATTCCAAAGATTTAAAGCTTCGAACTGCGTGGGCCTATGCTGAAGTTTCAAATCATACATCCTCCTTCTCAGATTCTCTATTCTGGGGATATGAAAAGTCCTGCTCAACGGGAATTGTAATTCTCCATCCTTGGACACAATATTTGTGCCATTGGCTAAGTCACATACATGTGTGTAACCCTTTCTTGGCTACCATTTCCCTAGGCTTTAGGCTTAGTCCGAATTTTAGAATCCAAGCTTTGGTTTAATTTAGGCATTTGAAAGGAACGAGACTATCTCCAACAATCTCACCTCGATGTGAACCTCTTAGTCATCGGTCTATTGGTAGCAGTCAGTGCCAGGATCCTTTAACATTTAAAACTCAATGTAAAGATGGAGAGGATGCAGCTCTGGTCCCATACGAGGGGTGATGGGGAGCTTTTGCATAACAGACACATGACTCTTGAAGATATGCTAATAATGTCTTATTTTTATAAAGTGCTTCGTATCACACATCTCTAAACACTCTAAATAAGTGTGCGCCTATCACCCACGTGTTGTCAGTACATTTGCAAACCTCACAAGGATGGAAGGCTGATGGGGCCTTGCCAGGATATGAGCTTCTAACCTGTAGATCACAGCTTATTTTAGAAGGTAGGGCCAGGGGCCATATTACAAAAAGTGCCCTGGGAGCGCACTGGGTGTTTGGACAAACTTTGCGAGCCCCGGGCGCTTTGGTATTAAGGAAGGGGCCGCAGACGCTTGTGAAGTCCCTTCTGGAATACTGAAAGCGCTGGAGCACATACAGCACCAGCGCTTTCTCAAGAGGGCGTACCCTCATTTGCATGGCGGCATGGCCCCATGCAAATGAGGGAATCCCTTTGCTTCTGCGACCACGTTGTATTATAGACACGGGCGCAGAGGCAAAGAAGCTGTCAGGGGGCTCACTGACAGTGCTCCCCCAGATAGCAGCCCTCTGGAGCGGGGAAAGGGGGTCCTATTGACACCCCAGACTCCCCTAGCAGGCAGGTACAGTCACTCACTGCACCCACCAACAAGGGGATCTCTAATCCCCTTTAAAGATGCAGGCAGGTTGCTGCCTGCACAGTGAAACACTGAGCGGCTGATTCAAAACTGCTCCGTTTTTCACCTGAATACGCTGCCCCCAGGAGAGCACATTCTATGTAATACGGTGCACTTTCCCTGTTTGAGCCCTGCGCACCTGTTTTAAGGTGTGCTGAGCGCAAACAGGGAGGGTTCGCCCTATAAATAATAGGGCCCCAGATGTACAAACATTAGGAATACCGATTTCCTAATTGAAATTATCTCCTAATCGCAATTAGGAAATCGGTATTCCTAATGTATGAATTTTTGTATTCCCAAATAGGGCTACTTAGTAGGTCCCAAAAACGGACTTACCCACAACAGCTCACTGCCGCCTCTCCTCCATCCTCGTCCTCTTTATCTTCCTTCTTCCTGTCCCGGCCGGCAGCAGGAAGCACCCGGGCACACAGGCTCCCCTGAGCCAATCACAATGCTGCAAAGCAGCATTGTGATTGGTCTGAGCGCCGTGGTTCGGCGATCAAACGGGGACAGGGAGCCTGTGCATGTTCCTCACCAGGCTGTGTAATGCAGCCTGGTGTGGAATATGCAAAGTGCGCATGACTGTTTGGCCGGTCCAAGAGGGCTGGCCAAACAGTCCTGAGCACTTAGGGAGTGCAAATCTCTCCTCCCCCTGCTCTGGCCAGCCCTGCATCGCCCCTTCACTGACTGCAATAGGAAAAACAAAATGATAATAACATTCTGTTATTATCATTATATTTTTCCTTTTGAGCAGTGGGGCAACGCTCCTCCGCCTTAGCGGAGGAACCGCCACTGCCTATCACATTAAAAAACACAGATAACATCTAAGTATTTGCGTGCATTGTGATGTCCCTATAGAATTTCCTTCCTCCTTACATAAAACTACTTTTAGATTTAGAAGAAAAAGCACATATGTTGCTTTATATCTGGGTCAGTAGAATTCTGCAAATGATCTTAACAAACCTCGCTGCTGTACTATGGGGTATAGTTTTGTCATTTTATTACTGTTTTATGATTAATTATAACACTGTGTACATTTTTATTTGCATAGTACGTGTACATCTGGCCATGTCACAGTAATGATTTCAATAAGCATTGACTGCCAGTTGTTTTGATTTTTTGTAAAGTGCTAAGGTTTTCTGAAGTTTCAGTAAGACAAAACAGAACAGATAACACATGGGCATCAACGGGTACAGCACAGCATCAGCAGTGGAAGCTTCTCTCCCTCACAAAAGAGGCACAATTGGGCATCAAAAGGGCACGCTTCTCTCGGAAATGCGGAACGGGCACCATGTAGGCATCAGGAGTGCAAGCTTCTTTTCCTCACTGACCAGGTAACAAATGGGCATCATACGAAGAGTAAACTTCCCTTGCTAACATAAAAGAGACAGCATATACATTGAACACTCACCAGTGATATTCCATGGGGGTCTCCAGGCTAGTGGGGGCGGACGCGCAGAAGGAGAGGTAGGAAGGAGGAACTGCCAAGGCTGCCCGGGGGGCCCCGTAGGGGACCCTCCAACAGGGCGGTCGCCTTAGTGCCACAGGAAGGCACAAGTACGCATTATGGCTCCCTGGGCTAGTGACCAGGGGAGGGGTCGGCGGGCCACGTCACTTCCGGCCGAGGGAGGGGGACAGGGTACATAAGACTTCCCCGCCCACGTGAGGGTCTCTTGACCGCTGCCCGTCTCGCTGTTTGGTCGCCTGTGTTGTCGCCGGCCGCAGGATCGCTTTCCGGTGAGTTGTTTCCTCCCCCCCAGCCTCCTAGGCAGGGGTGCCTGGCCGGACTCGGCATCGGCGCCCGTTCTAGGGGGGGGAGGACAGCTCCTCGAGGGCTCAAGCGACCAGGGGGGTTCCGGGGGTTGTGAGGCCATTGTGGCCCTGGGCACGCCGTAGCATTTCGGTGGGCATGATGGTGGCGGGTCGCCTCCGGGCCGCGAGCTACAAGAACGCTGCCTTCAGGGAGTTCTTGCCCGGACCGGGGGCCTTGCCTGGGGTCCCGTCGTCGGGTCACATCCCGCGGGGCCGCTATGCCCTCCCCCCTCCCCCTATACCTTCAACAGTTTTCGCCTCCTGGTCGGGCGGCAGGCCGCGCATGGCGCGCGCAGGGATGCGTCTGGGGCTGGGCCCCCAGCATGGGCATCGCCTCCACCTCCCTCCCCCCTCAGGGCTTACCGTGGTGGGAAGGTGGGCCATCCGGCGTGGGGGGGTCTCAGCTGCATGCGGACTCCGGGCTCTACGTTGTGCACTGGGGCTGGGGGCATCTGGGCCCGTCGGTGAACGTGCTCCGGGCGTTGGGGTCCTTCTGGGTGGTTGCTGAGCATCAGGGGCCACGCCGCGCCGCATCTCCGCCCCCCCTCCCTGCGACTGCGGGTCGCGGAGGGGTGGCTGGTGGGGTAGTTGGCCTCCGGCCTCAGCCCGGGCACGCGTTCTCCAACGAGGCGACCTGCAGCCTACAACGCTGACCTGGGATGAGGCTCACCGCGGGTTGTGCTCGCCCCGGGAGCCTCCACGCCGTGTCGCAGCTTCTCCCCCCCTCCCTGCTCCTGCGGACCGCGGAGGGGAGGCGGGTGGTGAAAGTAGCACGCTGTCCACGGCCGGTTGGGGGGCCGTCCCCAGGGGAGAGGGGAGGGGCCTCCCGCCTCAACTCGGGCACGCGCTCTTCACACCGAGGCGATCAGCAGCTAGACCGCTGACCGGTCGAGGAGTTTCTCCGCGGGTTGTGTCGACCAAAGCCTCCCCAACTCTGTTGTGCCTCGGGGCTTGCTCCCCGGTGCCAGGGCGGGCGCTCCAGTCTACAGTCTGGCTCGCGCCTTCGCCCAGTGCCTCTACCTGCCTCCTAGCTTGCGTTTCCCGCACCGCACCCCCCCACCATGCGCGGGTGGCACCGTGCAGGGGGAAGGTGGGGAGGGTCGCGCCGGCTTCTGGGCCTCGGCTGACGGCCGCAGGCTCCTGGGAACAGAGGGGCGGGTTACGCCCGGCGAACACTCATCGAGACTGTGGGAAGGAAGGTCGGCACCCCTGCTGCCAAGTAGGGAGGTTGTTGGGCCTTGTTAGTTTTCCGTGTGGCACTGCCGCTCCCCCCTGGCGTCTCCTGGCTGGCGGCGCCTCCCGTGCCCGGGGAGCGCGGTTTTCGCGGTGGCTTTTGGCGCCCGGATGCGGGGACGGGTCTCTTCAAGGGGCCTGCTTGCGGTTCCCTGCGGGTGCGCTCCCCGACGAGCGGCATGCTGGCGGCGCACCCTGGCGTCGACACCTGGCTCCTCGTCTCGGGGAGAGGGGGGAGCGTTAGGCGCGCCGCGGACAGCGATGGGGCGTGTGTGGGGCGGGGGGTTCGGTCTGGTGCTTGGAGTACACCCGGGTACGTGAGCGGTGGTGGGCCTGGCTTGCTGCTCCGCTTTCGCTGGCGGGGGCGTGGCGTCCCCGCCTGGCCCGTGGGGGTGCGTCGGCTAGGGGCGGAGGGAGCGCCGCTCCACGTTGGGGTGTGGCCTCTCCTGCGCTGTCTTAGGCTCCTGCAGTTGAGGGATGCATTGCCCGGGACCGTGCGGATCTCGACGCTTTGGGGGGGGGTTGTGCCGGATATGATGGCATGTGCTGCTCGGATGGACCCATCGGATTTTCACGCGTTCCATGTTCGTCATCAGTCACGCACTCCGTCTACGCAAGGGCTGCCGCGGTAGGCAATGACACAAGGGGGGGCAGCATTAAACAGATGTTGCAGTTTGTCCGCTGCCACCTTGGGGCAGGGTATGGGGAATCTGGCTGGCTTGTTACCTAACGTGGAGCAGGCTGGGTACTTTCAGTCCCTTTAACGTTCTTTATTGTTTGCCACCCCTAGGTCAAGACGGAGCTGCCACCCGGCGCAGGTTCACGCTGCCCCACACCCCCCGACTCCCCATCAACACCCCTCCCCTCCCCCCGAAACCCCACCCGATCTGGCAGGGAAGCAGGTCAGTCTCGCTGAAGGAAGCGCCGAGCCGCTTCCTCTGAGTACGAGTACTCATTCTCAGGAGAGTAAGTACAGACGCTGGGAGTGTGTGCATTGGGGACCTTTGGAGGAAGTGGGGGCTAAACCACGGTTGGGGGGTAACCTAACGTATCTCTGCTTCATCTCCACCCAGTTTCTGTGGAGACTCACATCGACCGTCACCCCCTTCGACACATCGCTCTCCCTTGTTGAGTAAGTACAGGCGCAGCTCGCTGTGTAACGGAAGGGACATTAGGAGATCTTGGGAGTGCCTGATCGCTGTTTGGGTGTTAGCTCATTGCTGTCTTTTCTTTCAGGTGAGCCCACCACATCAGGATATAATGGATAGCCAGGGATCCCCGTCGCTTTTCTCGTTGACGTCTCAGGTGGAGGAAACTCAGCAAAGCACTTCACAAGACGCTCAGCTAGCTGCCATCGTGGAACTGGCCAAGACCAAGGGATTGGCTTGGGCCACAGAACTTTTGAAGGCTAGCGACCCAGCGGATTCCGGGGTCATCTGTGGGGGTTCGAGCACTGATCAGGAGCCTAGTGAAGAGGCAGGCCCCTCCCGGTCCAAGCGGACACGCAGGGCAACTAACAAGGACTTCCCGGCAGACCCGCCGCCACCTAAGAGTCGGGCAGTGGCCATCACCCGAAGTGCCCTGCTGCCCGTTCCCCCGCCCGTGACGCAGGGAATAGCCCCTCCCCCGGCGGACGGCACTCCCCAAGGGACCTTCGCTACTATTGAGGACTTGGGTAAGCTCTCTGACACTTTAAAGAGCTTCATGTCAGAGGTCAGAGCTGGTCTCGCTGGGGCCAGTGCGAGGGTTACGCCCACCGCAGTGAACGGGGCTGGAGGGGTAGCAACGGCGGCAAATGTGTGGGCCCTCCAAGGGGTACACACTCAAGGGCATCAGTTGCTCCACCCTGTGGGGGGGGCTCGGTTCAAGAGTTTTGACAGGGCCTGTGTTAGCGGGGTCTGCTAAGGAGACAGTGGCCGCCGAGAAAGTTGGTGGCCTTGGACCAGGTACACAGACCCCGTCTCTCCCGGGTCCGATAAGTACAGCAGGTATTAGTGCAGTGCCTCTCGGCGAGGTAGTCGGTCTTCCCGCAGCGGGGGCCACGGCTAACTCTACACAGACCACACCTAGCCCTCCTCTAGTTGTGCTCTCCACAGCTATACAGCCGGTCTCGGCAGCCATTGCCCTTACGGTGCCTCCTCCGGGAGCGCATCCAGGACATTTGCTGGTATCTCACGCGCCACTCCTGTCAGGCCGCAGCTCCCTGTCCTGGGAGGTGCCCCTTGCGGTTAAAGAATTCATATGGAGGCGTGAATTTCTGGACATCTTTTCCTTACTCCTGCTTGGCCAGCACGGCCAGGACGCCCGGAGTGTTGGGGGCAAAGAGGAGGATAAGAAAGTAAGGTTTCAGGCATTGCCGGAGAAGTCGATTGATAACTGGTTATCGGCCTTCTCCATTTTTCAGTCAGTGATCTTGGAAAAATTCCCTGAGCAAGGGCAGGCACTGGTGCAATATCAACGGCTGATCCACACTGAAGCACAAAAGTGGGTGGGTCAACTATGACCGCGAATTTAGAAAAAAGATGGCAGTATGCCCTGAGATGGGGTGGGATCAAAAGGAGGTCCAGTTGTGGATGGACCATATGGGGTCCCACGGGGCGCAGAACACTGTAACGCAGCCTAAGGCGCAGGGGGGGGTTCATCTAGATTCTGAGTCCTCCCAGACTGGCATTAAGGCGTCCAAGCAGTCCTTTCGAGGGTCACGCAGGGGGGGCCATAGAGGGGGGTTCAAACGAGTGTCCCCGGGTACCTGCAACCTCTTCAATGCAGGGTCCTGCTCCTGGGGGATCAAGTGTAGGTTCCAACATGCCTGCAGTAAATGCGGTGGCCGACACCCCGCGAACTCTTGCCCGGCCAAACAGGACAAGTCCCCGCCTGCTGCCAGTAAATAGGACAACTGAGGCAGCACCGAAGGATACTGCTAGATCCATCTTTTCCGCACAAGACCCTCCGCGCAGCGCCTCAACCTTTCCTCCCAGTCCACTGTTGCGTAGTGCACCCCTTGCCCCCCCCTGCTCGGTTGCTCCCCTCGCTCAGAAAGGACCGTCTCCCATCATCCTAAACAACATCCTCCCCCTTCTCAGACGGTACCCCATCAAGGACGATGGGGCTCTATTACTGGGAGGGTTCACAGAAGGATTCGTGATCCCTTATGTGGGCACTTTGACTTATAGGGAGGCAGACAACCTCAGGTCTGCCAGGGACCTTCCTTATGTGGTGCAGGCAAAAGTCAAGAAGGAACTGGAGCTAGGTAGGGTAGCAGGGCCCTTCAGGGAGCCCCCTCTGGACAACTTTGTAGTTTCCCCGCTGGGGGTGGTACCGAAGAAGGAGCTGGGGACCTATAGACTCATCCATCACCTGTCATACCCAGAAGGCGACTCGGTCAACCATGGGCTGCAGGAAGGAGCTTGCTCAGTGTCATACTGTACACTAGATGTGGCTCTGGACTTAGTCAGGAGGGCGGGCAAGGGGGCCTGGTTAGCAAAGGCGGACATTGAGTCGGCATTTCGCTTACTACCAGTGCACCCGAGCAGCCAACACCTGCTGGGTTTCAGGCTAGATGGCTGGTACTTTTTGACAAATGCATGCCCATGGGGTGCGCAGTCTCCTGTGCCTTCTTTGAGGCTTTCAGTTCCTTCTTGCAATGGGCGTTACAGGAAACCTTCGGGGTGGAAGGGGTCTCCCATTACCTGGACGACTTCCTTTTCATTGGGCGGGATGGCACACAGGAATGCAGAGCGGCTCTTTCGGACTTTCAGACCCTCGCAAACCACCTGGGGGTCCCACTAGCAACTAGGAAAACTGAAGGGCCTGCGCAAGTACTTACGTTCCTAGGAATTGAACTGGACACGGTGCTTGGTGAATCCAGGCTGCCTCCAGAGAAGGTCAGGGACCTGGAACAACAGATCAGACTAGCCGTGGGGAAGGACAAGGCCCCTCTGGCCTTTGTGCAGAGCCTCCTGGGGAAACTTAACTTTGCTGCCAGGGTTATTCCCGCGGGGAGAGTCTTTGCACGCAGGTTGGCCAGAGCGACCGCTTCGGTCACAAAGAAGCACCACTTAGTCAAACTGAGCAGGGGCATGAGGGAGGATTTGCTAATGTGGGCGGACTTTTTGGAGAACTTTAATGGGTCAGTCATCTGGCGCGCTCCCTGGGCCAACAGCACAGAACTATCTCTGTTTACAGATGCGTCTGGAAGGGAAGGGTTCGGGGTCATCTTAGACCGGGAGTGGTGTGCCGATCGGTGGCCCAACTCTTGGCATAAGAGAAAGATCACCTCCAAGATCACGGTGTTGGAACTCTTTCCCATAGTTGTAGCTCTTCACCTTTGGCCGGGGCTGCTTACAGCGAAAAAGGTACTGTTCTGGTCCGACAACCTTGCAGTTGTCCAGGCAATAAACTCACATTCGGCCAGCTGCCCCTTGGTTTTGAGTCTGTTGAGAGAACTGGTGAGGGCATGCTTTAAAAACAATGTTGAATGCAGGGCTCGCCATATTCAAGGGGTTCAGAATGTGGCCGCTGACGCTCTCTCTCGTTTTCAGTGGCGCCGTTTCCGAGAGGCGTGGCCGAGAGCGAGAGAGGAGATGACCCCTTTCCCACAACACCTGTGGCTTCTTCTGAGGTGGAACAGCGGATGAGGAGTTTAGGTGAGCTGTCACTGGCACCTCGGACGGTGAAGCGCTACAGGACTTGTGTGGACACCTTCTGTGCGAAGATGGGAGCGTGGGACGATGAGGGGTCCTCACTGGAACTTAGAGTGCAAAAATTTATTTTGTGGGCCAAGGATGGTGGGAAATCCCACCCTTGGATCTCGGGGCACTTGTCAGCCATTAGTTATCACGCCCGGTTGAGAGGACTTCCTGACCCGACCAAATCCTTTGTCATCAGGGCTGCACTTAAGGGATGGTCTAGGAGCGAACACCGTTCCCCTGACAACAGGTCTCCCATCAGTTATTCGAACCTGCAGGGGATGCTAGACAGCATGCCCAAGGCCACCCGTTCGGGGTACGAGGCAATTTTATTCTCCACTAGTTTTGCGCTGGCCTTCTTTGGGGCCTTCAGGATTGGGGAGCTAGTTGCGCGATCCAAGCAGGACACCTCGGGGGTGGCTTTGAATATCAGGGACGTTACCATTAGCTCTTCTTGTCTCAGGATAGTGGTGAGACAATCTAAAACGGATCAAGCAGGAAAAGGGAGAGTAGTCCTGTTACAGGAGCTGGGGGACGCTAGGTACTGCCCCCTGCTTTTGAGCAAGGCTTATTTGGCCCTCCGCCCGGGGTCTGCGGGGTACTTCCTGGTTCATGAAGACGGGTCTCCAGTTACCAAGTTCCAAGTAGACCACATCTTGAAGATTTGCTTGCAATTGTCAGGACAAGCAGGGGGAGACAAGAGATTTAGCAGTCACTCTTTCAGGATTGGGGCGGCTACCACTGCCTTCCTATCAGGGATGCCGCCAGAGCGAATTAAGCAAGTAGGGCGGTGGGAATCGCAATGCTACAAACGTTATATAAGGCCTTGAACGGAAGGTTAGGGGAGAAGCCCCTTGGGTTTAGGAGAATCTGTGCGGTGTTGACAGGTGTACGGTTATGGCCCGGTTGGCCAAATGAGGTTGCAGTGCTGTGTTTTGTTTATTGTACAAATGTAGATCATAGAATATAAACATTTAATAAAGTTGATTCCAAATACAACCTCTCTTTATTTACCAGGTACCAAGGTCTGGGTAATTGGCCACTCAAGCATCGTTAGAGTGGCACAGTGGGCTGAAATAAGGAAGTGGCGACTTGGCTTCTCCGCTACAGAGATCACATGGCTAGGTTACCCGGGCATGCGTTGGAACGAGCTGAAGAGGAAGCTACAGCAGAGACTGGGGGGAGGGAGCGGTCCACCTCACATTCTGATCATACACTTGGGTGGGAATGACCTGACGACGCTAGGGAGGAGGGGGCTGCTCCAGGACATGAGGGACATCATGTGTCAATTGAGTATTCAGCTGGGGGCTTGTGAATTGTGGTGGTCTGAAATTTTACCTCGCCAAGTTTGGCAAGGAGCCCGTTCGGGAGAGGCTGTTGAAATTTCACGCAGGAGAGTGAACAGCGCCATGCGTAAATTCACCCATCAAAGGGGATTTGGCTTCATCAGGCATGGTTTACTTAATGCCAAGTCGACTGGATGTTGGGAAGTGGGTGGGTGTCACCTCTCAAGGGTAGGCATGGACCTATTTTTGCTGGACCTGAGGGAGGCCTTGGAAGCAACAGGCTGTAAGTAGGAATAGCTGCCTTGGTGGGGGGCACTGGTGGTGACCGGGGCCACCTCCAGAGCTGTGGAGGAGTTACAGGGCGATCCAGAGTCTGCAAGGTACAGAAGGGTACTATATTGCAGCAGCACAACAGGGTGCTAAGCCAAGGATACCCAGGGATGTATTAGCGGGTCCCCTGGAAGAACTACGGCGCCCGTTAGCCTACAGGCGGTTGTGGGTCTGAGCAACCGGGGCTGCCTGGAACGCTCCGCCCCACCTGTCTGGGGGCGTGAGTAATGGAGTGGACTGGCGGTCCACTGAGGGCAGAGGTGGCCTCTCCCAAGAATTGGTAACCACCGGTTGGCGATGGCCACGGTGCAAGTTGGCTCATCAGACGGGCAAGCGG
Source organism: Calotriton arnoldi (assembly GCA_963921515.1). Lineage (NCBI taxonomy): Eukaryota > Metazoa > Chordata > Amphibia > Caudata > Salamandridae > Calotriton > Calotriton arnoldi. The sequence continues at coordinate 1,023,651 of CAWUFW010000902.1, forward strand.
CATAGGGGCTAGCCTGCCCTGGGATCGCCCGTAAGATAACCCACCATGTTGGCATATTGGTTATGCAAATAAACCTGCGGCAAATTTCTCCACTAAAAAAGGTGTTGTGTGGTTTATTTATGTATATCACGTTATGATAACTGAGTGTTGCCGATATTGACACTATGCCAAGGCTGCCCGGGGGGCCCCGTATGGGACCCTCCAACAGGGCGGCCGCCTTAGTGCCACAGGAAGGCACAAGTACGCATTATGGCTCCCTGGGCTAGTGACTAGGGGAGGGGTCGGCGGGCCGCGTCACTTCCGGCCGAGGGAGGGGGACAGGGTACATAAGCCTTCCCCGCCCACGTGAGGGTCTCTTGACCGCTGCCCGTCTCGCTGTTTCCCACCCTACCACTTACCCTGCGAACGGACAAAGGAGGGTACGGGGGGGAAGAAATAACTTATTCTTTTGTGTTGCAGGAGGAGTTACAGGGCGATCCAGAGTCTGCAAGGTACAGAAGGGTACTATATTGCAGCAGCACAACAGGGTGCTAAGCCAAGGATACCCAGGGATGTATTAGCGGGTCCCCTGGAAGAACTACGGCGCCCCGTTAGCCTACAGGCGGTTGTGGGTCTGAGCAACCGGGGGCTGCCTGGAACGCTCCGCCCCACCTGTCTGGGGGGGCGTGAGTAATGGAGTGGACTGGCGGTCCACTGAGGGCAGAGGTGGCCTCTCCCAAGAATTGGTAACCACCGGTTGGCGATGGCCACGGTGCAAGTTGGCTCATCAGACGGGCAGGCGGCATAGGGGCTAGCCTGCCCTGGGATCGCCCGTAAGATAACCCACCATGTTGGCATATTGGTTATGCAAATAAACCTGCAGCAAATTTCTCCACTAAAAAAGGTGTTGTGTGGTTTATTTATGTATATCACGTTATGATAACTGAGTGTTGCCGATATTGGCACTATGCTGATGACCCCACTCTGCCCCCTAGGCTGGTGCCATCTGCTGCTAAGGGAAGAAGAGGGTGTGAGTTAAACAAGGCATTGAGAAGAGGGAGGGGTCGGGTATTGAATGGGAAAGGGAAGACACTAGGATACAGTGAGGGAGTGCTTAGGCTGGACTGGAGGAGAGCAACAATGGAGTATAAGACACACAGAGTACTGCAGGTAAAATAGGATACAGTCTAAGTGGTGTGGGACAGTGAACAAGGCTCCATCCATACTTGCACTGCTAGGGTTTGCCAGGTACACTACGAGAATTACTTATGGCCTGAACACCAACATGCACTGACAAAGTCAATAGGTCTGGGTTGAATTTTGTGTCTTGATTAAATTATTTTTTAAAGCCTGCGACAGTGGAAAAATATAAAAAATGAATTGTTTTCCATGTACAATACATCTATGAAATAAATAATTTAATGTGTGACAATTCAGGGTACTTTTGAGATTTTAAAGTGTCTACTATGCCTTGCAATGCACACACTCCATGGGAGGTAGAATGAAACATCAAACATTCAGCAGCAAGAGGTGAGAGGATAATTCACCTGTTGGATGGAGTCATAGTCCACTCTATGTATATGTTAAAGAATTGGTAACAATAGGTCATACAGACAGCTGTGCTTTCAATCGAGACCTAAAATGTGTGTGATCAGGATCAGTGCACACTGCAATGAAGGGAGAGCTTCAGATTCCATACATTCCTGTGAAAGCACTTCATGGGCTTTGTAAGGATAAGCGATAGAATGTAAGGAATTTTTGATTAATTTGAATACTCCCAGATGAGCAGTTCTTTTGATGAAACATTTTCTGTTTAATGGCACTAACGCACCACTGTAACAAAACATAAAAATAAAGGATTATGTCCATCGTGTAATTGTGTAAACCACCGTGTAAAATGCCCTACGCAGATATGTTCACAATGAACAAGCCCTGCGTTCTCACACATGACCTTTGCACTGTGGTGACGAGGCAATGAAATGCTGCGTAACTCAGCTGTCCTCAAAAGAGAGAACTGTGTGGTATTATCACTATTTATAAAACCAAATTATTAAAATGTGGTAATTCTACCTACATCAGTAAAGTACTGGTTACCTCCAATTCCAATCCCTGTGTAAAGGAAAGTTTGCGCAAGGATCGGAATTACAAGCAGTGTGATAATATTCACACCCTCACAGTTTTCCCCTGATAAATTCAAGCAGGTCAAATCTCAAAAGTGTTGGCATTTGAGCATTTGGAGGCAATGTGAAAAGAAACTATTCATGCTTGTGTGCACACCTGCTACAAGTTAAAAAAAAATACTGCTCACTCTTCTGGACAACAAAGTCACACCACCACCAAAACACAATCTCTAAACTGCTTACTAATAAATGCTCGATAACTCTCTAAAAACAAGCACCACATCTACGATCTACTCACTGACACACAACCTGACTTACTCATCATAACTGAAAAATGGTTAGGAGATAGCATTGCTCCAGTGTTTCATGAAGCCGTTCCTCCCGGCCATCAAACTATCCTACATAATAGTATAGCTAAAGAGGAGGTGGACTAGCTGTTATATTCAAGCAAACAATAAATTGCATTAAAGCTGATGACATTTCCATACAAGGTTGTGAGGCTCTCATCACCAGATGCAACCCTACACTAACTTCCTTCTGTAACTCCCTCTTCCTTTACAAACCGCCACCTAGCAATGGAACATTCCCAGACATGTTTCTAGATACATTTTCAAACCTTATACCACTACACTCCAACCTATGCATTCTTGGTGATCTAAATATTTGGTTTGACAAACCCAATATGCCCCATCGAAAAACTATCATCACTGGCCTAGTCACACTGAAACTACATCAGATCGTACACAAACCAACACACATCGCTGGACACATCCTTGATGTCATTTTTGCAAATCCAGAACCAGTTGCCTTTCAAACGATTACTCCAGTCACATGGTCAGACCACCATTTGGCAGCTTTCCAACATAAAACACCACACATCAACACACCTAAGACCACCTTACATGCCTCCACCTATTAACCGTGGACCAAACTCAATTTTGAATACTTAGAAACACAACTAATATCCAACACAGATCTAGACATAATAAATTCCGTTCAAAAACTTTATGAATGTCTACAGGAAGCTTTTGATGTCCTAATACCACTAAGAACATCAAAACAGGACAAAAGAAAACAAGCATCTTGGAGAAATACAGAACTAAAAAAGATAAAACAACAAATTAGAAAGCTGCTACGCACCTGGCTCAAAACAAACATCAATCAAGACAAACTTCACCTATAAAAACTTAACAGAATATATAGGTCAACAATCATAAAAGCTAACAAAAAAAGGTACTATTCAGACAGAATTCTAAATGCTAGGTGTGCAAATAAAGAATTTTATAAAATTCTCACCGAATTTCGTAAACCTCAAAACACAGAAGGAACTCATGCCATTACTCAAGAATTCACTGACAATCTGGCAAATCATTACACAACCAAAGCAGACACGTTGGTCTCCTATTTAAAACAAAGGAATACCACCAGCACCAACCCATTTCCAAAAATTCCCTTCAAGAGTAGGCTAACCCAGCCTCTGCATTCCTTCAAACATATATCACAAAGTGAATTTATGCAACTAGTCAAAGCAAACAGGACAGCAGGCTTCCCTTCTGACCCTTCCCCACCGCAAATCTTCAAGAACAATCTTTTAACTGGCACTGCTGCCACACTAGTAAGAAGAATCATCAATAATTCTTTAACTATGGGAATTCTTCCAGAAGACCTAAAATAGGCATACATACATCCATTATTAAAGAAAACTAACTTGTACCCACATGACCCCGACAACTACAGACCAATAACAAAGGGCCTTTTCTGGGAAAACTGATAGAAAGAGCGCCATTTGCCCAGATGTTACAATTCATTGAAGATAACGCCATCCTTTCAGACTACAAAACAGGATTCAGACCATGAAGAGGCAGAGAAGTGCCCTTATCGCCATCTGGGATGACCTTAAAAACACAGTAGACGGGAATGGGGTTGGTGCACTTCTTCTCTTGGACTTCTCAGCTGGCTTCGACACAGTTGACCATGACACTCTAATACGAAGACTCTACGAAGCTGGCATAGAGGGGACTGCTCTCTATTGGATCACAACCTAACTTCAAAACAGAACAAATGTCATCCATTCTCCCCCTTTATCATCCAAACCGTACTTCGCAAAAGCAGGGGCCCCTCAAGGCTCTATCATTTCACCCATGCTTTTCAAAATCTACACGAAGTCATTACCGCCAATGATCAATTAATTTCAGCTCACATGCTATAACTATGCCGATGATACACAAATACTTCTTAAACTGGAAAGCCCCAAAGACATTGGAAACTCACAAATCTTCAGTTGTCTCAGGGCAGTTGATCAGTAGATGACATGGAGCCATCTCAAATGGAATGCTTCCAAAACGGAAGTTGATTGGAAAATTATGACCCACTCTGCACCTGGCCTGACGATGTGGGACCACCTCCTAAAGTATCTAAGGAAGTAAGAAACCTTGGAATTACCATGGACTCCAAGTTATCAATGAATGCCCAAGTGGACAAAATACCAAGATCAAGCTTCATTACTATGAAAACTCTGCGACGCATCTTCCCCCATCTGCGATTCCCACACAAGGTCAGGGCTGCTATTTACGCCAATGGCCTCTACCATGGTTCATTTTTATCAACTTCGAAAATTCAGAACTCTGCTGCCAGACTACTCCTACATGTAAAGCCACAAGCCCACATCTCCCCTGCCTTGAGGGCCCTACATTGGTTACCAGTTGCCAGGGGATCCACAAGCTGCTTTGTATGACCCACAAAGCAATACGTAGAACTCGACCCCTTTTCATCACAAATAAAATCACCAGATACATTCAACAGAGGAATCTCCGCTCAAGATTGGCACCTCGCCTCAAAACCCCACCATACAAGAAAAAAACATGGGTGGTACATCTTTCTCTTTTCAAGCCGAAAAACTATGAAATTCATTACCCCCAAACATAAGATCCACGGATAACTATCCTACCTTAAAAAGTCTATTTAAGAGTAGGCTCTTTCATACATAACCACCATACTCAAGCTTAATTTACAGCATATCCCTGTGTTTGTAAACATGTATAATTTGATTGTAAGTATGTATCTAGATATGTGTTTTTCTTTGTACAAATGTGTATAATAACTATGGTTTTAAAATATTTAGATATTCTTTAGGTCTGCTTAAGAAATGTATATATTACTTATAGTTAAATATATATACAGTATTCTATACTTAACATGTTTATAGGTCACTGCATAGTTTTCATATACGTTATTTGATTAGATGCTTATGGGTCCCTGTTTTATTCATCTATCACAATATGTAAATATTATCATAACATATTTTTTACAAGTGCTTCCCTAGTGAACTATTGAGGAAAAGATAAAATAAAAAATAATAAATAGTTATTAAAAATGTTTTAACATTTAGCTTCAAGTACAGCAACACTTTAAAGTCTGAGTTTGTACAATACAACTTTAAATCTTGATATATATCTTCATTAAACATGTATACCCTTTCTATGTAGCTATGTATCCATATCTTTATTACTTTGTTCCTACTGTAGAAGAAGAAGAAAATAAATATACATGTATACCCTTTCTATGTAGTTATGTATCTATATATTTATTTATTTACTTATATTGTAGACAAAAAACACCTTTGACTCTCCAATGCACTACTCTGTCAATTCAATACCAACTTTATTCAATCTAAATAAATTAGTGCAATAAAAAGGTACCTAAAATACATTAAAAATCTGTCAAAATTATTATCAACAGCATCTTCAAAAACAATTTGTTTGTACATTCGTCGCACCCTGTCACACCCCATCTTTAACACTTGCTTAATATTGTTACATACTCAAATGAGAACTGAGGAAAAGTAGGAAGGGAGGAAAAACAAAAACCTCATCTAAGGGTCCGCTTTGCAATCCTACCAAACTACTAGTTAAATAAATTAATTCTTCTATACGTTCTCGTAACAACCAGTAAAACATTGCTGAATTTATACATTATATGATATTTAAAATGTTTTAAAAACAAGTTAATAGTGCATTGTAAGATAATTAATTAATCTCTAATAAAGTGTTACACAGAACCAATCAGGAAGGCTGAAGAATGATCTTTCTAGCGTAAAAGGAGCCCACAAAAAGCCTGACATTCTGCTCAGCCTTTTTCTAAACATATTTTTATTAGCATTTATTAATAAGGACAGTTACACAGATACTAATAGAGCAGTTGTCTAGGGCATTTTTTAGGTAAACATACTGCAAATATAGTAGATGTCATCACATTCTTGGCAATATACAGGTATTGCAATTGCAAAGTATCATTTCCCGTGTCAAACGTACTCCGCTGTCCCATAACGTGAACAAATGTAACAATGGCAAAAAGGAGAGAAACGAATTACAAAACCAAAGAAACAAGCATTGGCATAGCCAATAGGTCTCGCCTTTGGGACCTTATAAGTGTTTAGCCATGCAACAGTTGATGTTGTTGCACCAAGGATATTGTGCTGCATAACTAAATACTTATAAGGTCCCAAAAGCGAGACCTATTGGCTATGCCAATGCTTGTTTAACAAGTGGCAGAGGAGACTGCCTGCTTCACAGGGCGGTAGCTCTCATTATTGAAGCAGGTACAGTGCCACTGAGGTCCAGGACTGTGAGGCGTCCACTGCATCACAGTTATGACTGTCTTACTTTACAAAAGAGGCATGGAGGCTTATTATCCTAGCTAGCATTATGTCTGAGGGCACCCTTGCTGTAAAGTAGCGGACAACATGTGGGAGCTCATTTCAAGTCTGTTTCGAGATTGGAGTGATGGCCAGGCATGGTGGGGGATGAGCCAAAGATACCGAGGAGATAGCTACTCAGTTACGTAGCTGTCATTAGTGCAGCAGTTAAAGTTGCACTGAAGAAGAGGAGTGCGAGGGGGTCAAATCACCCAAATTATGGGGAGTATTGTTTCTTGGTCAATTTTTGTTTTCTTTTGATGTATTTGCTCTTTTCCATTTATTGTTGATTATGAGCTACAAAAAGCACCCCTGAAAATGATCTCATAAGCACCGCCCCTTCTGCTTCCCCAAGTTTTGCCATGAAGTTTTAGCGGGGCCCGACATCAAAACATTTTGCTTAAGGGGGAGCTCAGAGCAGAATAGTTTGAAGACCACTGCTTTAGAGGATGTAGGGATCATCATCAGGACATAAGAGTTTATGCCCGAAGACAAAAATGCCTGCTGGAGAGGGTAAGAGAAGGGAAAGGAGGAAGTATGGGAGGAGAGGGAAGAAAAAGGAGGGGAGGGAAGAAAAAGGAGGAGAAAATTAGCGACCAATTAAAATTACAAGATTCATTCACTCAAGCCATGCAATTGTGACATGGTGCGATCATACATTTCTTCTATGAATACAGACTGTGACTTCATCAGGCATCTACATGTGTGGGGTGCTGGCGGCGCAGCGTCATGCTAGCGAATCGTATAGGCTGAGTGGAGAGATCATCTACATAAGGCAAAGTGAAGTGAGATAAAGAAGGAAAAAGACAGAACTACTGACTGGAAACCATCAACGATGGTCTGGAAACAATGAGCAATAGGATAGCACCTTGCGCAAAGTCCAGTGGGAAAAACGAAAATACGTGAGTGGAAATCCAATGCCAATTACAGGATCAATGCCTAAATTGAAAAATGAAGGGGACCCACCTGATAGGAGAGCACGTCAATGAAACGATAGGAACCAAGGCCGTGATGAAGTGGTAGGAAAGGGCTGCAATAACCTGAAAACTGCCTGCAATAACCAGAGAATGCAAAAGGAGGTGCACCAACTTGCAGGAAAAGGCCAAGGTTGGAGTAAACACGTAGGCTGTACCTGACGTATGGCACGCCACATGGAATTAAGGCAGCTTAAAACATAAAAAGGTCAAATCAGTGAGTGCGGACTAACCACACGTAGTGCTAGCAGCGGTAACCTGATGGTGGCACTTACTGGGATGTTAAAAATATTGAGACCGCAGGAACCCGGTTGACGTTACAGGCAGCGCACCCATCTCATAAGGCTGGAAACCCACTCATACCTAAAGTGATTGTGACGGCAAGAGGGGAGGTCACGGGCTGGAGAGAGCCACATGGCAGCCATATTGGAGTGGTGTCAAGTATAACGGTACAGTGGTCGGGGACACAGATAATCGCTACATTGGAACTACAATTACATATTGTAAGCCACATAAATGAAAAATACCCAACTGATCAATAGTTACCGTGATAACCATGTGTCGCTGGCAGCATAAGGGGGGACAGTTAATCACCTGTGACCGGAGAGTTAGCAGAGGAGCAGGAAGCATAGGACATGTTGCAGAATGCAACCATACGAAAAACGAGCGACGGAAATCATGTGGGGAGCGGGGCCGCGAGCGGTGAGCCGCAGAAGGTGAGCGAAGCCGGAAACTACGGGCGCATCGGGGGACAGGGAGCGGGGCGAGCGAGCGCGGCAGCCTGCAAAGCAGTCCCAAACGCTCGTGCGTCGTGGCTGGCCTTTGGATGAGTACGCGCGGCAGACATGTGTTTCCACTTATCGCGCCCGCGTCTGGGCACGATAATTGGAAACACATGTTTGCCGCGCGTACCCATCCCAAAAAGGCCAGCCACGACGCAAGAGCGTTTCTTGGACTGCTTTTCAAACTCGCTTACAATAAGTCTTCGCCTCTAAGCAGCGCTTGCGCGCTACTCGAGGCTCGACCTAAAAACTCTGGCAGCAATTGGCGGTGATGACGCAATCCAACGTCTCTTCAGTCATATTGTATACGGACCCGAGCATATGTTAGATTCCATCTCTCCCACCTCCCCAGATGGAATTACGACTAAATAAAATTCCTAAACAACGGGACAGCGACCTGATATAGTTACCGACTTATCGAGAACCGAAGCATCACAAACAACCACATGTATTATCAGAGGACCCTCCAGCTCTTTCTCCCGGGGAACCTATGGGGGGCGCAGTCTCGGCATGACTGCTCAGCCTTTGCTCTGATGTCGCCCATAACTCAGCGGACAAGGGTGTGTAAAATTAGCGGCACGCTGCTCACTAAGCTAAAGGACTGAAAAGTATTAGGAGAAATGGCCAGTAAAAGGGCAAAACATACAGAGGTGCGTTAACCTCATTTGAAAGTTGAAAAACTCGACATTACCGCTCATGGCAAATACCTCTCTCTGCGATGATGTGCTAAATACCGTACACTTTGTCCCTGAATTGTAATGGGGGCCTATGTAGTGATGAGCAATACTGTGGAAAAATACACTGCTCACAGTGATTACAAATCGCCTGCCATTTATTGTGATAGAGACGTCAGTGTGCCCTGCAGAAGGGCGCAAGAGGCACAGCTGGTAGGACATTGCTCATTGGTCCGTTAGTGCTGACGTGAACGGTATTTTCTGCAGCCATAAGCATAGCTTTGTGAGCAGCGTGCCGCCAGTTTAAATACCCTTGTATACGCTTAGTCACTGGTCACATCCAATCAGAGCAAGGGCAGAGGAGAGTCGCCCCTTTTCTGCGTTCCAGGGTATATTTTGTGCTTGCACACCAACATGAATACTTTCTGCTTTTTTCCCTCCAGATGCTAAAAGGTAAAAGCTTATGAATCAAGAAAGAAATGTTCTGTTGACATCCAAGGTTACTAATGCTCTGAGAATGCGAGCCTTCGCCAGCTAATGCGTTCCCTGTTACACTAAACTTTACTGTGCACCTTCCCTGTCTTACAGGACTTGGAGGCCCCGCATCACTGATCGCTTGAGTGCCATGTTAGAAACTTTACTACCTTATTCAGGCTGCCTATTTTCCTTCTTTTGTAATACTCAAACCCCTACTTTCAGCTTTACCCAACGCTAACCTTTTGGGGCCTCATTCTTGAAGCTATACCCTTGCGTGGGTCAAACTAACAGGGGTAAATAGCTTCATTTACATGTTCAAAGCCTCTTTTCGAATTCAGATATCCCCCACATAGAGGTTTCAATATGAGTAAATCTACTCCTGCAGGTGGGAGGTGGGTGTTCCAGGGATGAAAGCATTACTTGTAAACATGTTAATTCACATTCACAATCCATTGCCTGATCCCTTCCCACCCTTTAAGGGTTAGAGATTTACTCCTGTCAATGTCCGGAGTAAATATATCTTTCCAGGGATTGGAAAATCTTCATAAATGGTGGTGGGGGTGTATTCATGGGCAGAAAACTAAACCCCATACACAGGAAAAAACACAAACAGTTACCAGATACAGTTGCACTGGTGTGAAGATTTACCTATGCAAACATATATGTGTATACTAGGAACACACAATAGTTTTCCAGGATCATTTATACCTGGCAACCTGTGTTACAGGTTTCAAGGCGTAAACTGTAAAAGTTTTGTGAATTCCTGAAAGGAATAAACCTACACCCTTGTGAGACTATAAACATCTGGGTGTACTGTGTTCATGCAGGGCTTGTTGTCCTGCCCTCTGCTTACTTCCACATCAGGACAAGCTCCTCCCCAATAAGCCCTATTTGGTAAGAGCCCTTGCAAACCAGGGACCAGGCCTGGAAACTTATGGCATGAATCAACTCCTGGAAAAACATTAGCTGAGGTGGTTTATCCCTAACCACTCCTGGACCACCCCATCTCAGCTAATCACTCAGTAATTCACCTGTGTCGAGGTGAAAGAAAATGTTCTCAGGATCCAGTTTGTGCAAAAAATTGTGTGGAAAGGACAACATGGCAACATAACATAGTACATAGTGCTTTATCTTATTATTTTTTTAAACCCTTTTATTGGATTTTTCAAATTGCAGGATCATCACAAATTGTTATACATCAGAATTACATGCATGTTGCTAAACAAAACGTGACACAGAGTTGGAGGCAAAGTTACAGGCTAGTGAACATGTAAGCTGAAAGTAAGATAGGATCTTGGAGTGCTGCAGTGTGACTTGTTTCGCCCCAGAAGGGATTGTCTTTCCTGTAATATGTCCGGTTTGTGGAACAGCCGGTGTAGTCAACTACTTACTAACTTGGGATCGAACCGGGGATAGGTGGTTGGCAATGAGGATGTGGATGGGGGGGCATGTGCTTGGTGCTGGTGGCTATGCTGTGGGCCTTACGGGGTCAGGCATGTTGTGTGGTGAATCTGTCCTTGTGGGGGTTAATGGGGGCGCACGTACATGTGTAGTGTGTGCTGGGCTCTGTGGTGTCGGGGGCCCTCTGGGGATCTCGGTAGGGGGTCCTGATCGGGCTCTCCCATGGGGGCTGGCAATGCAGAAGGCGGTTGGGCTTCTACCGTGTGTTGTCGGAAGTGCTGAAGAACTGTGGCCCATTCTGTGGAAATGCGGCGCCGGCCCACTCCCCACACCTCTTCATTCCTGATCGTGTCCTCCTCTGCTGTGCCCCATTTGCTGACCGCTCCTGTCCAGGCTGCCAATGTGGGCCCTGCCGGAGCTTGCCGGTGCATAGTGATCCCTCACTTTGCTAGTAGGATAGCCAGCGACGCAAATTGTGTCTGGATCTTGCATTGTTTCCTGCTTCGGAACACCCCCAATGCACAGGCCTCCCATGTGTCGATGCCAGTGAGCCCTGTGACCTCTCGTAGTGTGTTGTGAACTGAGTTCCAGTAGGGTTGAGAAGTGGGGTAGTACCAGAACATATGCTGAAATGTTGCGTTAGGGTCCGGACATCGTGGGCATAGGAACTGTGTTCCGGGATTAAAATGGAGGCATGCTGGTGTTAGGTATGCACGGTGCAGAATGAAGAATTGTATGTTTTTGAACCACGAGGTTGGGGAGACTTTCTTTGTATATTCTAGGGCATATTCCCATTCTTTGTCATGCAATGGCCGCTCAAGCTACTCCTCCCACTTATGTCCCAGTGCAGTAAGTGACGTGGCCTTAAGTTCTCGTATGGCTTTGTACAACCAGGTGATTAAGTGGCGTCCTGGGCCCATGTGGAGTATTGTGTGAAGTACAGGGTGTGTCACTGGTTCCCCTTCGGATAGGTCCCAGAGTTGGCAGCAGTTTGAGATAATTTGTCTGTGGAGGAGGAATTGTCCTTGTGGGAGGCCACTTTCCTCCGCTAATTGATCAAATGGGTCAAGTTGGAGGTCCACAATCGTACATAGTGCTTTATAGGTGGGAGCAGCGATAGTTCAGGTGTGGATTTTGTACTTGGCTAAGGAAAATGTACCACATTCATCATTCACAAGAACTCCCTGAAACAGAAACTAAAGAAGATGAAAACAATAGCACAATATAATGAAGAGCTAGAGAAGGAAGCAGTAAGTACCAGAGGTTTCCTTGGAGGGATAATGACCTCACAACACAATTAAATCCACTGGGGAAGCCATAACACATTAAATGAGCATTCTGTCTAACCCAAGGAATAGGCACCTATGATGACAAATGTTTGTACTTGTGATGGTAGGTACTTCACTGCAACAAAAAGCTATCACTTGGGTCTTTCATAAAAAGTGAGAAGAAATAGATGTATGGTGTGCAGGTACACCTTGTGTTCCTATGAAGCCTAAAAAATCATAGATCACTTGTGTGTTAATCACTTCCAAATCCTCTTGTGTTTCTTCAGTGGGCCTCTATCACAAAGAGACACAACTAGCCTACTACTAGTGTGTGCTGGTGAGCAGCCTACAACTGCTACAGCCCTTTACTGTTGTTTATAATCAAAGGCCTAGGTTTACAAATTTGTCACACAGTGCAGCACCCAAAGTTGCTGTGCTGAGCTGCGTTGCGTGACTGGGAGAGAGCAGGAAAGCACCATATCTACAGAGATATGGCACTATCCTGCTCCCTCCCTAGTGCTAGTGCACAATCATGCTGCCGAGTGCCACGCACACACCTTTGCGCCATAGTGCATGGGTGTGTGAATGAGTTTAGCAAAGAATTTGTACTGGAAGGGTACCCTTACAGTACAAAATACTATGCTTACACGAACTTTAAAACTTTTCCCATTGTGTTTTACAGTGCAGCACACATGGGAAACGCTTGGAAAAATAAATGCATTTCTCCTTTTGAAAGGCTGCTTTCAAATGGAGTTAATGTTTTGCGCAAAACCCTGTCTACTATTGTTAGTAGAGTAAAATCAATCAGACCCCCTTGGGAAATCACTATACCACATGCTTATAACACATACAGATGCAGTATACTGGTTACGTCGACCCGTTTTGGTGGATTCCACAATCGTATGCAACCTTCCTCAGGAGCACATAGACATTCTCCCACACATAAAAAAATAGAAATGTTTTCTTTTAAACCTATGAAATAAATGGTACAGACATTGTAATACTTATTCATACATAATTTAACCACACTTGAATATTAGTATTGTTAGTAGATAGGGTTTTGCATCAAAAACCATGGGTGGTTGCACGGGGACACCCATGTACCATTCAAGGAATGCCCCATGATGCAGAGTAACGCAAAGCAGCACTTTCCACTGGTTTCCATTAATAGTTTTCTGTTACTTTTTCTTACAAACCAACACAAATACCAATTTGCATTGGTTTGTAAATCCCAAAATGAATTTTGCGGTGGGTCTGCGTTAAAACAGTAACGAAAACCTAACACAAACCCTTTGTAAAGCTGGGCCAAAATGCAGAGTACAAAATTGCAAGTATGATGCTTTCCCTTCAATCCAGTGCCTGAACTAGCATGATTCAAATGCCCATTAACTTACTAGGAGTTGTGTTGATATCGGGCAGCACAGAGTGTCAAGAGCGCTAGTCTCCAATAATTCCTAGTGTATCTGCTCCAGAGTCTGTGAGCCCACTTAAAAAGCCTACAGACCACCCTATGCTGGTTCTTGTTCCATGAAGAGTCATGTGAATGTTATCTTATGTCTCATGAATGACATTGAGAGCCAGGACATCAGTAGTCATTATCTGTGACTCTGGGACCTTCCTAACAGCGCCTTCTTGCATTTTCTCTCATGAAAATGTAGTCTGCCACTTCCTAACTACACCCCGCATAAGTTTAAGTAGATGAAGAGGTGACGTTGAGAAGCGACTGACAACTTGTGGTATCATTGGAAAAATATGATTTTCTTTATTTTTTATTTGATTTATTGGTATTATCGTAGTACAGCAAAAACACTGAATTTTCAGCATCATAATGTACAATCTGTTATTAACATAGGAGGAAAAACTGAGAAAAGAAACAGAAAAAAGAAACTAATACAGAGCATTTTCTCAGAGAAGCATTACACAGGTTACGCTTGTGCTGGAAACTGTCCAACATCGACAAATCAATTCGAGATTGTTACAATTCGCTTCCATAGTCATTCGTACAAAAAAATATTCCAATGGGTTAGTCTATGGGTGGGTAACCCAAAGTGTCATCGGGGGGGGTTTTGCCATTTATGTCCTCACTTTGTAGAGCCCACATTTTCCCAGCTAGTTGGTGGCCGGTACACTCGTCTCGCCTGCCCGGAGTTTGATACTATGGGGTGATTTTGCGTATATAGTTCATTCAAATTCTTCCGACTGTGTCTGCAAATAATCCTTCAATGGTTGCCATATATTTTTGGGACGTGAGGTGTGGGGCTGCAGTGTGGTATATATGTCGCTAGTAGTGTTACAGTATATTAAGTCACGAACCCACCTTACCTAGAGGTTAAGAAATGCCCGAGGGACCACGACATCCAGTACTCATTACAATTTCCGGCGTGTCTTCACATCCGCCATAAGGAAGGCACGGTGTTCTGTAATACCCCAGAGGAGGCGTGGACCTGGATAGATCACCAGGGACTGGCACACGCAACACCCACATCACCGACGGACACACGCAAGGCCTGGAAGTTAGTGGAACCCCGCAGTGGCCGTGGCAGGGGACGACTACGTCGCCCATCAAAAGCCCAATTAGCTCAAGAACGTGCGCAGGCAATCAAGACAGCAGAGCACATAGGTAGCCCCGCGTCCTCCCATAGACTGGACTCGGACTCAGAGATCCTGATTTTTGGTAATATGCAACCAAACTGGGGCAATCTGTGGTGGCCGGCAGAGATGGGAGATCCACCTATACCTGCGGTTAAGGCTAAGAACCTGGGAGTCTGGTTTGACAACAAACTTTCACTTACCCAGCACACAAATGCTACTGTCTCCGCCTCCCACTTCCTTATCAAGAAAGTAAGGAAGATTCTCCCTTATATTCCTGTGGACACCAGAAAAACGGTAGTCACATCGTTGATTCAGTCTAAACTTGACTACTGTAACGGGCTGTACCTAAACATTCAGAAGCAGTGCCTAAAAAAGCTTCAGAGTGTTCAAAATACAGCTGCACGGTTACTGTACAACATCCCCAGGTGTAAATCCGTATCTAAAAAGATTCGCAGCCTGCATTGGCTCCCTGTAGCACAACGGATAAAATTCAAGGCTCTGTGTCTGGCGTACAAAGCATTGAACCACACGGGTCCTGTCTTTTTGCAAAAACTTCTCGCCTGGTATGAACCGACCAGACATCTTCGCTCTACAGGAGCCAAACTCCTGACAGTGCCCAGAATCCGAACATCGCATTGGGGCAGCCGTAAGCTTTTGCTATGGCACCTCTAAACTCTGGAACACTCTTCCGACTGAGCTCAGAAGTGCGAGCTCCCTCTCCTCCTTCAGGAAGGGACTGAAAACCTGGTTGTTCCAGAACTAGACGCCCGAGCAAGTCTACTAATGTCCTCAGCAAAAAGACACCTTCGGGTATACGCGCGCTTTATAAATTTCAGTAACATTAACATTAACATTAACATGGCGCTGGATCAAGCATCACATCTCACAGCATCACAGCTTGAGATATTGCCGGGAGGCGGTCCGGCTCTTACCCCGCAGACCGCTGACGCGCTGGGCTGAACACTCTAGAGACCTCATCAAGGCTCCCATCGAAAAGACTGTGCGCTATGGACAAACTAGTGTGCCACCAGGATGAGCCAAGAGAGGCGGCACACCAGAAATGACACCTTGCCCTGCTACGCCCCACTCAGCGAGTGATAAGTAGCTGATATAGCACCCCTTTGTTTATATTTGTTATGTGATTTTTTTCTAATATTTGTAGGTATTTGTCATATGTATTTAACATTATAATACGTTTTTTAAATTTTTAATATTAAATATATTTGCATTTTAATTTTTAACATATTTTCTTTTTTTTTATTTATTTAGATTTTTAAATATTTTTGTTGTTAATATTTTGTTTGTTTTTAATTTTGAACTGACTAGAGTGAGAATATTAATTGTTACCCCTCTGCAATCCAACCCTTTCCCTACTGTTGCACTGATTGGAGTGGGAATAGTAAATTTTATCCCGCCACTATCCAACACTTTCCCTACTGTTGCACTCACTGGAGTGGGAATAGTAATTTTTACCCCTCCGCTATCCAACACTTTCCCTACTGTTGCACTGATTGGAGTGGGAATAGTAATTTTTACCCCTCCGCTATCCAACACTTTCCCTACTGTTGCACTCAATGGAGTGAGAATAGTAATTTGTACCCCTCCGCTATCCAACATTTTCCCTATTGTTACACTCAATGGAGTGGGAATAGTAATTTTTACCCCTCCGCTATCCAACACTTTCCCTACTGTTGCACTCACTAGAGTGGGAATAGTAATTTGTGCCCCTCCGCTATTCAACACTTTCCTTACTGTTACACTCACTGGAGTGGGAATAGTAATTTTTACCCCTCCGCTATCCAACACTTTCCCTACTGTTGCACTCACTGGAGTGGGAATAGTAATTTTTACCCCTCTGCTATCCAACACTTTCCCTACTGTTGCACTCACTGGAGTGGGAACAGTAATTTTTACCCCTCCGCTATCCAACACATTCCCTACTGCTGCACTCACTGGAGTGGGAATAGTACTTTTACCACTCCGCTATCCAACACTTTCCCTACTGTTGCACTGACTGGAGTGGAAAATTTAAGTTTGAAGATTTTTAAATAGTTTAATGTTTTAATTTATAAGATAACTTTTTATTATATTTTATATATATATATATATATATATATATATATATTTGTGCATTTTCATATAATTGTAACATTATAAAATACATTAAAATTAATAGTTTATTAGTTGTTTTAAAGTAAATATATATATTAATTATTATGTATGTTTAACTTTTTTTAATTAAGTTTATCTGTTATATTTGTTAAAATTTATATTAAATCTACTTTATTTTTTATATTAATTTTATTATTTAACATATTTAATATTTAGTATTTTTAGATTATATATATATATATAAAAATCGATATTTTGTGCAACTATATTTTTTACATCGATACTTTTTTCCTATATTTTTGTACTTACCTGTTTAAGTACAGGGAGTCGATATTTTTGCATTCTATATTTTTTCATCGATATTTTTGCAGTCTATATTTTTTACATTGATATTCTGTCAGTGAACCCTTACAACTTACAACTGTGTAGCACAAGATAAACACATGAATTTTAGGTTTCATGGTTTACAGACCGTTCCAAGCAGTAATAGAGGCGGTAACCGGGAACTCATGCTTAGACAATGTGAATCATGCTGGATAATGGTTTTATGTGCGCTTGATAAGGGTCTTAACATAGACCATGAAATGCACTATTTTCTCGGTACCTAATGTATTATTGCTTACTATGATTTATTCAGGTTATGTGTGACTCTGTACTGTCCAGATTTGTCATAAATATATAAATGTATTTGGACGTTTACAGGTTGACCTATACTGCTATTCATTTGGTTATTAACACGTGTATTTGAGTTAGGACTGATTCAATTATAGTAACACATATACAAGATGTGTTTGTACTGTACTTCTAACAGCTCAGATGTAAATAGTGATGGGCACCAACAATGTAACACTTTACCCCATTATTATATATATATATATATATATATATATATATATATATATATATATATATATATATATATATATAATCTACTGGCGGTCGCCAGTAGATAGTTATAGTTACAACCTATTATCCATAGGAAATCCGTGACATTCTATTTGAAATAACTCTCTTGCCGGTTGACGTATCTTCGCAAAATTTTCAAACTTTGTGGCCCGCTCCGGTCCGCTCCTACCCTGAAAGTCTCAAGGGGATTCGTCAAGCGGGGGCCGAGAAAAAGGGGGGTCCCAAAACACGTTTTCCCATGCAATTTTCCATAGGAAACTTTAGACACGGCTACAGCCCGAACTGCTGAACAGAATTACACCAAATTTGGCAAAGAGGTAGTTCTTGGTTCAGAAAGAACCCTTTTGTTAAATGGTGTAAATCCGTTCAGTAGTTGCTGAGAAAATCAAAAGAAAAAAGATAGGTATATCTAGGGCCGCGGATCCTCCCGAGCACGAGCTTTATGTTAATTGGCTGTCAACACTCCAAATCAGGAAGTGTTGGCAGCCATTTTGTCCCTCGGTAGAACCGAGGGACAGAAACAAGTGCGCAAAGCGCACAAAGGGGGCAGGGTAGAAACACCCTGACCCCTAGGTCTGCTCAGGGGTCCCACAAGGACCCCCTGGGCAAAAAATAAAAAAAATTTTTTAAAAATCGGCAGGATGCGCTCAGGGAGCGCGAACCCTGCCGAAAAAATCGAAGCGCGGTCTCCCGCGCTTCGATAGCACTGGCCCCCGGGTGGGCCAAGTCCCGGGGGCATGCTGGGGGGTTCATTTTATGTGTGGGGGCCTCTAAGGGCCCCCAAGCCCCGGGGACCACCACCCCCGGGCTTTATGGATAATGGTGCGGGAGGGCTCTGAGCCCTCCCGCAGCCCCGGGACCACGACCTCCCAGGGCTTCTTTTTTATATTTGAAAAACCTGTGTGGGGGCTCCAACCCTCTACACGCCCGGGACCACCACCTCCCGGGGCACTAAGAAAAATGAAAATGGGGGTCCGTTTTGACCCCCAAGCCCCGGGGACCACCACCTCCCCGGGGCTTTCCGATGTAGGAGGGGGCCGCGCGGCCCCCTCCTGGAGCCTGTGGTGGCCCTGGGGACCGCCACCCCCAGGGCCGGCTCCTGCAGTGTCCCGGGGTGCCTACCCCGGGACACTGCTGTTTGCAATGACAGGATGGAGCCTCGCGGCTCCCGTCCTGTCATTGCAAACTTGCTTTGGATATTGGAAGAGAGAGCAGGAAACCTGCTCTCTCTTCCAATATTCAAAGCCGATTGCTTTCCACATGGGGAGCTGCATCTTAGCAGCTCCCCATGTGTAAGCAATGCCGGCTCCCGTAGGACACGGGAGCCGGCGGGACTGTGGGGGTTGGGGACCCCCACAGTCCCCAACGAGAGGCCAGGCCCCGGGGATGGGGTCCCCGGGGCCATAAGTGGCCACGGAGGGGGGCCACACAGCCCCCTCCCCAAAGTAACAAAAAGTTAAAAAAAAAAAAGAAGTGCAAGGCCGGCCCCGGGGATGGGGTCCCCGGGCCTTAAATGGCTTGAGGAGGGGGCCACGCAGCCCCCTCCAAATAAAAACAAAAGAGGCCATGCCCCGGGGGATGGGGTCCCCGGGGCCAATACAGGCCCAGGGAAGGGGGCCACGCGGCACTCCTTCCCGTTTTTTTTTTTAATTTTAATTAAAAAAGAAGGGTAAGGCCCTGGGGGATGGGGTCCCCAGGGCCTAAAAATAGGAAAAGGAAGGGGGCCACACGGCCCCCTTCAGGAGGGGGGAAAAAACGATCGGGCCCGCAGGCCCCGCCCCTTCCTTCACCACTCTGCAAACGCGCCCTGGCGCGTTTGCAGAGGGGAACGAATCCCCTTGAATACTGGGGGTCCCTGGGGGCCAACTAGCCCACCAGGAACCTCCAGTATGCGCCAGGGGGCTGCCTTGCAGAGAGGTGTACAGAGGCCACGCCCTTTTACACCTCTCTGCAACGCAGCTCTGTGGCGCTTTTGGAGGAACATGGTGGGCTAGTTGGACTCCAGGGACCCTCAGGATTCAAGGGAGTTAATCCCCGACTTAAAACGCGCCACGGGCGCGTTTGCACAGTGGTGAAGGGAGGGGCGGGGCTTCAGGTGACATGTGTGCAAACAAGCCCCGTGGCGCGTTTTAAGATGGGGAATTAAATCCTCTTCAATCCTGAGGGTCCCTGAGGGCCAACTAGCCCAACAGGTACGTCCAGAAAGCGCCACAGAGCTGCGTTGCAGAGAGGTGTAAAAGGGTGTGGCCTCTGTACATGTCTCTGCAACGCAGCCCCTGGCGCATACTGGAGGTTCCTGGTGGGCTAGTTGGCCCGTAGGGACCCTCATGATTCAAGGGGACTTAATCCCCCAACTTAAAACGCGCCACGGGGCGCGTTTGCACAGACGTCACCTCAGGCCCCGCCCCTCCCTTCACCATTGTGCAAATATTCCTCTAAAATCAGCCGAAATACGAATTCCGATTTACTCACCTGTTATCAGGAGAGACCTCAGTGCTGCATCTTTCAGCCCAGTACTGATCCTCAAAAGTAATTTTAACCGTACTTACCGGTAACTTGAATTTCCTTCATAGGCTAACATTGACTGGTTTCACTTGGAAATTCTTCTAAGTGTGGAGTTTTGGAACTTTAAAATATTCCTCTAAAATCAGCCGAAATACGAATTCCGATTTACTCACCTGTTATCAGGAGAGACCTCAGTGCTGCATCTTTCAGCCCAGTACTGGTCCTGAAAAGTAATTTTAACCGTACTTACCAGTAACTTGAATTTCCTTCCATAGGCTAACATTGACTGGTTTCACTTGGAAATTCTTCTAAGTGTGGAGTTTTGGAACTTTAAAATATTCCTCTAAAATCAGCCGAAATACGAATTCCGATTTACTCACCTGTTATCAGGAGAGACCTCAGTGCTACATCTTTCAGCCCAGTACTGATCCTCAAAAGTAATTTTAACCGTACTTACCAGTAACTTGAATTTCCTTCCATAGGATATCATTGCCTGCTTTTTGCTGAAAAAGTTTCTAAGTGTTGATTTTTGAAACATACAAATATTCCTCTAAAATCAGCCGAAATCCGAATCACCTGTTATCAGGAGAGACCTCAGTGCTGCATCTTTCAGCCCAGTACTGGTCCTGAAAAGTAATTTTAACCGTACTCTACCGGTAACTTGAATTTCCTTCATAGGCTAACATTGACTGGTTTCACTTGGAAATTCTTCTAAGTGTGGAGTTTTGGAACTTTAAAATATTCCTCTAAAATCAGCCGAAATACGAATTCCGATTTACTCACCTGTTATCAGGAGAGACCTCAGTGCTGCATCTTTCAGCCCAGTACTGATCCTCAAAAGTAATTTTAACCGTACTTACCAGTAACTTGAATTTCCTTCCATAGGATATCATTGCCTGCTTTTTGCTGAAAAAGTTTCTAAGTGTTGATTTTTGAAACATACAAATATTCCTCTAAAATCAGCCGAAATCCGAATTCTGATTTACTCACCTGTTATCAGGAGAGACCTCAGTGCTGCATCTTTCAGCCCAGTACTGGTCCTGAAAAGTAATTTTAACCGTACTTACCGGTAACTTGAATTTCCTTCATAGGCTAACATTGACTGGTTTCACTTGGAAATTCTTCTAAGTGTGGAGTTTTGGAACTTTAAAATATTCCTCTAAAATCAGCCGAAATACGAATTCCGATTTACTCACCTGTTATCAGGAGAGACCTCAGTGCTGCATCTTTCAGCCCAGTACTGATCCTCAAAAGTAATTTTAACCGTACTTACCAGTAACTTGAATTTCCTTCCATAGGATATCATTGCCTGCTTTTTGCTGAAAAAGTTTCTAAGTGTTGATTTTTGAAACATACAAATATTCCTCTAAAATCAGCCGAAATCCGAATTCTGATTTACTCACCTGTTATCAGGAGAGACCTCAGTGCTGCATCTTTCAGCCCAGTACTGGTCCTGAAAAGTAATTTTAACCGTACTTACCGGTAACTTGAATTTCCTTCATAGGCTAACATTGACTGGTTTCACTTGGAAATTCTTCTAAGTGTGGAGTTTTGGAACTTTAAAATATTCCTCTAAAATCAGCCGAAATACGAATTCCGATTTACTCACCTGTTATCAGGAGAGACCTCAGTGCTGCATCTTTCAGCCCAGTACTGATCCTCAAAAGTAATTTTAACCGTACTTACCGGTAACTTGAATTTCCTTCATAGGCTAACATTGACTGGTTTCACTTGGAAATTCTTCTAAGTGTGGAGTTTTGGAACTTTAAAATATTCCTCTAAAATCAGCCGAAATCCGAATTCTGATTTACTCACCTGTTATCAGGAGAGACCTCAGTGCTGCATCTTTCAGCCCAGTACTGGTCCTGAAAAGTAATTTTAACCGTACTTACCAGTAACTTGAATTTCCTTCCATAGGCTAACATTGACTGGTTTCACTTGGAAATTCTTCTAAGTGTGGAGTTTTGGAACTTTAAAATAGTCCTCTAAAATCAGCCGAAATACGAATTCCGATTTACTCACCTGTTATCAGGAGAGACCTCAGTGCTGCATCTTTCAGCCCAGTACTGATCCTCAAAAGTAATTTTAACCGTACTTACCAGTAACTTGAATTTCCTTCCATAGGAATCCATTGTCTGGTTTTCAGCAGAAAAGTTTCAAAGTGTCGATTTTCACAAACTACAAATATTCCTAAAAATCGCCTGTATGACTTAAACGCATTCTTTCAACTGTTTACAGGAGATGCACCAGTGCTGGATCCAGGATCCAACACTGAGTAAGAAAAAGTAACGATAACAGTTTTTAACTTCTAAGTGAATTTCCTTCCATAGGATAACATTGGTGATTCTATGAGAAAAGTTTCTAAGTGTGAACTTTTAAAGTACAATAATATTCCTTAAAAATCACGACTGTAACCAAAACGCTTTTACTCAACTGTTTACAGGAGATGTCCCAGGACTGAATCTAGGATCCAGTAATGTGGTTAGAAAAGTAATCCATAAAGTAACTAATTGCATTTAACTAGAAATTCACATTGAGCTGAATGTTGCATTGTGTTTGAAAATGTGTTGCCCATTGCAACAACTGTAACTACTGTACTTAAAAGTCTATTGCCTATGTGCAAAGTAATTAAACTAAAGTAATTCATTCTGAGAAAGTATTTTTTGTAATGTAATGTATAATGTAATTACAATGTAATTTAAAAAATAAAATATGTAAAAAAATTGTTTCTAAAAATGTGGAAATCAGTATGAAAAAATTTATATAACAATTAATACATTTAAAAATTGTCATTTACAAAACCTTTGAAATTCACTGAAAAAACTGTAGGTTTCAGACATGTTATAGTTACAAATTAGCATTTAAAAACCTTTGAAATTCACTGAAAAACCATAGGTTTCAGGGACGTTATAGTTACAAATTAGCATTTAAAAACCTTTGAAATTCACTGAAAAAACCATAGGTTTTAGGGACAGTTATAGTTAGTTGGACATTGCACTCGTACAAAACCCGTGAAATTCCCCGTTATAGTTAGTCCAGCTAACTATAACTCGCGCCCGCAATGCACTGCTGATGACGTCACATATTACATCACTCATGACATGGTCAGTGACATCACTGATGACATCACTGATGACATCTCAAATGACATCACTGATGACATCATCCACGTGATAATCTGATGCACCTCCTCACACTCTAATATAACCTTTGATACACCCACTCTAAATTACAGACTGCCATTCGCAAAACCATAGACACTCCAACACCAATAACTACATACCCACTCACTGATTCTTAGGTCTACGCACACATCCACTCACTCACCCGTACAATCACTCATACTTACGGTCACTCAGTACAGGACTATCATATGCATTCATACTCCTATATAGACACTCAAACACCGCCACTCATCCATAGAGGTACTCACACACCTAGTCAGTCATGCAAATAATTAAACACACTACCATTTACTCACCTATACAGTTATACACACACCAGCTCACTTACTCATACAAATAGTAGCACATTCTTACGCTCTTATACAATCACTGATACAAGCACACACTCATCCATACAGCCACTATCACAATCACTCACTCTCGCTTATAGCTATTTATATACTCCAACACACATTTATACTGCCTTTCACATATGTAGTTACTCACACATGTACCACTGGGACATACATTCACTCACTAACACACTCTTACACACACTTACCCACCCATACAGTCTATCACAGTTGCACTCTTGAAACCATCCACCCAGTGAATCACCCACTCACACATCTATGCACAGAGTTGCACACACCCCTCCCACACAAACACTCAGGCACCCATACAGATACTCAGACAAGCATTCAATAACTCATATAGACACTCATGTAGCTATTCACAAACACATGCAGCCACTTACACAGCAACAGACAGACGGATACAGACATTCACCCAGTTTAGTCACTAACCCATGCATTCAGTAAGATACGTTAAATCACTCACTTATAGAGTCAGTCACGCACCTACTAAATCATCCATACAGACACTTACACACCCACTCATTCTTCAATACGTCTTTTCCTATATATATTAAAAATATTTAAACTTTACAGAAACACACAGTCACTGGATGATGTCATCAGTGATGTCATCAGTGATGTCATTTGAGATGTCATCAGTGATGTCATCAGTGATGTCACTGACCATGTCATGAGTGATGTAATATGTGACGTCATCAGCAGTGCATTGCGGGGGCGCGAGTTATAGTTAGCTGGACTAACTATAACGGGGGAATTTCACGGGTTTTGTACGAGTGCAATGTCCAACTAACTATAACTGTCCCTAAAACCTATGGTTTTTTCAGTGAATATATATATATATATATATATATATATATTATATATATATATTCTCTATGGAACTTTTTAATGCAATGATACTTCTTAAACTTGAAATGTACTTACGACCGCAAATAGGTGGGAAGATTGGTTCATATGATTATTCACATATCTACCACAGTTTCACTGATTAATGTATAGAATTATTTATACTAACACCATATTAAGCACTCTTAACTCTATAAGGCCGTGTTTGAGCAGTTTCACACAGTGGTTCACTTAGTTTCTCTTTAGAATTTCTCCTCTACAGGTTCTCTAGGTGTTAGATGCGATATATTTCTGGAATGATGTATGACATACAGATGATGGTTATAAATTGCGATTAAGATGTTAAAGCATAGCAACATGGCTGCCGTATAAACAGTCCGGGTATTGATAATCCGATATTACACAATTTTGGCCGCCAAACAGGTTAAACGGAACAATTTGTTGTTAGCACGGTTTTGGCCGCCATGTTGGATAAACGCTTTACTTAGAATGTACTTTGTTTCGAATCGGCAATCGATCTAAGCGTAATAAAATTCTGAGATCTGGGAAAAGAAGAACAATTTACATATAAACGACAACTATATTATGGGATAGCTATACGGGCCTCTTAGCAAGAATAAGTTTTAATGAACGTAGTTCCGGAGGGCGTGGCCAAGCCGGCGACTAAAATGGCCGCCCGGCTCTGAAGCTCCGTCCGGTCTTCCAGCTGAATGGCGTGTTCCTGTGGCCAGCGCCGACATCGCAAGACGAGAGAGATGTAACAGACAGTTAAAACGACGTTGAATCCTCCGGTGTAGGAACGGGACCGCTGGGTGCCTGAGAACGGCCGCAACGGCAAAGTGCAGGCCTGCGGCGCGGTCCTTCCGCCGCGAGCCTGGCTCCCAGCCCTTGTTCCAGCATGCATGGCCTAATCCGCCCGAAGCAGCAATCCCCACAAGACACTGGTGAGAGCCGCTGCGCCCCCCCCTAGCACTGAGTGCCCGCAGCCCCTCTAGGCTACTGCCGACTGCCATAATATCTATCGGCGCCAACGGTGAGGCGCGCCTCGATCTTCAGCACAAGGCCTGCGGGGGGAGGGGCGCGCCTCGCGGCTGCCGGCTCCGGGACTTATCCTGCCTCCGCCCGTA
This sequence comes from Calotriton arnoldi, assembly GCA_963921515.1. Taxonomy (NCBI): domain Eukaryota; kingdom Metazoa; phylum Chordata; class Amphibia; order Caudata; family Salamandridae; genus Calotriton; species Calotriton arnoldi. The sequence continues at coordinate 1,049,648 of CAWUFW010000902.1, forward strand.
CAATTGGGTACAAGCGTGACCGATACCTAAGGAGGGTGGAGGAGTGTAGCGCCCCGTGAGACACTTCCGAGGACAGCGCTGGCTGTGTGACCCCATCCCTTCTGCCCTGATCTGCCGTATGCAGTCGACGCCATGGGCTAGCATACTACGTTCTCCTATACATTGGGAGTCGACCCATGTGGAAGTCCCAGACATTGCAGCTCAACGGGCTCCCAGATCTGGTGCCTTATGGGGTGATAATAGACCAGGATCTTACCCCTCGCCCCTGTCACTCCGCCTGTACGATACATCGCCTGCGCTCCCATTGATGCGTGTGAGTGCCTTCCCTCCGCCGGCAACCGCGGTGGCCTGGATACGATCAACGGGATTGCAGCGGTCCCTCCATTTCTACTTGTGTAGGCAATCGAGGTGATGCCCCTCCGCACGCTCCCCGCCCGTGCTGCCTCCACAGGCTGACCTATTGGCCCCCTGTTTCCTCACTGACGAGCCTGTTGTCACCACTTGATGTGCTACACGCAGCTGCAGGGGTGGCCGTCCACCCTGGAAACACCAGCTGAGGCCAGGCGGATCGCAGCAGTCTCACTCTGCACGGCAAGGCCCACAAAGTTCCTAAGCAGAGAACACTTCAGTTTGAAAAGATCATAGACACCACCCCGCGCAAAACTCCACCATGGCGGAATCTGCACAGAGCCTGGGCCTGGGAGACGGATCTTCAGACCCAACGCATTCCCTGCTCCAGGAGATGAGAGCCGGTTTTAAAGCATTAGACTGCCGCTTTGATTCCCTTGATAAATCCATTTCCAGCCTCGGCGCCAAAGTTCAAGCTCATGACAGAAGATTGGATGTGGCTGAGGCACGCATCTCCGACATTGAGGATGGGACTGCACAATCCGTCAAACGTGTCGAGTGTATGGAACGCATTTTGAAAGAGGTAGCTCTTAAAAACGAGGACTTGGAAGCACGCAGTCGCCGAAATAACGTACGCATTATTGGAGTTCCCGAGACGACTCCGACTGGCCGCATGGATCTGTTTGTTGAGACTCTGTTGTTGGGTTTATTTGGAAAAGAGGCATTCACTCCAGGCTTTGTCATAGAGAGGGCGCACAGATCACTGGGCCCTCGTCCCAACCCTGGTCTCCCTCCTAGGCCTATTGTAGCACGAGTCATGAACTTCTGAGACAGAGACACAATACTCCGACTGGCGAGAGAAAAAGGAGATGTGAACTGGCAGGGCTCCAAATTATCCTTTTATCCAGACTTCACTGCCATGGTTCAGGAGGCTAGGCGGAAATTCAACGGCGTCAAAGCCGCCCTGAGAAACCTGGGGCTGCGCTATGGTATGCTGTATCCCGCTATGCTGAAAGTTGATGTGGATGGCAGGGCCCGCATCTTCGATAACCCGATGGAGGCACAGGAATTCTGTCGAATTTACAAACAAAAGAACAATCCATCGGCCGGAACGGGATCCGGCTCTTCTCCCCCACACAGCGGCTCAGATGCAAGTGCGGAACTGTTTTCCAGTGCTGGCACAGGATGATCGGAACACTTCCTATTCCATGTACTCATGTTTAACTTTGCAGGAACACGTTACGTAATTCTATATTGATATTGCAGTTAGCTGGAGACATGCCGGGGCGTTGCTGCCCCCCATGGTGTATCCTTTGTGTATGGTTTGGTTCACTTTGGGGTACTGTTTTTTGGGAATGTTATTTCAGTGTAAAGCAATTTGGTACTTCACGTTCATTATCATTTGGGATGTGGCCCTTCCCCTGATGGGGTCTGGCTGGGTGGGGGGTGGTGGGAGGGTAATTTCATTCATGAGTCAATTTTCCTTCGTACAGTCAAGTCATTCAAGATTGATCACTGTGGTTCGTAATCGATTGTCTGCTATATTAGAAATGCTACATCGGCTAGATGGCCAAGTTCGGTAATGTAGGGGGTCCGTCGAGCCTCACCCTCATCTCATGGAATGTAAGGGGCTTGAATAATACTCAGAAACGTAGTCAGGTCATCCACTATTTAATACGACACAAAGTAGACATTGCCTACTTACAGGAGACACATATCCCCAAGACTGACAGGGCACACTTTGGGGCTAGCTGGGGCACAAATAGATATTTTGCAAACTACAGTAACTACGCCAGGGGGACAGCCATTTTAATACACAACAGGGTTCCATTCCGCCACAGTTCCACTCTCCAAGATTGCGAGGGAAGATATCTGGCAGTATCCGGGATCCTCTTTGGTAGGACGGTTACACTAGTATGCATATACGCCCCCAACACGGACAGTCCAGAATTTTTTCACTGTCTTTCGTTCCACCTGGATAAGCTAGATCCGCAGACTCTGATAATAGGCGGGGATTTCAACCTACTGCCTGACCCCATCGCGGATAGTACCTCTTTGGCACAGGATTCCAAACCCCGGGCCCACCGTGCACTCCAAGAACTCTGTGACCGGTTCACCTTACTGGACGTTTGGCGAAAACGTCACCCCAACACTACAGAATACACACACTATTCAGGCCAATATAACACGTGGACGAGGATCGACTTCTGGCTGATCTCGCCCGATATTTCTGGCTGGTGCTCGTTGGTTGAGACACTTCCTAGGACCTATTCGGATCACTCTCCAGTTAAACTGCATTTACAGATCCCCCGCCCGGAGGGTTTTGAGCGACAATGGCGATTTCCCAGCCGTGCCTTACAAGATGAAGTTTTCAAGGCTGAGCTACACGAGGCTATTGAAGACTACTTCACTATAAACACCGGCTCGGTGAACTCCTGTGCGGTCCTGTGGGAGGGCTTTAAAGCAGTTCTTAGAGGCACATGCATTGCTAAACACGTCGGTGTCCTTAGAGATCTACGTAACACACTGACACGACTTGAGCGAGACCTAAAAACATTAGACGAGGCATCTACACATCAGACAACATCCATATACGAGAATAGACGATTGGTGCTGCTAGAGGAATACAGAGACACTGCTGACAGGGAAATTTTATTCCTAGGGAAATACCAGACAGCTAGACGTTACAGAGAGTTTGAAAGGCCTGGGAGAGTCCTTGCTCAATTATTGCAACCTCCTTACCACAAAACATACATTACTGAATTGCGTGCTTCCGACTCACACACCTGCACCACCACAAAAGACATTCAGAGCAGCTTCCTGGAGTTCTTCTCCAAGTTATATTCATCTACTCTGGGGGACAATAATGAGGCACAGGAGAGCTATCTTGACGAAATTGCGTTAGTATATCTTGAAAAATATATGCAGGACTTCTTAGCTGAACCCATTTCTGTTGCAGATGTGCTACTTGCCATAGGCACTATTCGGGGCTCCTCAGCGCCTGGGTTAGATGGATTCACGGGAGAGTTTTATAAAACATTTAAAGACATATTGGCTCCTAAACTTATTGAAGTCTATGCAGAAGCTCTAGAAAAGCAGACTCTTCCTCCCACCCTGCGTGAAGCGGTCATAATCCTTCTACCCAAACCGGGCAAAGACCCTTCGCAATGTGGCTCCTATCGTCCGCTGTCCCTCCTAAATTTGGATTATAAAATATTAGCGAAGGTCATCTCCAATAGACTGTCCCAACTAATGGAATTTATAATCTCCCCAGCCCAATCCGGTTTTGTGCCTCATCGCTCCACCTCCCTGAATCTTCGCACGTTGTTCTCGGTCATTCACAGGATTGACCCAGACACTCTGGCTGCAGCCATCCTGTTGAACACAAAAAAAGCTTTTGATTCACTGGAATGGTCCTTTTTTCTCTCCATCATGCGCCGCATGGGCATGCCCATGGGCTTCATTGCCACGACAGCCCTCTTGTATAATAAACCGACTGCCCGTCTGCGTTTGAATGGCACACTCTCCAGTCCCTTTCGGCTAACACGCGGTACTAGGCAGGGCTGCCCCCTATCCCCTTTATTGTTTATTTTGGCCATGGACCCCCTCGTATGGCACTTCCAGGAAAACCATCTACACAGGGGGTTGCAATTTAAAACGGGTCCCCTACTGGTATCGTTATATGCCGACGACACAATACTCTATGTTAGACACCCCAAAGATAACTTAAACGAATTGATTAGAGAAATTATTAGATTTGGTCGTTTCTCCGGACTGGGCATAAACTGGCACAAATCAGTCATATTTCCATTGACGAGCAGTACAAAGCCATGGGACCTTGAGTTTCCCCTAGAATGGTGCACTGAATCGGTGAAATACTTAGGTATTCACGTTCATCTAGACACAGCCCAAATACTTAGTCTCAATTATGGGCGGGCAGTGGACACGCTTACCACTCAAATAGAGAAATGGCTAAAACTCCCCTTGTCATTAGCTGGGCGTGTGGCCATAATAAAGATGATAGTCCTTCCTAAATTCTTATATTTTTTCAACAACATACCGATCCCTCTCACCAATCACTTTTTTAGTACACTTAATTCCCTTCTGAGTCGTCTGGTATGGGGCGGTAAACAGGCACGGGTCCGATGGGCTGTCCTTAAGTTACCGTACGAAAGAGGGGGTTATAATGTACCGGATTTTCAGCTTTACTATCTGGTGGCACAAAGTAGTTATGCATACACCTGGTATCATCCTGATGCCCGGATCCCCTATCTGAGACCGGAGGCAGATCTGGTACTACCTGAGCACCTCTCGACGGTCCTTCCCACGGGTTTCCCTAGAGACCCACTCGATATTCAAACCGTCTCCTCCACAAGCTGGGCATGGCATAAATTATGCCGGATCACTGGAACGGAGAGGTTATATTCCTCCGCCCTACCTGTCGTAAACCCTCGACTAATCCCCATTACAGGAGACAGACTGGTGCAGCGTTCTCTGACGAAATTTGATATAGCAAGACTAGGGGACTTGTACCCGGACGGCCATATTTTCTCCCCCACTGAAGATGCACGCTTTAACGCTAGTAGCATCATGGATAAATTCGTCCTGGGCCGCATCCACTCCGCATTACGTTCCACTTTCCCGATGTTCCCACTTGAGCCAGTCTTGTTTCCCCATCTAACACTGGTCATAGGAAATGTGGACAGCACACACCTGATTTCAAAGCTTTACAAAGCATGTGCCTCACTGAAGCCTGTACAGGACAGCAAAATTCGTAGCGCATGGGAAAACGACCTGGGAACCACGATCACTGATAAGCAATGGGCACACTGCTGTTCGGTCACGCAAGATGTCTCCCTGAACAGCAGACACAAACTCCTACATTTTAAATTCCTACGTCGCATTTATTTCACTCCAGCACTGGCTCAGAAAATAGACCCATCCAAGCCACACAACTGTCGCAAATGTTCTGCACCATACGCGGACTTTGCACACCTCGCCTGGAAATGCCCAAACTTACAGGACTACTGGGAACAGGTCCACCACACGTTGGGTCAGATGTTGCACATTCCTTTGACCCCAATTCCAGAAGTTGCCCTGTTGGGATACACAGTTACCTTCCCCAAAAAAATCTGTAGGTTTGCTTCACTGAGTCTTTTATTAGCGAAGCAAGAGGTGGCCCTTCACTGGGGGCGGAAAACTGCCCCAAATGTACAGGGTTGGCTGCACAGCCTCGCTTATTGCAATGTAAACAGTGAGCTCTATGCAAGTTTGATGCCCAGTACGTCTCACCCCAAAGACATCTGGGGACCCTACAAGTCATACGTTGAGGTCCCTAGACAGGAATCCGAGACCCAGCTTGAGCGTGGCATTACCCCGGAGGGAGTGGGGTGATCCCGTATCCCCATTTGGAATGATTTTCTATGTATAACTATCAGTAAGCCTCACTGAAATGCATGTTGGTTTTTTGGGAAGATGGAGTGTCTTTGCTGAATTTTTTTTACAAGTGGGGGAGGGGTTGGTTCCGAAGGACCCTAATACGACGAGCGATCATTATTGTCATTGGCCCTGCTACCTGGTGACTGTTATATATGTTAAATATATTTGTGTAACACATAAGACGCTACTTTAGAATGATGAGACAATCTATGACTACGACATGATGTACGAACATACATGTGTACTTCTTTTGTAATGAAGAAAATGGAAAATAAAGTTTAAAAAAAATGAACGTAGTTCCGATACAGTATATAAACCTGATGCAACATGGCGTCAGCTTACCACGCCGTTACGCACACATGAATGGAGTACTCTCTTTCGGATGGTATAACAAGATACAGGTATGAACTATATAATATACATGTTTACTTTTGGTTTGAAGCAATGGGCTTTTTTCCTAAATATACTACTCTGCACTTTGATGGGGTTTGGAACTCATACTGCTTTTTGGCATGTTTTTGGAAGAGATAGATGATCTCCATTTTGAAGTAGTCGATTCTATGATGGTGTTTGGAATCTAGTATTTAAACTGATGTGTTGGTGTGTTCGATATTGTATATACGACTTGGGACCATAGACAGATATTAACGCTTAGATGGTTTGTGTTGTGTTTTTAAGGCAATATACTCTCTGGCATATTGAACTCACCTCACGATAAAAAGTGGAGTGGACCACTAACTTTTCATAGGTGAGACTTTGAGGATATTACTCATTTTTCATATTGGTGCATTGATTTACACCTAATACAAGGTTTTCTTTTAACAGAAATAACTGAGGAACCGTAATTTTACCATTCACGTTAAACCTTAATAAAAATTGATGGTGGCAGGTGAGCTTATGTGATGACACTGCTAACTAATGTAACCAACTCATGGGTTATAAGGTAGCACTTAGGTAAAGATGTTATAAGAAGGTATGCTTACCCTCACAGAATTTCTGCTCGTTTATGTGAGCTCTGTAAAATCTGATTTTGCACACCTTATTTACAATACGGGCCGTCATTAGTGGAGACCTTATGGGGTGCTTTTATATTCGCAGTTTATGCAATCAGTTTACTGCTCATTCCATAAGTAATAATCTGTGGATATGAACACAGTATATGTTATGTTATGTTATATGTATTTAATGTAGCGCGCAACTCACCCAGGGGCATCTCGGCGCTGTGCGGAAAACAGGGATCGAAGAGGAAGGGAGGAGATTAGAATAGGTGGGATTTGAGAAGTTTCCTAAATTTGCAGTAGTTCGGGCATGTGCGAACATAGAGTGACAGCTTGTTCCAGTAGTGGGGAGCAAGATAGGAAAAAGCCTTTCCTCCACTACGCGTCAGACGAATGCGAGGCACACATAATAAGGCTTTGTCACAATATCTTAGGTAGCGGCCTGTGGTGTAAGTTTTGATTTTTTGTTGCAAATATAACGGGCCTTTTCCTTTTAGGGCGTTATAGGTAAGGCAGCAGATCTTAAAACAAGACCTTTTCTTCATTGGAAGCCAGTGTAGTTCTCTCAGCAGCCGAGGACGTGCCTGAAGGGCAGTTAAGAACAAGTCTGGCTGCAGTATTTTGGACTACCTGAAGTTTGGCAACTAGGGTCTCATTGACATCTGCAAGGAGGGCGTTGCCGTATTCCAATCTACTTATTACTAAGGCTTGTACTAGAGTCTTACGGGCGGAGGTTGGAAGGTAGGGGAATATTCTGCGCAGAAGGCGCATGTTATAATAGCATACTCCCGTGGTAGCCAAGATGTGCTCTTTCATTGTAAGAGCTTGGTCAATTTTTATGCCAAGATTTTTTACGGCTTGTTTAGGCACAGGCGTGACGCCCAGTTGGTGAGGCCACCAATCGTCTGTCCAAATAGAGGCAGCTTTCCCAAACAGCATAATCTCCGTCTTATCTGTGTTTAATGGGAGATCATTACTGTTCATCCAATCAGAAATGGCTGGCACGCCCAGGGTGAAACGGTTTTTAGCCGCTATCTGGTCCTGGTCGAATGTAAACATCAGCTGGGTGTCATCCGCATATGAGAAAGCCAAAACACTCGGCAATCCTGGCAAGGGGAGCCCTGTAGACATTAAACAGAGTAGGGCTCAGGCAGGAACCCTGCGGGACACCCTTGTCCAGGATTGTCTTACGAGAGGAATATGGGCCCAGGATGACAGTTTGATGTCTCTCTTCCAAAAAATGCTGGAGCCTTTTTAGTGCGAGGCCCTGTATGCCGATCTCTCGCAGCCTATCCAGCAGCCTCGTATGAGAGACTGTGTCAAAGGCTGCTGAGAGATCTAACAGCATGAGCATTACTGGGTTACCTGCATCCAACCCACGGCGCAGGGAATCGGTCACAGCCAGGAGCACCGTTTCCGTGCTATGGCCTGCTCAAAAGCCAGATTGGGAGGACTCTAGAATGCGGTTGGTTTCTAGGCAGGTAACTAATTGTTTGTTAATTAGGTTTTTGAGCAGTTTGCCCAGAAGAGGTAGCAAAGATATAGGCCGGTAATTGGCCAGAGAGTTTTGATCGAGGGAGGGTTTTTTTAGGATAGGACGTACACATTCCGTCTTCCACTCAGGTGGAATGGAGCCTGATTTCACTGAACAGTTAAAGATCTCCAGGATCGTTGGGGCAAGATAGTTGGCCAGCAGAGACATTATTTTGGGGGGACAGATGTCCAAAGGGGAACCAGATTTAGCTGTCGTCAGAAAGCTACAGATTTCCTCCAGGGTGAAGGGCGCAAAGCTGTCAAAAATATAGGGAGGCTCCTATGACTGGTCCCCTTTGGGACTAATGGTCCCTACTCCAGGCAAGGAAGAGAGGTGAAATTTTGAGTAAATGTGAGAGATTTTCTCCTGAGAAAAAATGGCCAGTGAATCACATATAGTGATATTACAATGATATAATAATAAGCATGGATAGGGACACTTCTATATTTGGATTCTAATACACAATGCTCACTATAATACAGGCGCATGAGGCACCATACAGAGCACTTAGGTTCTAAGGTGAAGGGATAATGGATCTGAGTACCATATTTTTAATTGATGGTCTGTAATTGTATTTAATTTGTAGCCCTGATGAGGTCAGAGGTGATTACATACCTTACTGACAAAACACGTGTTGGCTACAGAAGCTATTCGAGTGATTATGAACTCTACTAAGAACAACAATTGAAATGTGAAGAAAAAAGAAAATAAATGAACAAGGAACAAAGAAACTTTTTGTACCTTGTATATTGTATTTTTGTAACGTTGGATGCTCGGGGTATTGCATCTATTTGAAGTGACTGAGGTTTCCTCAGACAGGTTGAGAGTGTTGGTGGCCGCTCTTTTCCCCTTGGAGCACCATTAATTTTGAGATTCATTTGGGAAGACTCTAGGTTTGCGCTAGTACCTAACCTTGCCACATCATAAAATTATCTTTTAGAGTATGCGAAGGGTGTTGAAGCAGGCGGAGGCGACTACGTTGATTTGGAGTTTCATGGTGAGTTTGCTGTCTAGGATGAGGCCAACGTTGGGGGTGTGATCTGTCGGGGAGGCTGTGGGTCCGAGTTCAGAAGGCCAACAGGTGTCGTTCCATGGAGAGATGTTGTTTCCGAAGATTAGCACTTTAGTCTTGTCCATGTTGAGCTTCAGACAATTGGTCTTCATCCAGTTGGCGATGCTCTTCAGGCAGTTGTGGAAGATGGTCTTGGTGGTGGGGGATCTTCTGAGAGTGAGAGGATGAGCTGAGTGTCGTCTGCATAGGAGATTATGTTGATGCCATGGATTCTGACGATATTAGCCAGGGGCTTCATGTAGGTGTTCAACAGGGTGGGGTTGAGGGATGATCCTTGCGGGATGCCACAGATGATGCTCTTGGGCTCTGACGTGAAGAGAGGTAGGTGGATTCTTTGGGTCTGTCATGTGAGGAAGGATGCAATCCATCCGAGGATGTTCCCCTGGATACCGATGTGATGGAGCCTCCTGATGAGGGTGTGGTGGGATACTGTGTCGAACGCTGCTGAGAGGTCAAGCAGGATCAGACCCGCTGTATCACCCCGGTCGAGGAGGGTTCTGATATCATCAGTCGCGGCGATCAGGGCGGTCTCGGTGCTATGGTTGGCGCGGAAGCTGGTTTGGGATGTGTCCAGCAGGTTGTTGTTTTCTAGGTGTTCAGTGAGTTATTGGTTGATGGCCTTCTCAAGAACTTTGGTGGGGTAAGGCAGCAGAGAGATGGGTTAGTAGTTTTTGAGTTCGTTAGGGTCGGAGGAGGGTTTCTTCAGGAGGGGTCTGACCTCTGTATGTTTCCATTGCTCAGAGAATGTGGTCGTGGAGATGGATGCGTTGAAGATGGAGGTGAGATCAATGCTGATTTCCTTGCTCCTGAGGTTGAAGAAGTGATGGGTACAGGGGTCCGCTGGTGCTCCTGAGTGGATGGCGTTCATGATGACTGCTGTGTCCTGTGTGGTGAATTGTTTACATGCGGTGAGCACCGTATTGTCAGTGATGTCCTTGGTCGTGAGGAGGCTGTGGAGGTCAGTGGGTCGAAGTTCCTGTAGATGATGGATATCTTGTTGTGGAAGAAGTCTGACGAGGTGTTGCAGAGCTCCTGGGATGGGGGGATTGCCTTTTCGGTGGCTAACGGGCAGGAGAACTCTCTGAGGATGTTGAAGAGTTCCTTGTGGTGGTTGGAGCTGGCCTTGATGCAGCCTGCCAGGGTGCATTTGTTTGTGTCTTTCAGGAGTCAATGGTATTTGTTGAGGGCTGCTTTGAAGGTGGCTCAGTCTGCTGGATCTTTGCTGTTGCGGCATCATCTCTCAACACGTTTGCTGTTGCATTTCGTGGTCCTGGAGTGTATCAGCTGGCTTGTTCAGTGGATCTGATGGTCTTGGAGGACATGATCGGGGAGACTCTGTCAGCACATTTGGTGATTCCGCAGATTCAAAGAGGAAAGCTAAATCCCATCTCCAGGTTGACAGAATGGAGCAGCCTTTCTGTATCTGTGGGTTTGTTCACTTCTTGTCTTTTAACTTTGGTCAGAATTAGAAATTAATATCTCATGAGTCTTTTGTAGAGTAAGGATGGTTTCTCATACAGCTCGATCACTCTTCAATGGAGGCTGAACAGGTAGCATGCTAGTACAGAAACCATAGGTAGCAAAAACAAAGTAGTAAATCCAATAGCAGACTGGTTATTATTAGCTAATATGATCTGTAAATTCAGCTGTATAAATTAAGTCCGATTTGGACTGAAATGCAGTTGAAAAGTACTGTAAATATTCTACACGGGTTTACATTAACCGCTACGTTTGTCCATTAGTTTCAGGATGGAATCCTGAGAAAATTCTGAGTTTTTTACAAAGTTAGGACCACAATTTTGGTATAAATTGTGACCCATGGTCAGGTATTTTGTTCAGGGGAAAACTGTGTAATGTAATGATGTCACACACAAAAATGTTGTCCTTTTGATTGACTGATGAAACCTTTGGTAAAAGAGTCAAATGAGCTAACATAGTAAAAGAATCAATTGTAACCATAATAGTAGTGCATCCATCAGAATGTGAAAGTGCAACAATTAAATCAGTGGATAGGTTGTCCTAAGGTTTAGATGGTCTTTCAACGGGCTTTAAAAACTAGACTAGACAAGATTGCCCATAACTTTATGACCATGATGTCGAGCTTGTAATGAATCATAACCTATTTGAAGAATTAATATTTGCAGATAGAACAAATAGCCTTTTATTTAAAAATGATTAGATTTTCCTTTTAACTTTTCATGTAGAAGTTTGTTTATCTTAGATCATTGTTTAAACTTTCAATAAAGTCATGAGAAGTTTCACAAACTTGTTCTAAGAAAGAAGAGGTGATAGAGTCCAAGTAGACCTTGGAAGACTAGTTCTTTTTCTTAGACAAAAGCCTCTTTCTAGGTATCTTCGAGACAGGCAATCTGCCACAATGTTTTGCGATCCTGTAATTTAACTTATAAACAAATCATCTTGTTGGAAAAAAAAGTCAACAAGCTTGTCAGCAATTTCGCCATTCAGTTTGCAGATTTCTTAGATCAGTTCTCACAGTTATACAATGCTGAGCTCCTAACAAAATATGTCTCCATTTTTTAAACCATTTCTTTATGGCCAATATTTATTTTTCTATGACTGAATAATTAAACTCTGAAAAAGTAAGCAAGTCAAATGAGTAACTGGATGTTCTTGACCAACTGAATAAATGTATATTAAACCACTCCTAAAGCCCAATCGGAAGCATCTCTCTCTAGAATGAATGGGCTGTTTGGATCCAGTTCTCATAAGATCAGTGCTTTAGGGAAAGCTTGTTTTAATTTATTTAAAGCTTGCAAAGCATTTGAAGTTCAAAGGACAGCATTATTTTTTTCTTAACATGTCAGTGAGTGGTGAGATAATAGTAGAGTAATCTTGGGTACATTTTCAGTTACAGTAGGCAGAGCCTAAAAATCTTTAAATTTCTTTCACTGTAGAAGGAATGGGTCACTCCAATACCACCTGTACATTTGCAGCTTTATGGAGATCCTCTTTCTGAAAGAATATACACTAGAGATTCTATTTCAGATTTGTCAAATTCACATTTTCTGGTTTTGCCCATAAACAATGTTGTTTGAGTCGTTGTAATAATTGTTTTACATGAATTTCATGTTTTGTAAAATCCTGGGGAAAAATCAAAATGGCATCTAAATACACAATGACTGAATGCAATAGCAAATCAGAGAATATTGCATCCAAAACTCTTTGGAAAATATATGGAGCTTTACTGAGTCCCTATGATGATAATGACCCAACGGCGTTCTGAATGCTATCTTCCAATCATCACCTGATAGTATTCTTCCAAGATGGTAAGCAATAATTAGATAATATTTTGTAAAAATGTTAGCATATTGAACAGCCACTAAAATATCAGAAATTATTGGTAAAGGAAACCTACCCTTGATGGTTACAAAATTCAGTCCATGCAAATCAATACAAAGTCAAAGTTCTGCTGTATCTTTCTCTCGCACAAAGAATAAGAAAACTCAGTTGTGGAGTCTGAAGGTGCTATCAAACCACACGTTAAATTTTTATCCAGGTATTGACTAAGGGCTTTTTTCAGACTGAGATAGAACAGATATTCTTCCAAATGGAATGAATGCTTTGGAAATTAATTTGATTGAGCAGCTATAAGCCTCATGACAAGTGGCTCCCTTTTCAAGGGATTCAAAAAATTAATCAGCATATTCCTAATACTTGTTTGGAATATTACTTAATGGAGCCACAACATCTTTTGATGAATTTGTGGAACAGAAGACAATTGAGTTAATTTTGGAGGGGGATTTAATTGAACAAATGTAGATGCAATACTCTGGTCCCAAAACATGTTTTTGCTGTCCAGATTATAAAGGAAGCCACACCATTCTCAAAATGACTCTATAGCAATGGCAGCTTTGAGGTCAAAGATAATATGTTCTTGATGTTGTGTTATGGTCAGAGGAACTGATTGGGTCTGATCTGTTATTGCACCGAAATTGGAGTACCATCCATTGATTCCACTTGTAGAGGAAATGCTTTCTTTATAAATGGAACTTGGTTAGATTAGCCCACTCAATGTCCATATAAGTACCTTTAGTTCCACAATCAACTACAACAGGTACTTCTAAAATCTTAACTATAAAGCTGATAGTGGCTTGAAGTAAAATGAAACATGAAACTTTGCCAGACTCAGTTGGAGAAACTACAGCTAGCAGAGGTTCCTATGAATTACCCATCATTTCCCTCTGCTCCACGGATGAGTATGATCATTTCCTGAGGATTTTTTAGGGCATGTGGTGATCCTTTTGTTCACAATACAAACACAGTCTCAATTTATCATGACAATTTCATCCCTCTTCAAACAAAGGATCTCTTGTCATTCGCAATTGCCCGGTTCATCTTCGAGCTTCAAAATTCTGGTTGATGAATATTTAAAGAAGGCTTTAGGCAAGGATTTAGATCCTTGAGCACTCTTCTTTTCTTGTCTTTTCGTTTTTAGTCTGCTGTCAATTTAGATGGTCAGAGTTGTCAAGTCTTGCAATGATGTGATTCTGGAAACAGAAGCAAAATTGTCTTTTAAGTTATCTTTTAATCCACATCAGATTAACATAAACAAGGCAGAATTTGGCAATTATATCTCTCTCCCAATAGGTTTAACTATTGTGGTACAAGATTGTAGATCAAGCAATCTTTATTGAATCTCCAAAATTTCTTCTTGAGCCACATGCTGCATAGTTATTTAATAACTGGGTGCCTTCTGCCACAAGTGGAGATGCCCAACCTTGAGCATTATCACTATGATTGATCATGATAAATCTCAACTTTAAGTGATCTGTTGCACAGATGTGACAAATTTGTGAAAGGTCAGTCTACCGTGTTGAAGAACAGTAAGCAATTGTCATAAGTCAACTTTTTCTATTGTTACATTTTTGCTTCGGTCATTAAATATGTTACAGCAGCAAGTAATTCTTGAACTTGACCCATTTGGTCTTTTTCTTTGATTTATTTTTGGTGTTCAAAACTGTCAAGGATTGGTCTTCTTAACATTACCTTCTTGAACCTTCTCTCAAGCGAATACAGCCTGTTGCTTCGCAGAACCACCTAACATCAATTTATGTAGACTGTGAGATGAAATTGAGAAGCGACCTGTAAAACGTAGTATCCGATTTTTAAAAAACAATAAAGAGGAAAAAAACATTAGAACCTTCTGACCAAAATATCACAGAACGGACATATCTGAATGAAGAAAAGCAAAGTGTAGGAAGCTGGCTCTTTATATACTACACCAAAATGAGGTATAGTGTGCACAGAGTCCAGTGGAACCCCAAAGGTAGACAGAGGTAAAAGTAGATAGCACCTTACTCACTATTTGTGGTAGTGAGGGCGAGCAGTAAGGCTTTATCAGAGGGTAGTGTTAAGCATTTATTGTACAAACTCGGGCAAGAAATGATGTCACACACTCAAAGACTGAACTCAGACCAATGTATTTGGATAAGAATATTATTTAGTTATTTTATTTCTAGAACCAAGCCAGGCCTGGTGCAGGTAAGTGAAATGATACTTTGCAATACTTATGTAATTAATTACAGTTGAATGCAGGTTCAAATGCAGTTGGTTGATTTACAGGTAAGTCAATAATCAGAATTAATTTTCAGTTACTTTGTAGATTAAAATACTTGTTACTTCTTGGATTACTCTTTAAGTTACTTTTGCTAATCAGTGTTATATGCCTAGATATCACACTGAGACATTTCCTAGACAAAAGGTAAGTAATTCACTTTTGGTACATTTGCAGTTTTTCAAGTTTTTATACAAACCAACTCCACACTTAGAAGAATTTTCAAAGAAAAGCAGTCAATGCAATCCTATGGGAGGAAATGAAGATATCGGTTTACAGTTAAGTACTTGTTTGTGGGAGTTTGTATTCTGGGGTTAGAACCAGGGTTCCCCAGGGTCGAGGATGCACTCTCAGAACAACCTCAGGCACTAGGGCGGCCGGGTGCAGAGTGCTGAGGCCCAATGTTATCCAATGGGGGATAGGGGCCTCCGGTTGGTGGCTGCTCACGAGCAGGCCACAAGGTTGTGAGAGCAAAGCTCCCGGATTTAATCTCAGGACAAAGGGGATCCAGTTTAGCACACAAGGTGCACCCACAGCGACACAGGGGCGGCCGGGTGCAAGGAGCTGTTTTGGTGTTGGGTTCCCTATTGTTTTCAATGGGAGTTGCCGGTTTTGGATTTTGGCTGCAGGCTCGGTCCCAGAAGACTTCCGGGAGGAACCAACAGCTGGGCGAGTAAGTTGGAGGGCTCGGGGACATAGGTGCACCTCGGGTTCTCTTCTCCAGGGCGCAGGGTGACTAGATGCAGGGGTGTCTTTTGAGATCGGATTTCACCTTACCGGGCCACTCGCAGTAGGGGGGGGTCTCCGTGAAGAGGGCAACGTCGGGGAGTCCTGGAGGGGTCAACCCACAGTGGACTCGGACTCTGGAGCGCTAGGGGAAATCGCTGGGACCAGTTGGCCACCTGGATTCGGTCCGTAGGCATCGGGTGCAGTGGTGGTTCCAGGCGTGGGGTTTCTTTGTCTTGAGCAGACTCAGAGTCTGTCTTGGGAGTTTCATTTGAACAGAGCTGCTGTTCACAGGAGATCCGGTCTTTGTTGAAGGCAGTCAGTCCTCCTAGGGTTCTGGAGGTCACTAACTGCAGGACAAGGTGACTTTTGGCGCAGGATCTCTGGAAACTGCAGGTGAGCCGGTAGGGCTGGGGCCAAGTCAGTTCTTCTCTGCAGTCTCCTCTGCTGGGCTTCTTCTTTCGTCCTTCTTCTTCGTAGGTTGCAGGAATCTGTCTTCTTAGTTCAGGGCTGCCCCCTAAATTCTGTATTTAGGGGGCGTTTTAGGGGTCTCGAGGTCAGTAACCAATGGGCTACTGACCTTAGGGTGATTACACCCTTGGTGTGCTCACCCCACGTGGGGGGGTGGACACAATCCCTAATCCTGATTGGAGAGTTCCTGCCATCTGCAAGATGGCAGGCACTGAACAGTGGGCTTCACCTCGCCTCCCCCACCTGAGGGGTGGGGTTGGCAGAGGTGGGCACACCTTCTGGGCTGTGCTAATTTTTCCCACCTGTCTTCCCACCGAAAAGGAGGGGAGACAGAAAGGGGGCCTGCTCCTGATAGCAGGAGAGGCTGGGGGTCGCGTTACAAAGGCGGCAAGGCCTTTAAAGCTCCCCTGCCACAGATGGCTCATCCTGGCCCAGTGAGGTGTGACCACCTCTGCCCAGGAAAGCAGCCGCGGTCTGTGCAGGAAACAGCGTGGGGCGGTGGGGCGGATTTCGAGGGACGATGCCGAGGGGGGGGATTAATTATTTATTTAATTTTCCCTCTGCATCGTCCCTCGAAATCCCCCCCACGTGGCCCCACCACCCCACCGCTGTTACCTGCACGGACCGCAGCTGCAGGAAAGGCTTTGTTTCTGGGCTCAAAGAGCAAAGGCTCCCACCCCAGGGGTCCAGAAACATGTCTCGTGGTGGCAGGCTGGTGTGTACCAGTCAGGAAAACCCACCAGAGGCTGGTTGTTTTTCAGGGGGCATCTCTAAGATGCCCTCTGAGTGCATTGTATAATAAATCCCACACTGGCATCAGTGTGGGTTTATTATGCTGAGAAGTTTGCTACCAAATTTCCCAGAATTCAGTAAAGCCATTATGGTGCTGTGGAGTTCGTAATGACAAACTACCAGACCATATATTCTTTAAGGCTTTACTGCACTTACAATGTCTAAGAATGGACTTAGACACTGTAGGGGTACAGTGCTCATGCATCTGTATCCTCACCAGTGGTATAGTGCACCCAGCTAGAGGGGTGTTACCCAGCCATAGGCAGTGGGTTGCAGGCATTGCACACAGGTATGTGTGCCAAGTCGACTCTTCAATTTTCTCTGCACCAAAACACGCAGCCTGCAATGGCAGTATGTATGTGTTAAGGTACAGGACCTCTATGGGTGGCACAATATGTGCTGCAGCCCTTTAATTGCCTTCCCTGGTCACAGTGCCCTTGGTACCCATGGTACCTTTTACAAGGGACTGACATGTGGCCAGAGAGGTGCCAATTGGGGGTACAAGTTACAGTTTTAGGAAAGAACACAGGCCCTGGGAACCTGATTGGCAGGGACCCAGGGCACATCAAGTCAAAGTGCATCAGAAATCTGGCAAAAAGTGGGGGGGTTACTGCAACAGAAACCCAGCTTCCTACACAAAGTCTAATAACATCCATAGCAACAGACACAAGCATAATTGTGATGCACCACCATTCATCCAATCCCTGCTTATATACTTTAAAGAGGATTTGACCTGGAAGAGATAGAAACATAAAGAGAGTTATGCTATCGTGGAATGTTTAAAAATAATTATATGTTATGTAGTCACATAATAAAGATTTCCCAACATACAAAATCTTATCTAGATTCTATCATTGATTTGTCACAGGAAAGTAAAACACTTTAATAGATAATTCTTCTATGAAAGAGAGAGGAAATTAAGTTTTCATCTGCCAACTAGCATTTCAAATAAGACCTGCCTGCCAGTTCCAGAACTCTCTGTATCTCTGCATGGCATTTCAGGAAAACGTAGCAGAAAGATGGCTTGTTTGCAGTGTGAGCCTTCAACCCAGCATCGCAAAAAGAACAAATGCAAGAAACTGAACAGATTATCCACGACCAATGTTCATGACTTTCCATAAACGTAGGTTTGGATTGGGTTCAGCAGCCCTGGTTTTAGTTCATCCAGCTTTGTTTAAGAACTGTGGGTCCAGGGCATCCTTCTGTCACTGACCACAATATATTCTCAGGTACTGTGTTCCATCACTTTAAAATGACTGACCAATTTTATTGTTAGTTACCCTTTCGAATGTTGTTCTTATACTTGATTTTTATGAGCCTCCAATTCAGTCCCTTAGAGACTGGAGAAGCCTTTTATAACATATACTATATCCTTTGAATTACAGTTGGTGTGCTGCAAGATGTGGTATTTTTTGCAGGCCTCTCATCCACCATAAGGGTAATGTTCTGTAAGAGGTGAAAGCCCCAAAGAGTTGGCTGTGTGATTGCGGCTTCCTCTCGCTTTGTCAGTGTGAACCAGTTGGTCCTTCAAAATCTTCCCACGTTTAAAGGCACACCAATATTTTTCACTAGGTGTGATTTTGGCTTAGACTTAGTGACATGTTGTTCTCTCACCTGATATTTTCTAGTGTTTCTCAAGCAGGGCCTCTCAATGCTATTTATTTATTTTTTATTTATTTGAAAAGTTTTATAGAGCGCGAACAAGACCCCAAAGGGGTATCAGAGCGCTGTACAGCGTTGTCGTCAGCAATTATACAAAACATAAAGAAGGTGAGTGAGATTACAATATGAGGGAAAACATTCACGAATAAGGAGTAGGGTGTAACAGAGGTGCACTAGAGCGCTCCGAGTAAAAACATCATACACATAGAGAGAACCAAGATGTGCGATGTATATCCCGGAATAGCAAAATCAGCAGTTAATGCAGTTAAAGGAGCTATCAAGGACTAAAACATAAAGATGGTGAGAACACATCATACAACATCAGTGAAAATATTTCACGTTTTAGGTTATTAACAGCACATATGAGAATGATCAGCGCATTAGCGTTCGTTCATTAGTAGTCTTTTGACCAGTTTTTTAAAGGAGGTAGTGGAAGGATTTGATCTGATCTCGGTAGGCAAGGCGTTCCAGATTCTAGGAGCAAGACCGGTGAACGCACGGTTGTACGATCTTTTCTTTTTGAATTTTGGAGGTTTCAAGAGAAGGGTGGAAGTACTTCTGAGATTCCGGCTGGAGCCCGATAGCTCAAGTTTGTTTGCTAGATACTGTGGGGTGTTGTGGTGTATGGCTTTATGAGTCAGACAAGCTATCTTGAGTCGGATTCTAGCTTCAATAGATAACCAGTTTAACTGTACAAGGTCCGGTGAAATGTGATCAAATTTCCTAGAACCCGTTAAAAGCCTGGCCGATGCATTCAGGGTAGCTCTGAGTGGGGCTAGGCTAGCTTTGGGAAGTCCTGCGAGGGTCACTAACCCATATTCCAATCTTGGGATAATCAGGGATTGAACCGCCGGCCTGAGATCTTCTGGGGAAGGAATGGTTTGATTTTCTTCAGTGTGTTGAGTTGGAAGTTGGCTCCCTAATAGTAGCACTGATGTGTGCCTGCATGTTTAGGTGTTTATCCAGGGTGATACCTAAAGATATGGCAGAGTCTACGACATGAGGCGTGCAGTTCAGGGCAGTTAGTTGTTTAATCCAGTCGAGGGTAGGAGCTGAGTGATTAGGCGGGGTGATCAAAAGAAATTCCGTTTTGAGAGTATTTAGTAGGAGATGATTCTGAGCTAGCCAGTGTTGAGTTTGGGCTAGTGCAGCATTTAAAGTTTTTATGTCCTCTTGCGAGGATATCTTCAGGTACAATTGCGTGTCATCCGCATACATGTGGTATTGGATATTGGCTCTGTTCAGAATGACCGCAAGAGGCTCCATGAATAGGTTGAAGAGAGTGGGCGAAGCGCAGAACCTTGGGGGACTCCAATCAGGACAGGGGTGCTGGACGCCAGGGTATGATTGACTTTGATCCTTTGTGTGCGGTTGTGAAGGAAGGAGGCAAACCAATTTAGGACCGGGCCCGACAATCCCATCCTACGTTGTAGGAGATCAATCAAATTTTCGTGTTTGATGGTATCGAAGGCTGAGGACAGGTCTAGAAGGATCAGGAGACAAGGGACATTTTGGTCGAGGGCTCTCACGGCGTCATCCACAATGTGAGTTAGTGCCGTTTCAGTGCTGTGTCCTGCTCTGAATCCTGACTGATGAGGATCCAGGAGTTGATATTTTTCAATATGTTTGCAGAGCTGCGAGTGAACGCATTTTTCAAGCAATTTCACTAGAGTCATGCTGCTGGTAATAGGTCGGAAGTTGTTTGGATCTGATAGGTCTGCATTGGGCTTCTTAGGAATGGGAGTGACTTGCCCAACTTTTAGGCAGTCCGGAATCTTTCCCTGTGAGAGGGATTCATAAATGATCCTGGACCAGAGTGGTAGAACGGCTGAGATTAAATCTTTATATAGCTTGGCGGGTAGAGGATCACCAAAGTGGTTGGAGGGTTTGATGGATGTCATGTTGCTAAGTATCTCAGTGCAGTCTGGTAGGAGAAAACTGCTCCAAGAGGCGTTGTTTTTAAGTCCCAGAGGTGAAAGCATTGTCGTGGATTCTGCCGCCTCCCCTAATCTAGCGGGCTGAATCTTGGAAAGCAGAGTTGGGGTGGTGGGTAATAGCTCCAGCTCTATTTTCATTGTTTTTTCAGCGAAGTGAGCTGTAAAATCATCACCACTAGGGAGCAGGGATAATGGAGTAGAGTTTTGGTAAGAAGATTGGTTAGATTGTTCCTTAATGCTTTCGAAGAGTTTTTTGGTCTATTTTTGGCTCCATCCAGTTGAAGTCTGAAGTGTTCGATTTTTGCCAGGCGTATGTGTTTATTGTAAACGCTTCTCATTTTCCTCAGTTGAGAGAGTTTTGAGGTGGAAGGCGAGTTTCTCCAGAGTCTCTCAGAGAGTCTTAGATTACGCCGTTCGACATTTAGGACGCCATTAAACCATGGTTTAGAAAGTTTGACTGGGATCCTTTTGAGCTGTTTCGGAGCAGCCGAGTCAAGAATGTTGGAAAAGGTGTTAATGTAGTGCTCAGAAAGATCGTCAAGGTTGGTCAAATTAGGGGGGGGCTGTAATTTATTTTTGGTGATTGAGGTTAGCATGTCAATGTCGAGGTCTCTCATATTGCCAGTCATTTGTTTTGCTTTAAGGGGTTGACCATGACGACCCAGTCCCTTATCTAAGATGACGAAGGGAATTTGAAAGTGATCGGACCAGTCACAGGGAAGGATTTCTCCTATTTGTATGAGGTTGTCTTTGGCAATGATGAGGTCTAAAGTGGCGCCTTTATTGTGAGTAGGTCCTTTACTGAGCTGTGAGAAATTGAGGTCAGAGAGGAAAGTCTTAAAGGAGTGGACAATTGGATCATTTGTGTCATTCCAATGGAGGTTGAAGTCTCCGAGGAATATCTGGCATATTTGATCCGAGCTCGAGCTAATGACCTCCATGATTTGCTCTGTGAAGATTAGATTGTCACCAGGAGGGTGATAAATTGAGTGCAGTATACAAATCTTCTTGCCTTTGTTCCAGATTTCAGAGACTAGCTGTTCACAGGAGGATAAGACAGTATAAGAGGATTGTTTTACTGTGAGGTTGGAGCGATGAATGCAGGCAATGCCTCCCCCTGTTTTATCCAGTCGATCACTTCTGAGAATAGAGTAGTCGGGTGGGATTAAGATGTCAAGAATTGGAGAGGAAGTATCCTTGAGCCACGTTTCAGTGATGATCAGAAGGTCCAAGTTATGTGCAATGATGAGATCAGAAATATCAGCCGCATGTTTCACAGCTGATCTACAATTGAGAAGCATCGCGTTAATGTGCAGGTTGGAAGTGACCACTTCTTGAGTCGAGGTGTTAATGTGACGTAGGTTCTTTATGTTTACCTTCCTGAGATTAAGGCTTGGTTCCCTGTCAGGGTCTGCCGTGATAGAGGGGATTTTGAGAGTAGAGTTGGGTTGGGAGATCATTCTAGAGTCAGTGTAGGACCCTAGCGGGGTGAGAATGTCTTCTTCAGATAGCTGAGGTAGGGGTCTGTAGGGCCGAGAGTGGTGGTTAGGTAGTGGCCTCGAGCTCCAGCTAGAGCTAGGATAGGAGCAGAGGGAGGTAATGTTTTTGGTAGCATACAGCTTCTGTGAGTTGTGGATAGTATATTTCTGTGTGGGGGTGAACCCCAACGCTTCTCCATCTTCAAGGAGCAAAGCAGAATGTTTTGCACCAATTCTTTGACTACTGAGATATCCTGTTTTAGGTCCTCAATCTTTTCCTCAAGGCCCTGATTGATTAACCACTTATTCGCATGATTAGTCGGCGCAGGTAGGATAAAATCCGCTTTTGTAGTGTTAGTAGAGGGTTGGGTAGGGCCATTGGCACAGTAGGCACAGTTATATAGGGAGATAGGGTCAAGCTCAAGCGGAGGATCAGGGTTTGGAGTGGGAATAGGGAGAGGTGGAGTGGAATTGGGAGGAGTAGAGTGTCTATTCTTGTTCAACGGATAGGCGATATCAACAAGGTTCCTGGCCCTGGGAATGGGTGATACAGGGCTTATGGGGCGATTATCCAGTCTTGCCTGCTTGTTAGGGCAGTCATCACTCCCGTTATTGGCATGAGTAGTGTGCGATACAAGGGATAGTGGATAGGAAGTGATGCAAGGTAGACGAGGAGCATTGGTCCGGGACGCAATAGGGTGTGAGGACCAACTCTGATCTGTTAGACCTTCCTCAGCTCGAGACAGACGAGGGTTTTTCAGGTTCGAGGTGTGGGCAGTTGGGATGGCGTCTGTTAACTTAGGTCAAGCTGTGGGGAGCGTGTTAACAGACGGGAGCATGGGCAGTGGAGAGGAGGGGGCATCAATCGCCTCAGGATCAGAGCCAGTGAGTGGCCCCTTTTGATTATCGGTGGAGGTGTTGCATTTTGTTATAGTGTTCTTGAACCTCAAAAATGCATAATTAAATTGCTTGAGGTTCAAGTCCGATGCTTGTATGAGGACATTACCATTATTGTAGAGGGTGATAGTCAGCTCCGCCATCAAGGCCGGGGATGGAAGAGTGGTTAAACGATAACCATGTGGAGTTTTGGTCTGTTTGCAGCGCATCATAGAGTTGAGGGTTCTTCTCCACTGTGCTCTTCTGTTGGTGTAGAAGATGAGATCAGTCACTATAGTGCCCTTATTTGAGATATATGTATCCGATATCAATGTTTCAGGCCAGCTCTTGAGGATATTGTGCTTAAAGGTCTTCTTAGCCTTTAGCGATAGGTTGGGTGGGTAGATGATCTCAACCGAGTTGAAACCAGATTGGACAAAGGGGTTAGAGGCATGATAAGTATTTTGTGCCATGTTGACTGAAGAGTGTAATAGGCAGCGATAAAAAGAAGCCCAACAGAATAAAGGGTGGAGAGGTAGCCCAATTAGTAGAGGGTCCTGATGGAGGGCTGGGGAACGGCGTTATCTCGCCCGTCCGTAATGAGTTCCACCCTTCAGGGGTGAGCCAGTATGTGGGAGGGGGCGGTAGACTGGTTCTGGGGATCACATTAAGAAATATAGGGGTAGGTCTGGGGCAGTAAAGACCCTAAGAGGTGGTGGGGGGGTGTAGTGAGTACCGAAGTTTTCAAAGTAGTATCACAACTGAACCTAATATGGTTCCCGGTGCTTAATGATCTTGCGCCATAGTTGAGAGTGTTGTCCTGACTGCGGTCTTCCCTGTGGTTGATACTATGAGATGTTGAAAAGACAAGATATTACAGTTCAGGTGCAAGGTGTGTGAGTGTGATAGGTGAGGTGACCACTCCCAGATGGCCACCATAAGTTAGGAATTGGAGCAAGCTCATTTCTCTTTCAGTGGATTGCAGAACAAGCTCATTTCTTTGTAATAGATCCACTCCAATATGGCCACCCTATGTTAGGATTGGATCAAGCTCATTTCTCTTTCCCTGAGTTGCTGTGGTTGAGTTACATGTCCCTGGTGCAGCGGCCATGTTGAGGTCAGGCATGCAGAATGTGTATGAGGCCCTCCTACGGTGCCCCCGATGCCTCAATCAATCAATCCGAGTAAATTTTGCTAAGCCTCAATAGTCCCCTTTGGTGTAGCTGCAGTCACCACAGTCCAGCCTTTATCTGTTATAAAGTAATAAAGTGCCTCGTTCTAGGTTCGAAAACGGCCGCCATGATGGGATCAGGCATCGGCCTCTCCCATGCGAAACCGTAGCTTCTTACCGCAACCGGTGGGGCTTCTTGCCGCACCGGTGGGGCTCCTCAACCCTTCCTGTGCAGCTGTCAACCGGCCGATCGATAATCTAATTGGCCATCCTTCAGTTACCGCTCCTGCCATCTCCCATGGAGGCCGTACACTCGTCGTTCCTCCCGGGAGGGGGGGGGGCTCACCTGAAGACTGCCTCCACTGCTCACGACGTCCCGCAATGAAGAAGACCCGCGGTGACTCCAGATTTCCGCCTCTTCACAGGCCAGATCCGATCCTCGAGCTCCCGGTCCAGTGCAAGGCTCACGAAGCCCCTCTGTCCGTGGTCACTCCCGCAGTGTGGTGGCCGGAAGAGATTCCGTCAGCAGCAGGGCATTTACAGCAGCACTCCCCGGGGCCCAGTCCCTCGGTTCCAGCCGGGCTGTGGGGGAAAAAAAAACAGTGCCGCAGCGCGGATTGGATCATCGGGTCAGCAGCAAAATTCCAGTCATCAGATCAGCCCAGCATCAAAAGTCTCTGCTCTGCACCTGAGACATAGGCAGTCACCAGTGATTATCGACGTCGCAGAGAGTCCTTAAGGTAGGTTTCTTGTAGAAGTAGTCTTCTTTGCCGGGTGTCCTGCTGATAGTTGCGTTCCCGCAGAAATTCTCAATGGGGGTCCGACGAGCCGCAGGGTGGATGGAGGGCATAAACAGGGATATTCACAGAATAGTGATCCCTAGCCCCGGAGCTTCTTTGGCAAGCTCCCGCTCGGCGGCCATACTTGTGAGTGTTCTCTTGAATTCTTGTATGCAAGTGATATAGGTCTCGAAGAAGAAACAATTACGCTTTATCAAACAGACAAATTCTTTCTTAGTCCTTGTGGCTGGAAATCCTTAAAATGTAAAAGGGAATTTCTACCCATCATTAGTGTGTGGTATCCCTCCAGCATCCAATAAAGCTAGGTCTAAATATGACCCACCTGCCTGCCACTGGCAGAGGCGGTTACAGCCAGTGCACCCTGATGTGAGAGAGGTTATGAAAAGTATGGAAATATCACCTGATATTCTAGAATGAAAAGGAAGGGTAATGATTTACCCTTTTTAATCTGAAGACCAACAAAGCTGTTACCGCAGCATCCTGAATGATTGCAAAATAGTAAAGCAATGGTGAGTTCAGTAGGAGAAATGTTTACAAGGGTTAAACTCAAGCTGCAGAATGCCTTGACCTATGATCTTAAATGGAATAAAGTACCTCAGGTTGTTATGCCAGCTTTAAAGAAACCAGGAGAGAGATGTCAATCGGGTCCAGAATCTGGCCATGGAACCAGGTGTATGCAACAGACCAAAGCAAAACAGGCATTGTTCAGAATCTGGTGTCTTAGTGGAGGAGCCAAGTGCATCCCTAAAAAGTTTTTTTTTAAATTTAGGGTGTGGGCTGTAAATAAGTAGCTATTGGAAAAAAATAGCTATTAGATGATGAGCTAGAAAAGTTCAGGAAAAGATAATAGCCATGAAGGAATATATGAAATTACTTTATGTAACACTAAACATAGAGTAGAACTTCACAGAATTTGTAAGCAAGTACAAAAGCAACAAGACGATAAGTCGAACAGAACCCTCATTTGTGACCACAGACGTACAGAAATACGAGAACAGGAAACTGTGATCAGTCACTTGAAGCCATTTTGGAGATACTGTGCATAGTGGGTAAAGCATGGAGCCAGAAAAATGGCTCTGGGTTGCAATATACTTTGCCGGTAAGCATACAGAAGTGTTTGTGCTTTCATTAATTTATTGCTGGGTCTACAGCAGAAGACACTAACATAGTGATACCCAAAGTAGGGAAGGTTACACTATTGACTATGAACAACAGACGAATAGATTTTAAAAGTTCCTTTCAACATACATTCACTCAACACAAACGGGTTTCCTGAGAAACAGATTCTGGAGTGATAACACAAGACTATTTGCCCATGTGATTGAAAAGGTGGGTTCCATGGCCTCTGCAATGGCAGCTATTGCACTGAAATCGGAAAAAGCATTCAGCAAGGTTTCTTGGCCATTACTAAGAGATGTCTAGCAGAAATGTCATCCTGGAGTCACTTAATTAAGATGATTATGGCTTTATAATATTCACAATTGAAATCCTATTAGAGCCCTTATTAGACTCTATTTGATTTAACCCAAAATTAAAAGGAATACATTTTACCTCTGAGATGTGTAAAGTGGCAGTGCAAGCAGATGATATCTTACATCCCGGTATTACTAGAAGCAACACAACATTATTACAAGATTTCTGATTTCTGATACAAACTATACAAAGATTAGTCAGAAGGTAGGCCTCTTAATATTCACTATACCACAGATGTAATTGATACTACTGGCATTTGCTGGCAGTCCAAGTATGTGTAGTGTTTGGGCCTCTGCTACAATGACACTCTCTTTAGGGAGAATTAATTAGATACAATGAACAGATTATTATAGACAACATTTCTACCATACTAGATGACTGGTCCCAGAAAGTCATATTGGGGTGGGGTAGAATTAATCAATTTGTCTGCGAATGTCTTCAAAAATTGGTAAGCTTTCTTAAAGAATTCCTGTCCTGGAAAAAATGAATATCGAAAAATAAACTACATGGGGGAAGGGGGTAATCTTGCTAAATTCTGACTTAACCAATTTGCTATTTTCTTCATGCAGTGTTATCGTTCTCAGTGGATTTAACCCCTCAACCACTGTGGCTAAAAGTGGAAGTCTCTTCTCAATTTCTTCTAGCTGTGTTTTACCTCTTAATAACTCATAAGGTCCTTGCTCCTCCACCCCTCACTTGAAAATGAACTTGGCAGATACAACTTCTGCTTCACCTAGGCTCTATGTTAGAAAATAAAGCGAGGAGGCAGAGTTGAGATGGGCCTAATATAGCTGCTCCCTCTTAGAGCACCAAGGTACACAGCAGCCATTAGCCCAGCACATACCTTTAAGGGAGCCTGCGCTGTTGCAGAGACCTGTTGCGTGCTGAAATCTCATGAGACTGTTAGGGTCGGGTTCCTCCCTAAAAATTTTACTTTGGAACCCTCGGTCAATGGATCTTTGTTACCTGCTGAGAAGTATAGAGGGGAGAAATAACTCATTAAGACAAATTAACCTCTTTAAAGGGACATGACTCTAAAGGATCACAGACTCCGAATTTTAGGTTAAGGGATATATTACAAAACCAAAAATAACTGAACATACAGACACCTCAAGACGTTGTTGTAGAAATACATTGGAACTAATACAAATCCAAACCTACGGGCGAGATTAAAACGCTGGATCATGAAAAGAATGACAAATTCCAGAATCAGAACGCAGGCAATGATTGCCCCTACGTCAAGATCAGTCTTCATCTGGGATTGATGAGTGAAAAGCATTAGTCTGTCCCTACCCTACTACTACCGTGACATCCCTACTTAGCCTTTCCCAGGCAAGATCAGGAAAAGGTGTCAGCGCGTGAAGACTTCCTAAGAACCTAAGAAGTGCACTCATGTTGTATGGGTCAAGTAGACAAAGCTACAGAGCTCATTCTAAGATGATCCTTCCCTCTCCCTCGATCTCCTCACCTCCTCTCCTGACTCAACCCCCGGGGCACTGTCCCTAATTCAAAACACAAACATGTAGAACACGCCCACAAATCACTTAATCTCGCCGGGCACTTCTCATAGGTGATTTTCCATTTAGTTTCAATACTCCCAGCTCCTGGCTCAATGATCTTGATTTCCAGGGCTCCTTCAGTGAGAAAGAACACCGTCTCCCAATTATCAACATCTTTGCATAAAAGTATCCTCTCCTCCCGAGCCTAACTCCTGAAACAAAAGGCGTTATTCTAACTAACAAAGACGATGTTCCCCACCTGCAACAGAAATGTGAGAACAGAACAAATCCAACATGCACATGAAATTCGCTAACAAGCCTAATGCGAGAGCTTCCAGGGAAAATACATTTCAGGCCTACAGAAATCGGCCAACATAAGAGTGAGGCGCATAGGCCCTTCGAATACACCCCTAAGTGAATATTTCATTTAGGCCTTTCTGATCCATCATGTTACATAAGCACATCAAATACATATTTCATTGTGAGCAACCTATGGAATCCTACATGTTAAACACAGTTAGCCACATCTACGTGCAAACTTTAATATGGAGCACGTTTAAATCAAATGCACTACATTATAATGAGCAAACTTCATTACGCAATTGCAAGCAAGTACTAAAGGTTACATTATTCAGAACACAGGTGCCACGTTGTTTCTTTACATGGCACAAACATTTCTATCATTGCACTTTCACATGTTATTACTAAGTACATTCTAATGACAAATATCAACACAACAAAGGAATATATGTGAATGCAGACTATTTGTGATTATGATGCACCTCTACAAATGAAAGAGCACCATCGTGCTCCATCAGCCCCCCTCTCTGTTGACAAGTGTCATCACAATAAATCATAACTCCCTGGAGAAAGAACCGACCTAAACAGAAGTCGAAATCTTTCTAGGCTCTGAGATTCTCATAGTGACTGTCCTGCAGTCTCTCCATCCTCCTCTCACGCACCCTAAGAGATCTCTCAGCCTGGCCTGCCTTATGCCACTTGTAAGCTTTTACTAATCCCAACAAAATTATCACACAAACCACCACTATGAAGATAGGCTTCAAAATGTAACCAAGGATTCCCTTTCCGAGGTTGGCAAACCAACTTCCAACCTTCCCAAAACCTTTTCCAACCTTGTCCCAAACACCCTCTGTGGCCAAATCATGCACCTCATGGTGGATCTCAGTGATGTTACTTATATACTTCCTCAGATCTTTGCTGTTGTCAGGTATATACGTACAGCACTGTTGAACCCTCAACATCTTACAGACTCCGCCCTCTTTTGCTAATAAGACATCTAAGGCAAGGCGGTTCTGCATCACCATAGCTCTTATCGACACCATCTCTCCATCTACAAGCAACAGGGACTGAGCTGTATTCGCTGACAACTTATCCACAATAGTTGACAACCTTCTAATCTTAATATCATTTAGAACCACTCCCAAACTCGGTATCATTGCTCCAAATACATTTCCAACAATCTCCCCTGCACTTGCACCTCGCTTCTCTCTATGTTGTAATCCACCTTCCAAGGGTCCCAAACCCTCCACATGATAGATCTTGGGAAACACAACAGCCAAGTAACATGTGCCATACCAATTCAGTGGCAATCACACATCGTCATTTTTCCCACACACAAAGTACACATTTGGCACCACTTGCACAGCATCCTGCAAGAACTTTTTCGCAGTGGCTTCAATCGTGAAGATATGATCACACATACTCTGTCCCACAAAGACCTTATCATAGTACGTCTGTACCTGTCTCACACAAAGCTTCCCTCTCTGTTCAAAATCTAAAGTTATTGGACCATAACTCCCCCTTGCTTTGTGTGCTAACTCCTCCTTGGTCCATTCAAATTTTCCGTCTATACTGTTAATTTTTATTGTTAGTTGTCTGTGTCTATCTTCCACTTGATCTACAAACTTCTTTTCTATCTCAGTTAACTTGTATGTTAAATTATGACGATGTGCATAGGCTGTATCTAAAGTGACAGTAGATATGAAATACTTCCCCACCCTATCTTCCTGCTTATAATAATCGTACTTATTCAGGTGCTTGTAAGCTGGAACTTCTGAAAGCACCACATCATAGTAAGAGAAGTAATACTCATAATGACCCTTATCGTAAAACATACTAAGCAGCAAACTACATGTAATACCATACGTCAAAGGAAGATGGTGATAACGAATACCTTCCTCCACAGACGCAGGCAACTGCATACACGCATAGCAATCTCTCACATCCATCGTGTTCACATATTCGTAAAGCAGCTTTGTATAAGCGTTTAGCGTGTAATCACCTTTAGACAAATCTACGTGTAACATACGACTAGTCTGATCTAGCATAGCCTTTTCAGCTCCTACAATACCCTCTTTTGTGCTAGAAGTAACAGGTGTGGTTGTCCCTTCACTCCCACCCCTTCAACTTCTGCATCATGTGAAATTTTCACAGATACAATAATAACTACTGCTATCACTATTATCACTCCTACTATGAGTGTACCTATTACACACTTAGACCCACGTTTCGAATTTCCAGACTCCATTTTAAAATTGGCGGTTTAGAACAGCGAGAGGATCAACGCAAAGTCTCTTTCTCTGCCTCAGATTGCTATTCAATCAGTTCACACACAGTTCGTTGAAGTCCTGGAAATGAGTTCACAGTTCGTTGCACTTTATTTACACAATTCAAAAAGACTTCCTTAGCCCTTTCTTCTTCAACGGAAAGTCCCTAAATTTGTTCTTCTTCCACTCAAGCCTAGGTTATCTTCGTTTAAAACAAGCTTTATTTAGAGTTCACAGTTCAATCAACAGTCTCTTACAAGCTCAGAACCAATTTCAATAAAGACACGTTGTAGAATCTCAAGACAAACAGCTGCAATCTCCTGAGCTGGTGGCTGATCCAAAAGTTGGAAAAGACAAATCTCGCAGAACCAAAACTCGCACTCTGCTCAAGAGGTCTTGGTACCGTCACCGTCAGCACCCCTTCTATTTCCAGTCCAGGGACTATCAACTCGATATCAATTTTCAGTTCTGGGGTTCTGCTGACCACTCGTGAAGACCTCCGACTCCCGGTCCCCACTGCTCCCGGCATCTGTAATCAGATAAGTCCACTCTGGGGCAGCGTACCTCTGACAGGGTACTCTTGCTCTTCTTGACCTTCTCAGGCTCTCTTGTGCTCGTTCTGTGTCACTTAGCTCGGATTCAGACATTTCAGACACAGGAGCAAGATCTCTTTCAGATGCCAATCTCAAATTTAGCCTCCTTTGTCTCCCAGGCCACGATTCCTCTGCAATCTCTTATCTCCTTCTCTGCACCCGACCACTTTGCGCACCAGTTCCTTCAGCTGAGTCTGACTCTGTACCACTCACAATGTTACCGTTTCCCTCAGGGTCAATACCTGGGCCTTGTGTAGCGTGGCCCCCCTCAGCTTGCTCTGGTGGACAACCAGC
This sequence comes from Calotriton arnoldi, assembly GCA_963921515.1. Lineage (NCBI taxonomy): Eukaryota > Metazoa > Chordata > Amphibia > Caudata > Salamandridae > Calotriton > Calotriton arnoldi. Next base: position 1,080,953 of record CAWUFW010000902.1, read on the forward strand.
TTCGTCACCAACCCTCACAGCTTGGCTTGTCCAATCCTGTGGTATCGCAACCACAGCTGGATTTTCTTCTGGGAGAGGAGCTGTTTCTTCCGAGGGTCCTGAAACTCTGCGGGTGTGTGAGGCATGAATCCAGTTCGGCAAGCCTCCTCACTTCACAGCTGTGTTTGTCACCAGGATCACTTGATATGGACCTCCCCAACGAGCATCAAGGCAGCTCTTCCTCACGTGCTTGCGAACGAGCACCCAGTCACCTGGGTACAAGTCGTGGCTCAGGTCCTTCGAGGTCGGGGCAGTCGCAGATTCAACCTGGTGAGACACAGAACGGACCACGTCAGCCAGTCCCTTGCAATAATCAAGGATCAAATCATCTGTGATGTTTATCAAGGCTGTGGACGGCACTGCTGGCAACCGCATCGCCCTCCCCATCAGGATCTCATGAGGCGAGAGACCCATCCTCCTATAAGGGATACTACGGATACTCATCAACACCAAGGGCAATGCATCAGGCCATTTCAGAGACGTGGACGAGCACACCTTTGCCATTCACATCTTGAGAGTTCCATTAATCTACTCCACATTGCCAGATGCCTCGGGTCTGTAGCTACAATGCAGTCTTTGATCAACTTGTAGGGCAGTACAAAGCAGCTTCATAATCTCGCTATGGAAGTGTGTTCCTCTATCCGACTCCAATGAGGTTGGAATCCTGAATCGTGGGAAAAGCTCTCTATGCAACAACTTTGCTACTGTGAGACTATCACACCTCCTTGTCAGATAAGCTTCCACCCACCGTGAGAAAACACACACCACAACCAGAATGTACCACAATCGATTGCACCTAGGCATCTCAATAAAGTCAAGCTGAATCCTATTGAAGGGTCCCCCAGATCTTCCAATGTGACTCAGTGCAACCAGAGTTTTCTTTCCAGCATTCATTTGTTGACACGTAACACATCTGTGACACACTGCTTCAGCAAACGCACGAAACCGTGGATTAAACCACGTCTGCCTGAACACTCGCACCATGGCATCCCTTCCAATATGAACTGCTCCATGAATCTGCCTTGCCATAGGCTCAATAAATCATTTGGTAACACTGCTCGACCATCAGCTGAAACCCAAATACCATCATCTCTTTTCTCACAACCTGCTTTAATCCAACAGCTTCTTCCTGTCCTGACAGTTCTCCCTGCAGACGCTTGACCTCATCCCAAGTGTCCGCTATGGCTAGCATCATGCTGAGCTCGGTTCTTTCTGTGCTCTCTCCAGTATAATCTCCAGTGAAAATGCACCCTTGTTCAGCACAGAAATGCACAACTTAGTCCGCATACCTGTTACCTAGGGTCACAAAGTCATTTCCTTTTCCATGGGCACCACACTTTACCACAGCTATTTACTTTGGACGTTGCAAAGCTTCCAACAGTTGTCTTACATATTCTCCATTTCTGATAGGAGATCCTGATGACGTTAAGAACCCCCTCTGTGACCATAGCTGTCCAAAGTCATGAACCACACCTAATCCGTACTGGCTATCAGTGTAGATGGTGACTCGGATTTGATCAGCGACCAAGCAGGCACGTGTCAAAACAATGATTTCAGCCACTTGTGCGGAGTATACTCCCTGTAAGCAAGCAGCTTCCACAACTCCAGAAATGGTACACACAGCAAACGCTGCTCTCCAATGACCCACATTGTCCCTTAAGCATGAACCATCTACAAAGAAGATTTAATCAGATTCAGGCAGAGGTTCATCGACAATGTCAGGTCTCGGTTTGGTGCAAAGTTCAGTCACATCGAGACAGTCATGGTCCTCACAATCTTCATCATCAACACTTGGAAGAGGCATCAAGGTAGCAGGATTCAATACAGAACATCTTTTCAGAGACACATTCTCTGAGGCAAGTATGACTTGCTCATAGCGCGAGTCTGTTATTTGTCAAATGCTGCGGCTTGGTTCTCATCATCAGAAGCTCAACTGAATGTGGAACATAAACAGTAAGAGGATGACCCATCACAATACTTTCACACCTTTCAATGCTGACACCTGTTGCAGCAACGGATTTGAGACATCCGGGCAACGCTGAGGCTACCGGGTCTAAGGTAGCTGAGAAGTAGGCAACTGGTCTACAGATACCTCCATGAGTCTGTGTGAGTCCCGCTCACAACAAAACAGTGAGAAGGATTTGTTGTAATCAGGCATTCCTGAGCTGGAGCACGGCACAGGCTTTCTCTCAGCTCCATGAACGCAACCAAACAGTCGTTAACCCATGGTACTGGATCACTCACATCCTTGTGCGTCAACCTCTGCAGAGGTTTCGCCTTCAAGGAGAAGTTGGGAATCCATTGGCGGCAGTAACCAACCATTCCCAGAAACATCCTGACTTCCTTCTGTGTAGTAGGCGCAGTCATGTTCATGATCGCCTCAATGCGGTCTGGTGACACCTTCCTCTTGCCCTTCTCAATGCGATGACCCAAATACTGAACCTCAGTCAGACAGTACTGTAGCTTGCTCGGGGACACCTTGTGTCCATTCTCTGCCAGGTGATTTAACAAGGCGACAGTATCAATCCTGCAAGCGTCTTCCGTTTCGGGTGCAATTAAGAGGTCATCAATATACTGCACAAGAACTGAATTCTGTGGCAGTACGAGACTCTCAAGATTCTTCTTCAGAATCTGGTTGAAAATCGATGGACTCTCAGTATACCCTTGTGGGATACGACACCACGTTAACACACGATTTTCCAGACAGAAAGCGAACAAAAATTGCCTTTCCTCGTGCAAGGGTATCGAAAAGAATGCCTGACATAGATCAATCAATGTAAACCATTCAGCTTCACATGGGCTTTGAAATAAGATCACTGATGGATTCGGTACAACAGGACAACATGGAACTACAATAGTGTTGACCTTTCACAGGTCTTGCACGATTCTAAACTTCCCACTCGACTTCTGCAGTCCCAGTATAGGGGAATTGCATGGACTTCCCATTATCTCTTTCAAAATTCCTTGTTCGATCATGGACTTAACTACAGGCTTGATTCCTGCCACCGTTTCCGGAGTCAGATTGTACCGAGGCGTTCTTGGGGACTCAGCGTTTGGCTTGATCTGAATCTTAACTGGCTCAACCCCTTTGATCAATCCTATCTCTTCCCCGTGAAATCCCATACTTCCAGAGAGATAGAATCTTTCAAGTCGAGTGGTAGTTCCTCAACGGTCAACACAGGATACATCTCCATACAGAGATTCTGATTCACCAGTTTGAATGCAATATCATCATCGTTAGTCTGAAACTCCACTCCTTTGGGTGTGCAATGGATGGTACAGTTCAATTTACAGAAGAGATCACGACCCAACAAGCAGACCGGACTGGAATCGCACACCACAAATTGGTGTCGATCGTGGAAGGTTCCTATTCTCACAGGTATCTCATCTGTCAATGGATTGGTCATTCTCTTATTTGCAACTCCTACAACTTGGATCGATTGTCCCGAGAGAGGTAGGTTTGGGACTACTGCAGATCTTACAGTAGAACGGGTAGCACCAGTATCAATCAAAAATGTGATGGGATGACCGTCAACATCTGCCTCTGCATACGGTACTCTTTGGTCTACCTCCAAGTCTGCTCCAAGGGTACAGTCTTCCTCCCCCTCAGGCACCGTCATTGCAACGAGTCCAAATCAAATTCATTGAAACCCTCGATTAATGACATCTGCTGGTATGTTCGGTTTCCTTGAGGAATTCTCGGAGGTTGGGGAACCTGCACTTGTGGACTCAGACCCCCCGCCGTGTACAGACCTGGGTCTTATCTCTGTATTTACAACCTCAGGTGCCTGCACTACTTCCTCATCTTGAATCTGATTAGCTGGATTTAACCTACACTTGCGCTTCCAATGCCCGATTTTGTGACAATAATGACATGCAATGGTTCTTTTTAGAGTACCAATGTCTACCCCCGTCTTGGGATCTGCGGGTTTCCCTTTTCCCTGACCTGATGCATTCTGGGCCCCTCCATGATTGTTTCCCTGTCTCCGTCCCAACGTTCCTCCGCTTGGCTGTGCTTGGTCCACCTTATCTGCATTCCTCATCTGGACCAGCATCAACTTATCCTTGAGCTTCCTATGCTTCGAGTCGACTTCATCACTACAGTACCTGGCATACCGTAGAATCTCATCCACTGACTTGTTCTGCCAACAGATCAAATGCTGCTGGATCATAAAGCTAATCTCTGGCCTTAATCCTAGGACAAATTTGGAAACAAACTGCCCCATGTCCTTTGAATCTAGAGTATCCAATCCACTGTAGTGCTTGAAGGCTTGTAAGAGCCTTTCGTAATAAGCATGAACTGATTACTTGGGCTCTTGGGAAGTTCGAACTCTTTTAACCCAATCAATATCTTGCTGCAAAATTTTGGACTGTAACCATGTGATTACCTGTTCAAATTTTTTCATACCTATTGGTGAGGGACCATGCGTCATGGGGTCTCGCTCAGGTTCTGAAGTTGGCCACTCAACAGCAATTTTACAAGCTGACCACAGATCACTTGGTACCACAATGTCAAACAATGTATTCAAATCAATCCACAATACTTTTGAAATCTTGACAAAGCGATCGACTTGCTTGTACCACTCAACAGGTTTTTCCCTCAGCCCAGGAAATTCATTTGTGAGCGCTGCCAAATCACCCCTGCTCCAATGCACATGCACATACCCTCCACTCGGTACCTCTTGCAATGGGTAAGCCACTACTCCTGCTGTCCGCCCTCCTGGAGGCGGCATATCTCCTATACCCTTTTTGACACTCCTTTTCTTTGACCACCTTTCTTCCCACTTGTCAAGCATGCTCCATGCACGTATCCCTACAATCAATTCTCGGATATGCATTTTTAATCCTATGACTCTTTTCTCTTCCAATTCTTGATCACTGTAATTTAACCTGTGACTTCCCTACAACGTTTTCGTTTTGGACAAATCCAACTCATACCTCTGTGCTAATTCTGTCAGTTTCTCATCGGCTTTCCTTGACTTACGGGTCGCATCCTTTGTCACAAACAACAACTCATCTTATTCATAAAGCTCCATCCTTTCCAGAGGCAAATTTCCACTTATCATCTCATCCACTTCTGCTTTTAACCTCATCACATCTAGCACTTTGGCCGTTATAGCAGCCTTAATCGTCCCCTGACTTGATGCACTGCTCAGCTGTCCACCTTCACTGCTCTGATTTCCATGGTGACTCCCTTCCGCTATGGTCCGTGGGACATTCTGACTCCCAGAAGCTCCTTGATCGATTCCTCTCCCTTTCACCCTCCCCATGTGACCTCTAACTGGGGCTTCCCACATCCTCAAGTCAGAACGTGAGTCTGCTAACGACACTGATCTTACCCCTCTAGGTTCAATGTGCCCTCTAGAAGAATCTGCAGTGGCTATCAAGGGAGTACTAGCCTCTACAGGCCTCAAAAGGGGACCAGTTCCGCTCACCGTACCATTTCCTCCAGGACTGATACCTTCTCCTACTACCGACTGTGCTGGACTATTGTGTTCTGCTTGACCTGGTTCATACACGGACACTATGGGACCAATGGTGACCGGCACTGGAAGGGCTTCCGGTAACCGTGAAGGAGCATTAACTCCACTCATCTCTGCACGCCTCGATGTTTGCATCTCTATTCCCTCCATTCCTGTTGAAATCTTTCCCACTAATCTTGCACTAGGGCTCGTCTGTGTTTCTCCTATTCCCTCCATAAGCGCTCGCCTTCCCTCCTCTGAAGTTGGATTGTATGGAGGCGGACGCTCTGCTAGTAACCTATCTAACAAGCTGTCATCGGTGTCACTATCGTCCTCTTCCTTCCTCTTCTGGGTGTCTCCTGTTTTCACTAATAGTGGGAATAGTCTCTCTCCCTAAATGGTGTCTACCCTCCATTTCTTCAACTCTGCGTCCCAACGTGCATCTTGGTATGCCTTCATCACCTTTTTCATCCTTCCTTGACTTCGCTCCCTCTTCTTTGCCTGTGCTGCTCTCATCCATGCACCTAATGCCTCAAACTGTGTTGGTCTAGGTGGCGGTCGCAATGAAGCCATCACTGCCCTTAACTGATACAGAACCTCTAATCTAAATGAACCATAACGTGGAAAAGCCAAATCTCCCTCCTTTTCAGTAATCTTATGCCAATTTTGAAGCCAAACTATGGTATGAACTCTGACGTTTGTGGCCATATAATGGGCTGGGGTATCCTCGGGTGGTGCTTCCTCACCCACTTGAGTTACTACTCCTCTATATCCACTACAAAGATCTCGTAACACCCTAAAACATCGCACGATTGAATCAACTCTTTTGCCCACAAGATGTTTTTGTTCCTGATGACAATCCACCAATCCCAGCGCAGCTTTACATCAACCGACCTATCGCAGAGCGGCACACTCCAACGTCACTTCTCCTCCTCACTCAGCAGTTCACCCTCCTTTACAATTTCATCCTTACACATTCACGCACCTCACTCATAGAAACAAGTAACTGTCTATCCACAAAACGACCAGACAGTCACATATCCGACTGTCTGTCCACGAAACGACCGGACAGTCACAAGTAATTGTCTGCCTCACCACTGGTAACTGTCTGCCCACGTAACGACCGGACAGCCACCTCAGACCATCTGCCCATGAACGGCCGGACAGTCATACAAATAAACTGATAGGATCCACTCGCTCAAACCCGTTCGCACACAGTGACCCACGACCTGCGTTGGTCACTCGAATCGCCGTGGTCTGCCCTTGTGCACTAGCTTCCCACACGACTCTCTCACACATGTTCCCTATCTCCAGTGGGTTGTCGATGACGCCTCACGACTCCCACATCACTGGTCAGACAATTACAACACTGGTGTCTTCTACACCACAAATCTATCCCGGGATCTTAGGCTACACGTTGAGCCTGACATCAAAACAAAACAAATCGTATCACATGGACCGCGCACTTTCGGCCCGAAACCACAATCACTCGACTCTCAACCCAACTCCGCAAGACATCACACAATCAAATCATCACCGCAATCTAACACACACATCCCTATTCATACTCACTCCACTGTGAACCGCTGTTCCTGCCGCACCGTCACTCTCCGTCTGTCTCCGCCAAAGCCCGCCATCCTTCACTCTCAATCCTCTGGGGTTTCATCCTTTGGGGCTCTATGACTAGACTTTCCCTAACGTTACTAGATTCTCCCCTCACTGCAGAGGTAACCGTCCTGCTACCAACTGTTAGGGTCGGGTTCCTCCCTAAAAATTTTATTTAGGAACCCTCGGTCAATGGATTTTTGTTACCTGCTGGGAAGTGTAGAGGGGAGAAATAACTCATTAAGACAAATTAACCTCTTTAAAGGGACATGACTCTAAAGGATCACAGACTCCGAATTTTAGGTTAAGGGATTTATTACAAAGCCAAAAATAACTGAACATACAGACACCTCAAGACGAGGTTGTAGAAATACATTGGAACTAATACAAATCTAAACCTACAGGCGAGATTTAAATGCTGGATCATGAAAAGAATGACAAATTCCAGAATCAGAACATAGGCAATGATTGCTCCTACGTCAAGACCAGTCTTCATCTGGGATTGATGAGTGAAAAGCATTAGTCTGTCCCTACCTTACTACTACTGTGACATCCCTACTTAGCATTCCCCAGGCAAGATCAGGAAAAGGTGTCAGCGCGTGAAGACTTCCTAAGAAGTGCACTCACGTTGTATGGGTCAAGTAGCTAAAGCTACAGAGCTCGTTCTAAGATGCTCCTTCCCTCTCCCTCGATCTCCTCACCTCCTCTCCTGACTCAATCCCCAGGGCACTGTCCCTAATTCAAAACACAAACATGTAGAACACGCACACAAATCACCTCATCTCGCCAAGCACTTCTCATAGGTGATTTCCATTTAGTTTCAATACTCCCAGCTCCTGGCTCAATGACCTTGATTCCCAGGCCTCCTTCAGTGAGAAAGAACACTGTCTCCCAATTATCAACGTTCTTTGCATAAAAGTATCCTCTCCTCCCCGAGCCTAACTCCTAAAACAAAAGGCATTATTCTAACTAACAAAAACGACTTTCTCCACCTGCAACAGAAACGTGAGAACAGAACAAATGCAACATGCACATGAAATTCACTAACAAGCCTAATGTGAGAGCTTCCAGGGAAAATACATTTCAGGCCTACAGAAATCGGCCAACATAAGAGTGAGGCGCATAGGCCCTTCGAATACACCCCTAAGTGAACATTTCACTTAGGCCTTTCTGATCCATCATGTTACATAAGCACATCAAATACATATTTCATTGTGAGCAACCTATGGAATCCTACACGTTAAACACAGTTAGCCACATCTACGTTCAAACTTTAATATGGAGCACGTTTAATCCAAATGCACTACATTATAATGAGCAAACTTCGTGAAGCAATTGCAAGCAAATACTAAAGGTTACATTATTCAGAACACAGGTGCCACATTGTTTCTTTACAAGGCACAAACATTTCTATCATTGCACTTTCACATGTTATTACTGAGTACATTCTAATGACCAAATGTCAACACAACAAAGGAATATATGTGGATGCAGACTATTCGTGATTATGATGCACCGCTACAAATGAAAGAGCAACACCGCGCTCCATCAAGACTACCATCCCCTTTGGGAGTGAAGTGGTGCACTCACTATGGACTGCGATGCCATACATAGAAACTACACCACCAGATGGGACTGCTGAGGAGGGTGCAGTTAGCGACTGACAGTAGTGTCACATATCTGGTATCAGTGGTATTGGAAAACAGAGGTGAACTAATGCCCACATAGATGTGTAGATGCAGTTGGGACTGCTGCCTGTCACTCATTGAGTATAGCACAGAAGGTGAGAAAGCATGTTGATGAGCAGTCTGCTGCACAACATCACACCTGCCAATTATCTGTGCGATCAATGTCTGCAATGCGTTGCCTGCACCTGCTCTGCAGTTTTATTTGACAAAGTGGTATACTTATTCACAGTCTGCTCACACTGTTGCATGGGCTGCCCTCTGAGTGCCTTTCCTTTGCAGTGGGATTGACCGTTTATATATTCCGCCTGCAATAATACCTAGACTTGTCCACTGAGTGCCTCTTTTCAGTGCTGTGGTGCCTTTTACATAAAATATTCTTTCATGCCGGCCTGAACCTACCCACTGAGTGCCTTATCCCAGCACTGTGGTGGGCGTTCTATAAAATATGCCTTAACTGCAGCCTGTACCACACTCTGTGAGCTTTTCTTCTCCAGCACTGTGAAGGTAACTTTATAATGACTCCACCTGCGCACTTTTCTTTTGGCTTTATTGTGCAACTCCTCTCTCTAGATCGTCACTTTGCCTATGATACTCACGTTTCATATGGATTGCTACCTAGTACTATTTGTTAATGATGGCTCTCCACAGGAGTCCCTGATACATAAGGTATACCAGTTACTCTGGTTAGCATTGGGGATGCACATCCTCTTGGCTTCAGACATCCTGTAGACTCTGTTTATTGGGTCAAGGTTCAGTGGTGTATATTTTCTGTGGCAGACTGCCGTGGGGTGCCCCCGGAGTGATTTTGACACATCTGCTAACCAGTGTCCATGTTTTTTTGCACCTGGTGTGGCAACTCATGTTCTCTAAGGCATTAGCTTGCACAAAACTAATGTCAAAGCAAATAGTGGTGAACATTTCAGAAGCAAGGCTGGATACCGATTTTAAGATCTTATTGATTAGCTCTACATTATATAAGAGCCATAATTAAATGGCAGTGATATGTTTTCTGGATTCCTCTCCAGAACACAGTGGGAGAAAAGTTTCTCTAGGCCCTCTGCCAATAAGGACTTAGTCAGTATACTAACATGAGACAGAGAGCCCAATGGACTTCAACGCCTTGCAACCCACGAGCATTAAATGAGTAAGGTGCGTATAAACCCCTCTTTCATCATGAACAGACACACACAATAATACTAGGAAGCTAAGAAATATTTTCAAGATTTATTAAAATTAAAATCCTGCCCAAGTGCGCACAATATGAATAGTAACTATTATAAAAATAAACAAGATAGTAGCAATTATATTTGTCAGAAGGTAGAAAAATAAAAAATAAAATGTAACATTATGATTGTATTGTAGGGATTCTTTGCTTCAATATCCCCAACCCCTCCTTACCCTGCGCTAACTAAGCTTAACTTATCACCAAAAAGAGGTCTACTCGAGTTTCATAGAAGGTCTGCACCCGCATATCTTTTCTGAACAATAGAAGCAATGCTCAGTAAAGAGAAAGCAGCCGGTATTCTTCTGTCTGCGTCTTGGCGGCTATGTTGTCCTCAAACCAGGAGATAAGCTGGTAGAAGGAGTTGATGTGCCTTCTCAGCTGCCTTCACCAAGGAAAGGTATTGATCGCTACTGGATGAACCTCAGCCTCAAGTCCCTGAATCGAAGTTCCTCTCTATCTAATAATGCTTTGTTCCAGTTTATATACCATGTTTACACATTGTTGAACATCTTGAGAATAAACAATAATGAAACCTCTCTCACCTTTCACCTACTTATATTCTGTGAAATATTGCTTGCTTGTTAAAAACAATAACTGAGAAATCAAGATAGTCATTTCTGTGAAACCTTGTTCGCCATTTAAAAAGAATAACTAGAAAAGCAATTCAAGCTCTTTTACTATTTTGCTGTTTCTTTCTGTCAATTTTAGTGGGCATTCCTAAAACTGGCCATGAGTTATACCTATTGTCTATTTGACCCTTACTGCCTTGTGCAAAAGGTGCCCATAGCTGCGGTACAGCAGGCACTTCCTGGTGCTGTTATAGTACTCCAGTAGTGGCTCTCTTTTCACCCTCCCATTTTTCTCCACACCTAATTCCAGACCTGAATAGTTTCTCATATATGATACTCAGGCCCTTATTTACAAATTTTTGGCTTAGGGCAGTGCTGCAAGCCTTCCTGTTGTGCTGCCCTATGTCAAAAGGGTAGGAGTGTGCCGTATCCATGAGATATGGTGTATTCCTGTCCTCTTCTACTGCACTGGGGAACAAATGGCTGTCTAGCACCAATAAAGGCATCCTTGCACTATGGTACAAGGGTGTCTGCGTTGAAATCAGGTTGTTTTTGTGGGGAAGGGACACCATCGCAGGGTAGCTTTACATGGCCTTGTAGATATGGCTTTGCAGTGAGCACCATCGGAACGTCATTAAAAGTTACGCTCCGGTGGCGCACAGGGCTCATAAATGAGCCCTTTAGTTTCCCTTTTGTCACTCCCTGCCCTAATGGTTGTTCTGATCATACCGGGGGTATGCCGGTCCCAGCTCTTATCATCTACTGCCCTGCTAGCTCTTTTATCCATCTGCCAAAACAGACCATTGTTTCCTTGAAGACAAACCTGGTAACCCGCCTGACATCACATACCTGTTCTGCCGCCAGTAAACTGCTGTCGGTCATCACACTGAATGTTGATGGCAGGTCACATTTTATTAAACGAAAGAAGATACTGCACTACATGGGGGGAAACAACCTATACCATGGAGTCTTAACCACATAGTGCAATTGCCACGCAGTTTTTTATCATGCTTATGATTTTACAACGCAAGCTTTTACCACATATATGTCTCACCACGAATTCATTTACCACACATGCCTTTACCATGCATGCCTTTTTTATCACACACTTTTGGTAAGTATATTTAAGTATGGGGAAGTATTTTTTAAATGTAATGGGTATATTTTTAAATATTATGGGCCCGATTCACAAAGGCAAACTGAGACTAAAGTCTAACTTTATGCCTTTTGGTATTCACAAGGCATTAACGAGTAGTAAAGTTAGACTTTTGTCTCAGTTTAACTTATGTTTTCTCAGTTAAACTTAAGACCAAAACTTAAGTAAAACTGAGACAAAAATTCTAACTTTACTACTCGTAGATGCCCTTAATGAATACCGAAAGTCGTAAAGTTAGACTTTCATCTCAGTTTACCTTTGTATATCAGGCCCAAAATATATATTTTATTTTTATAAATATTTTATGCTAATTAATTAAAAAATATCAAACTAAAGGAGAGAGATACAAGGGGCATAGAGTTATGTGTGGAGAAGTGAATACTTAGATATCAACTGCGGCACCTGAGTATTACAATTGTAATCCATTTAATTATATATTAAATATTTTTAAAATAATTATTGTAAATTAATGTAAAAGTATCAAAATGAAGTTTTAGGAGCGAGATGAAAAGGATATAGGGGTAATGGGTGGGGAAGAATATTAAAACTGTGATACCTGAGTATTAAATTTGTAATGCATTAAATTATATTTTAAAATGTTTTGAAAATAATTATTGCAAAATAATGTAAAAATATCAAAATGAAGTTTTATGAAAGGCATGCAAGGGATATAGAGGTAATGAGTGGTGAAGTGTATTAATACTCAGGTATCAACCATGATACATAAGTATTACATTTGAAATGCATTTAATTGTATTTTGAATATTTTCGGGACGGTTGGTTTTTTTTTCAAGAGAGGTTTAAAAAAGTGGGGGGAAATCATGTCTACTACTTTTAAAATGTATTTGAATTAAAAGCAAGATTTTAATTTTTTTGTGTTGGTTTTTTTTCATTCTTCAATTTTGGAAAAGACGACACTTTTGAAGAAAAATATCTAGATTTTTGGATTGATTACCAGTTTTTCTATTTGTTTCATCTTAGAAAATGCATACATTTTATTAAAAAAATAAATTCTAGAATTTTGCTTTTTGGATTACCTTATTTGTGGATTGCTGAAGAATGCAACATAAAAAATTGATTTTTTTCTCCTAATATTTTCCTAAATGTTTTTTTTTATTTATGTTGATGTCTTTGGACTGTTGGATTATTTGACTCTGGACTTTGGACACTTGTTGGGAGGTTTAATAAAATATCACCAAGAGTCAAAGAAAGAAGACAACTATAGGTAAGCACTCAGATATTTTTTTCATTTGTAAAAAAAAATTAAAAAATGTCAATTTAATTTGCTTACTTTGTCAAAACAGGAGAGTAATTTTAGAGAATATTAGTTGGTATTAATAGTGTAAAATGTATGCAATATTGTCATGGTAGTCTGAAGCTCCCATCAATAGAAATTGATGAATCTTTGCCAATAGTCTCTCTGACATCGCTTTACTTTTTTGGGATATAAGAGGATTCAGACTACCTGATAATGACTTGCCCATTCCCATTTCCTGGAAACTTTGGGGCCTATTACGATGGCGGGCAGAGGCACCACCGCGGCGCTGGCGGTGCGGAAAAATGCAATTTACCGCGCGCTGGCAGCGGTCCTCACGCCCGCCATATTAGCATGTCTAGACAGAGCCCATTTCCCGTCCGCTGCGGTGTGACGACACCGCCATCAAAGTGCGCCCGCCAGCGCGGCGGTGTGAGCCCATGAGCACTCACCGCCGTGCAAAATGACGTCCCGTCTGCCGAACAAATCACGATGCCGGAAAAAGGGCAGCACACCGCGGCGGAGCAACCGTATAGCTAAAGACGGCGGAGACACCACAGAGGAGCAAGAAAATAGACACCCGGCCCACACCGCGATGGATCCAGCTCTACACGCCTTTCCGGTGCTGTATATGATACACCACCTGCAAGTCATTGACCAGCGTGGACGCCGCCGCAGATACGTACACACACAACTGTGCATGCAACACAATACACAAGTCAAGGGTTTGAAAACGGTGCATGTCCACACCAGACACCCCTGTGGGGACAGGCACACAGCCATCACAGCATCCACACATGTCCCACCTGTCACAAAAACACCTCGCCACATCCTGGCTGCCCATGTTCCGCGATCATGAACAAATGTCCCGGGGTCGTCACCGCCACGGTCAGTGTGCAGGAAAACACGCAGAGGCCAGTGCCAGCGCCAGCCATGGGCACTGTACAAACAACACAAAACCACCACTCAAAACACAACACACTAGCCCTCTCCTTGAAGGGACATATCATGTGCCTGCCATGTGCCACTCCTGCACAACAACAACACAGGTGAATACACACCCTGCCCCACATCCCTAACAACTGCAGAGATAGCCACAGCAGGAGTTGTTGCACAGGAACACATACCACAGAAGGCCAGGCCCCAGCCAACACACACACCACAACAACACCACACACATGCCAAGAACACTGAGCCCCAGCACAAAATGTACACACACACACATATTGATGATCAAACAATTCACTGCACACACAGCCTACCAACTTACACAGACACACCCTACCCTGCCTCACAGCCACATACACAGACCACATGCTAGCAGCAATGGAGGACAACATACATGAAAGCTAAAGTGATGTGCCCACAAAGGGAAGGACAAGGACACAACTATCAAGCATGTGTACATCACATGCAAGACAACAGACATCTGAGCACACCCACAGCCCATCAAATCACACATGGCTGCCACAGTGAGTCAACCCAAAACACAAGCACCTCAATTCAACAACTCAGGGAGACAGCAAGGCCACCCATGTCAAGGCACAGGGATGAGAGGAAGGCCATGAAGTCAAATACTGAACAGACACACATAGGTATGCAATTACCTGACAAGAGCATCTCTGCACCACAACACACAGGCCCCATTCACACACTCCATGATTGAGAAGCACAAGTAGGATACGTCACACATCCCCCCCTCACATCAGCAGGACACAACACTCCCAAGTGCACCAAATCACAATTGCAGGGCACAACAAGTACACATACACGCACACCACTCCAGGGTGACACATGGGTGTAGTTGACAATGCAGGTACACACACATCAAGAGTCACCACAAAGTCACCCCCTTCACACCACACACTTCTCCACCACCAAAGTGTACACTTTGGAAGTAAGGCATGGGACCAGGATTACTGACCACCACAAGAGGACCGTACACATACACTGCTGGGCACACAGTAAGTAAGCTCACACAGACACCATGACCCGTGCCAACCTGCATGAAAGCCTGTGCATAAACTCCCACCCTGTGCTGACATTGCCTCCAAACATGACATGTCTACACCATAGACAACATGGACAAAGAAGGATGATGACAACAAGAACATTTTCAAAAACCACCTTCACTGCATCCACAAGTATAAGAGTCAGGAAGAATTGAAGTCCCTGTCACCCCTGCAAAAACATGGAAACGTGAGACAACCCATTTCCAATGTTGAAGTGCCATACTAAGCATGTGACACAGTAAACCATGCACACACAGAAACAGTTTTATTGAGAAATTACACTGACAGAACTGACAACAGGAACAACTGTCTTTATTCACACTTGTGCAGAGATAGACAACAAATGTGGGCAACTGCAGGGCCAGTGGCCACTACAATGTACAGAGTAGTTACATCAGAAGCTGCACAGGCAGGGGGCAAACAGCAGTGCTCAACAAGGCAAGTAAAATGTGCAGATGAAGTCCATGAGAAGCTGCACAGGCAAGGGGCAAACAGCAGTGAACATCAAGGCCAGTGGCCAGTCCAAAGTGCAGGTGAGGTACATGAGAAGCTGCACAGGCAAGGGGCAAACAGCAGTGAACAGCATGGCCAGTGGCCAGTCCAAAGTGCAGGTGAGGTACATGAGATCCTGCACAGGCAAGGGGCAAACAGCAGTGAACAACAAGGCCAGTGGCCAGGACACAGTGCAGGTGAGGTACATGAGAAGCTGCACAGGCAAGGGGCAAACAGCAGTGAACAGCAAGGCCAGTGGCCAGGACACAGTGCAGGTGAGGTACATGAGAAGCTGCACAGGCAAGGGGCAAACAGCAGTGAACAGCAAGGCCAGTGGCCAGTCCAAAGTGCAGGTGAGGTACATGAGAAGCTGCACAGGCAAGGGGCAAACAGCAGTGAACAGCAAGGCCAGTGGCCAGTCCAAAGTGCAGGTGAGGTACATGAGAAGCTGCACAGGCAAGGGGCAAACAGCAGTGAACAGCAAGGCCAGTGTCCAGTCCAAAGTGCAGGTGAGGTACATGAGAAGCTGCACAGGCAAGGGGCAAACAGCAGTGAACAACAAGGCCAGTGGCCAGTCCAAAGTGCAGGTGAGGTACATGAGAAGCTGCACAGGCAAGGGGCAAACAGCAGTGAACAACAAGGCAAGTACAATGTGCAGAGTAGTTACATCAGAAGCTGCACAGGGAATGTGTGCGACTATACCATGCCATGCTCAGCAACAGAGTCATGGGGAAAACAATGGGCATCACAGACACCGCTGTGGACAGACAGGTGTGTGAGGGTGACTACCACTCAGATGTGGCTGTCCTTCCAAACCCTGTCTACCATGTTTAGCCCCTACAGTGCCCCCTTGTGCCTGCTTCACAGGGCTCGGGATGGGAGTGGAGGTTGTGGGTGGATCAGCCATAGGGCCCTCATCCAGTGTAAGCCTTGCAGGTAACACCTCCTCAGTGGGCAGGGAAACTGTCTTCTTTGCTTTGCGAGCGGTCCTTGGGACAGGAGAGTCCTTGGCGGGGGATGACTCTGAGGCCTGTGACCCTGAGGCCTGTTTCTTGCCCCTCTGGCCCTTGGTGTCGCCTGATGGGCTTTTATCTCTGTGCTCTGGGGTGGTCTTAGTTTTCTTTGGGGATGGTGTCTGCGGCCTGGACCGTTTGGGCTGTTGCTGCTGCTGTGTGCTGCGTGTGCTGTATCTGGACTTTGGGGTCTGTTGAGCATTGTCACTGTCGTCAGAGGTGCACACTGACAGGACGGTGGACAAAGGGACAGGAGCTGCTCCCTGAGAATGTGCCTGTTGCAGGGCTGCCGTCACTGTTGAGGCCAATGACTGCACAGTCCGGTGTAGCTCACCCACATCCGAATGTATGCCCTCCATGAAAGCTATCACCTGGCCCAACTTTTTATCGTGGTCTAGGAAGGCATTGAGGAGAGCTGTCTGCCCCACACACAGCTGGCGCAATAGCTCTACTGACTCAGCACTGAGGGCTGCAGGGCTGACATGGGCCGGGGCAGCAGTGCCTGGGGTGAAGGACACTCTTCCCTTTCGACTTGTGCGAACACGGGCAGCACCAGTGGAAGTAGATGGGAGGCTGGGCACTGGACCCTGTGTGGCGGAAGAGGAGGCAGAGTCCCTGTTACCTGTGGCCCCCAACATGGATGCGTCACCGCTGGCGTCAGATGACGTAGAGCTTTGCGTCTCGGGTTGTGATTCCTCCAGCAGACTCCTGTCCCCCTCCTCGGCGCTAGTCACATCTGTGTCACTCTGCTCCGGTGCGGCTGTTGCACTGGATGCCTCACCGCTGGTGTCCGTCCCCTGTCCCTCAACGCACACGGGAGATGCTACATGGGAGCGAGATGTAGTGTTAGTGGAGTGGCACCAACTGAAGTAACATGTGCAAGTAAATCACCATTCAAGAAGATGTGTTATCCACGTTGCACATCACCCTGACTAAATATACATTGCCACCTCAATTATTAACCCAACAGTGCATGTAAAGAACAAATCCAGCCATAAGTGATCCCGGTGACTCACACAGCACACCATCCTGCCTGTGGCCCACTTCAGACACAGGCACAAAAATCTCTCTGACCACACAGGGTGCTGAGGATGGCAAGGATGAACACCACAACATGGTGTCAATTACGTACATGGATGGAGCAGTAGGGGAGCACACACACACAGACCACAATATAATAGCCCACAATGGCCATTAGCGCATGCCAGCCACCATGTTGCTTGCACGGGCACAAGTACTGTAGCACATTGTCCTCAGAAGTTGTAGCAGCTGAAATCTGCTGTCAGGCATTGCACGCATTGATTGAAACACACTCAGATTAGGCACACTGCCGTCAACATCAATATGAATTCACACAGTACCCCACTGCACAAGGTACCTGAATGCCACAGCTTTGAATGCAATGGCAATGCACATTGCGCAGATCACATCAGTGAGTACAGGTGGGACAAATGCATGTCAGATGCACCCAGCACAGACGCCACTTACAATCCACTGCATCACACTACCCACTTCACATAGCTCAGAGTTTGTCCAATCTGTGGACACATGCAGCCACTCCCTGCCAAAGTCACCTGTCAACAAATACTCACCCCTAGCTTGCTGCTGATGCTTCTTCAATTGTGCATCCAACTCAGGCTGTGTTACGGCCAAGATGCGGGCCATTAGTGGTGTCATGGTGCGTCGGGCCAACCTGCCGCTCCGAGGGAGCAGCCCCAGCGTCATCTCGGCCACGTTCTTGCTCAGCCGGCAGATGTCGTCCCACCTTTTATGACAGTGGCTGCGCCGTCGGTTTGACACACCCAGATCACGCACCTTGGAGGCAATGGCCCTCCACACAGCTTTATGGTGGTGGACTTTCAGCTGCAGGCATGGGAGACAAGAGGGGTTATACATCAGTGACACAGTGTATACTACCAAAATCTCTCAATACAGTGGCACGATACTCACTCATCCCAAATCAACAGATATGTGTAACAGAGCCAAGAATGCATGGCACATGGTACAACGGCATTGGAGAACCACATGTGAATCCATGTAGGTGGGAGAGTGGACACAGTACCTGTACATCCCATTCACATGCAGGATGCCAGCACATCAAGCAATGTGTAGTCTGCCCACATCTACTGTCCGCTGTTAGCTAGAGCAACACATAGATTAGATAGCAACACATGGTTGTTGGTGGACTCACTGTGTCCAACACTGCGCAGCCCCCAATGTCCTCTCCCTGTAAATGGCTTACTGTGTCATGGAGCTCACATACAGTGACATCAACTCTCATACACACACCCTTGTCACAAGGCTTGTCGTGTGCAATCTACAGGGCTGAGATGGCTCTTTGATGAAGATGTGTGAACAAAAGACGCATGGAACACACTGTACATGCAGTGATGTGTACTTGTGGGACTGTCCTGCCAAGGTGCTATCAGCAATCGCTGAGGTGATTAATCCCACGGTTAATCTGATCTTAAACAATGCTTTGCGGGAGGGTTATATGCCTCCCTGCTGGAAACATGCTAAAATTCTTCCTTTACTAAAAAAACCTACGGCTGACCCGGAGATAGCCGGTAACTACCGCCCTATATCTCTGCTACCCTTCTTCTCCAAGGTTTTGGAGAAATATGTCAATTCTATTATTACTGATTATATTGAGACCAATCAACTCTTGCATCCTAGTCAGTCAGGTTTTAGGGCTAATTTTAGTACTGAATCGGCCCTTTTGGAAGTGGTGGAAACTATAAAAACCACGCTAGATCGAGGAGGCAACGTGGTCTTGGTACTTTTGGATCTCTCCGCGGCTTTTGACACCGTGCCCCACAATAGATTGGTGCAAAGATTGGTGGAGGGTGGTGTCAGTGGCCTAGCCCTGAGGTGGATTGAGTCATTTCTCAGCGACCGCCTGCAAACTATATGGTCCCCCCCTTTCTCTGCTGCTATTCCTCCCATGAATGTTGGAGTCCCGCAGGGCTCTATTCTGAGCCCTACCTTGTTCAATCTTTATATGGCCCCTATCGCCCTTTTGGCAGAACAACTCGGGGCTAAGATCGTTTCGTATGCAGACGATACTCAGTTGTTGTTCACTTGCGAGAAGGGTGTTGAGTTTGATGGACATGCAATAAACTCATGTCTCTCAGCAGTTTTTTGTGGCTGAAGGATAATCAAATGAAATGCAATCCTGATAAGTCAGAGATTATCTTTTTGGCTCTCGACCATGTGAGACTTGGTATGACTGGTGGCCGCAGGATCTGACCCCCCAGGTCGTCTGTGACCTTGGTTAAGAACCTTGGTGTCAGGCTGGATGCCACACTTTCTATGAAGTCCCAGATTCAATCCGTGGCTGGGACTTGTTTCGGGATTTTAAAAATGGTGAAGAATTTTCTTCCCCTGCTCTCTGTCCCTCACAGAAAGACCATTGTCCAGGCTCTGGTTATCTCGAGATTGGACTACGTGAACTCTCTGTACTTGGGACTTCCCAGTTATCTAATCACCCGTTTGCAGGTGATCCAGAACACGGCTGCTAGGGCCATCTTTTTGGCTGGCCCTAGAACTCATTCGTCCCCTCTCTTGTTATCCCTGCATTGGCTCCCTGTTCAGAAAAGAATCCATTTTAAAGCACTGATTCTGGTTTTCAAAGCTTTTAATCAGATTGGAGCCCCTTATCTCAGACAAAGATTTCCTCATTACACTCCCCAACGTACCCTGAGGTCCTCATCTCAACTCTTGATTCCTGTTCCTAAAATTTCTCTTGCTCGGGTCGGAGGTCGATCTTTCCAAGTGATCGCCTCCCACCTATGGAACAGTCTCCCTTTGGCCCTCAGACAGGTTCAGGACCTCCTTACTTTCAGGAAAAACTTAAGACGTGGCTTTTCCAACTTTAATTCCCGTTTTTGGCAGGTTTCTCGTCTGGCTTTCTTCTGTTGTGTTTGTTTACGTGGTTTTTTTGCTTAGCGCCGGGACACTCCTGGGAGTAGCCGTGCGCTTTATAAATGCCCAATTAACATAACATTGGGCGGCGACTGTGCAGGCCAGGTGGGCTGACACTGAGAGGGACATTTGGGACCCACACAGCCATTCACACAAGCAATCACTGGCCTGACTCCTGCATTACCAATTTGCTGCTTCACTGTATGGCTGACAGGACAATACATGTCCCTCAAATCTGGATGGGCATGCAGGGAAACGTGTGAAAGAGGCTACACAGCCCTTCCCCTGGATAAAACATGCTAGACAGTGCATGTCAGAGCCCCACACTCACTGACACATACTGCAGCACCTCCACCTCACGTGTGCCCCCCCCTGCACTCTCACTCACACTGTTGGAGACTTACCATGACATTAGGGGCACCATAGAGCCTTGGGTACGGTGCAAGCACCTCGTCCACCAGGACCTCCAGCTCCTCGCTGGTGAAGGGACTGGCCCGGATCTTCTGTGTCCTCGACATCACTGTGGACAGGTGGCAGCAGCAGCAGGTGGAGTTCAGGGGTGGCAGGCAGCAGTCCCTGGAGAAAGCAGCAGCAGCTGGAGGGTGGCAGGCAGCAGTCCCTGGAGGCAGCAGGTGGAGGGTGGAGGGTGGCAGGCAGCAGTCCCTGGAGGCAGCAGCAGCAGGTGGAGGGTGGCAGGCAGCAGTCCCTGGAGGCAGCAGCAGCAGGTGGAGGGTGGCAGGCAGCAGTCCCTGGAGGCAGCAGCAGCAGGTGGAGGGTGGAGGGTGGCAGGCAGCAGTCCCTGGAGGCAGCAGCAGCAGGTGGAGGGTGGCAGGCAGCAGTCCCTGTTAGCAGTGGAAATGTGGGGCACACTCCCACACATATATAGGCCCCTGGAGCTGTGTCAGTGGTCCCACGCCGCTTCAATTGGTGTACCAGGTCTGCTATTTTTAAAATCATCCAATGTCCGCCTCCGCGGTGGCGGTGCACGCCTTCCGCGATTTTCAAAGCCATATGAAGCAACCGCTAGTGTGCGTCCCATTGGCTGCAAGGGCATGGACCATGGCGGTCACACACCGCAGGGGCCAGGCGCGCGCTACCGCGGTGGTGCATCTTTTGAATGCTTCCAATGACCGGCTACGCGGTTGCGGAACACGCCTACCGCTATTTTCAAAATTGCATCAGGCTACCGCGAGGGGGCTTCCCATTGGCTGCCAGGGCATGGTCCATGGCGGAGACAGTCCGCAGGGGCCAGTGACCGTGAGTTGGGTAGCGGTGCATGCCAACCGCCATATACACATGTAGATATGGCTGAGACTACTGCGATCGTGTCTGGGGTATTGGCGATGACAGTCTGCATGCGCCAGGCGGTAGGCACCACCAGATGGGTGCCATACAGTGCCTGTAGTGACCGTGAGCTGGGTAGCGGTGCATGCCAACCGCCACATACACATGTAGATATGGCTGAGACTACCGCAATCGTGTCTGGGGTATTGGCGGTGACAGTCCGCAGGGGCCAGGCGGTAGGCACCGCCATATGGGTGCCATACAGTGCCTGTAGTGACCGTCCGTGTACTTGCGGAGCAGGTTTGCTGCACATATGGAGTCATCCATCTCTATCCATAGCCCAACATGAACAGTGCCCAGTGTCTCCAACATTGAAGGACCCTCATGAGGCCAACATTACGAATGGGACATTTAACTCCATGTCACCTACACATGCCATATGTGTGTATGTGATAAATTGCATTGACACATACACACGCACGTCACATGTGATGTGTAAGGGCATGTAGACTGTACAGTTTTTGTGTTGCATAGCATATGTAGCTAATGGTCAATGTGTGTAGGTGCAATGTAACGCACATTGCTGTCTCATTGTGTGAACTAGGGGCATCATTGACTGTCACATTGTCTACTGCACATGCATACACGTGTTCACCACGCTCAGCCTGTGGTCAGTGTGTACTTGATGTGTGCCATGTGCAACCTGTGTTGGGAGGGGTATCATGGACAGCAGCACGGTGTGCTAGGGTACTATTGTAGTTTGACACATATGCTGGGGGTAATACTCACAGGTGTGCGCACACATGTGGTGCCATATCCCACTGTGCATGCCAATGAGCAGGAGGTGTGCACAGATCATTGCTGCGGGTAAGGGGACAAGTGTACGAGTAGTGTGCCTGATGTGTACCAACTTGTGCAGTGCTCTGTTGGTTGATGGTGCAGTCTGTAACATTTGGCAATGTGTCTGTAGAAATGTGAAATGTCCTGTACATCTCATGGTGTGTTTCATTGACATATGTGCACTTTCATCTGACCTAGGAGGAGGCCCAATATCCATCATCCATTCACAGTGCTGGCTGACATGGAGAATGAAGAGATCATCCGCAAATTCAGACTGGATAGAGTTTCCCTACAAAACCTATGTGCCATGTTGGAGCCCCACCTGCAGCCACGTTGCACATATCCAACAGCTTTCACTGCGACTTCAAAGGTGATGGCGTGCCTGCATTTCTTTGCGACAGGCTCATTCCAGCACATGGTAGCAAGCGCAGGTGGGATGTCACAACCGATGTTCAGCATGGTGCTGAGGGATGTACTGTCAGCTATGATGAACTACAAGGACAGATACATTAAATTCCCCAGGGGGCCAGAGTTGGTGGCTGTGAAGGGAGATTTTTATGCCCTTGGACACATCCCCCATGTTATTGGTGCCACTGATTGCACACATGTTGGGCTTGTGCCACCACAGGCACGTGAGCAAGTTTACAGAAATCGGAAGCATTACCACTCAGTAAATGTTCAAATGGTGTGCCGGGCGGACATGATCATCTCCCACGTGTGTGCCAGGTATCCCGGGTCAGCCCATGATTCGCACATCATGCACAATTGTCCCGCAGCTGATGGCCAATCTGCTTCCTGAGCGTGCATGGCTTGTGGGTGAGTATGCATAGTGGAGTAGCGTGGTGTGTGTGTGACATGCTGTCCTGTGGCATTGTGGAACATCAAGGTTAATCTGTGTTTCTCACACCCAGGTGACTCTGCATATCCTAACCGTTCGTGGTTGCTGAGCCCACTGCGGAATCCTGTGATAGCAGCTGATGTGCGATATAATGATGCCCATGGGAGGACATGGCGTGTAATAGAGCGTTCATTTGGTCTCCTAAAGTCACGATTTTACTGCCTGGACCGTACCGGAGGTGCCCTGATGTACTCGCCAAGGAAGGTGTGCATGCTCCACAACCTGGCCATTCGCAAGGCAATACCCCTGATCCTGGATGATGATGAGCAGCCAAGGCCCCCGCCTGCAAACCAACCCGGGTCCAGTGACGAGGACAGAGGAGAGGAGGAAGGTGTCGACATGCGTCAACAGCTCATCAACCGCTACTTCACTTGAAGGTGAGTGACGATGTAGGAGGGACACATGGTCTGATGGTGTTGCAGTTGCTCTGAGGGTGTATGTGAGCTTGGTGACTGCAGCCTTGTGTTCACTCATTGCTGGTTGGCAATGTTTGTGGGATAGGGTAGTTTGACACAGATACAGGATGTCTCCATGGCGACTGTTGCTCTGTGTAATGTGTGAAGATTGGAGTACCTTGTTGACAAGTGTTGTGTGATGTGTGTGATGCCACACCAAAACAAGTGACTCTTGTTCTAATGTCTTTTCCTAGGTCCCTTCAGCCTCTCCTTGCCTACCTACATTCCATTTCCCTGGGACATTTACATCACGGTGAAGGTTGCACATCCTGTATTAAAGACGGAGCAGACACAACAACATGTGTGTAAGGTGTATTTATTTACAATTGTGACATGTGAGGGTCGAGAAAATGTACATGGGGGAATTAGAAGAAATGAGTTGACGGTCATGGTAGATGAGATAATTGAGTAGTCACCACAGTGATGTGGAGACCCAGTCCAACAGACAGATGCCATTCACATGGCAGTGTGGGGAAGGATAGTCCAAAAGGTAAATGCAGTGGTGCAGTGGTCTGCCATCATGGCTGGCTCCGGGACTTGCCTTTGGCAGGTGCTTTGGCACGTGATGCCTCCTGGCCTTTCCTTGGACGGCCCCTTTTGCGCTTGACTGGAGGGGCCTGTGCTGCAGGGGCAGTGGTGTATGAGGACTCACCCCCCTCTGTGGACGCAGGGGAGGATGACGAACTGTCATCCTGCTGCCCATCAGGGGGAGGCGGAGATGTTGAATGTTGCGCTGGCCTGTCCCTCAGAATCGCCACTTGCTGCCCAAAGAGGTCCACAATTTGTCCCATGCGGGTTTCCATGGACCTCATCAGCAGGAGGAGCTCCCGAGAATCTTCCTCAGACCGGCCCATTCGTCCCTGGGCCTGTTCGTATGCCCCAAGGACTCTGTTGATGTGGGACAGGGCTTCCGTCCCAGGCTCCGTTCCCCTCTGCATGACCCTGCCCCTCCCGCCTACACTGCTGCCACGGGCCTGTTGGCTCCCCACATTGTTCCGCTGCATCCTCTCCGTGGCCTCCTCAGTAGATGTCGTGGGGTGCTCATCACCTGGGGCAGGGAGGGTGTTGCGGGCAGCTGTGGTGGTGGTGGTGGTAGTGGTTGCCACACAGGCCGTGACAACAGCTGTTTGGGGAAGGTCATGGGTTGCAGCAGATGTGGTTGTGGGGACCATGGGTGCCTGGGCCTGGTTGCGGCCTGCCACAACAGATGTGCTGGCTTGGGGCTCCTCATCCAAGGAATCCAGGGAGTCTTCATCCAGTAGTCTCTGTTCCGGGGTGGGGGACTGGCTCTGCAGGTTGGTGGTGTCGTCCTCTGCAGTGAGTTCTTGGTCACCTGTGGGTCAGATGAGAAATGGTCATTGTGTTGCAACCAGCAAAGCTTCTGTTCGCACTGTTACATCAACTGTTTGTACATCCAGCAGTTGTTCACTCATCTAATTTGCAGTTACCGACATCCAGTGATGCATTACAAGCTGTTGAGGTACATGCATTACTCGTCCATATTGTGAGTTGGCAAGACATGACATGCACAATTTACATTTTTTACATTGACAGGTTCATGTTGGCATCTAGTGAGTGTTTAATCATATGTGATCCAGCTACGCATGTATGTCACTTGTTGTGCCCTTGCAGCCGTTTTCTCTGCACATTGGGGAAACATTGTAGTTGCAGCCATACCTTTGGCAGTGGTGTACATATCTGTATTTGCACTTCCAGCCATGCTTTCTTTGCTTTCATTTGGTCCTTGCTGGTCTGGACCCCTGCCATTTTCAGATGGCATGCAGTGGTGTGCAGGGTTGTGCACTGAGTTACATCTACATGTGGATCTGAATGTCACACTTTGGTTGCTGTCATGGTTTCATTTGCTAAGGTGTGTGCACACTATAGTGGCCAATGCTATCTGGGTGTGCAGTTGTGCAATGTGAGGCCTGGTGTCCTATGCCACCATGCTTGTCGTGAGGCATATCTGGCTGCATGTAGTGGCTAGTGATATGTTCTGTTTGCTGTTTTTGGCTTGTATTGGTAAGACCTCTGTGTGTGTGTGTGAGGAAGGCTTCCATCTTGGTCCAGTGTGGGACAAGTCAGCATGATATGTCTACCTACCAGTGATTTGGAAGTGGACATTGCACTGACTGACACATGCATCTTAGTGCGAGGATGTTATCAGTCTTGGAGACTGGAGCTCATGTTGGCTTGTGTGAGTTGTTGTGCAAGCTTCCCACCCCCACACACCCCGACCTGTGAGATGCGGTTAGCTACCTGTTAGTTGAGTGGGTGGCATACAATGCCTGCCACATGATTCTGATTGGGGGTGGAGTGGCCCATCCTACTCAGGGGTGGGACAGCATGCATAGTGGGATTTGTGGGACAATTTGCCAACCCCACAACACCGTCTCCGTGTGAAGATGGCTACCTACCGGTTGAGGTGAAGGTGAGCAATGACATGGCTATGTGACTTAAGAGTCATTCTTGGGAGGAACGTGCCTGTGGTGAGCAGAAGGTGTGTGTGGGTTTCAGTACCCAAACTTTTCACATCACATTAGGGCATGGGGTGTGGCCCCACCATCACTGTTGTCCCAAGTATCTGGGTGTGGGGTTCACTCCCCCAAGATTTGCAGGCAAAATAGGGCATGGGGTATAGCCCCCATCACTGTTGTCCCAACTATCTGGGTGTGGGGTTCACTCCCCCAAGATTTGCAGGCAAAATAGGGCTTGGGGTATAGCCCCCCATCACTGTTGTCCCAACTATCTGGGTGTGGGGTTCACTCCCCCAAGATTTGCAGGCAAAATAGGGCATGGGGTATATCCCCCCATCACTGTTATCTCAAGTATCTGGGTGTGGGGTCCACTCCCCAACATTTGAAGGCACAATAGGGCATGGGGTATAGGCTCCTATCACTGTGGTGACATACAGCAGGTTGAACATCTCACCCAGCAAACATTTCCACACTATCATGGTTTCATGGTATTTGTGGACCTGTGAACATGAGCAAAGTACTGGTGATGCAGTTGTTCCGGGGCATCCATACACTTACATGTTGTCATCAACAGTGGTGTGTGTGTAAGATACAGTCAGCCATGTGCAGACAATGTGTGCTTTTGGGGCCAGACTATACCAGCACTGTTCAGACAGACAGTGTGAGATGTGACCATTGTCAATGCATACACACATTGCTGGTCCCAAGCAGACACATTTGTGCATTTTAGTCAGACAAAGTACTCTTGTTATGCAATTCAGTGCAGCACTGTGGCTGCTGGGTCTGTTGCAAGACAGTTGGGATGTGCATAGTTTAGCAGTGTGAGTCCCAGGTCCAGTGGAGTTTTGGGGTAATCTGCACTTCCACTGTTTACATTGCAACATTGTGGTATGACATGGGTGATTAGCACATTGACAACCAACCTGCCAGACACTGCTGCAGGGAAGCATGATCGGTGTTAGTGTTGCAGTGTGTGATGCCTGGCACAGTAGACACAATGTGGGTAAGTTTTGCACTGAGACTTGTGCATGCTGAGTACAATACGACTGTTTAGCATGATTTGTATAAGTGACTGTGGACAAAGTGGTATGGTGTGATGTGCGGGGAAACAAACGTCACATGCCTATGAGTGGGACAAGTGCTCCATCATGCTGAACTGTTGAAGAAGTGGGCCTGTTGTGGGTTGTACTGCAGTGTCACCAATTACACACACCACTCCCTGTTGAAATGGTTACCTACCAGTAAGTTTGATGAGTCACATTCAATATCTGCCACATGATTGTGGTTGTGGGGAGTGCTCCATCTTGCGCAGCTGTAGGACAAGAGGGCCTGGTGGGAGTTGTAGTGCAGACTTCCAAACCACCCACACACCTCCCTGTGAGGATGGCTACCTACCTGTTAGGTTAAGGTGAGCAATGCAATGGCTGCCACATGGGGGGGGTCAGGGTTCCATCTTGTGCAGCTGTAGGACAAGGGGGCCTGGTGGGAGTTGTAGTGCAGACTTCCAAACCACCCACACACCTCCCTGTGAGGATGGCTACCTACCTGTTAGGTTAAGGTGAGCAATGCAATGGCTGCCACATGTGGGGGAGGGGGTCAGGGCTCCATCTTGCGCAGCTGTAGGACAAGGGGGCCTGGTGGGAGTTGTAGGGCAGACTTCCAAACCACCCACACACCTCCCTGTGAGGATGGCTACCTACCTGTTAGGTTAAGGTGAGCAATGCAATGGTTGCCACATGGGGGGGAGGGGGTCAGGGCTCCATCTTGCGCAGCTGTAGGACAAGGGGGCCTGGTGGGAGTTGTAGTGCAGACTTCCAAACCACCCACACACCTCCCTGTGAGGATGGCTACCTACCTGTTAGGTTAAGGTGAGCAATGCAATGGCTGCCACATGGGGGGGGTCAGGGCTCCATCTTGCGCAGCTGTAGGACAAGGGGGCCTGGTGGGAGTTGTAGTGCAGACTTCCAAACCACCCACACACCTCCCTGTGAGGATGGCTACCTACCTGTTAGGTTAAGGTGAGCAATGCAATGGCTGCCACATGTGGGGGTCAGGGCTCCATATTGCGCAGCTGTAGGACAAGGGGGCCTGGTGGGAGTTGTAGTGCAGACTTCCAAACCACCCACATACCTCCTTGTGAGGATGGCTACCTACCTGTTAGGTTAAGGTGAGCAATGCAATGGCTGCCACATGGGGGGGGTCAGGGCTCCATCTTGCGCAGCTGTAGGACAAGGGGGCCTGGTGGGAGTTGTAGGGCAGACTTCCAAACCACCCACACACCTCCCTGTGAGGATGGCTACCTACCTGTTAGGTTAAGGTGAGCAATGCAATGGCTGTCACATGGGGGGGGGTCAGGGCTCCATCTTGCGCAGCTGTAGGACAAGGGGGCCTGGTGGGAGTTGTAGTGCTGGCAGCATGTACACATGTACCCATGGTGATGTTTGTAGCTACCTTGGAGGTGAACCTGAGGGACTGTTGGATTAATGTGTGAGAGATGTGTTGGTGAGAGTGTGGTGCACATGACTGCATTTGTACCTAGGAGGTATAGCTTAGTAGTGGTGCAAGACAGTACATATCAGTGTGACGTTAGGCATTTGTTTGTACTTACCAGCCTCCACTCCCCCGGGTATTCCTGTGAGACTCTCTGGATGCAGTATGCCAAGCACCTTCTCCTCCCATTCGGTGAATGGTTTGGGTGGAACAGGAGGGCCAGTGCCTGTCCTGTGAGCCAGCTCATGGTTCTTGGCTCTCTTCTTCTTGACCACTGCCTTCAGATCGTGCCAGCGCTTCACAATTTCATTTCTATTGTGTGGCACGGACCCTACTGCATTTACCTTATCTACTATCCTTCTCCACATTAGCGTTCTTGTGGCTACTGGTGTCTGTTGGACCAGGTTACCAAACACTTGGGGTTCTACCCTGATTATCTCATCTACCAGTACACTCAACTCACTGTCGGTGAATTTGGGCATTTTCTGTGGTGACATGGTGTGTGATGTGCCAAGGTGTTTGAGGTGCAAGTGTTGAAGTGGTGGTGGTGGTGGTGGTGATGTGTATGGTGTGTGATGTGCAAAGGGGTTAGAGGTGCAGGTGTAGAAGTGGTGGTGGTGGTGGTGATGTGTGTGTTTGTTGTGCAGATTTGCCTCTCCTGTCAGCTGTGGTGTATGTCCCTTCAGTTCTGGAGTTTTGCAAAGGATTGTGGTCTGGTAGGGGGCTGGATTTATACTGGGCTATGTGGGTGTGTCAGGATGGGGTATTGGTTGCAGGTGTGGTGTGTGTCCTGGGATTTGTAGTTTTTGAGTTTACCATGGGGGTGTGTCTGTGGGTTGTGTTAGGTGTTTTTGGGTGCATGACTTGTTTGCTTGATGCACTTTGTGGGCATGTTGTGTGTATTTTTTCCGACCGCCATTTTTTTCACAGAGCGTACGCAGCGGTGGCTATGCTACGGCGCTTCCGCGGGCTCTCTCATTCCTCACTATTGTCGACTGCGGCGGTCGTAAACAGCGCTCTGCACCGCAGTCATGTCGGGGATATCATAATTTCCATGGTGGTGTCTCCGCTGTGGTTGCGGTGGTTTGGGCTGTTTCCGCAGCGAATCCGAACGCCGCGGACGGGTTTCGGGCTTCTCCGCACGTGAGGGGCGGTTTCTCTGGTCTCCTTTCCGCCGCGGTTGGATTTTTACCGCCGAGGATCCTAATCTAGCCGTCGGTTTTCCCGCGGTAGCGGCGGGCGGTGAGTTTCCGTTACCATGGCGGTCGGGTTGCTTTTCCGACCGCCATCGTAATGACCCCCTTTGTTCTTTCTTTAAAATTATTTCCAGGAAATTATACAGGTTGGGGTGAATTTTTCCTATTGAGCTGTTGAACGAATTATGCCAACCCTCTATGGCATTATTGTTTTTAGCACCTCTTTCTAAGCTGGTCGAATAACAGTTCCATAGTTCAATTGGAAATCTTGGTTTCCTCCGGTGACCCGATCTGCTTAGATGGCCAACCCATGTATCTTTGAAATAATTTCGAAGTAGAACCACTTTTTCCTCGATTTGTGAAAAATATTCAGAGTGTGTAATTGAAGTGTAGAAGTCATCCACACACTCAGGAGGTACAAAACATAATGCTGTTAGTTATTTCAGTTCATATTGTAGTTTACTATTTGACATATAATCTTCAGCTCAAGATGTTTTTGGGGATTTTTCACCAATATGCCCTTGAAAAGTGAAAAAACATTCTTGAATTTGTGTGTTAGGATATATTTTAGTATTTGTATTAATCATTTGTGATTCAAAGTCGATTATTACTTTCCTAGGACTTTTATTTACTGTTTTAGATTGTACAACTGATAAAACTTCAGCACAAGTTGAGGATTGTTTGTCCGAAAGTAAACCGTAAACTAATGGGATGGTAGTGTTGTTAATGTTTGGTTGAATAGTGTAAATTTGGGTGAACGGATGGGGGGTTGATTTAAAAGTTCCATCCATCATCCAAATTTTACTATTCTTCAGGGTTACTCTGTTATGTACTGTACTAAAAAATTAGTATTCGTTTTAGAGGGTTCTCGTTATCATATAATAGAAAAGGTTAATTAGTAAAAGAAACAGTAAGTACAGGGGAATGTTAAGCATTTAAGAGGTTGGGCGTGATCTGACTTACAGAGGCATCAATTAACGGCTGATGCCAGGGCTTGTTGCGCAAGAACATTTGATATAAATGAAACTAATGTGAGGTGCAGAAACAACAGTCCGCCGTCAAAGTATCTCTGCTAACAGGGGAATGTTAATATCAAATTAGTTTTGAGGACTTACACTTTGGGGATTACTTGCCTATTTTTGTTGTTGAACCATTTGTCTTAAATTTGGGATCATAGGCATACTAAAGGAAACTTGAATGGGGATGTTCTGGGCTTCCTCCCTCAAAACTGAGCAACAGGGTTCATTGGAGGTGGCTGCAAGAGTCTTTATGTGTTGAATGTTTTCCCTAACTTCAGTCTCCACTGCAGAAGCAGAGTGGTTATGCTCTGTGGTTTTTTCCACTGTGGCACCAAGAATAACTGCTCTGCCTTTGCAATGGGATGAAAAGTATTCAACACACCTCCAGTGATTCCAGGGCATGATCAATATCTCCTTACTATAAATGCAGCCACTATATTTTAATAATCTATTTCTACTTTTTAATTTGATGTAACTGGCTTTTCTTTTGTTTTCCATTTTTAATTGATCTACAAAAGAAACAGCAAAAAAATATGGTTTTAG
This sequence comes from Calotriton arnoldi, assembly GCA_963921515.1. Lineage (NCBI taxonomy): Eukaryota > Metazoa > Chordata > Amphibia > Caudata > Salamandridae > Calotriton > Calotriton arnoldi. The sequence continues at coordinate 1,112,595 of CAWUFW010000902.1, forward strand.
GGGCCAATTACGATTGCGGAAGGCCCGCCACTGTCAGCCATGCGGTGGCGGTCCTTATGCAATCGTACCGCGATATTCCCCCCGCCACATTACGATGGCGGAGGGAATCGCGCTCGGACCGTGGTGGACGCAAAGACCGTCCGCCACTGGTTCGCCAAAAGCAATCATACAGATTGCCTGGCGGACAGTCCAGAGAGCATAAAATGGTGGCGGTGCCTAGCAGGCACCGTCCACCAAATCATGATGCTGGCTACAGCCGGCCTTTCCATGGGGACGATACCGCCATGGAAAGGCTGGTGGGGATTAGTTACGGGGGCCCGTTGCGGGCCCCCCTTGTGTTGGGGAAGGTGTGGGTGCACTGGGAGGTACCCATGGTACCCCCCTACATTTCACAGCACTACGTGGCAGGCACCGTGTGGTGCCTGCCACGTAGTGCAGTGAATGCACATCCTGCCTTTTTGGCATCGCGGCGGGTGCTGCAGTCAGCAGCACCCGCCGCAATGTTAAATGGCAGGATGCGACCGCCATGGTGGCGGTCGCATCCTGATTTGGTGTGCGGGACCGCCGGATGTATGGCGGACGGTCCCGGTCTCCACCAGGATGGCGGACGGACTCCAGTCCGTCCGCCATCCTAATGACCCCCTTAATGTGGTAAGTTGAGTTTTATTTTCTTCTTTGTAATTCATCCTGCTAAGAAAAAACATAAACATAATTGATGCAGCCTGTTGAGAAATATTTTTACATTTTACTGTTGAAAGAGAGGAAATTAAATCTTTGTTAATTTTCTATTCATTAAAAAGACTGTTGTTATTATTATACATTTTTTTAATGCAAAAGGTTTTACCTGTCGATTTGTTCCTTGTTCCTTTCTTGTTAGGGTTTTCTAGATGGTATTTTTTTTTTAATCGCCACAGGTTTTCAAGTCTGCTGTGGTGTTTGTTTCTTTGTTGTGTATCTCAGATTAGAAAAAAAAATAAAAATATTTTCTGCTTTTTATGCCTTTCTGAAATGTTTGTGTTTACTGACTTTTAAATGACTTACTCTTCTCTTGGTGATTTTCTTTTAGTGTTGCTCAAAGGTTTTGTGGTCTTTCTTTTTGGTTTGTAGTAATTTTTCTTTCTTTGGTTATTTGCTTTTATGTTCTAAAAAAAGTTAAATCTGCACTCTTCCCACTATCCAGCACCTTCCCTGAGGTAAGTACTTGGCGGAGTTAGGATAGTAAATCTGCCCTCCATAGACACTGTCCTGCACTTTCCCTAAGGTAAGTATTTGGTGGAGTTAAAATAGTAAATCTGTCCCCCACTTTCCAGCACCTTCCCTGAGGTAAGCACTTGGCGGAGTTAGAATAGTAAATATGCCCCAGACATTGTCCAGCACCTTCCCTGAGGTAAGTACTTGGCATAGTTACAATAGTAAATCTGCCCCAGAATTTGTCAAGTGTCTTCTCTGAGTAGATTGCAGTTTGTTAATATTTTTTTCTTTGAAAAAAAGGAAATTGTTAGTGTTGAGGAATTAATATTGTTAAAATATTTTAAGAAGTACAAATAGTTGCATTTCTCTTACATTAGTGTGTCATTTGAAAAGCTTCACAATCTATGACTGCTTCTCAATCACTGAAAAAGTAAACAAAATTTAAATGTACGGTTCCTTGACATAACTTTACATTTCTATGTATGTATTAAATGTCAAATTATGCTTACTTCGATAGGTAGGTGGCAGTGTTTTGTACTGTCTCTGATCAACTTTCCTGTTCACTGTGGTGCATGTGGTAATGTCAGAAGGCAGCGGTACTGACTACAAAATGGCGGATGCCTGTTTTTATATGTTTTTTATTGGTATACTATTATTTACAGTAAAATAACTGTTAAAAACAACGTTTTTTTAATGAAGTAGATCATTACTAATGTTATAATTATTTTTGTGGTAAAATGTAGTGTGTTTTTGACCTTCTCAGAATTTGTCAGCCATTTTGGTTAGGGACCGGGTTTCTGCTTTTGTAGAAATAAAAGAAAGTCAGATTTCTTAGAAATAAATACTGTGTAACTTCTTCACTAACTGTTTGCACCATCTTGTGATATCTTGCTTTCAATTGTTTTTATTTTTGGAAATATTTATATGATATCTGTCATTATTAATAAATTGTGTATGTATATATTTGTAATTTTTTAATCCACATTTATTTAAAAAAATATATAATAAAAAAGTTGCCTTGTAAAGGTTTGCGTTGTGCAGGTCTGAGTGGTAACATGATGCTTGGTAATGGTCGTGGTAAAGGCATGCATGGTAAAGGTACGCGTTGTAACGTCACACAACCCTACTTGGGAGTTAAATATCCTGACATTGCCAACAGCTAGGAAATTTATCTATATGATGCAGAATCCTTGAAACTGAAGAGACACTGGATGGGCATGGTGGTAGCAGAATTGTAAACTCCCACAAGTGCTCCTCTGATACATAGCACTGGATATGCGGTGTTAATATATTCCTAAGTAAATGTTTGCCACACAAAGTTCTCAAGAAACAGACTGACAGGGAAAGCAGATTTTCTTTTGTGAAGCAGAAAACACTGGATAAAACACTGATTTGGGGAAGGTATATGATCCAAAAACATGAAAACACCATTTAATACCTTGGCTTCATAAGGCTGCTTGTTGAATTTGGCGTGTATCCATGGTCATGGGGCAAACTGGAAACCAGTCTCAGATAAGTCTGCCCACACCTAAATGCATAATGGCAGTGACAGCACTACTGCTCAGTCTGTTGGGGAGAACATAACTTTTTGGGCATTGGGAACACATATCGTCGAAGTAGCTTTCAACCACTTATTTTGTTTTCCATCTAAGGACAGCGTCCCGAAACGCTATTTCATTCATCTTCTAAAACCTATATGGGGCGCCTCCCTGGGGGAAACTAACCTGGTGACCATCACAGGTACATGATCGGACATGACTTGTGTGCCTATTTCAGAAGAGCCCGCCCAAGGGTATTCAGACGGGGAGACAAATATATAGTCAATCCGTAAATGTGATCTGTGGACCTTAGAATAAAATGTATAATCCCTCTCACCAATATGTTGTGCATGCCAAACATCGACCAATCTTAAATATTCGAGACCCACGGTCATGAACGTTGGAGGGGGTTTAATGGCTGCCAGGATGAATGTGATCTATCTAAACTGGGTGTAAGGGCCACATTGAATCACACACTACAATCAAGTTATCAAGTGAGTGCTGGGCTATATAAGGGAGGAACCAAGGGGAAAACTGCTCCTTACTTTCATTTAGGCCGTACACCGACACTATGTTCATTGTATTTCCAACTATTGTCCCATTAAGCAATATCATTCTCCCTTGGTGTCTCTATGTCTAACTGGAGAGGTGTTGCTGACCCTATCAGAATCACTAAGCCCTTAGTCTTGGTGGCAGCATTTGAGTAAAACTGTGATGGTTAGTAACATGAGCATTTATATTTTATTTATGTTGAGTTTAGTGCCTGAGTGGTCTTTGTATACTTAGTACATCCTTTTAAGTATACATACACTAAAGGATATTCCCCTTGAAAGTTCGTCCACCTCCTGATATTTGACTTTGTACATTTTCAGATTAGGTGAGCCCATCGCCTGTGATCTCCTATTCCAGCCCAGTTGTTTAATTCTTCAATAACTACATCTACCAGTAGGTATAGTATGTTTTGATTGTCTACTTCAGGGTAGCACTACTGGTTATTATGCAGTTCTTTATTATTTATATTTTATTTACTTTGCAGTTTTGGACCCGTGGAGAACAGCTTATTCAGTCCTGTCTCCTTAAATAACTTTTGAAGTCCTTTGAACTACTTTATCATCTTTGGCCCCGTGAATTGACATAATTCAATGAGGCTGTAAGTATTTAGTTTAGACAGCCCATTATATTGTGTTCCAGGTTATCATTTTCTTTATCTTTCCTTCATCTTTTTACTTTGCAGTTCTAATAAGGAACTGTTCGATTTGTATCTGTCCGGAGTTTTGGCTCTTCATGTGATTTCTCATCTGTATTAGTTCCTGGATAAATCATTCAGTAGGTTTTACTCTCTTAATTCTGTCTTTGGAAATGGATTGTCTGACTTGACTGAATCTTTTGTCGCACTGACTCTGACTTTGTACTGGTTGTGGGTCTTTCGGTTTTGGCTTATCCCTCATTTTTCTTTGCACATTTATTCTAAACTTTCATGCACTATATTTTCTAAATAGTGACTGTTGCTATTTTAAATATTCCTGATACCCATGTACATATTTTCTTTTTAGATGTTTTATTGAAAATTACTTGGACGCTCCTAAGTTAATTGTTTTGTCCTGATGATGACCTTCTAAGTTCATTTTTGGTCGAAACGCCGTTGACGCCTTAATGTGGCCCTAAATGAAGAAGACGCATTTTTTTGCTGTGTGCTGTTTCTGTTTTTTCTGAACCCCCTCCTTGTATATTGTCCCTCAGCCACTTTGTTTTATTATACACTGTATTTTTGTACTGTTTGTGTAAACCTATGAGCGCCATTATTGTCTTATGATTGTTTGTCTAACTTTGCTAATAATAATAAACAAAACATTTTCTACTTCATTGAAATATTGTATATATGGGTATCTTGTGCCCAATTAATATTGGGCTGTCTTTTCTTCTCTCTCTTCCCCTTTTTTCTTATATGTCTCCTTTTTGGGTGGTTTAATTATTTGAGTGTTATACTTGAACCCCTGTTTGGATTCCAGTAGTAACATGAGCGACATCTCTTAGCATCTCCAAAAAAGATGTGCATCTATTGCAATACCACTGTATCAGCGTTTTTGCATGTGGACCCAAAAGAGCAAGGATTTCCTCTTAACCAGGGAGTTGAGACCATATACATTTAAAGTTACAATATTCAAAATCTGTCCCTTGTCCTACATTGTGAGTGCATGTGGAAGCTTACAAACTCACCTGTAGGCATCACCATCAGAGACCTGTCACTACTCAGTTGACTGACACATCTCTCTGTACCTGCATTATCAGCAATACATCCTTGGCCATAGTTATGAACCAACAAAACAACTATAACAAAACTAAGCAAGAAAACTCTAACCTACCAAGAGCCCTCACCAGATTATTTCAAATCTCAAGCCCCATTGAGCTTCTATATGGTTTTGGGGGCCCCTCTCTCATAACTCAAAGTAGACATTCAGCTGTCCACCTCAACAGGCCCAGCTCCTTGAAGCCAGGAGGTGATTAACCCCCCCCCTTCGCCGCAACCCATTGGGCCAGAAAGATGAAAAGTTAATACAATGCAAAAAACAAGGATGAGACCCTGTCTCCAATAATGGAATTCCAAAAGCTATAGAGAGTGTCCCACTGATACTCCAAATAGTCTGCCTCCAGTCATACTGTGTGGTTATAAGTATCAATCCACTGGGGCTTATAAAGTTTTCTCCGGATTAGGAGGCTACCAACTGACCTACCAGGTTGGCACTTTCGCTGGACACTTTCGTTCAGCTGCGATAATGTTGAGTTCAGGGGCCCTCCGATTGGGGGTTGTCATCTGGGGATCGTTGTTTCTCACAGAGGTTCTTGCATGCTTCTTGTCATCTAGTTTTTTTAGTTTGTTGTTGTCTCCAGGCCAGCCTCTGTTGATCCAACTGTTTCACTCCTTGAAAGAGGGAGATAGCCTCCTGTCTCGTGGAGGTCGAGGCTTGTTTATCCTTGTATTGAAATAAAAGACATACTGGGAAGACCCATCGGTGGGGAATCTTATAGGTTTCCAGATAGTATGTCGCTATTTCTAGGGAAGCAGACATCTTGAAAGCGAGTCAGACTGGATCCTCGGAACAGTATAGGTTCGGACAGCTTGGCCGCTTTCATTAAGTTGTCTTTCTGCATAAAGTGATGAATGCTTGTCAGAACATCAGGAGTTAACTTGTTCTGGGTTTGGTATGGGCTGAATACTCTGTGTGTGCAGTCCAATTCGACATAAAGATCTTCCAGGCTCTACAGGAGCAATTAAAAAAAATCCTGGACATATTGAGGCAGGTCCTGGTTTGCAACTGAGTCTGGAATGCCTCTAATACGAATGCTGTTGCTTCATGATCGGTTTTCCCCATCTTCTGCTTTGGCGGTTAGCCATTGGTACCATTTCTCCAGTTCCTCTATGCTCACACTCAGTTCATTCCCTTCCTGTGCCCCTTTCGTGATTTCATGATGGTCCACTCTGATGTCCAGCTGCTGGACAACATGATCTAAGTCAGCTAGTGACTTCATAAAATCCTGCCTGAGTTGGCTCATTTCCTTTTTTAATGCAGCTAGCATCGATTGTTGCCTCTGGTGGCCTGGGAGTCTATGGCCCCATCGGTATTGGCTTGAGGGCTGGCCTGATTCACATCGTCCATAGTAGCTGCGACGGAGGTCATCTCTTGCTTCGGCTTCTGGGCACTCACAAGTTCCGGTATAGAACAGTTCAATGAGGAGTACGTAGGTGTCTCACAGTAAAATCACCAGAGCTCTGATCGATTCCTCATAGAGAGCATGCCCACTAAAAACTCATTGGAAATGTGGTATGAGTATGTCCATTCTCTTATGTAGTCCTTCTCCCTCTACCGCATTTGAAAGGGTCATCCACCCCCTCTGATCACTATAACTTGATCAGGCAGGGTGGCATCATACATCTGTCCTATACAGGCCCCACTGCTATCCAGCTTGTGGCCCTCCTCCTCCTCCACTAGAGCCGTGGGATCTTCAGAGTCTGCCTCGCCATCTGCCTCGGCCCGCCCAAGACCGCGAGGCTGTAATTACTTCTATGAACTATGCTGACAGTGGTACCTTATGTCTGGCTCTGATCCCCAAGCCTGGAACCCGAGACTGGTGGACCTCGGTCTTTCAGAGGAGAAAGTGTGAAAGTAGCCGCGCTCCTCCACATCGGCGCCTTCTTCTACCTGATTGCAGCCATCTTAATAGGTTCGACTCGAAACAGGGGAGCCCACTTCTGGAGTCCTTTTCGCTGCTTTCTGATGACCGAAGGTTTCAGCAGGTGGTATTCACTCCTGAAGAATCGCCTCCCCTGCCTCAACAGTCTATTCAGGGATCTCTCGTTGTCATCTAGCCTGGGCACAGGTTCCAGTAGGCCCTCGGGTGCTCGGAGCTCTGGAAGAACACCTCTAAATGGGTGCTCCTCATAGCCACACCCATAGGGTGCCACTTCTATGCCAAGTGCCAGTCTGTGTATGGGGGTCCCTGTCTTTATCTACCCCTAAACAAGTTCTGGTCAGTTCGGCCCCTCTCCCTGGGTTTGGCCCCCAACTGTCTAGGTTAACAAAGGGCAGGCAGGCCCAGGTGTCAGCTGCATTTTTCAGTGACAGAGCAGGCAGCTTTAGAAGTCAGGAAGATGGTGGGCACAGCCCTCAGGCTACCATGTAAAGCTCAGGATATGTTTAGTGGGTGGCACAATGAGTGCTACAGCCCACTTGTAGCATTTAATTTACAGACCCTGAGCACATGTAGTACCATTTACTAAGGACTTATATGTAAATTAAATGTGCCCATCATGGGTATGCCAAATTCATCATGTTTGGAAGGGAGAGCAAAAGCACTTTACCACTGGTTAGCAGGAGTAAAGTGCACTAATGCCAACAAAACAGGTTCAGCAAAAATAGGGTAGGGAAGGCAACAACCTAGAGGAGTACCATACCAAAGGTTCCAAGTCTAACACGTTTTAATTCAGCATATCAACTGTGGGGTTTCAAATATAGAACAGTAAAAATAAAGCACAGCACGCACCAGTGTTGCCTTTTATCCCCACCTTTATTTCGATTTGCCCAGGAGCTGCTATCAGCTGATATTTGTCAATCAACAGCAGTCCCTGGGACAATATTTTCCTACGGTTGTCTGACCCAGGCTTTGCCATCTCTGCAGTGAAACAGCTTATTCCATACTATTTCTGACTTTTCCAGGTATTAGATTAACTGGAGTAAGTATGGGGCACTACAGATAGCACTCTCCATCACCTAGGCTAGTCTCCATGGTTGTAACATGAAAACATTCATGTCAAAAGAGGCTTGGAGAAGATTATAGAAAACAATCTACTACCACTGATGGCCTGAACTAAGACTGAGGGCATATTAGCAAGACTGGCGATAAAATTATCGCCGCTTTAGCGGCAGGAAACTGCCGCTAAAACGTCGATAATTGGCTTGCTAATATGCTTTATAGAATTCCAATAGAAGCCCAGGTTAGATGTGCAGGACATCTAACCTGGGCTTCTATTGGAATTCTATAACGCTTATTAGCAAGCCAATTATCGCCGTTTTAGCGGAAGTTTCCTGCCGCTAAAACGGCGATAATTTTATCGCCAGTCTTGCTAATATGCCCTGAGTTTTTAAAGTGGACGCATTTCAACCTCTTTCTATGGGGTGGGTGCAACAGGCCAAAATGCTTGTTGCACCTAGGTTCAGTTATGTTTTTGGGATGGTGGCAGTTTTAGTCCCGAAGCAACTGCTGACCCAAATTGACTCAGATATTAGATAATAAGTGTGGAAGGAAGCCAAGAATGGGATCGCCGAAATTGTGGGTGTCTACTAAGGCTGCCTGGAGAAGTTGTTAGTTTCCCTGAAGAGATGGGAGACCAAGATAGAGTAGACCATCATACTGCACACCAATTAGGGAGACAAATGTAGGAGCAAGAACAATGCCAAAAGCCAATTAGAGCAGGGTCTCTGGAATGATGTCTCAACCCATGTCCAAGTTATGGTGCAGGGATGAGGCCGGTATGTGTTAAGAAAAGGAAATTAATGACTGCTTGGAAACATAGGAACACAATTGTATAAATACTGACCTCTTCTTTTCGCAGATCAAAATAGTTATGTGAAACATACAGTTCAAAATCATGCATTGACAAAGCCAATAGCGGCAGCTAGCCATTTTGCTTGTAGATGCAAAGTGGCGGCCATTTTGAAAGTACAGAAAACAGCGTTCAGCCATCTTGAAACATTATTTTTTGTACTTCCAAGATGGCAACCACATTGCATCTACATTCAACATGATGGCCATCTTGGGAATACAAAAAGAGGGAATTGGGAGAATGACATACCTAGCCACAACACTGATTGGTGTATGGGTGGGAGGATTGATAAGAATACCGAGAGAGTAGGGAGGAAGGGCAAGAGGGGAACCAAGGCTGACAGCGGTGGGGAGAGGGATGGGGAAATGATGAAGGAAAGAGCCCATGCACTTGAGAAACATGCACAAGAAACAGGGAAAGAGACAGAGAAAGGAGCACAGCAAGCACTCTTTTGGAGTGCCAAGTCACAAATAATTAAAAAAATTGTGAAGATAATTCCCTGATGCCAGCAGTAAAAGTATGCACTGAATCAATCAAAAATTAGACCTAGTTGTTCAGAAGATGGGACAAACACAAGAATAGGTAGGAAAGACATTGAATCAGGAGAAGGGAAAGGAAATAAACAAGAAAGTAAACCAATCGTATTCCTGGGGCAGGAACAAAGTGCACCCTGAAGATATGTTGAAGTATTGATTTCAGTACTCTATGTGACAGACCACTAAAGATGGCATATGCAAAAAAAAAAAAATTACAACCAATGATACCGACTTAGATGCGAGTGTGATCAACGATTTTTATGTATAACATGCTAATCTGATAGGAGCAGTGGTGCCTGAATTCACGGAAAGAGGAGTTGCATTGTTTTTTGATAATCTGTCCAATAATAAGCCCTAGATTCCTAAAGAATTTTTTAATATTTAAAGTCCGTATCAAGGCCAATATTTCTCCTTGTGGCTCTAATGCTCAATCTGAGAAACCTATTGTGGTAGGAAATTATTCAAAACGGTGTCTGCCATACTGGTCGGTACGTCTTCTCAAGGTCTTTGCTAAAATGTAGTCTACCTCAATCACACCATGAATTGATTGCTTAGTATCAGCGAAGCAACAAGTTTGTTCCAGCAAACACCACCACTAGAACTACTAGTGTATTAACAACACTACTAGAACATGCGCAACAAGTAGGATAATCTCTATGTGACATCTTGACAGAATCACAGAAAGTCTTTGACTGGGGACAATATTTATAGAATATTCTGGCCCAGTTTGGCTACCCTTTATCCCTTTGAATTGATTAAATCATTACACGTGTTCTGAATTAATACCCCAGCATGGGAAGAAGAATGCTCTGCTGGGTTTTTGGAATGACTTCCTGAGGTGGGCCAACGAAGGGGCAGGCTGCCTCCAGGTCATACAGAACCTTTCAGCAGCCCTCAATACAGTGAACCTTCAAATTCTGCTTTGATAATTATTAGAGCTGGATTACAGGAGACTGGCAGATATTAAATGGTTCACATCCTTTCTGACTCAGATTACAGAAAGTACTTCTAAGGTCCTTGCTTTCCTCCTCTGTTTCTTTAGATTGTGGTGTACCACAAGGCTCTCCATTTTCTCCAGTCCTGTTCAACATCTACATGGCCTTGGTGTTTCAGTTGTTCACTAACTCTCTAGCCAGAGTACAATCTTACACCCATGCCATGCAAGTGTGCATTCAAGTGCTTAAGAACTGTACATCAATTTTTGCAAAACAAGTGTAACTTATTAAAATTCAAAATTGGGCACTCTGGATTTTGTTGCAATTTGTTAGGAAAACCAAATTCATTATGCTTGGTGGGAGTGATTTAGGTGAACAAAGAGATATGCATCTTTCTGTCCTCATAGATCAGATTCCATCCCTAACCTCCACCATTAGAAAAAAAACTTGGGATTCACCTTTGATGATAGAATGACGCTAGAACCTCATATTAGTAAAGAGGTGGGTTGCTGCTTTCACCAGCTTTTTAAAGGTAAACCCATTCTCCCTCTTTTGTCCACCTTAGATGTAGAGCCCCTATGTAACTCCAGGATAGACTATTGTAAATGTCTCTATTTGGCTTTCCTTGTGATGACTTTAGCATGTGTACAGGGGGTGCAATACCCATCATTATGTGTAGTTGTTGGGCTAAAAAAAAAGAGGTCATGTCTCTAAGCAAGGAGGTCTTTAAACTGACTGCCAGTTGCAGATTGGATCAAATTTAAGTTAGTTTACACTATAACAAAACTTACCATCAGCCAGGTCCCACTGCTTTAATTCATAGACTCTCACCTTATAGCAGCCAAACCCCTGCTCTGTCAAGGCCATACCCTGCTTTAAATACCTAGGTGCAAGATTAAGTCAAAGGGCGGGAGGGACCTTTCAGCGGTACGTCCAATTTTGTTGAACTCTCTTCTGTTATTTATTAGAGCAATACCCACATTTGAGAACTTCAGAGAAGAAAGTCTTCCAGTTTTAGACTGCAAAGTGCAACCAGTGACTTTTTTGTTGGCGTGTGCCTTCTAAATGCCATTTATCATTCATGTAATATTCCACAGGGCTCTCTGTTGTAACCAAACCCTATCAGAGTCCCTCTGTATACATTAGTTATGGGATAGGGCTGCACACGTTGTCTTACTTTGTTGGCTCTTTATTAAGAGGCACCTCTTCAAGAGATCATATGAAAGATTCAACTATGGCACCAAACGTGGCCGATCACACTCCATATCAATAGTCTGTCTTTTCAGATTATATTGCAATGGACATCATCACCCATATGTATACTCTTGAGAGAATATTTTAAGTACATTGACAGCCTCTGAGTATAAACTGAATCAGAGCAAAATACATATTTTGCCAATGGATATCCAGGTCAGGTAATTGACATTCTCTGTTAAACAGTAGAATAGAATTTCTGGGGGGAATGTGGTGTGAGATGTCTCAAAAAATATATATACATATACTTTAAAAGAAACTGGAATTGTTATTATCATCAAGATCCCTCATTTGTTATGTTTATTTTCAGCATTGTAATTACGATGTCAGCTGTCGGAGCGTAAGCCGGCCTGTCATTCCGACGCAGTTCCGACTGGCTCTCGGAGTCTTCCAGCTGATCGGATCCGCACCATAATCCCCTATGGACGGCATTTCTGCTGTCGGGATTACAATGTCGGTTTCTGACAGCCTTTCCGTGCCTTCCTTTCCGACACGGAAAGGCTGTCGGAAAACAATTTTGGTGCCTGCACCGTCTACGGTTTGTGGCCGAGGGGGTACCAAGGGTGCCCCCCCCTGTAAATCCCTGCACTGCGTGGCAGGCACCATACGGTGCCTGCCACAGGGTGCAGGGTTTTACACACACACCCATTTCTCTATGGGAGCCTTTATTACGGACGGTTTATGGCCGTAACACAAGCTCCCATAAAGAAATGGGAGTATCCGACCGAACAGTGTTCGGTTGCATCGTAATCAGGCAGTCGGAACCGCCGACCGGAGGTAGGTCAGTCCCAAGACTGCGACAGTGTCGGTCTGAGGCAACTCCGACCGACATCGTACTAAGCCCCTTTATGTTCAATGGATGTGCCAGTAGTTTACACACTTAAAAAACTGTCAAAATTTGCTTTCACACTAAGATGATAGGGGAACGAGCTCTAGATTAAAGTATGGTGGCAAGAAAGCAGTTTTTGAAAAGATTTGAAGAATAATTTGAGATACAGCAGCCTGTCACTTATCTATGCCCAACACCACTGCCCAAAGAAAATGCCCTAGTCATCATACTCCTCAAACTGCAGCAGGAATAAATAATTCCATTTAAGGCTCAAAAATAGAAATTCATCAAACTGGAAGTTTGCACTTCTAAATCTGGAGTGGGAAGCATAGTGCAATTGAAATTTGTCAAAACACTACTTGGCAAGGCACAAAAAAGAAATGTAATAGGCTTAAATTGAGCAAGCATCTTCAACATGAGAGATAAGAAAAACTAGCAGAGTCTCAGCACTTGAGGAGTATCATCAGAAAGGATCCATCAGTAGCTTTTTTTAAACACTTGCAGCCCGATTTAATCTATGGCAGTCATTATATTTGGGTGGTGGGTGACAGTACCTTTGTCTCTGTCCATGTCACTGGCCTGTATCTCAGAAGGTACAATTAGTATGGTGGATGGCCACCTTCGGTTTTGACGGCCGTCCTTCAAAAAGTTTTATTTTTTCCAAATCAAACTCCCAAAAAGGAATATGAGGTCTACCCAGGAGTTCCCTAGGTGTGTGGGTCATAAATATAAAACTTTTCTATTTGTCACTGCCAGGTTTTCTGTGGTAGTGAGGAACAGAAAAAAATACATCATGCAATCAGCATTATATCAGGTGGGCCGTGTGATGTCCTTACCCCGATGGCCAGCACTCCGTTAGGCTTTCGAAGTAAGCTTTCTGCCGGCAGAGCTAGCAGAGGCACAACCAAAAGAAAGCTGATGGTCCCCTTTACTCTAAACAGGCCGGTGAACTGAGGCTTTAAAGGACGGGGACACCCTGTCCGCCAAACTCTAAATTGGGTCCTCAGTCTCAAATAATTACAAGCTCTATAGGGATCACTGTTTAAATATCGATAACAAAAACACGACGTACAAAAATATTGATGTAAAAATATCGTATACGGGGGGCGCTAGAGGGCGCACGGCAAGATGGCCGCACCCTAGTGCTGCTCTGCCCGGCCGGGCTACAATCCGCCAAATATCTGCCTATAATTGCTGCATCTACTTCATCAACGGTGTCGGGCGATGTTGTGATGTGTTCCTGAGGCGAGCGGCGGCGAGTTTTGTCAGCTTTGCTCGCTGTTTTGCTGCCAACGCGGACATCCACGCTGATCGGCGAGCGCTCGCAAAATGGCGCCCGCCGTGTTCCTCTGAGCTGCGGTGACTCTGCGGATCCTGGGGACCGGGTAATCGGCGTCGAGACTTGCCTACCTTTTCAGGACGTTGCTGCGGTGCTGCTCGCCGGGGGTGCTTGGCTGGATCGTGAGTGCTGACCCCAGCGGAGAAGACTCGGCCCGGCGGTGCGAGCGGAGGCGGAGCACGTCGGCTGCCCGGCGGTGCTCCCAGCGCATCAGATTCCCAGACGGCACCTGGTTGCTACATGCGGGCCCCCTGCGCCCGGTGGTGGTAAGTGGGGTGCGGCGCCTTAGCAGGCCAGCAGCTGCGGAGGCGGGTGGGGCCCAGGACGGGCGCTGCGCTCTGCAAGCTGCTGCTGGGTTCTGCGGGGTTGCGTGTACGGCGGAATTGGGGCTTTCACAGGCTGCTTTGAAGTGAGCATCCGTGCCTGGTGTTGTTCCTGATCGGCTCCTGTTTGGTTGCGGGACCGCTGGGCTTATATCGCCCTTGCCTGTATTAAGCTGGCTCAGCCTACACGTGGCTCCCTCTCGGCTTTCGCTTCTGGTGGGCATTGAGCAGGGCTGCGAGTGACGCTCCTGGCACGCTCTGACTTTGGGAATTGTGCCACCTGGATTGTGTTCTTTCCCCTGCTTATCCCTGGAATGCTTACCTTCTCCTTCACTGCGATTGTGCCTGACTGCTGATAGTGGTGTGGCTTGAGTTGGGGAGCTGCTGCGTGGTGTACCTCTGGCAGCTGCAGGCCACCAGCGGGCCCTGTATTCCTGGCACTTGTGTAGGTTGCTGGAGGACTTCTTTTATATAAGCCATCTCCTATTCAACAGTGTAGGGACTTGGTGCGCCTCACCCTGCACTGTGATTTGCTTCAAGGTTTGAGTGTGCCCTGCTATACTCAGTATGGGGAGAACGGACAAGTCACAGTCTCGCCTCACGTTTGAGGCCCGTAGGCCTACTAAATCCTCACAGAAGGCTGCCTCGGATTCGGAGGCGGATGCTCATGGAGACAACCCCCCTTCGTTGGAAGCTACCTTATTGGCGATGCAGCGCAGCCTCCAATCTATAGAGGGCACAATGGCGGCTCTGAACCATCGGCTAGATCATATGTCCGCACAACTCGAAAAACAGAATGCCCGTATGGGGGAAGTTGAACAGCGTGTTTCAGCCACAGAGGATGGGCTCAGCGAGGTGTCTGGTAAGACGCTCAATATGGAAAAGGTGCTGTCCCTTATTCAAGCCAAGAATGAAAACTTGGAAGCACGGTCCCGCCGCAATAACATCGGGGTGACGGGGCTGCCGGAATCCACCAATGTGGGAAGAATGGAAACTTACATTGAAACCCTCATCAAAGATATTTTTGGCACTGAGCACCTATCCCACATGTTTATAGTTGAGCATGCCCATCGCTCCCTGGCAGCGAGACCGCCCCCTGGGGCTCCCCCTCGTCCCATTATAGCGAGACTTTTAAATTATAGAGACCGAGACACTATTTTGCGTTTAGCTAGGGACAAGGGGACGATAGAACATCGCTGGCATTCTTCCCCGATTTTACAGTTGCGGTGCAGTCAGCTAGGAGGGAGTTTGGCGCAGTGAAGAAATTTTTACAATCTGAGGGAGTACCTTATGCCATGTTGTACCCCGCACGTCTGCGCATAGGGCAGGATGGGGATTTCAAGATTTTTTCTAACTCTAAAGCTGCCATGGAGCATGCCAAGCAGTTGAAACGTAGGCGACGCGAGTCAAGCACGCCACATGATGAAGAAGATTGAACTGTTGCATTGTTATATACTGTTGTCTTCTTGTGTGCTTACTATTGCTCTCTCAGGGAAGCGATGTGTTAATGTCTTCATATGGATACATGTTCTTGGTGGGATTTTCTCATTTCTGTAGACATCATGCTCCTGTTATAATGTGTGTTGTTGGGACAATGTTCTGACTTCTAGGCACAGGTATTAGACCTGCCCGGCCACCTCCCACTCGATGGGAGGCCAGTTGCACTCTACGCCCCCCGAATGGGAGAACCCCAAATGCAAAATTGTTTTGCTTGTTTTTGTTGTAGGGGGGGGCTTTCTTGCCTTAGGATGGCTTTGGAACAGTTGGGGACGCTGAAGTGGGTGGGGGGTTGGGGTGGGGGGGATTGAACGGGCGGCTGTTGGTTTATTTTTTGGGGGCATTTGCTGTGCTGCTTGGTGGTAGTATCTCTTATTTGTCTGTTAGGATGCAGTGTGTAGGTATATATCCAGTGCTGTTTGTACGGTATGAACAGGGTGGTTAAGTTTTTGACTTGGAATGTTCGTGGACTTAATTCTCCGAAAAAGATTAGGTCTGTCTTTGCACACTTGGATAGACTGGAGGTGCAGGTGGCTCTCCTCCAGGAAACTCACCTCACTAAGGACTCCGCACAAAAAATTGGTATGAGGTGGGCCGTTACGAAAATTGAGTCCTCGTTCTCCACCTACTCGAGAGGTGTAATGACACTTATTAAGAAAGGAGTTCCCTTCACTTTGATTAAGTCGGATACGGATGAGCACGGGCGGGTGGCGATTGTGTATGGACAATTGGGGGGCAAGACTGTACTATTGGTAAATGTGTATGGGCCGAACACCGACGAACCGTCCTTTTTCTCGGATGTGTGGCGCCGCATTTCGGGGTTCCCACCGGCTGAGATAATTTGGGGGGGCGACTTTAATGTATGCTTGGATATCACCTTAGATAGAGCTGGCAGTGGCACGGGGAGGCTTAAGCAGGCAGCGGAGACCATTCTGGGGATATTGGATGCGGGTCGCCTATTTGATATTTGGCGTCTCCAACATCCGGCGAGTCGCGAACGTACATTCGTCTCCTCGGTGCATGGGACTTGGTCCCGTATAGATTTCTGGCTTGTTTCTGAAGTGGTCTGCCCCTGGGCGGTGCAAGTTGGACATATGCCTCGCACACTTTCGGACCATTCTCCAGTGGTTCTTGCCTTACAGATACCGTTATGTGAGAGACCGCCTTTCGCATGGAGACTTCAGCCTACTGAACTCGCAGACCCAGTGTTTAAACATTCTATTGGTGAGGCAATTCGAAAAAAAAATCACGACAATGAGGGATCCGTCGATAGTGCTGGAACGCTGTGGGAAGCGTTTAAGGTGACGATCCGTGGGGCTTGCATTGGAGCGCAGTCTGGAGTTCTCCGAGATCTCCGGCATAGAATAAATAAGCTGGCGTCGGAGTTCTCCGTCCTTGAGCGGGACTATGAAGAAAATCCCTCCCCACATACTTTGGCTAAGATAAGAGACTTGGTCACTGATCATAATGAAACGGTTGATAAGGAATTGCAGCATCGTTCACGGCGCGCTACTGCCCGCTATTATGGGGAGGGGGGTCGCCCTAGTCGTACCTTGGCGCAGAAATTGTCTGCACCTCGCAGTCAAGAGTGTATTAGGGAACTTGTAGACGAGGAGGGGGTAACACATTATTCGACTTCTGAAGTTAGTAATATTGTATTGAGATTCTACACTGCGCTCTATGCAGCCAACGATGCCCCGCTGACGGAAGAGATAGACTCCTACCTTGACGATGTAGCACTGGGGTGGCTTTCAAACGCCCACAGGGAATATTTAACGCAGCCCTTTGACGAGGAATACATCAAACTAGCTATTATGTCATTGCCCACCTGTAAGGCGGCTGGCATGGATGGACTTCCCAGCGAACTTTATAAAACCTATGTGGATGATCTGGCTCCTCGGTTGCTGGCTGTGTTCGTGGAGGCTTATGAAGAGGGGAAACTCCCGCCTACTCTTCGGGAGGCACTGCTGGTCACCTTGTTGAAGCCAGATAAACCCCCTGATCGGTGTGAATCCTATAGGCCCCTCTCAACCAGATAGCCTGGCTGATGACGGCTGTAAGCCAGAAACCGGTCCCAGGATGCTTGTTTCCGGTCCAGGGAAGACATGGCTTGGCAGTTCGGGCTGGACTGTTCCCATGAGGCACAGGGTCAGACTGATTTGCATATGGCCATGTCTGAACTGGGGTGGCGGAGTGAGCTAAAGAATGATAATGGATTAAACCCAGATCAGTTGACTGGGGGTGAGTGCTTGCAATGTTCAACACTCCGTCCATCATCCCCTTTGGTTTTCCTCTCAATCATCAACATCGATGCTAAAATTCTGGCAAAGATAATTGCCACCAGACTGCAACCATTAATTTCTCTGTTAGTCTTGCCTGACCAGTCAGGTTTTGTATTGGCGCGCTCCACTACGCATAACCTGCGTACCGTGTTCTCCACTCTCCACTATTTTGACCCCGATTTTCAGGCAGTGGCAGTGCTGCTTGATGCGGCAAAAGCCTTTGATTCCCTTAACTGGGATTACATGTTCACGGTTCTCACTAGGATGGGTCTCCCTCCATTTTTCCTTCAATGGATTAGAGTACTTTACACTGCACCGGCTGCTCGCGTGCGGGTCAACGGCTGGGTGTCCTCTGCGTTCCCCATTAATAGGGGTACGCAGCAGGGATGCCCCCTGTCGCCAATGCTTTTCTCTTTAGCGCTGGAACCTCTGGCCTGCAAACTCAGGCAGAAGCATGCAGCTGCGGCATTACGATTTCGGCACCGGCCACTTGTAGTCTCTCTATATTCTGATGATATGAGGTTATACGTCCGAGATCCTGCTGTTTATTTATCAGAACTGCTACGGGAGTATGTAGCATTCGAGCGCTATTCAGGCCTGGGTATCAATTGGTCTAAATCGGTGGTGTTTCCGCTGACGGCTGGTACTAAGGTGATAGAACTGGATTTCCCGCTGACATGGACTCAAGAACCGGTGCGGTATCTTGGGGTTTGGTTGCACAGGGACCCTGCTAGGGTGATCTCTGAGAACTATGGCCGGGCTCTCACACGCATAGCTGAACAGGCGGAACGATGGGCGAGATTGCCGCTTTCCCTGGCGGATCGAATTGCGGTTGTGAAAATGACTTTTTTACCCAAGCTGCTTTACTTTTTCGTCAATATCCCAATCAAGTTGAATATAGTGCTCTTCCAGACGCTCCAATCGGTCATCCTTACATTTGTGTGGGGGGGTAAAAAGCCTCGCTGTGGCTGGGATGTTTTAACACAACCATTTCTTCGAGGTGGGTTTGAAGCTCCTGACTTTCACCTCTATTATTTATGCGCGCAAGCGCAGTTTGCGCACTACTGGCATTATCCACCACGGTTTCAACCCCACCTTGCTATTGAGTCGGACGCTATTCTTCCCTTACCTCTGCAGGCAGCGACCCTCTCTGGGGGTTCTGGAGGCCCTAGGACCGAAATTAACCCAGTATTATGCACTGCATGGGCATGGAGGATGCTTGCAAAAAGGGCACGGCTTCCATATTTATATGCCCCGCTCCTACCGCTGGCTTCACATCCTGACATATCTGCTGCGCGGGAAAAAATTGCCATGCAGGAACTAGCTGTGGTGGGTATCTCCCGGATGGGGGATTTGTACAAGCAAGGTCGCTTCTGGTCCTTGCAGGATGTGCAGGGGTCTGCGGCTCGCGGATTCATGTTAAGTTTTACATATGTCAGAGTCCGGCAGGCAGTCAGAACTCTTTATCCGGACTATCCGACGGAGCCAGTGACTTTACGGGCCTTGCAGGCTATGTTGACGGGGGAGGAGCGACAGGGTCTTATCACCAAACTTTACGATGCCTCTTTGCGTGAGCGGGAGCCTGAGGAGCAACCCTCCTTTCTTCGATGGCAGACTGTAATAGGGCCCTCACTTACGTTGGATGTTTGGAAGAACTGTTGTGAGCTAACTGCTCGCCATACGGCGAATTGTAATCTCCGGATTATCCATTTTAAATATTTGCACCAATTATATTATACCCCTCTCCAGCTTTGTAGGTATGGTCTGCGTGAGCCTGCTAATTGTGTGCGGTGTGGACAAGCCGATGCTGATTTCTTACATGTGGCTTGGATGTGCGCTGGCATCGTTGATTTTTGGTCGAAAGTGACGAATGTACTCTCTGATGTCGTGCTCGAACCAGTGCATTGCACACCGGAACTCTGCTTGCTTGGATTTGTGAAAAACCTAAAGCCCTGTAATAGGAGGATAGCCGCAGTTTCCACTCTGTTTGCTAAGAGAGCTGTGGCACTTTGTTGGGGAGCAAAAACTATTCCAACCGTGAAAAAATGGGTCCGTGATTTACTTTATTGCAAGGATACATTGGAGACTTATGCTGAGGAATTACCTGTAGCCTCACGCCCTAAGGACTTCTGGGCACCTCTCACTACCTATCTGCTCACTCATCCTGATTTGATATGAACTGGTTGTTTTGAACCCTTACTAATTGTTGTACAGTTTTCTCCATGATGCGGGGCCATGCCTCGGATGCTCGCTGCTCCTCCTTGCATATTCGTTTTTGATGTCTAATATACTACCACTGTATGATGCTCTGCCGCCTGTATTGTTGATGGGGGGTGGGTTAGGGGTATGTTCTTTTTCTAAGATGATTACTCCAATTGCACTTATTTGTATGCTTTTTTGTGCATTGAAATCAATAAACATTAAAAAAAAAATATATCGTATACAAAAATATCGCCATCCTATACTTAAACAAGATTTTACACAAATATCAATATTTAAATATTGCCGTAATAAATATTGTGAACAAAAATATCGACTACAAACATATTGATAACAAAAATATCGAAAAATTTAAATTATAAAGAGACACAACAAAATATCGATAACACTAATATCGACTTACAAATATAATTATAACTTATACAGAAAATATCGATAATACTATTCAACATTAAATAAACACTCTTACAACTATATAATAATTTAATATATTAAAACAAATAATATTAAATAATACCAACATATATAAAATTAATATATATTTAAAACAATTATAAAACAATTATAAAAACCCTAATAAATATATCAATTCACAAAAACAATAAATATACTCACTAACACATTATTATTCACATATATATAATATACAACAATTATTAACGTTATAAAGTAAAAGTAGTGACAAATATCTTTAATTAACTACAACAAATAATATATTATAAACATCAAACAACACATATATTTAACTAATTAAAAAGTAACTACTACAAAATTCAAAAAACGTATCTCAACCAATTATTTTAAACTAAAAGAGCACAAACCAATTAAAATTGAGAAGTCATTAACTAAACACTATAAAAAGTAAGAATTAACTTTAAAAAAATTACCGTTTATCGGCCAAACACGGAGGGAGAGCGATACTCTGCTGGAGAGAGAGAGAAAGAAGATCTACAAAAACTACTAAAACAGATTATACTACAACACAGGTAAGAAAAAGCATTTTTTTATTGTTATAAATGCCTCAACCTCCTTAACTTAACTACTTAAATAAATTAAATGTTCTCCTCTTTTAAATCAAAACTAAACTTGCTAACAACCACAGCAAAAAAATAAAATCCAAATGTGATTAAGAACCTTATCTAACTCTACATGATAAAAAACATGAACTATTAAAAATCAAATTTACCTAGAAATAAAAGAAAATTGTCTAATTTTGTTACATGCTTAAAATGAGAAAACAAAACTAATAAATACATTTTTCTTCACAGCTTTGACAAACTGCATCTACAAAACAACATCCACCAAATTAAATTCATCTACTACAAAAGTAAGTATACTTTCAGTGTAAAAAATGATTAAGACAAAGAAACTAAAAGTAATCTCTAATATAATTAACATAAACAATTTTCTACCCCATCTACAGAAATTACAACTGTGAAAATCAAAAAGCAGCAAATAAAGCCATCAACAAAACAGAAAGAACAATACTGTAAGGGGCCTATTAGGATGACGGGCGGGCTTTCGTCCGCCCGCCACCCTAGCGGTGCTGGGACCGGCCGCAAGTGGTGCGGCGGTCCCGCACCGGCGATTAGGATGCCACCGCCACTGTGGCGGTGGCATCCTCCATTCCCAGCATTGTGGCGGGAGGTGCTCACAGCACCGCCTGCCACAATGCTGGGAATGCACTGTGTGCATCGTCATGCACAAGGTGACAGGCACCGCGAGGTGCCTGCCACCATGTCCATGACAATGCAGGGGGGTACCATAGGTACCCACCATGTGCACCCCCACCCCCCCAATACCCTTGGGGCCCGCAACAGGCCCCCGGAAGCAAAATCTGCATGCCTTTCCGTGGCGGCAACGCCGCCACAGAAAGGCTGCTTCCCGCTCCCATGCTAATATGGATGGCGGTGTCTACCAGACACCGCCACCATATATAGCCCCATTTACGCCCGGTCGACTGGTCGACCGGCGGAAAGCCGGCGGACGGTCTTCCCGTCCGCCGGGGTCCCCCCCGCCATCTTAATGTGGCGGGGGGAATAGTCATGCGGGCGGTGACTTTTGGCGGGCGGATCGCCACCGCCATACGGGCGGTGGTGATCCGCCCGCTATGCTAATCACCCCCAAAGTATTTTCTTTAAATTACTACTAAAACTAGCATATTTATAATTCACAAAAGCATATTTACTCAACACATATGTATATATCTTCACAGATATACCCTAGAAATGGCTGAAGGAGCAAGCTTTATTACATCGCAAAAGGGAAAATTAATGCTTTGCTACATGGGTTATACCTACACCCAAGAAAAGGTGAAAGATAATAAGACACATTGGAAATGTAGCAAATACTATTCAACTGCATGTTATGGTCGAGCTACAACTATAGATAACAATGTTGTGAATGTTAAAGAGCACAACCATCCACCCAATGTGACAGAATTAGAAGTAAGGGAAGCCTTAGAAACAATTCGAGAAGCAAGCACAGGCTCCCAACAGACAAGCACTGAAATCTTGAAGAATGTGTTGACAAAAGTACTGGAACATGTCAGAGGACAATTGCCCTCTATCCCCAACCTGAAACGATTAATCGCTAAAACTAAAAGAGCCTCCGATCCAACTCCACCCACCCCCCAAACCTTTGAAGAAATTGAAATACTGCCTGAATATACTATCACCCACAAAGAGGACAAATTCTTGATATATGACAGCGAAAGTAAAGATAAAAGAATTCTTGTTTTTGCAACAAATAATAACTTGCAAAAATTGAAACACTGTGAAACATGGATGATGGACGGAACTTTTAAAGTGTGTCCAAAACCATTTTACCAACTTTACCCTATTCATGGTGAATTTCAGGAAACCAATATTCCCTTCATTTATGCATTGCTGCCAAATAAAAATAATCCCACCTATATTTAACTATTAACAACAATAAAAGAATTAACTGATAATTATTATCCTCAAAGGATAATAATAGATTTTGAACTGGCTATGATTCAAGCTATTCTTAAAATATACCCACATACTGCAATTCAAGGGTGTTACTACCATTTTAATCAAAGTATGTGGAGACACCTCCAAAAATCTACCTTAAGTATAGAGTACTCTACTAACAGCAACTTTGCATATCAAATTAAAAAATTGATTGCACTAGCATACGTGCCAACAACAGAAGTAGCAAATTATTATAACCTGTTAATAGATAGTCCTTTCTACCGCAGTAATGAAACAAAACCTAGGGGCCGATCACGATGGCGGGCGGATCGCCCCCGCCGGGCCGGCAGGGGAGATCCGCCCGCCATCCCGACAGCAAAGACCCCCCGCCATATCATGATGGCTGGGGGGTCCGTGGCGGACGGAAAGACCGTCCACAGCTGTTCGCCGGTCGACTCGCCGACCGGCGGAAAACGTGCTGAATATGGTGGCGGTGTCTGGAAGACACCGCCATCCATATTACGATGCAGGCTGCGAGCAGCCTTTCCATGGCTGCATTGCCGCCATGGAAAGGCTGGCGGTTCCTGCTGTTGGGGGCCCGTTGCGGGCCCCCAGGGTGTTGGGCGGGTGGGGGTGCACATGGGGGGTACCTATGGTACCCCCTGCATTTGCATGTACAATGTGGCAAGCACCGCGCGGTGCCTGTCACGTATATGCACAACATGTATTTTTACATTGCGGCGGGTGCTGCTTGCAGCACCGCCCGCCGCAATGTAAAAATACGGGATGCGCCCGCCAGTGTGGCGGGCGCATCCTACTTTGTATAGCGGGACCGCCGCACCTATGGCGGGCGGTCCCTTTTGCCAATGCGATGGCGGGCAGACTTTGTCCGCTTGCCATCATGATCGGCCTCTAAATCCCTTGTTGGATTACTTTGAGGACACCTGGGTGGGGAGGTTGCATCGTTCAGGTCACCATGGACAACCAAAATTTCAAATTCCCTGGTGGAATGTCTACGCCAGCACTATTGCACAAAAAGCAAAAACTAATAACGCAGTAGAAGGATGGCATAATGCCTTCCAGGCCACAATAGGGAGAGGGCAACCAACACTCCACAAACTTATACAATTAATAAAAATGAACAAAGTTACCAAGAGCTCAGAGTGGAACAATCTCTGAGCAAAATAGGACCAAAACTGAGTAAACAAACAAGTAGTATGTACGAATACCTCCAACAAAAAACGAGAATGTATCCAGATATCCAAGGTCTACAATACATAGACATGATTGCAAAATCTATTCTTTAATGTAAAACAAGTACCAAACATTAAAAACATATCAAACACACAAAGTATTTTTATTTTTATATTAGTTAAATTATGTCATAACATTTTCTATATAACTCAATATCATATGACATAATATAACTAATAAAAAATTAAAATCACAAATAGACATTGCCCACCCTCAATAATATTAAAAACAACTTACAGTTGTGTAGCTGTAGAATATCCTCGAAATAGATGAAATAAAAAACAATCCAAGGCAAAAATAATCCATGTAGTAACGAAACACCCCAAAAAATGGAAAACTACAACTGTAGATAAAAAATCCAACGCAGCAATCCTCTAGATAAAGAAACCATAAAAACACGAAAATATTTAGCTATAAAAAACACTCCAACAACCCGATCAAAAAAAGGAAATGTATAGCAACTTGTTTTAAAACAAGAAACAACAATTTTCTTAATTAAAAAAAAACAAAAACGCGTGAACAACTCCATCTGTTCACCAAAGCCCGAACCTGTAAATAGAAGCAAACAACACCCACCCATAACAAATATATAAACCCACAAATCGAAATAACAACATATAATAAATATAAACACACATAGTAAAGTAATAAGTAAAATTACATTGCATTCTAATAACATTCGATAGTAAATAAAACACGAAATCCCTAACCTACGTAAACAACACGTAACTTTCGTAAAAACGTTTAAATAACACTTTTACAAAAACATTGACACTAACTTAACACTACCTTAAAACTAACTTAAAAGTAAATAAAAGTAAACTTACAGGAACGGAGACGAAGCAGCTCCCAACCGCGAGGTTCCGTCTTCATAAATGACCCAAACAACGAAGTAGATAGGTCAAAAAGTGAATAAAGGAAAATAAAATGGCGGGATAATTAAAACAAAAATAGGACTAACTCCCCATAGGAATGAATGGAAAATAATAAAAAATGCTTTAAAAATGTATAAAGTTTTATATATATATATATTTTTTTAAACAATGTTTAAACTAAACATAAAAAATGTAAAATATACATTAATTATTTTATTATAAAAAATTATAATATAATAATTAATGTATATTAAAATATATGTTTATTGCATACACTTTTAATTTCCAAATATTATACAAATGTTCAAAAATATATATGTACCTTTCAAAATATCAATGGAAAAAAGTTGTAAATGATTTAACATACTTAGGGGCCCATTACGATGGCGGGCGGAAGCACAACTGCCGTGCTGGCGGATGCAAAAACCACCAGTTACCGCCGGCACGCAGCAGTCCACACGCCCGCCCAATTACGATTCGAAAAGCAGGCCAAACACCGCCGGCAAGCCAGCAACACCGTCCGCCATCAAAGTGCGCCCGCACACGTAGCGGCGCAGCACAACTGACACACACCGTCCGACGAAACACGTCCCGCCCGGCGCATAAATTACGATGCCGCAAACAAACGGCTCCCACGGCAAAGAGACACCGCACGTGAAAGAGAGGCGGAAACACGGACGCAGAGCACGGACAACGAAGAAGCGGCACCCCGGGCATGAATCCAGCACTGCAGGCCCTTCCCATGCTTCTGCTGATGCACCACCAAGGACGCAACGTACCGCGGAGACGCAGGTAGGCACACACACAACAAGTGCACGCAAACAGCGCACACAGTGCAAGGGCGGAAAAAGCGGACAACCCCCACCAGCGCGTGCACACCACACATCCACCATTGCATCCACATATGACACACAGGCCAAATCCTAACATCGCGGAACACATGTGTACACACCACCTGGGACTAGGAACCAACCACCTCGTCACGGCCCCAAAGCGCCGATGACGCCGCCACACATGCGCACAACGCAGAGGCCAACCGCAGCGCCATGCATGCGTCGCACACAGACACAGGGACACAACCAAGCAGCACACACATCAGCCCCACCCCGAACGCACATGACACGTGACAGGCCGGCCACAGACATGTCCCCAACGCCCAATTCACGGACAACACCCAACGCCACACAACCGACGCACACATGTCAGTGAAGACACGCAACTGCAGGACACACCCCAGTGTAACAAACATGGCGTAGCACACAGCGGCGGCAACACCAACTAGGAGAAGCAGGGCCCCTTCGGGAAGAGGAACGCCAGTACCACACTGAAAAACCCATACCACCCTGCACATATGAACAAGACATATGAAACGGAACACCAAAGAGCCCGGGGACCGACAACAGGTGGCCCAAGAATAACATCCACACACAAGGCCCAACGCAGAGCGGAAAGGCAGGCTGCCGCCCACACAAGGGAGAGCAGACAGCACTGAATGACCTTCCATTCCAACTCCGAAACCACAGCCCTACGACAGAAGCCGGTGAATACAGCCATTGTCCAAGAATAGACTAACACAGGCATGCCGAGGAGACCGACCACAGGGCAGATAGCGCATATCACAGAAGCACACAACGGACGGGGAAGAAAGAAGAAAACACTCCCCCATGTCGGCCACATGCAAGTTAATTGGAAGGAGTCACACAGCACTGACCTTGAACTGTCTGAGAAGCATGTGGGAAGAGGGCCCGTGTCCTCCAAACAAGCCAACAGAACACAAGTCCTGTCTCCCTACGACTACACAGAGCTCACAGCAACCCCGGAGCGTGCACATTGCAGACTGCACACACAGCCGGAGCACGCCACCTCAACGAACCGCTGCGAAATGGCAACCGCAACACACCTACCCAACTACGCCGAACAGCTCAAGCTGTACCAAACCAACACGATACATACATTGGGATGCGATCTCCTGTCCCTGCTGAACGTAAGTTACCGACTGACTTACCGCATCACATTGTTCAGCTGCGTCATGCCCGTCTTCTACTGTCGGAGGTGTCCCTACCAGCATCCCGTCGAGATATGCCTCTCCAACCCGGCATGTCTGAAGGCGGACCTGCTACCACTACTCCTCCCTCTGGACGCACACGACAGGGCCTGCTCTGCCTATGGGGGCATGGCGTATGTGGCCAACATCGCACCCGCACTGAAATGGAACCACTGTGCCTCCAGACGACGGATCATCGAGAACAGCTACATCGAATGTCACCCAGCATGCCCCATCATGGTCCTCCAAGGGACAACCTACGAACAACACCTTGACAGCCACCATCCGCTTCATTGGCTGGCAAACATGTACACCACCAATGACATGGAAGCCCTGCTGGACGGCATCGCATACCTGACAACCTGTAAATACGTCGGACCACAACGCAGGTTCCCCGAGTGACCTATGAAGTCCAACCCCGCACCCATGCTCAGCTTCCGCACGGACTGGCCAGTCACCACCACAACAGCCATACCAAACGACCGGCAACTGTAACCACACCATCAACGACATCGCCATGACATCGGATATGACCGGGACATGCACACTGTTCCCCATCACATCCAGGAACACCGCATGCATCGTGGGAGGCAGTGGCATGGGCTCTGTGCATCGCACCCACATGGACGGAACTGCACGAACAACCAGGACACGACATGGATCCATCGCACATGGACACACACACCGCTCAGTGGACATGAATAGGTCGCCTGGAGTCTGTGGGTGCTGCACCCCTCCCACCCCCGCCCCGGGAATCCCATACCAGGACCTTTGCATGGACGACAAGTGCATACAACAACAACACGACCCCAGTGACTGTGACATGTCCAGTAACCACCACAGTGCAACAACAAGTGGCACGCCGCTGCATGCACGCAAGCACATGCCCTGATGTCATCTCACATGCACGCGTGCATGAGGAACAACCGCAGCAAACCTGTCACATGGAACTGAGATGGACTGTGCCCATGATGCCGAGCGGTCTGGTAGGCTACATGTATACCGTCTGTGTCAAAGTCCGCAGCTCCGCAGCTATACGTAAATGTACATTAGCACAGCCTTGGCCAAGCAGATGTTACCCCACACCCTATCCCATTTGTGATCATGCTCAGTATATCATCAACATGTATTCCGCTGCCAGTAGTGTCCACTATACTGCATCACAGAGGACAGAAGACTCAATATAATGTTTGAAACCAAAACTGTCTCCGCTGACTCATTTCACAAGTACGAATGAGAGAGGATGAGAGTATGTGAAGTACACGTCAGTCGTGACATGACCATGTAGTCCACTGGTATTGGATGTCAACGCAAATGAGTAGCACTACTGTGGAAGACACACATGTGTCGTGTGAAGTCGTATGGACGCAGTGCTCAGGTGGGTGGGTGCGACGGGTAGATGCGCACATGCCAAGTTGGAGCACGCCGTGTTGGGAGGGGTCATGAACAGTACACCACCGCTTCCCTGGGCATTGTGAGAGGACACCTGTCGGGGGGGGAGTGAACACGTGTGTGCACAGCAGCCGGGCACACGTACAAAGCGGTACCAGGCGCACCTCACCCACCCTCTGTGGACAAGCTGGATCCTGTTGTGCGCCCGCCATGCCCCTTGACAAGGCACACACAGCCCCAGTCGACCAGGTGTAACCCCAACATAGTCAATCCGCACAGGCGATACAGGGCACGGGATGGCAGTGGAGCATGGTGTGTGAGAGGTCTCCTCGCGCTCCTCCTGGTCATATCACGCAGGCAATAGAACCTCAACGTCTAGCATGGCACAAGTCAAATGGAAGTGTAGGGGGACGCACCACAGCACGAGCAGCACTGACGTCACGGGAGGTGGCTCGCACCATCCCATCCATTGCCCATCATACCAACCACGACACATGCCATTGCGACTAAGTGCAAGCGCGTGCGCCACCACCCCCGAGCCCTCCCCAGAGAGGCCAAAGAGTGAATGTGTGGGCCAACAGCCACAGACGGACGCGGCCTGGCCGCAAGGGCAGCCACAGCCACTGGGTGTCGCAGGTGGCGGATCCGGAAGGCGAAGACTGTGATGCATAGTCCATGCAGGCCGGGTCTCCATTTGGGGCACCACGCAGGTGGACGGCGTCCCGCCACACATCATACCCTGAGACAGCCCACTCGTGCAACTGGACCCACACATACACTCCTTGCCCTCTCTGGTGCGAGCTTGGGGCTGCCTGTGCAAGCGCTAGCCTCGCAGGTGAGCATGCATATTGGGGGGCGAGGGGAGGACATGAGGGCTGGGGCGAAGATGACTGTATCACTGTCAGTTAGTACAAGGGATGACCCAGATGTGGAAAGGAAGAGACGTGTCCCGTGTGTACTGCAACTAGTCGCCAATCCAACTACCCCCTATGTCCGGAATGTAAGCCCGCACCTAGGCCCGCCCATCCGCCACATCGAACATACCACCAGCACGACAACCTTCCCATTCGAAACACTGACTGGGGTTGGCGACCAGTGAACAATCATGTGTAGCCTACCCACGCGTACATGTGGGCCCTCCATGATCCATGTCACCTGCGGCAAAGACATGACATGCGCAATGAGGGAAGTGAGGAGAGCTGTCCGCCCCACGCGCAGAAGGTGCATCAGCTCCACAGACCCAGCAGCGAGTCCAGCAGGGGTCACATGTGCAGGGGCAGCTGTGCCTGGTGTGAAGGCACATGCATATAGACAGCACATCGACCAATGTGTAGTCTGCCCACATCCACAGTCCATCATCATGCGGACATAGGAATTGAACACAGGGCAACACATCTTAGTTGGTGCACCCACCGTGTCCAACAATGCGCAATCATCGACGTACCCGCCCTGTGCATGGCCCCCCACCCAACGGAGGCACATCCAGTGCCACCATCCCACACACACAAGCCTTCCACGGAACATGCTGTGTCCAATGGTCAGTACAGAGTCAGCGCCCATCTGGTGGATCCTGAACAGGAGACACATGCACACACATGCCAGCTCCCACTATGTACGTCTGCCACCTGGCACGTGCAATGTAACCTCTCACCTGTGACGTGTGACTGCAAGCACACAGCCGTCTTGGCATGGGGCTGTCAATGTGGACACCAGTCAATGTTTCGGGAGCTGTGATCCGTACAGTGCTGTACATAGGGTGCAGTGCTGACACCTACTACTGTCTCATATCCCCTCGTGCCACAGGTCCCACTTGTATTGGCCGCTCAGCCCGTGCCCACATCGTCGTCGTCGTGTGCCATACTCATCCAGCCTCGGAAGCAGTTCCATGCTCAGCAGACACTCATGTTGCCGTGGCGTTGCCGCTTGACGAATATGCAGTCAGTCCCCATCAGCACGCCCCGCAAGTCATTGGGGCCTAGATCCCCATGTGCATGCACATGGCAGTGGTATGTCTCACTTGCCATTGCCATTGTTGGGAGACCTGTGTAAGTGTATTGTGGCCGTGCCGTCCCAGCTTGACAGCTGGGCTGTGGCTCATGTGCTTGCTCAGTCATGTCAGTGATGTGTATGCGAAATTGCTATGTGCCGTGTTGCTTTGACATGTGTCCTCTGCCATTTAACCCAGGCGGAGACCGAACATTGACCGCCCATACCAATTGCTGGCGGACATGGACGATACAGAGGTAATCAGGAAGTTTCGGCTGGACAGGCCAACTCTGCATCGACTGTGTGCCATGTTAGAGCCCCATCTCCGTCCCCGCAGGGTGTATCCGACTGCTGTCACCCCCACGGCTAAGGTGATGGCCGCCATGCATTTCTTCGCCACTGGGTCATTCCAGCACACAGTGGGCAGTGGAGGAGGGATGTCCCAGCCCATGTTCAGCAAGGTGCTGAGGGATGTACTGGCAGCCATGATGCTGTACCGAAACAGGTACATCAGATTCCCCAGGGCTCGTGAATTGGCGGCAGTGAAGGGTGCATTCTATGCCCTTGGCAGAATCCCACACGTCGTGGGAGCCATTGACTGCACACATGTTGGCCTTGTTCCACCACAGGCCACTGAGCACCTGTACCGCAACAGGAAGCACACGCACTCCCTGAATGTGCAAGTGGTGTGCCTTGCGGACATGGTGATCACCCACGTGTGTGCCAAGTTTCCAGGCTCGGCACATGACGCACACATAATGCGCAACAGCATCTTGCCACGACTGATGGCCAATCTGCAACAGGATCGTGGCTGTATTGTCGGTGAGTATGTGGAGTGGTGTAGCGTGCTGGTTGTGCGATGCTGTCCCCTGTCCAGTTGGAATAGCAACGGTTCTCTGTGTCCCTCACACCCAGGTGACTCTGCGTATCCGAATGGGGCATGGCTGCTCAGTCCATTGAGGAATCCTCGCACCCCAGCAGACGATCGATACAATGAGGCACATGGGAGGACCAGACGTGTGGTCGAGCGTACCTTTGGCCTCCTCAAGTCCAGGTTCAGGTGCCTGGACCGCACCGAGGGTGCACTGGCGTACTCCCCACAGAAGGTGTGCCAGATAGTGGTGGCGTGCTGCATGCTGCACAATCTGGCCATTCGGAAGCAGATCCCCCTCATTGTGGATGACGGAGATCAACCAGGGCCCCAGCCCGCAGACCAGGACAGCTCGAGTGAGGTGGACAGCGGAGAGGAGGAAGCTGGGAATGTGCGCCAGCAGCTCATCGCCCGCTACTTCACTTGACGGTGAGTGTCCATGTACGACGGATGATGTGTCTGTATCTGTGCAGGTGTGTGTGTGCTGTGTCAGGGTGGCCGTATGTTCACTGCGTGCAGTGTGTCAACGCTCCATGGCCAGGGTAGTATGCCACTGTTGGTGACTGTGGCATTGTGCCCTATTGCTCTGTGCGATGTGTGTACATTGCTTGTAGTTGTTGACATGTACTGTGTGATGGGTGTGTGACACACTCATTGAATGTGCTCCTGTTCTGTCTCCCACCCCTAGGTCCCTACAGGCCCTCCGGATTCCATTGCCATGCCACGCATCAGGTGCCTTTCCGCCCAAGGTGGCCGTTGTATTCCGTACAAATAAAACACAGGGCACAAACAGCAGTTAGTGTAAAAGGTGCATTTATTACAAACTGTGACATGTGATTGTGTGTAAGGTGATGACAAAAGTAGTGCGTGCAGTGACAATGAGCTGTCGGTCATGGCTGCGTGATGATCAGGGTGTACCCACTGGTTCTATGTCCATAGTCCAACACACACATGCCATCCAGCTGGCTGTGTGGAGTGGGATCGTAGAGCAAGTCAATGCAGTGGCTGGTCAAGGAAGGCTGGCGGAAGGCTGGCTGGCTGCCTCACTTGCGACTGGAGCGTGCGAAGTCCTCCCGGGAGATCTGTTTCCTCTTCGGACGGCCCCTTCCACGTTTGGGAGGGGGTGTGTGGTGGCGACCTGCTGGTGGTGGGTGAGGTGTGCTCACTGGCTGTGGACGCAGGGGAAGTGGACACTGCTGCCCGACCCTGCGCCCTAGCAGGTGGTGGCGGAGGTGGTGTTGCTGGCCTTGCCTGTGACCCCACCGCCACCACCAGCTGGCCCATGAGGTCCACGAGTTGGTCCATACAGGACACGAATTGGCCCATATGGGCGTCCATGGACCTCAGCACCCCCAGCACCTCCCGCGTGTCAGTAGCAGACCTGGCCCATTGTCCTTGGGCCTCTTCATAGGCCCCAAGGACTCTGGCCATTTGAGGCAGGGCATGGCTCCCAGGGAGGCTGGCGTTTCCCTGACCCTGCTCCTCCTACCAGTCCTGCTGCCACCGGCCTGCCCACTAGCCACATTGCACACCACGGTCCTCGCTGTGGCTCCCAGGGTGGATCCAGTCGGCCGGGCCACCACCTGCGCTGGGGCTGGTGCCAGCGAAGACGTGGTGGTGGTGGAGGCGGTGGTGGTCGGTGCGGCGATGGTGGCGGTTGCGGCAGTGGTAGTGGCCGCAATGACCGTGGGTGTGGCCGCAACGACAGTGGCAGCAGGGGACTGGGACTGTTCAGCATCCCTGGATGATGGGTTGGTGGGTAGGAGGGGTCCTGGGGAGCGGCTGGGCCCTGCCACGCCAGATGGGCCAGCTTGGTGGTCTGTGTCCGAAGAGGAGGACAGATCCTCCAGATCCGTGTGTCCTCGTTGGGGGCTTGTGGGCTGGCTGTGCTGGCTGCTGTCTCCATCCCCAGCATCCGGCAGTTCGTCACCTGTGGAGAGAATGAGATTTGTTATTGTGTTGCACCTGGCGAAGTATGTATTAGTCGTCTGACATTGGCAGTTCGTGCAATCTCGTACATGGGTTTCCCGGAGGCGAGTGTGTGGCTGTGGCATCTGTAGTTGTGTGTGCTAGGCAATGGGACTGTGTGCTGTGCACATGTGGCATGGGACGGATTGGCCATGCCGATGGGTGTGTTGCTGTGCCCCTACTCATTGTGACTCTGGTGTATGCGGGCTCCTGGCCCATCCTGGGTCTGGTTTGTACTTTGCTTTTGGAGTTCATATGGAACGCTTAGGAACGCATATGGCAACATGGGGGCCATGCCCCAGATTCGCATTTGGGAGGGGATATGCTTTTGGGGTTCAAATGGAACGCTTAGGAACGCATATGGCAACATGGGGGCCATGCCCCAGATTCGCATTTGGGAGGGGATATGCTTTTGGGGTACATGCTGTGAGCCATGGGTGCCGAACGTGACATGTGTTGTGGCAGCATGACAGTGCATGGTCTGAGGTGTGTGCATGCCTGACATGCCCTGCATATTTGCTGTCTGTTGTGGTTACTGGACATGGCATTGGACGCATCGTTATGAGTGAGTGATAGTTGTGTGCCAGCCAACGTATTGCAGTTGTCCCATCTCCTTGGTGTGCGTGCTGCCCTGTGCCATGTGCATCACTGCAGTGCTCGGGGGGGTGTGGCCCATGTTGTGTGTTGTTGCTCACAGTGTGTCGTGCGCTTAATTGACTTCTGGCACATGGTTGGTCATGGGCATGTGTCTTAGCGTGACTGCTGTATGTGTGGCAGCTGTGCGGATGACATGCCTTTCATGAGACTGGGGCTGACGGATGGGATGGATGGTATGTTGTATGTGCATGGTGTGTCTGTGAGTTTGATGGGTTCAGTGGTGTTCGTGTGCATTTCTGTTGTTCCGCTCTGTTGCGTCTAGTGTTGTTTGTCTTACATAGGCGTAGTTGTGGGGTGTGGGGTTGACAGGCAGTGGGGGCTACATGGACAGGACTTCAATGGTGTTTCGGTTGTGTGTGATGAGTTGCACAGTGGCTGCCGTGTGGGACTATATTCAGTGTGGCTTGTGCATGCAGACGTGGCTCCTTGGGTGTTGCTATGTCTGTGATGGGTCATGTGGGGTGTGAGTCTGTTGTTCATGTCCGTGTGCACATTGTTCACTTGTTCGTGACGGTGGGCGGTGCTGCGTGTTCGTCTGCTACGTGACATGTCCCATGTGTTGGTGGTGTTATGGTCCTCATGCCTCCAGTAATCCAGCCCTGTCCAGTTTCCCACCTGCAAGTTGTTCGTGCGTGCACTGTACTGGATGCCACATGGCTCTAAGCGGGGGTGCTCCATGTTGCAGGTCTGTGGGGGTGGGGGGTGTAGTGGGTCGTGGGGGTGGCTGTACACCCACTGACACCGATTGCTGTGGACCGTGATGTCTGCCTTTCGGCTGTCGTTGTGCACTGCGGTGGCTGACACGTGGCTGTGGGGTGTGGGGGATGCTCCTCCTTGCTGTGCTGTGGGACTGGGGCCTGGTGTGTGTTGTACTTGGGCTGTCCACCGTCCCACCCACTGCACTTTGTGTTCCTGCCACTTACCTGTTACTTGTCGGTTAGTGCAGCTGTGGCGGACACATGGGTGTGGTGGGTGCTCGTTGTGGCGCTTCTGGCATATTTGGGGACCTGTTGGTGGTTACGTGGCTGGCTTAGTGTACACATGTCCCCACGCATCTTACAGTTGTTCGGTTTGGGCTGTGTGTGGTAGTGTCTGTTGCATGTGTGTGTGATGTGTTGTGTATTGTGTGCTGGACATGGGGGTGTTTGTCCCTGGGAGCTGTGGCATGGTAGTTGCGCATGTGAGTACATAGCGGTGTGCTGGTATACATTAGTTTGTACTTACCAGCCTCCACTCCCCTGCTAATCCGGCGAGGATCTCCGGATGGATTACGACTCGCACCTTCTCCTCCCACGCTTTGAAGGTCTTAAAGAGCGCGGGATTCCCTCCGCCAGTGACGGCAGCCAGCTCTCTGTTTTTGCCCTCCTTCTTCTTGACCAGGCTCTTTACGTCATTCCAACGTTTGTTTATCTCGACTCTGTTTCTGGGCAGGGTCCCGACTGCATTGACCTGGTCTACGATCCGGTTCCACATTCTGTTTCTGGTGGCTAGTGGTGTGTGCTGGACCATGTTCCCATAGATTTGTGGGTACACCTTGATGATCTCGTCGACCATGACCGTCAGCTCCATGGGCGTGAACTTGGGCATCCTTTGTGGTGCCATGGTGTTTGTGGTGCTGGTGCGGTGTGTGTTGTGTAATGTGCAGGGGGTTTGTGGTGCCGGTGTTTGGTGGTGGTGGTGGTGGTAGTGATGTGTGCGTTTCTGTGGTGTGCTGCTGTCCTTGCTGTGTCGCTGTGTCCTCTCCTCTCCTCTCTGGTTTGCAATGTAGCAAGGGGTTGTGGTCTGTGGGAGTGCTGCTTTTGTACTCACCTATGTGGGTGTGTCCTCATGGTCTGTTGTTTTCAGGTGTGTTGTGTCTGGGGTTCTGGCCTTTGTATTTTTTGTTTGTCCGGGGGGTGTTTTCGGGATGTGTACTGTGCTTGTGTATTTGTGTGTGCCTTGCTGTGTGGACTTGTTGGCCATGTTGTGTGCTATTGGTTTTGTGTGCGGATGGTTTCTGTGCAGGTACGTTGGCGACATGGCTTCTGCCGTGTCGATTCTCATCGGCGTTGTTTGCGCTGGCGGGCAGTATATTTGTTGTTTTTCCGCGCTCATGGTGGTGCGATCGTAATTTCACGTGCGGTGTGTCGGCCGTGTGGGCGGGCGGTTTTGTGTTGTCGTGCGTGTTTCCGTCCGTGGCGGGCGGTTTGACTCCGACTCGGACGATGGCGGGCGGTATTTTGTGTGATTTTTCCGCCGATGGCGGTTTTCGGTTTGTGTACTCATAATGGCGTGGTCGGTGTTCAGGCGGTGTGTGCGGGCGGATTTATGCCGCTTCCATGCCTGGCGGATTTATTTACGCCGGGTATCGTAATGGGCCCCTAAATGTTATTTTATTAAAATAATATTTAATATGCTATATAATAAAACATAATGTAATAAAATGTACAATGTATATATATTCCAACTCCTGAACTTTTGTAAATAATGATCTAAAAATGTCAAAAAAGTTAACGACAAATATTTAGATATTTGAATAAAAATTTATTAAACAATACAAAAGATACTGTATATTAATGAAAAAATTAATCTGTTTTACTTTACCATTATATATGTATACCATAAAAATGTAAAATATTTAAAAACTGTCAAATACATTTGTACATCAATGTAATACAATATAATTTGGTGAACATATCTAAATAAATGTTATAATCTCCTAGTAAAATGTGAAAAACATAACAAGGTGTATTATTTTTTGCAATATTGTATTAAATTGTAAAAATAAATTAAATATCATAATTTACTATTCTAACTGCAACTCCAAAAAACATATGGGAAAGTGCTGGATGGTAAACCATAATAATTTACTATTCTAACTCCAAATCCAATTAAACTCTGGGAAAGTGCTGGATGGTAAACCATAATAATTTACTATTTTAACTCCAAATCCAATTAAACTCTGGGAAAGTGCTGGATGGTAAACCATAATAATTTACTATTCTAACTCCAAATCCAATGAAACTCAGGGAAAGTGCTGGATGTTAAACAATAATAATTTACTATTCTAACTCCAAATCCAAATAAACTCAGAGTAAGTGCTGGATGTTAAACAATAATTATTTACAATTCTAACTCCAAATCCAATTAAACTCAGGGAAAGTGCTGGATAGTAAACCATAATAATTTACTCTATTAACTCCAAATAAATATAAACTGTAAACAATAAATATTTAATATCCACTCTTTCATTTACAGTATGAATAAATATATATCCTTAAAACTATATATAAGAAATTACTAGATATTTTCTTTCTACATTTAAAAATAAAAAACTTAAATGATAAAAAATCAAAAATTCTTTATTATTATTAGTATTTTTACAAATTTGAAATATAAATTAAAAACTAATTTATATTAAACTATTTCATTATTAATTAAATAAATATTAAAAAATTATAATAATTACAAAACATATCCAAATGTAATTTAAATATAAAAATATAATATTTATCTACATTTACTTTAAGATTTCTATCAAATTCCCTTTAAAATTTAAATTAATATATTTTCACTTCTAACAAATATATTATTTTCATATATTTTATAATTAAATTTGGAACATTCAAATATAAAATTAATTAATTTCGAGAATATTCAATATTTTATGATTTTTTTTAAAAATAATAAATATTGAAATTTATTAAACACAACTTAGAGATTTGATAATTTATTTTTAATGACAAATTATCATTTATAATTTAAAAACATATTTTAGCAAAATTTATAATTTCTAATTTTAAATTATAAATTTCTAATTTCAAAATAAAAAAATTCTAAATTTAAAATATTAATATTAAAATTGTGATACAACATTTTTAAATTACTACCCACCCTTATCCCCTATAAACCCAACATCCCGCTCCTAAAATTAATATGAAAATTAGAAAGAAAAAAAATTTCACATGTATTCTTTTCATACAAACATTAGAAATTGGAAAAAATAACATAAAATAACTATTAAACCACTAAATAAAAAGTTACATCATAAACATAACATCGATATTACTTACATCGATATTTTTTACATCTATATTTTTAACATCGATATTTAACACTCTCGATATTTTTGCACAACTAACAAATCGATATTTTTACATAGATATTACTTACATCGATATTTAATACCAACGATATTCTTACCTCAATATTTATGTATGTCGATATTTTGCCGTCGATATTCTTGCTCTGCACCCTCTATCGTACCAGATGCAAAAACTTTTTTCTGTTTTTTAAGAGTCAAGATCTGCACTGCAATACAAATATTTGAAACACTGAGGGGAAGACAAGAGACTGAGCTAAGCACTATAGCAGCTTAAGTGAGAATCAGTTTTCTTTTGGCCCCTAGGCATTAAAGCCAGATAATTAAAGTTTCTCTTCTACTAGTCTTTTTGGGAAATTTATGGTTTAAATCTTTTTATTGAATTTTTCAGAACAGTAGCCGCCACCTACATCCAATGGCCAGTGGGGAGAGACATTATAGGAATATTTAGGGAGAAATAAGAGGGGCATAGTTGTGGAATAGAGAGAGAGAATGGAAGAAGGAATTTCCGGGAGCTAATGCTGGCTTAGAGTTTGGGGAGTGGTGCGTGCCTTTCCTGTACTCAGATCTACCGCTACGAGGTGTGTCTATTGGTCCCGTGGGTGGTCCCTGGTGAGTCCGATTACCTGGAGATATCTCTGGCATGTAAGTTCATTGAATTCAGTTGACAAGAACTCAAAGGTGGATCCCTATGTTTTGTCGAAGAGGGGAAGCCGGTGTGCTGTTATCTTTTCCATACTGATCACCTCCCACAGCTTATGTAGCCATAATCTGGTTGGGACTCCCTCCTTACCCCATTTGGATAGTATCACCTGTTTGGCAGCCCCCAGCTCCAATGTAATAGCTCTTCCCCGGCATGATCCTAGGGGATATGTTAGGGCGTTGGGAAGACCAAGGAGTATGTAGCTAGGCAATCTTGGTATGTCCGTCCCATAAGTAGCATTTATGTCGGGTAGTATTGAGTCCCAGAAGGGTTTTATCTTCGGGCATTGCCATAGCAAATGTGTCAGGTTGCCCACCTGGCCGCAGTGACGGCAGCAGCGGGCATCGCCCCCGGCTTCCAGCGTGCCACCCTGTCTGGAGTGTAATACCAGTAATGTGCTATTTTGAGAAACATCTCTTTTCCTGCCGTACTGCAAGAGGAGGCTCTGGCTCTGTGTACTATGTCATGCCATTCATTTGGGGAGAATTCTCGTTCACACTCTGACTCCCACCTGCGCTGCACGGTGTTTTGACTCGCTGTGCGTGTGCAAGAAGAAACTAAATATATATCAGAAATTAGGTGTTTGTCTGAATGTCTGGTTCCGAACCATTTTTGTAATTTTGTTAGGGGGCGGCTTGCATGCGAGCGGATTTGTGGTTGTGTGACCCAGTGTCTTAAGGCCTAGTACTGCCAGTAACCTATTTTAGGTAGGTCATAATTGTCAGCTAATTGGGGGAAATCCATTATCCCCTCTATGTCGAAGAGATAGCCCACCCTTTTTACAGTTGGCTTCCTGCCATTTGAGATAATCCTGTCCAGTCTGGGCGGGAGGAAATTCCGGATGGCCTATGAAGGGAGTGAGGGGGGACGTAGGAGTAGATAGACCACGGGGTACCTGAACCCTATCCCATACATTCATCATTGCTCGCAGAACCGGCGAAATGTAAACTCTGACACGGCGGAGTCTGCCCGCCACTCCTTGGGCCACCAGCAAGTCCCCCCGGGACCCGTCCCCACCTCCTCCGCAGGGCCCATGGGATACACCCAAGCAATCCCTTCTGTGACTGGCCTCGCCTCCCGTGCCTGTCCTCCGTTTGCACTACGTCTGTTGCGGCTCAGTCCTCCCGGCAATGCCTGCCCGGCGCCTCCGTGGCCTCACCTCGCTCTGCCGCTCACCGGGGGTCTCTGCAACCACTCCTTCAGGGGCTCTGGCACTTCAGGAGGCCTCTCTGCGAGCGCTGTTGGGCGGGCGTTACCAGCCGCCAGAACCTCTGCAGGGCCCACGGGGTACACTCCAGCAAGGCCTCCGGTGACTGGGGGAAGCCCGATCGACCACCGAGGTCAAGCCTCCAGTGCCGCTCCTCCGCTCGCTCTAGGTCTGTTGCGGTTCCGGCCGCCCACCAGCA
Source organism: Calotriton arnoldi (assembly GCA_963921515.1). Taxonomy (NCBI): domain Eukaryota; kingdom Metazoa; phylum Chordata; class Amphibia; order Caudata; family Salamandridae; genus Calotriton; species Calotriton arnoldi. The sequence goes on from CAWUFW010000902.1 coordinate 1,152,812, forward strand.
TCTGCCTGTTGCTTTCGCGGCCTCACCTCACTCTGCCGCTCGCATGGGCCTCTGCTACCGCTCCTTCATGGATTCCGGCGCCACGCCGTTGGAGCCAGCGGCCGCTGCTCGGGAGGCCGCTCTGCTCCCGCAACGTCTCTTTAGGCTGGGCGGGCGCCACCGAACCCATCAGGCGTCCCCTGCCGTCTGTGCCTCTACGACCTCCTCCGCAGGCCACCAGCAGCCCGGGACAGCCACTGGAACCGCTACTTCTCAGCCCTGTTCAGCGGAGCTCCGCGAGATGGCTGCTACTCTGCTGCCATCTTGGCCATGCCCCTTTTTGGGAAATTTAATAGGATTTAGGGGGTAGTTCTAACTAGATAAATAGGAAAAGCAACACTGTCACCATTGTCCAATAAAGCATGGCAGCGTGTCCAGACCACTAGAAACATAGAACAAAGCTCAGAAGAACCTTTGACTCATCCATCATAAAGGATTCTTTTTCTGTAATTAAAATATTCCTAGCACATAGGGGCCGATTCCGATTCGGGACGGAAATCTCACCGACCGACTCGGTACGGGAATATAGTCCGACCGACACGTACCGGCGTTGCCCGACCTGGGTAGTACGATGAAATGCATGTGAATCACGTCCGACTCGTACGGAACACAAGCCGAACGACTGAACCGGACGGAAACAAGCTATCCGGCCGGGAAACCACGCGAATAGAACCGACCGACACGCACCAGGAATCAACCCGAACGAAACGTACCCGCGAACTCCGACCCGCGCAGTACGATGCAATACGTTGAAAACCAGACCGAGTCGCACGGAGCTCAAGCCGAACGACCGACACGCATACAAAAGCCAGCCGAAGGAAGCCAATAGTCGGCGACCGACGCGTACGCCGCACAAGAAACCTAGCAGAAACACAGCCTGAACGACTTGGAGAAGCTCGCACGAGACAACTGCAGCGTCCTACTCGGTCAGAAGAACGTCTCCTACATGCACAAAAAATACAAAGGAAAAAATACAATAAAAAAAAATGGAACAAGGACACACCCCCAACTCCACCTATATAATGGCCACAAATCCCTACCATGATCCTTTGCAAATTCAACTGACCTGCCAGCACAGAACACCATCACACAGCAACCACAGACACACTCACAGCTCATCCATCACACAAGCCACACACCATTAGCACCTCAACAAATAGCACCCTCACATACACCCAGCAAAACCTACACTCACACACCCTCACCTGCACTCACACACACCTCAATCCCCACCACCACTCATCACCATGCCCCCAAAGAAGAATCCAAAGTTCCTAGACAGTGAATTGGAAGTCCTGGTAGATGAGATCCTCAGGGTAGAGCCACAGTTGTTTGGTACATTGGTACAACAGACCCCCATGTCGCAGAAAACCAAGATGTGGCAGAGGATCATCGACAGGGTCAACGCACAATCACCATGTTAGCGCACAAAGGAAGACATCCAGAACAGGTGGTATGATGTGCGTAGGAGGGTCAGGGACCTACTAAACAAGGATTACATCGTGAGTCAGCGCACCGGCAGTGGCCCTCCTGCCAAACCACTATACCTCAGGCCCTGGGAGGAGAAGGTGCGGGCCATCCTACCACCAGTGAGCGTGTATGGACTATCAAACATCCCAGAGCCTGGTGAGTACACAACAAATATACACAATATTGTGTGACAATACACACACATCACTGTCAAGGGGATAGTCAAACCATGCACCCTTAGCAAATCCACAGCAATCAAAAGATAATCACCCCAAGATTTGTCTGTCAGTCAGATAAACACAATACATGCCATCTCATAGTGATATGTAACTGTGTCATGATATGTACAAACCTAACTACAAATACAGCAAGGCAGTGGCACAAATGTAACCAACAAACACAGTTAGACATTTTGCCACCACTAGAACACCACCTCACAGGGAAGCTCACTCAAAGGAAGGAATTCTGTGTATGCTGGTGAAGTCAGTGTAGCCGATAGCATGATGGGAGTTGTAGTCACAGATATTGGTCACCCTCACAATTGGCCCATCAACACCACTCTGAACCATGCTCACATCACAGGGAGTGGAAAACAACTGACAAGATGGCTGACACTGGGTACTGCTGTGGGGAGCACAAGCCCCTGCTGGGAACTGGGCACCACTCAACAGCAGGACACCACTGACTGACATCCTGAAAGCCAACTTGCACTCCCTGCAATGGAAGCACGTTCCATGGTGGGATATCTGGCTGGGTGGGAAGGAGGACTGACACCTCTGACCATAGTTACCAGCAGCTTTTCTCACACACACCCTTAACACAAACTCCACACAACTCACCTGGGAGAATGCATTGCCTCACACTCTAATTAAATATCCCACAAAGAACAACCACACTGGGTTATGCTGTGTGAAGCACAGGGACACTCTTGGGACTTGTAGCCAAACAAACGCCAGGACAACACTGTCAGCCATCCTGTCAGCACAGGCACACTACCCCACAGGGAAGCAGAGTCAAAAGGAAGGAAGTATGGGCATGCTGGGAAGGGAGGGTGTAGGCAATAGCATGATGGGAGTGGTAGTCACAGCTCAACATCCCCCACCCACATGGCCCAGCAAGCTCACACTGAAGCATGCACACCTCACAGCCAGTGAAAAGCCACTTCAAAGATGTCTGACACTGGCCTCAGCTGTGGGGAGCACAAGGCCCTGCTGGGACCTGGGCACCAACCAACAGCAGAACACCACTGTCAGCCATCTTGCCATTGCTGTCACACTCACACACAGTGAAGTCCACTCAAAAGGAAGGAAGTATGGGCATGCTGGGAAGGGGGGTGTAGGCAATAGCATGATGGGAGTTGTAGTCACAGATATTGGTCACCCTCACAATTGGCCCATCAACACCACTCTGAACCATGCTCACATCACAGGGAGTGGAAAACAACTGACAAGATGGCTGACACTGGGTACTGCTGTGGGGAGCACAAGCCCCTGCTGGGAACTGGGCACCAACCAACAGCAGGATACCACTGTCAGCCATCTTGCTATTGCTGTCACACTCACACACAGTGAAGTCCACTCAAAAGGAAGGAATTATGGGCATGCTGGGAAGGGGGGTGCAGGCTATGGCATGATGGGAGTTGTAGTCACAGATATTGGTCACCCTCACAATTGGCCCATCAACACCACTCTGAACCATGCTCACAACACAGGGAGTGGAAAACAACTGACAAGATGGCTGACACTGGGTACTGCTGTGGGGAGCACAAGCCCCTGCTGGGAACTGGGCACCAACCAACAGCAGGACACCACTGACTGACATCCTGAGAGTCAACCTGCACACACTGCAAGGGTGGCATGCTTCATGGTGGGATAACTGGGCTGGGGGGAGAAGGAGGGCCGGATGTCCACCAAATACCACAAATGCTGGCCAAGCACACACCTCAACATTCACATTGAAAAGCTTCAGGTTGGCAGGACAATGTGCTACACCAATATCAACCTCTGACTGTGACAACTTAGGACAATGCAATGTACAGGCCCGCATCCAGAGGTACAGTCACAACTGTCAGGTGTGTGAACCATTGATGCCCGTAGAAACATAACATACATTGTGTGTCTCTTCCAAAAACAGGTGATGATGGGGACACAGCAGCAGACGATGAGGAGTCCCTGTCCCAGGCTCCGGGGGACACTGAGCTCACTGGTGTGGAACAGCCTCTGCACTCCTCGGATGGTGAAGACCTACCTGGCCCCTCCGGTGCGAGTCATCATGCAGCACCAACATCTGCACCCCCTGCACCCACCCCTCCAACAACTGCCAACACACAGACCACCCCTGCCAACACGGACAGACCAAGGACCAGCGATGACAACAGCACATGGACCCCGGCCCAACGTGGAGCAACGGACAACGACCCCAGTAACAACCCCCAAGTGGGCCTACGGTCACCTGTGCGTGCCACCACAGGTCCCGCACGTGTCGCCAGGGGTGGTGGGAGGGGTGGTAGACATAGGTCGTTGTTTGCAGAGGGGCCTGGACTGCATGATGACCCACAACTGGCACGCATTGCTGAGGCGTACCAGAATAGCACCGGAGAGGTCAGCCAGGTAGTGGGGATCCTCAAGGACATTCAACAGCAGCAGGCTGCCCATCATGCCCGCTTGGACTCACACATGTCCCGTGTGGAGACACACATGTCTGGCATGGAGTCCAAGTGGGACACATTGGAAGAACTGACAGCGGTGCATAGGTACATATTGACATGCCTCCGCCAGATTAGCACCAACATGGCCACACCTCCCTGTGTGCCCACAACATCTGGTGCTGCAACAACTGCAACTGCCACAGGGAGGGAGGATGACTCTGGCGGAGAGTCCTCTGCACTGCAGCAGCCTGCACGTGAGGGTCCCCCCCGGAAGAAGAGGGGTCGTCCGAGGAAGGAAAATTGAGAGGCCGATGGCCATGTACATCCCCTAGGAACCCAACACCTGTTCTGGAAATTCTCCTTTGTGTGCAAACTGTTCACCCTGTCGAATGCAACACAACTCTCCCACATGACATGGGGAGCTTAAGTTGGCCCAATGTATCAGATGACTGTGGGCTTTACTCAGGACATTTCTGCTACCAAGACTTCCAACTCATCTGGGAACTTTGGATTCCAATCCCAATGTACAGCACCCACCATCCTGTGCACTATCCTCACACATGTATGGAAATAAACTCACTAATACACCATACTTGCCTCTGTTGTGATTCCAACGTGGTTTCTGTCATGGAGATGGTGATCTGCTAAATGACACTGTGCATGCTAACTGCTACAGCAAGTTCAACACCGTCATGTGAGTCATGGCGACGTGACACATATGAGGGAGACACACCACTAGGGCTACACAACACATACACACCAGGGCCATCAGACTCATCACCTACACTGATGTTGCCAGGAAATACAGTGGAATGCACAGACACCACACCTATTCACAGTCTGTGTTAACTAGCCCACAGGTGCAGTAAGCACATGTCAGTCAGATGTGTGACCACAGACAACGCACATCCCAAAGTGAAGCACAGGTTTATTACACATTTGCAACATGTTGTTTCCACTACAGATGCAAGGTAATCCTACGTGGCAGTGGTCACACAGTCAACAAGTGTAGAAGAAATAAAGTCCAGGGGTGTGTGGCACATCACCTGTAGGGAAACGACTTCTTCCACCCTGGAAGTTGAATCATGGTGTCGGGGATCACAGTTCACCAAACAACTCTGAAAGTACCCTGTGAAGGACAGACATGACACACTGCAATACTCATGGTCAATACATGTCACAAGATACTCACAGAAAACCAAGTTAGCATGTCAACACTGTTGGGGAGTACAGACTACCTGTAAGGACACATCGCTGCACGCTTCCAGTCAAGTAGCACATGGCCACACTCAAACAGCACCAGAGCACCACCAACACATATCATGCAAACTCACATCATTGACATGACATCTCTGGATACTCACATTCAGCTGAAGAAGTTGGTGATGAGCTGTGTGCAGACATCACCATCATCATCACTGGCATTGTGACCCAGGCCAGGATCCTCCACAGGTGGCGGATGTTGGTCATCGTCATCCAGGATGAGAGGCAACTCCTTCCGCACTGCCAGGTTGTGTAGCATGCAGCAGACGATGACAATCTTGCACACCTTTGCTGGGGCATATGGGAGGGCCCCTCCTGTCTTGTCCAGGCAGCGGATGCGGCTCTTCAGGAGACCAAATGTCCGCTCGATCACTCTCCTGGTCCGACCATGTGCCTCATTGTAGCGTATCTGGGCTGGTGTCACAGGGTTCCTGAGGGGTGTCAGCAACCACGGCATGTTGGGGTATCCGGAGTCACCTACAGACAGACAATTGCACATTAGCTGAGTTGGAAAAGAGGGCGGAATACAACATAGCAGAACACACACAATGGTACAAAGTCAGTACACACCGACAAGCCAGGCACGCTGGTTCTGCATCTGTGACATCATCCTCGGGATGCGACTACTCCTCATCACGTAGGCATCGTGTGCCGAACCAGGGAAACGGGCATACACATGTGAGATGCTCATATCTGCAAGACATACCACCAGAGCATTGATCGAATGATAATGTTTCCTGTTCCTGTATGCCTGCTCATGTGCCTGTGGTGGTACCAAAGCCACATGTGTCCCATCAATGGAGCCAAAGACATGTGGCATCCTCCCCAGGGCATAGAAGTCACTCTTGACGTCAGTGAGTTGTTGACGTGTAGGGAAATAGATGTACTGGTTCAGGCATCTCAACATTGCCTCCAAAACATCGCGTAGCACACGGCTGAACATAGTCTGTGACATCCCACCAGCAGTCGCTGTGTTGAAAGGTACCGGTGGCAAAGAAGTGTAGGGCTGCCATCACCTTCACCTTGGGGGTCAGCGCTGTAGGGTACGGCCGGCCAGGTTGCAAATGTGGGGCCAAGCGCACTGCCAAATCCTCAATCAGCTGCCTGGTGAAGCGGTACCGTCGGATGCTGTCACGTTCCACCATCGTTGCTAGGTCAGGGAATGGTCTATGGACAGCTGGTGCCCTGCAGTGCATAGGTGAAGAAAGAAAAATTGTCAGTCACCCCACATATGTGCCATTCACCATACTCAATATCACATGATACATCATTACGAGACACAAGTACTTGATGTGTGTGCCGTTCTGTATGGACATATATGGCACCTACATGGACATCATCTAACATCTCAGTTCAACATGTGTTGACAACAGGTTCCAGGTTGTGCTATGGGAAATCATTAGGCTGTGTCACAGTGCCCATTTACTGCTGTCACGTTCCAAACACACACCACAGTGACATGTCTGGACAGATGCGCCACAGGCATCACAGCTCATTGACAGGTAGATTCCCAGGGACCCTGTCTTGCCACATGGACACTGGCATGACATGGCGTATCATGTACACGTCAGGAAAACAAACGTGACTCCCACAGGTAGTGGCCCCTGTTGCCTCCGCAGGACAGACATGGACGTCTGTGACACACACACGCACAACATCAAAGTCCATGCACAAACAACATGGATGTGGAGACTGTCTCCCATTGTGCACATGGAATCAGAGACATCGGAAACACAACATGCACACAGACTGTGGAGGGCCATCACTATTGTGGCAATGGGTCACCCTGTGACGTACATACCTTCCCACATGGGACTCTGGGGGTATGTGACATGTCATACACATACACAACCGGGAAATGTGACCATGCCACATGCTCCGAAATGAACAGTTGCACATCACAGTGGTCATGTGCACAACACACAAAGGATCCTGTCCCCATGAACACGTGCACAGCCTGGGAGTGGCTGCCCCCAAGTGCCACCCCAAAAACCACATGTTTACCCCCATACACAGAAAAGGTAATGCAGCCTTACATGCCTTAGGATACAGTGTGGACTGGGTGTGGTGTTGTAGGTGTGCCCCTGAGTCCCTGGCAAGTATATGTGGCTGGCATACGTTCACCAGTGACAAGCATGGTGACATATGCGAGTGACCTGTACAGGGACGCGTTGTACAGCAATGGACCGATCGGTGTGCACGCACTGGCCATTGCATCTGTTGTGAGCGGGTACGCGTTCTATAGCAATGGACCGATCGGTGTGCACGCACTGGCCATTGAATCTGTTGTGAGCGGGTACGTGTTGTTTCCCGGAATACGCGTTGTACAGCAATGGACCGATCGGTGTGCACGCACTGGCCATTGCATCTGTTGTGAGCGGGTACGCGTTGTACAGCAATGGACCGATCGGTGTGCACGCACTGGCCATTGCATCTGTTGTGAGCGGGTACGCGTTGTTTCCCGGAATACGCGTTGTACAGCAATGGACCGATCGGTGTGCACGCACTGGCCATTGCATCTGTTGTGAGCGGGTACGCGTTGTACAGCAATGGACCGATCGGTGTGCACGCACTGGCCATTGAATCTGTTGTGAGCGGGTACGCGTTGTTTCCCGGAATACGCGTTGTACAGCAATGGACCGATCGGTGTGCACGCACTGGCCATTGCATCTGTTGTGAGCGGATACGCGTTGTACAGCAATGGACCGATCGGTGTGCACGCACTGGCCATTGCACCTGTTGTGAGCGGGTATGCGTTGTTTCCCGGAATACGCGTTGTACAGCAATGGACCGATCGGTGTGCACGCACTGGCCATTGCATCTGTTGTGAGCGGGTACGCGTTGTACAGCAATGGACCGATCGGTGTGCACGCACTGGCCATTGCATCTGTTGTGAGCGGGTACGCGTTGTTTCCCGGAATACGCGTTGTACAGCAATGGACCGATCGGTGTGCACGCACTGGCCATTGCATCTGTGGTGAGCGGGTACGCGTTGTACAGCAATGGACCGATCGGTGTGCACGCACTGGCCATTGAATCTGTTGTGAGCGGGTACGCGTTGTACAGCAAGGGACCGATCGGTGCGCACGCATTGGACATTGCATGTGATGTGAGCGTGTACGCGTTGTTTTTTTAAATACGCGTTGTACAGCAATGGCCCGGACGGTGCGCATGCATTGGCTAGGGCCTGGCATGGCAACGGACGCGTTTTCGAAGCTGTAACAAGTCTGATGCAGTGAATTCAGTTGGCCAGCCACAACAATGTTGCAAATACATGGGTGTCATGAAGTTTAACTTTTGAAGGATGCTGTGGGCGTGTATAAGTGGTGCTATTCCATGGATTGGCCAGATTCAGAAGATGCAAACGACTTGGACCTATCACTTTGGACACATGGGACAGTATCTGCTTCTGCAGCACACATATAATGCTGGCTGTTCCCCTGAGAGCTCACTTGCCTGCACTACATGCTCCAGGACGACATCTGCCACCAACACTGCTGCTGTCTCTGCATCCTCTTGCTACTGCAATGGCACGTACTGTGGAGAGAGCCCCAGCCTTAAGCCTTGAGGAGAACCAGGCCCTGCTGGACAGCCTCCTTCCACAGTACAGCAAGCTGTATGGGAAACCAGGGGAGCAGGTGAGTGTGCTGTCCACTGCCTTACTAATTGTGCATGTTCTCTGACTAGCAAGACTTACAGTGTGCACACCACTGGCTAGCATGCTCACTGAGTAGTTCTCAGCCCCAAAGTGTGTAGTTACATGCACTGAACAGGTACAGTGCAGTAACAGTGCATTCCAACAAGGTTTACTTCCCATGCAATGATACCATGTAGTAACTGCTGGCAAACTGTTCATAGCCATCGTTGCACTGCCTGTGTACATCATATGCCCCTGTGATTGAGACATGTGTATCCAACTGTGTGATGCACGTATATGTTGCATGTGTAGTAATGGCATTTTCACTTTGTCATCCTCACAGGTTGATGCCCACCAGAAGCAGGAAATCTGGCTGACCATCGCCCGGGCAGTAAGATCCGTGGGGGTCTACAAGCGCCGGATCCGCAACTGCCAGAAGAGGTGGCAGGACCTTCGGGGCTGGACCCGGAGGATCGCAAGGGTCCAGCTGAATCTGTCACCTCCTCGCAGGAGGGGCGGACACCGGACCCTGACCCCCCACCTGCTCAGGATCCTGGCGGTGGTCTTCCCTGACCTGGATGGGCAGCTGAAGGCCAGACAGCAGCAAGGAGGGGGTGAGTCCATGACTGCACTGTGCACTTTTTCTGACATGCTATGTGCCCTCCTCTGGCCTGGTTAAACTTCCACAGTACATCAGTCTTGTGGTCCAGGACCCATGTCCCTCAATTGTGACATGCCCACTCCTCATCTGATACGCATATGTGTGGCCCTTACAGTCAGGAAATTGTGTCACTTGGGTACTGTGTCCTTGCATTTTGCTTCGCTCAAGGTGGGGGACAGCATTTGTTCCTGTGACTTTGTCGTGGGATTCATGGGTGAGTCAATTGCTTACACAATGCCTAAGTTCTGACATGTAATCTGGGTGTAACTTTGATATGTGGTCCACTTGCTGATCTGAATCACCACATGTCCCTGGGGTATTTGGCACACACCCATGCTGCGGGTGGGAACAATGTTTGGGCCTCAGGAGTATGAATATCAAGTGTGTCACACATGCTTAGCCACCTGCCTACTGTCCAGGGCTCATCCCTCTTTCAGGTGGAGCAGGACAGTCATGCCTACTCCAGGGCATACAATACACTCTGTACTCCCACTCCCGTGTATCAGCTGACATGTTGTGATCAGTGAAATGTTCCCTCAGGTGTTTGCCTCTGTGTCATTGTGCTGTGGCTTCGTTGTCAGGACTACTGGGATGTTTATCGTTTAGGGCTCAGCATGCCATCTGAGATGTGACCATGAGAGACGATACTTCTGTGACTCATAGGTGTTTGATCACTTGACTGTGCACACAGGTGTATGCGACTGTGAACTTCAGGCAGCTGTTTTACATTCACAGCAGACTGTGAGCGTGCTCAGGTTCATAGAGTTGTGTTTCATGTCTCCCATATGTCCAATTGGCATGACGTGGCCAAATAAGAGTTCAGATGATGTGGTTTGTGGGGGATGGACATGTGCACTTGTCAGCTACATAACTTGCATTCCCCATTTCCTAGGATTGTGACACAGTGCAGACTGTTGTTGGCTGGCTGCCATGCCCATGTGACTGGAGACAGTGATGTATGACTTTGCAGGCATGCCTGTGCCATGGCATTTAACTTCCTAAGAGTGATCCTGCAGGGGAGTGACATGTGCAACATGCACCCCATTGTGGCATTGACTATCCGGACATGGGTGCATCATGGTGTCTGGTGCTGGTATGCATCACATGCATTTCTAATTAGACTCTGGCCACCCCTTTACCCGGACACCTGTACTAACTCAGTGGCAAGAGATGTGATGTGTGCATGTTCACATACTTCACCGTGTTCTCTGCAATGTCCAACAACTGTGTACGTGGTGCATGTGTCCACACTGTGGTATTACCATCCAACAGGCACCAGACAGATGGGTGCAAAGGCAGGAGGGGTGTGAGTGCCATGGTTGACCATCAGACTGACAATTGGCTTCTCCTAATCTGTGTGAGGACTTTTGGCAATGTTCAACTGAGGATGCCAGGGCTTGCTCTGTAATGTGCTGTACTTACTGTGGTGTGTGCGGTCAGTGCAGGTGACTGATGTTTGTCTGTTTCCCTAATTGTTTGCAGATACATCCACGGCCACAGGAGGGGACAGCTCCATGGACCAGGAGGAGATGCAGAGCCAGGCTGGGTCAGCAGGCGATGAGTGGTCGGAGGGACCCAGTGGCACGGAGGGCGACGGGAGCCACACCGAGGAGTCCTCAGCACCATCCACCTCAGCTGAGGACCACAGCAGCTCGGAGGATGACTCCCTTGTGGAGGCGGGTGTCAGCAGCCACCACACCCCAGCTAGTATGTCTGGCCCCGCCACCACCACCACCGCCCTCCCATTGGCTCCCATTCCAGAGGTCCGTGGAGGCTCCCGTGTTCGGGAGCGTGTCTCCTTCGTGCCAGGCACCGCACCCCCTGCCCCTGTGTCCCCTGCTGCCCTGAGTGAGGAGTCTGTGTACCTACTTCGGCAGCTCCATGTAGGGCAGACAGCAATGCTGAGTGTCCTCCATGCACACACCACTCTGTTGACACAGCTGGTGTCGTTCATGGAGGGCATCTCGACGGGCATGTCTGCCCTACAGAGGAGCAATAGGTCCATGGACTCCTCCCTGACGGCAGCAGTGTCCCTACTCCAACAGTCCATCACCCCTCCTACCTCTGCCCCATCCACACTTCCTGGCACCCTACCTGTCCCAAGCACATGCACACCTGCACAATCACCCAAACACACAGACACGAGCAGCACAGAAACACACAAAACAAGGTTCAAAACGTGCACACAAGCATCCTCAGGGGACTGATACCACACCCACAGGGGATGGGGAACAGACACACACACAGGCATCCACAGTCACTCCGCAGTCCTCAAAATCCTCTCCCTCCAAGACCCCTTCCCTTGCCTCACCTGCAACCCCACCTACAAAGCAGCTCTTCCTCTGTGACCTCGGCCTCTTCCCCTCCGATCCCGCTGATCCAGCATACAGGGGGAAGAGGAAGTCCACCCACACAGAGGGGAGTGCCCCTCGCCCCCGGACACCCTCCCCCAGGCGTAGGCAGACTGAGGCCCCACCGCAAGTCCCCCGGTCCCGGAAGAGCAAGACCCCGCCACCACCCTGCAGGTCAACCACACAGTCTCCTTCCTCCATCCCTCAGTCACCCACAACACAGGTTCCCCCACCACACCCTGTCCCAGGTTCCCCCACCCACAGATACACCATCCCCAAAATGATGCGGCCTTCTCCACCTACCACTTGCTCTTCCAGCCCCACACCCTCCGCTGCACATGTTTGTGCCACTGGTGTGGAGACCGTGTCCTCCCCTCTGTCCTGCCCACCTTACCTGAACCCCATTCTACTCCCCCGGAGATGGGCACTGCAGTGGAGTCCACTACCACCCCGTCTGACTTGGGCACTGCAGTGGGGAACCTGTCCACTCCATCTGGCCAGCCCACTGGAGTTGTGCCGGCACCCACACCATCTGACTCATGCCCCCAGTTGTGCCGGCACACACCATGTCAGACACCTCCACTGCAGTTGTCAGTGACTCTCCACCACCAGCCACCCCTTCCCTGCCTCCTTCTGGTGAGCCCTGATCCTGTCCCTGCGGTGCCTGGCCTGACCCCCCGTATGCCCCTCCGAGGGGAGTGTCCCTGGTTATTAGCAGTGCAGGAAAGCAAAGGGTGACATCTGCCACTGTCACCCTGTTTGGACTTCAGTCATGGACTGGCCATTGGCCTTTGGGTTTTGTCTGGAATTTCTTTTTAATATGACATATGCTGAATAAAGCTCCTTTCAGTTCTCCAGTGGTTTTGCTTCAGATGTACATGATGTTGAGGATGCTAAACATGCCCTTGCTGCAGTGATGGTGATTTTTGCTATCAGGTAAATGAAGTGTTACTGTGCAGGACCCCATGTGGTCCAGGGTGAATGTGTCCTATCCTGGGGTGTAGCCATGTCATCCTTTGCAGCAATATGAGGGTGTCATGTTTTTCATATTTGCCAATGGGATTCCCTACATGTTTTTGCAATATCACATCTGTGGCTTACACCCCTGCACATCAGATGTGCTTGCCATTGTTCAATTTGTCTATTTCCCTGACCATGTGACCATCTCCACTGAACATGCAAGTTTGGGCATCAATGGGGAAGGACTCATCTGTGGTATCAGTGCAACTTGCTATACATGTGTATTTGATCGGTGCAGATGATTTTAGTGACACTGCCATGACCAGGCTGTTGTGACGAGAGCCTTCATTTTGTGCTAATTGTTGACTGAGTGACCAAGTGTTCTGCTGATATGATTGAGCCCTGCAGAGACAACGTATGGCACAGCTTTCCTTACACAGGAGTGGAGTCCCCTCATGGCAGTGTGTAATTCCGTGACATTGCCTGAGCCCAAGGTGTGTGTTGTGTGAGCATGTCTGTGTGTGTTCACTTCCATTTTGCTACGCAGGCTGGGGTCCCTAGTGATGTTCCTGTTTGTGATGCTTGCTGAGTTGAGCAATGTTCCCCCCAAATCTTCGCCCTGGGTTCTCTGTGTTGTGGGTGCATGGCACATTACTGGTGATCAGGGTGTCATCCATAGGTGTGTTTGCTGTCAGGGCTGAGTTTGTGGGCAAACGCAGATGAGACACAGTCAGGATTCCCCTTGGCACTTGTAGGTTACATAAGTCATGTAATTTACATTTTGTGTTAGCTTTCAGTGATTGTGACACGTTGTGTGTGTGACTGCTGCCACTCCTCAGGGTCAGAGCTGCAATGTTGGAAGTTGTCTATGTGTGTTCTTGGTGGGTGACCTTGGCTTCTTCATTGGTGTGTGACTGTGGCCGGGATCCCATTGGTTGGTGTGGATTTGACGTCATGCCCATGTACAGCGTACTGTGCAGTGTGTCAGACATTCACAAGTCTTGTTGACTGGCCATGTGTGATGGGTATCTCCACCTTAGTTCCCCCACCACCCCTGGGATTGTCATGGGTGCATGTGCAATGTCACCAGTCCATGTGAGCTTCACTGCTGCACATTGGTGGAGGTCAAGGTGTGTGGTGTTGAGTGTGTGCAAATGAGAGTTGTTGCACGGCTAGACCCCTACCTCCATGTTGGCCTTGGCTGACAGGCCGTGCTGATTGATTTGTGCTTGTGTAGGTGTGATAGTAGTTAGTTGCTCAGGACACATGACTGTCGTTCACAGTGTGTACGACATCTACCTTTGTCAACACAGTGTGATTATCAGGCAGGCCAGTGTCACCACAATGTGGGGTCCCTGGGGGTAGTGCTGTGGTGGGTCTGTCTCTTGCTGTGTTAGTTGCTGTTCCTACAAGCTTGTGTGACATTTGTAATTTGGGCTCCCTCTCATCTAACAATGCCTGATTGCCCACATAGGGGAATCCGATCCATGAGTTACTTTTGTGTGGCACTGTATTGACATCTGTGTAATAGGGATTCAGGCCTCCTCATGTGTTGTGTGGTTGCCTGGGGACACTGGCACACCCCCCATCACCTGTTGTGTTTGATATGCAGTGCGAGTCTGCCTGTTTGTGTTTGTGCATTTGCACCACTGCATTGGCATTTCTTTAGTGTGCCATTGGCTGTATGTTGTTTGGTGGGTTTCCCCTGCTGTCCCTGGGACTCCTAGGTCATCAGTCAGCACAATGATCATGGCTTGTATGTCCTATTGCTGCCATGGAATGGTATTTGTTCACCTGACATCTACAGTCTCCACAGGATATCTACATTTGTGTGTCCATTGGTGCTGATGTGTGGCTCTGCATTATGATGGTCACTTCTGTCATTGTGTTATTCGTGAATGTTGACAATGTGAGCCCCCATGGGTGATGTTTGTCTGCACATGGCCAAAGCGATGTTTCATTGGCACTGCACTGTTTGCCTCACCCAATCTATGTTGCTATGGGACACAAGAACTACTATGCCACTGATGTGTTTGTTGTTGTGTGACCAGGAATCATCCATGCAGTTCGGCATTTGCAGCTTTTCACATGACAACACTTACATTTTGGTCACTGTGGTGATGGGGCTTTAGACCCCATTGCCACAATGTTCAAAATGTGCTTCAGCTATGGACCCCACACTTACCTTTTGGTCACTGTGATGATGGGGCGTTAGACCCCATTGCCACACTGTTCAAAATGTGCTTCAGCTATGGACCCCACACTTACATTTTGGTCACTGTGGTGATGGGGTGTTAGACCCCATTGCCACAATGTTCAAAATGTGCTTCAGCTATGGACCCCACACTTACCTTTTGGTCACTGTGATGATGGGGTGTTAGACCCCATTGCCACAATGTTCAAAATGTGCTTCAGCTATGGACCCCACACTTACCTTTTGGTCACTGTGATGATGGGGTGTTAGACCCCATTGCCACAATGTGCAAAATGTGCTTCAGCTATGGACCCCACACTTACCTTTTGGTCACTGTGATGATGGGGTGTTAGACCCCATTGCCACACTGTTCAAAATGTGCTTCAGCTATGGACCCCACACTTACATTTTGGTCACTGTGGTGATGGGGTGTTAGACCCCATTGCCAAACTGTTCAAAATGTGCTTCAGCTATGGACCCCACACTTACCTTTTGGTCACTGTGGTGATGGGGTGTTAGACCCCATTGCCACAATGTTCAAAATGTGCTTCAGCTATGGACCCACACTTACCTTTTGGTCACTGTGGTGATGGGGCTTTAGACCCCATTGCCACAGTGGTCATGGTCTGCTTGCATTGTGGAGGCCACACACATTTATGTGTGACACATGTGATAGGGGGTCACATTGTATGTTCAATGTCATGTTCAGTGTTGTAGGCATTTGACACAGACTACACACGCTTGTCATGGTGTTGTGGGGATGTATTTTTCAGACATTCCTTATGTTGGAGTATGCTGGTTGTGTCATGCATTACCCGTCCTATGAGTAGGGGTTGTGTGGGTGGTAGGCATCCAGGCCCCCATGAGTAGGGGTGGTGGTAGTGGTAGGCATCCATCCCCCTATGAGTGGGGATGGTAGTAGTGACAGGCATCCATCCCCCTATGAGTGGGGAGGGTAGTAGTGACAGGCATCCAGGCCCCCCTGAGTAGGGGTGGTGGTAGTGGTAGGTATCCATCCCCATATGAGTGGGGATGGTAGTAGTGGCAGGCATCCATCCCCCTATGAGTGGGGAGGGTAGTAGTGACAGGCATCCAGGCCCCCCTGAGTAGGGGTGTTGGTAGTGGTAGGCATCCATCCCCCTATGAGTGGCGATGGTAGTGGTGACAGGCATCCAGGCCCCCATGAGTAGGGGTGGTGGTAGTGGTAGGCATCCATCCCCCTATGAGTGGGGATGGTAGTAGTGGCAGGCATCCATCCCCCTATGAGTGGGGATGGTATTAGTGGTAGGCATCCATCCCCCTATGAGTGGGGAGGGTAGTAGTGACAGGCATCCAGGCCCCCATGAGTAGGGGTGGTGGTAGTGGTAGGCATCCATCCCCCTATGAGTGGGGATGGTATTAGTGGCAGGCATCAATCCCCCTATGAGTGGGGAGGGTAGTAGTGACAGGCATCCAGGCCCCCATGAGTAGGGGTGGTGGTAGTGGTAGGCATCCATCCCCCTATGAGTGGGGATGGTATTAGTGGTAGGCATCCATCCCCCTATGGGTGGGGAGGGTAGTAGTGACAGGCATCCAGGCCCCCCTGAGTAGGTGTGGTGGTAGTGGTAGGCATCCATCCCCCTATGAGTAGGGATGGTATTAGTGGCAGGCATCCATCCCCCTATGAGTGGGGAGGGTAGTAGTGACAGGCATCCAGGCCCCCCTGAGTAGGGGTGGTGGTAGTGGTAGGCATCCATCCCCCTATGAGTGGGGATGGTATTAGTGGTAGGCATCCATCCCCCTATGGGTGGGGAGGGTAGTAGTGACAGGCATCCAGGCCCCCTGAGTAGGGGTGGTGGTAGTGGTAGGCATCCATCCCCCTATGAGTTGGGATGGTAGTAGTGGCAGGCATCCATCCCCCTATGGGTGGGGAGGGTAGTAGTGACAGGCATCCAGGCCCCCCTGAGTAGGGGTGGTGATAGTGGTAGGCATCCATCCCCCTATGGGTGTGTATGGCATTGGTGATAGCCATCCCGCCCCTATGGTTCTGCTGTTGCTAGTGTACGTCGTTTGTGCATCCCTACGTGTGTGTGACATATTTCGGGTACGTGTCGTTTGTTTGTGTTGTGGGTGTTTGACTTACCGTCTGCGCCGTACGCGTCCGTACCGGTCCCGGTAATAGATGTAGAGTATTGGTAGGACCTGCGCGATGGGATTCATGGTTGGGTCGTCTCGTTCGGGTTTCTCGTGGCTTCGACTCGTACTCGTCGCTGGCTTGTCCGTCTCGTCGCCGTGGATCGTCTTGTGGCGCGAATCGGAGCTTATGTACAGCTCTCCCGGATGCTCAAACGTGCCGGACGTAGCGACGGGTTCGGCGCGTACGGAAGGCGCATCGTACTAGTCCGGCCGGAAGGTGCTGTGTATTTGCTTCCGTGCGACTCGAATCGGCGTTTACTGATCCGGCTCGGGCGGGGAACAGGAGCTGAAATGGGTAAGTACGGCTCGCTCGGAATCTGGGCTGTTGTGCGCATCGTACTTGTTCGTTCGGACGAGTGTTCGAATCGGTCGGGAAACACGCGTTCGGCTTGTATTTTTTCCAGACGAATACTGTTAGGTGCGCTTCCGGCCGAGATTGGAATCGACCCCTAAATGTCTGAAAACTTAAAGTAAACAAACTTGTTAAGAAGGACACCTGTAAAGTACTGTTCATTTTAAACGGTACTTCAGATAATAGGAATTCTTCTTCTTTGTACATGTTTAAAGTAGGCATTAGAATTTTCTTGCACAATGTTCCGGGCGTTTTCAAAACTGAAAACATAGGAGATTCTGACAAATTGTCATATTGTACACAAAATGGAGGTCCAGCAACCACCCTTGAATTCAGTATAATAGTGTATTTCTTGCTAGAAAGCTGTAAGTGTATTAAGAAAGGAGGGAGACCTTTGAGGAGTAAATTTTTCCTCTTAAAGAAACTGGTTCCAGTGTGAGCGAAAACAAAAAAATCATTTTGTCTCCTTATTGAAAAAAGAGAATATATGTCTCAATATTTACTTTTGATATTACTAAAGGAAACAAAGGAAAGGGGTGTGTTTGTTGTTCAAAAACAACCGAACACATTAAGGAAAGTCTGCAAATAGTGTCCTAATAACTTCTCATTGTCTATCAGAGATGGGCTACGTGATGGTCATGAAATTAACATCAAACTATTCATACGCTAATCATATATTGGACAGACTCCTCAGAGAATAACCCTGCATCTGGATGTTGGAATAAAATTGCACAGCAAGAAAGAATCACTTACAGACCCCACAACTGTAAAGCTCTTAGCAGCTTCCTCGGAGGAATTGGCTACTGATCTCATATCAAACCTAAAATACATAATGGATGCAGCAGCATATTAGGTAAAAAACTGTTTTAAAGCGATAGGTTGTGAAATATTTATTTGGAAACATATAGATAGTCAAATGGTCTACAATCTGCTACAATGTTCTTAAAGTCAGTCTTGTCCTTTGCCGAACATTATACACTAAGAAATTGTATGAGGTGCCTTATTGCAAACTCATGCAATTCATTCTTCAAATGAAATTCCTGCAGTTTTCTTCAGAGAACTTTCAGAAGATGGCTTTCTGATGCAACAAAATGGCCTTGTTTCAACATAGGGCCATTCAATCCTTGATGAAATGTCATGAGGGGGATTTTATGGGGCCCTGTTAAGCGGTACGATCTAAAAACTAAAGAGTTCCATGATGACAAACCTTTTAAGATGACCATACCCTCACCACCACTGATGTCATATCATTGGTGATTTATTTTATGATTTCCTACTGCCCTGATTCTGTAGACACAAGACATGGTTCTAGTAAAGCAATGCTGTCTACGAGGACTACTGGGATAAGAGTCTGAAGTGGCCCTGGGCCTGGCACTATGTTCCCTGTAAATGCTTTGGACTTGTAGTAGGTTGCCCATCTTGGATTTATAGACTGCAATATTCTAGGGTGTGTGCCTCACCTCTTCAAGGCTATACATGTCACTGTTATTTATATTTTTACTAAGGTTGGCCACTCATGAAGCCATGATCCTCATGATGAGGTCTCATGAGGTCAGTGCTCCTATGAGGTCGAGATGCACGACACTAAGGGCCATGTAACATGGTGAGAAGTCTCTGAGCTACATATATGAGAGGGAAGCCAGAGGCTTAGACAGGAGGGCAGCATTTCCATGGCCCCTTTGCTACACTTGTGCTCAAATCTTGTGTGGAAACTAGAAAAACCTATCAGGATTTCAGCCTCCAGCTCAGAAATTGATTGCACAATTGGCCCTCATCATCAATCAATCAATCAATCAGGGAATTGTAAGCGCGCTACTCACCCATGAGGGTCTCAAGGCACTGGGGGGAGGGAGGGGGTGGCAGTTCCGTTCAGCCAAAGAGCCAGGTCTTGAGAGCCTTCCTGTAGGTGTTCAGGGAGCGCCCGCGTCTGATGTCGATTGGGAGCTCATTCCAGGTCTTGGGCGCGATATAGGAGAAGGATCTTCCCCCTGCTTTGGCTCTGCGGGTGCATGGGGTTTCGGCGAGGACAAGGTTGGCGGATCAGAGGTTTCTTTTGGGTACGTGGAGGGTGATTCTATCGTTGAGGTATTGGGGTCCGGTGTTGTGTAGGCATTTGTAGGTGTGAGTGAGTATTTTGAAAGTGATTCTCTTCTCGACGGGGAGCCAGTGGAGCTTACGTAGGTGTTGGCTGATGTGCTCGTGTCAAGGGATACCGAGGATGAGTCTGGCGGCGGTGTTCTGTATCGTCTGGAGCTTGTGGAGTAGATACTTGTTTATGCCGGCATAGAGGGCGTTTCCATAGTCCATTCAAAAAAACAACAAGTCCCTATAGAAAATACTTTATTAAACCAAAGTACTACACAGTGCTGATGGTCAGAATGTCAATAGAAGTCCATACAATTTAATATTCTTAAAAAACAGTGGGTCAAAGCAACAAAAGATAATAAAATCAAACTAAACTAAGACGTTAAAAAATGTAATATTTATTTGCAAATATATACACAATCAGAATTAAAAACATTTCATCTTAGAATGCAAAATTACCAGGAAACAGAGTTGTCAAAATTAAGAACATATCATAATAAAATTCCCAAATACAAGAAAACAGAGTTGTCGACGCTGCGTTTCGGTGACTAGACAAATGTACACCTTCTTCAGGACAGTTTTCTAAACAATAGAAAACATTATGTTATTATCAAAAACATATATGTTGCTGACCTATTATACACTGTTATCTATATACCGACAAATTTTTGTTCTGGCAATTTATCATTACTCAAGTTGCCACCAGCACTCAAAATTATTATTGTGCACCCTACGCAGTGAACAACATTTTTAACCATGATTTTGCTTAATACTATAAGAATTTGCCCATAGTATTTCTTAATCCTAATAAAATGATAATATTAAAAAACAACATACCTAAAAACACTGTAAAACGTAACTAGAATTCAATTTTACTAGGCGTTTTAACGAATCCAATTTGTAGAGATGAGGGATTGGAAATGTTCACCTCACCAAAAACCTTGGGGTTAAAAAAGAAGAACACAGAAGAGAGAATATATATTTATTATAGTAATATTAACTCAACAACGGTATCTCCAAGTTATATATTTTAATGAAGTATACCCAGTCAGTATCAACGTACCTTAAAGTTGGAAATCTTATGGGTTAAAAAGTGTTCGTTGGTGCCACCGTTCTATTTTTATGCACCAATTGTGCCCGAATCCTATGGGGAAAATTTATAAAGGGCATTACACCAAAGGCACCCAGTTATAACTCAAACATGCCCGAGTATCATGGACAAGCTTACCAGTAAAACAGATAAACACTGGAACATCAATAGACTCAAAGGAAGCGCCATGATCGGAAATATCAAATCCAGAAACAAGCTTTTCGCCGGTATTTTGACTAATATATGGCGGATAATCTATTATGGTTACTCTGGCATTTATGCAGCCGATAGTTTAAAACCTACAATAAAAACATTATATTGTATTATTTTGATGCTATTGTACGATATCGAATCAATATCATCTATAAGATACAATTATTATTAATATTGGCTAAAACTGCGTTATTAGCAACTTTCACTCATAGTGCCAATATGTCACCCTGAAGCAAGTAAAATGCTTACATAACCGGGTGGACAATATATGTAAATGGATATAGCGCTTAATAATTCTAAGTGTCCCTTTTGTTTAAAAAAGTTTTATCGTATGGTTCTCCGTATCTCAACCATAAAAGTATCTTATAAATATTTATATATCGAAAAATGTGAATTACACACACTATTGTGTCCCACTTAGAGATTTAAATAAAGCTATTCCAAATCCTTACTTACACAACAGTACGTGATATTACCGTATATAGCGGGGAGCTTACATTATCACCATTCACCCATGTCCATACACATAGGAGTCCTTTTTATTATCCATCTATTACTTTTATGATGATTACTCTATGGAAAGACCTAACTAACAAGGCCTACCCGCTCACCTTTTAAAATTAGAACGGCCTCCTTGCAACCAAGCGAACAGCTTCCGGGTCAGGATACACAATAGTGTTTGACCCGGAGCTCCTATTTATACAGAGTATACGGAGATCACATGATCTATCCTCCCAACACATCATGAAAACACCAAACTCATAAAAGGGTGTTGAAGATATTTATTACGAACAAAAATTCTAATATTTATCAAAAAAACGCAATTAAATACCCGCGTCTTTTTGGATATTATATATTATATATTTTAATGATTTTAATGAGAGCGCAACCAAGCGGACCGTAAATATAGCGGCCATTTTATAACGGGGACAATCATCTATATCGCCTGCAGTTACTATTACATCACCTATTACCATACTATTTGGGAAAACTTCCCCTCGTACTAACAACCACAATATTGAAAATCAAGTAATAAGCAACCTGTAGATTGTCTCACAGAACTTGATGTATAATAAAAATTGCTTAACTAGACACATTAAAAACGTAAATATGGCGGCCATATTGAAAAAGCGGTAAACCCAATAAGTCTATACAAAATTCCAAGTTATTTAAAAGGGTCACCCTGGCCACCAATGTAACAAAGAAAGATATATAAAGCAATGATCTATTTTGTCACAACCACTATCGTGTCTCCTTGTGTAATCCCTCATTGGGCAATCCATATAGGCTCTAAAATCATTATGTGCCAAAAATACCTGACCACAATCAGGAAACAGTATACGAAAAGAACTTGATGTAACACGGGAAAACATATCCGAGAGCTACAATCACGATATTAGCGGGGCAACTGTGATCAAATAAGCCTCTCCCAGTCCTCCTTGCTATTTAATCCTTTTCTAAAGGTATTAAAGCGGGACATATAAAATTGTTCACGTTTCTTTCTTTTTAGAGTTGAATCCCCACCCCTAAAGCTCATGTGGATAACTTCTATTCCACACCATTTCAAATCTTCAATTTTATGCTGTTCTTTAACCCAATGTTCTACTAGTGGGGCAGTTTTTTTGTTTGTTCTTATCGCTGACTTATGTTCGTATATTCTTATCCTGATTTCTCTTGAGGTCTCACCCACATAACCTAAGAGGCATGGGCACATGATAAAATATATCAAGTTTTTGGTATGGCAATTAATAAAATTATTAAAAGTATGAGTGACACCATTGTGGACAATAGATGGTCCCTTCATGATGTTAGTACAATTATTGCAACCACTGCACGCAAACGTACCCGTTGGTAAAGGGGCATTCATTATGCAGGGTTGTCTATTCTCATTAGTCTCTCTGTAGGTATGTACCAAACAATTCCTAATGGTGCGGTTGCGCCTAAAGGAAAACATGGGTTTGGGTAAAATATCTTTCTTTTGATTAGTGATCAAATGCCAATTTCTGTTTACAATATTTTTAATTTGATTACTAATATTGCTATGATTAGTGACAAAAATCAAGGGTGGATTCTCCACTGTCACTTTCTTAGATTTACTCTCAAAAAGGGAATCCCTGTTAAAATATTTAGCTCTTTTGTACGCATGTCTGATTAACCTTTTGGGATAACCTCTAATCGTAAACTTTTTAGTCAGTTTTTCGGCGTGTTTGTCATAATCTTTAATATTTGTGCAATTACGCCTTAAACACAAGAATTGTCCGAAGGGAATATTGTCCTTTTGGCAGATAGGGTGATTGCTATTGTAGTGGAGCATGGTATTCCTGTCAGTGGGTTTCGTAAAAAGTTCTACATCGAGTAACCCCTCCACATGTTTAATTTTAATGTCCAAAAATTCACATTCATTCTTATTCACATTGGAAGTGAATTTGAGATTATCATCTCCCAGGTTAATCCACTGTATAAACTCGGCTAGTGATTCTACAGTGCCGGTCCATATAAAAAACACATCGTCTATGTATCGGCACCACTCAGAGATATTCTCAAAGAATGGCGCCGATACATTGAAGATGTGCTTCTCCTCAAACTGAGCCACGTACAAACAGGCCAGACTGGGAGCACAAGTCGCTCCCATACTGGTCCCCTTGATCTGTTTAAAAAACTCTTTTTCGAATAGAAAAATATTGTTTTTTAATATGATGGTCACACATTCAACAATAAAATTCGCATGTGGAGACAGATCTTCATCTTCAATGCTGAGGAGGTTCTCAATCATACATATTGTATTGTCTTGAGGGATATTAGTATACAGTGCCTCAATGTCTAAAGTCACTAGGCACTGTATTTCAGGATTAAAATCTAAGTGTTCTATCCTCTGGATCATAGCAGCAGTATCCTTTATGTATGCTTTTTTCTTGTACTACCAGCGGCTGCTGAAAAATATCAACATACTTGCTGAGAGGCTCTGTCAAGGAATTAATGCTAGACACAATCGGTCTCATAGAGGGGTCCTCTATATCCTTATGCACTTTCGGAAGACCATACAGTGCTGGGATGATCCGGTTGTTATTGCACAAAAGTTAAATTCATCACTACAGATAATGCCATCCTCTTTAGCAAAATTTTATAAATTGGTAATGTTCCGAGTCAGAGTATTCCACTCTTCTCTGCTAGATCTTTGATAATGTAAATTATTATGCAATAGCATGTGCATTCTTCTATTGTAATCTTCAGTCTCCATTACAACAATACTACCACCTTTATCGGCTGATTTAATTGTAAGATTATGACACTGTTCCAAGGACTTAAGGGCCAGCCTGCTGGTAATGAGTGCGTGGGTGACTGTCTTCCTTGACTCGGGGGGATCCATTTGAAAGTCTTACGGAGAATGCGCAGGGTGTTGAAGCAGCTGGAGGCGACGGCATTGACCTGTCTGTTCATGGAGAGGGAGGAGTCGAATACGATGCCGAGGTTCCTGGCATGGTCCGTGGTGGTCGGTGGGCTGCCGAGGGCGGTGGGCCACCAGGTCTTGTTCCATGCCGATGGGGTGGCTCCGAGGATGAGGACTTCTGTCTTCTCCGAGTTGAGCTTTAGGCAGCTGTTGCTCATCCAGGCTGAGACGTCCTGCATTCCTTCCTGGAAGTTGAGTCTGGTGGTGGTGGGGTCCTTTGTGAGGAAGAGGATGAGCTGGGTGTCGGCGTAGGATACTATGCTGAGGCCGTGCTGTCGGACGATGGCGGTGAGGGGGCCATGTAGACGTAGAAGAGGGTTGGGCTGAGCGATGAGCCCTGTGGGACTCTGCAGTTGATTTCCGTGGGTTCGGAGAGGAAGGGTGGCAGTCTAATCCTTTGGCTTCGCCGGTGAGGAACGATTGGATCCAGTCGAGGGCGGATCCTGGTATGCCGGCGTCGTGTAGTCTGGCAGTGAGTGTGCGGTGGGAGACGGTGTCGAATGCTGCTGACAGGTCGAGTAGAATCAGGGCTGTGGTGTGGCCTTGGTCAAGGAGGGTGCAGATGTAGTCTGTGGCGGCGAGTAGGGCGGTCTCGGTGCTGTGGTTGCTGCGGAATCTGGATTGAGAAGGGTCCAGGATGGCGTTGTCTTCGATGAACCTTGTCAGTTCTGCGTTGAGGTCTTCTCAGCAACTTTCGCCACAAAGGGGAGGAGCGAGATGGGCCGGTAGTTCTTGAGGTCCATCGGATCTGCTATTGGCTTCTTGAGCAGGGGCTTGACTTCTGCACGTTTCCAGTCGTCGGGGAAGGTGCCGGTCTCGAGGGTTGTGTTGATGGTGCGTCGTAGTTCGGGTGCGATGGCGGTGGCGGCTCTGTGCTAGATGTGTGGTGGGCAGGGGTCTGTGGGGGCCCCTGAGTGGATGCCTTTCATGGTCGAGGCAGTCTCTTCGGTCGTGATCGGTGTTCAGGAGGAGATGGTGGGCTGGCTGGCGTTGCTGGAGGGCGGGATGGCTGCGGAGTCAGGCGTATGGTCGTTGAAGTTGTCGTAGAGGTTTTTGATTTTCAGGTGGAAGTAGGATCCGAGCTTGTCGCAGAGGTCCTGGGAGGGGTTGATGTCCGTAGCTTCCCTGCGGGGCTTGGTGAATTCCTGGATGACGCTGAAGAGCTCCTTGGAGTTGCCGGAGTTGGCGAGGATTTTGTTGTGGATGAAGGTCCTTTTGGTGGTTCTGATGCGTTGGTGGTATTCCGTCATGGCGACCTTGTAGGTGGTGTAGTTTTCAGGTGTCTTGCTGTTTCTCCAGTTCTTCTCCAGGCATCTGCAGGTGAGTCTGGCTCCTTGGAGGTCGGTGGTGAACCAGGCGGCCTTCCTGGGGCGCTATCTGTCGAAGTTGCATAGTGGGACAAGCTTGTCTGCGCAGTTGGAGATCCATGTGTGGAGTTCTCTGGCTGCAAGGTTGGCATCGGTTGCAGCAGTGGGGGTGTTGCGGTTGAGGGTGGAGTTGAGTTGATCCTCTGTGACTTTGCTCCAGTTCCTTCGCGGAGGGCGCTGAGCGGGTTTGGGTGGCTTGGCTTTGTCGACAAGGAAGTGTACGCAGTGGTGGTCGGTCCATGGGGTTGCGTGGTGTGACTGAAGTGGACGCTGTTTCCTCCTGCGAAGATGGGTTTGAGGGTGTGTCCTGCCTTGTGGGTTGGTGTCTTGACGAGTTGTTTCAGTCCGATGTTGGCGAGGTTGTCACGGAGGGTGGTGGAGTTGGGGTCTCTGGGGTTGTCGAGGTGGAAGTCCAGGTCTCCGATCAGTATGTAGTCCTTGGCGGCGATGGCGTGGGGTGCGATGAGGTTGGGGATTGTGTCGGCAAAGAGGGCCTGTAGGCGAGGGTGTCACGGAGTGTGGAGTTGGGGCTGGTCTGGACCAGGAAGTGCAGGTGTTCGGCAGCGGGGAAGGTGTCACTGGAGGTGGTGAGGTGAAGGGAGTTTTTGTGCGCGATGGCGAGGCCTCCTCCCGGGTGGTTGGGGCAGTCCTTCCTTGGATCTTGTATCTGTCAGGAATGGCGATGGCAATGTCAGGGGCGGAGGAGGCGTTGGTCCAGGTTTCTGTGAAGAAGGCGACGTCGGGTGAAAGTGAGTCCAGGAGGTTCCAGATCTCCACGGCGTGTCTGTGCACGGAGCGCATGTTGAGGAGGATGCATCTTAGGGCGTCGGCGGTGTTGGCAGCCGGGGCGGTGGTGAAGGTCTGGCGGCAGTGGTGGCAGGAGAACTGGCCGTGGGTCTTGTTTGGTGAGGACTGCTGGCAGTCGTTGTTTCTTTCAGGGTTGAGTGCGAGGAGGGCGGCTGAGTCGTAGCGATGGATGTTTCGAGATCCAGGGTCCCAGGCGCTGGTCGCAGTCCGGTCGCGGACGGGCTTGCCTTTGGCGCACCCGCTGCGGGTCCGCGCAGCAGCCGCCATTAAGTAGGGGACAGGGGGAGGGAGGAGCAGCTGGGTGGCTGGGGCAGGAAAACTGGTGGGGGGAGGGGCCACGGGGCAGCAGCGGCGAGAAAACAGGCGGGGACAAATACACTCGGGGGAAAAAGGCAAGAAAGAGAAGAGGCAACAATAAACAAATGCGTGATACAAAAACAAACGAAAATACTGATACCACAAGCGAGTACGCAGTAGCAAGCAGGCACGTCATCGGGACACGAGGACAGCAGCCTCGAACCCCTGCCTGGCGCAGAGGAGGAAGGGGCAGCAGCGGTGGTGAAACAGCGAGCGGGGCTGTACGGGCAGAGAGCTGGGTCACTGACCAGGAGGTCAGAGGTCCTGCTCGGGCGTCCGCGCAGCAGCCGCAATTAAGTAGGGGACAGGGGGAGGGAGGAGCAGCTGGGAGGCTGGGGCGGGAAAACCGGCGGGGGAGGGGCCACGGGGCAGCAGCGGCGAGAAAACGGGCGGGGACAAATACACTCGGGAAAAAGGCAAGAAAGAGAAGAGGCAACAATAAACAAATGCGTGATACAAAAACAAACGAAAATACTGATACCACAAGCGAGTACGCAGTAGCAAGCAGGCACGTCACGGGGACACGAGGACAGCAGCCTCGAACCCCTGTCTGGCACAAGGGAGGAAGGGGCAGCAGCAGCGGTGAAACAGCGAGCGGAGCTGCACAGGCGGAGAGCTCGGTCACTGACCAGGAGGTTAGAGGTCCTGCTCATCTGTTTACCCATCGTAATATTACAACAAGCATTGGCATAGCCAATAGGTCTCGCCTTTGGGACCTTATAAGTGTTTAGTTATCCAGCACAATATCCTTGGTGCAACAACATCAACTGTTGCATGGCTAAACACTTATAAGGTCCCAAAGGCGAGACCTATTGGCTATGCCAATGCTTGTTTTACTGGTTGACAACCACCCAGTGTCTGTGGGAAGCTGGGATGTGAACTCCTCCCCCACCACAAAGTCCAGTACAGTAGCCATCTGACTAAACCTTTGGTTGTTCCAGAATTCCCAAGCGGAGGTAGAGGTATAAGAACTGAGGTGCAGAATTACCATTTATTAAAATGTTAAAAAGTGCTAGATTTTTAGGTGCTAGTCTGTCCTGAAGGCTGATGTGAGCATTTAGGAGTTATGTTGGCAGCACTCAAGCAGAGAGCAGGAGTTCACTCCTGAAGCTTGTCGTTAAACTGCTTCACTGTCACCACATAGTTTCAATGTTTGATCTCTTTCTCTGAACATCTATTTCTTTCCCTCAGTTCAATCGTGTTGTCATCAGAACAGCTGCTTAAAACCCACCACTCTGACAGCAGAAATGCAGGTCTCAGACTGGAACTACTCACAGGTTGGGAGTGAGAGGGACAGCCATACTCTGAGCAAGGTACAGGGAAGCCTAAATATCTAATGGGTCCTACTTTTAGAGCACCTGTGCCAAACTTTTACAGACACTGTAGTCCGTGTCTGGGTTTTTCAAGGGCCTGTCTTGTAAATATGTTTTACATATCATTACCACTGATCTCTAGTTTTCAGCCAGAGAGCGGGAGTCTTGAATAGTATGTTGCCGCTCAGAGCTGTCAATGTCGTCTCCTCTTGGCTGCTCTTATCAAAACTGTGCCAGGGCTTAGACTGTCCCAGTGTCAGTGAACACTTTTTGATTCTATGACATTGTGTGGCAGACGAGGTGCCAATGGGAAAGTCCTGTCGCTTATGATGAAAAGCCCTTCATCTTATCAGGGAGAGGAGAAGGCTCCAAAAGGGTCAGGGCAGATAACGCCAGAGGAGCAGCTAAGCTAATCTGATACCAATCTATAGCAAATGCGTTAGTTTGACCCTAGATGCGTGCCACTTGTATAGTGAAACTTTATTCCCAGTCGTATCTACCCAGTCTGCAAAAGCAGCAGTGCATGCCAAAACATTTCTGCAGGCTCTCTCACGAACTGCCCCCCCAACAAACCTTATACTCATTGTGCAGACCTGAGGTGACAGGGCGACCTAGGCCTAGCGATGCCTCGTGCAGGGAATGACAGGAGGCCAACACGTTACTTCGTGGTTGGCAGGAAGACCCCGAGCGGTCTCCGTTTATTTATCTCCTCGGGACGAGCCCGCCCCGAGGAGTGCATGCGCTCGATACACTGCATTGGAGAGCCCGGATGGCTCTCTACACCCATGTGCTCTGGGCTGCCTGGTAGGCTGCTGGCAGTGTAGGTAGGGGATGCTTTAGTGATATTACTTTCAACAAGCACCGAGTGCTGGGAAGAAAGTCAAAATCGTCAAAAGATGGGACTTTTTTCACTGAGGCAAATCTGTCAAGGTGCACTCTCTTACTTGTCGGATTCACTCTTATTTCAAAGAAAGTCTAGCCTAGCTCACTTGGGGTTCAGAACGCCACCTCCAAACCCTGTAGGTGTGCCACTGGAGGGCAGGCTGGCACGCGCGCCTCTGAGATGGCATCTCCCGGCTCCTCACGGGGGCACAAGGTTCTCAAAACAGAAGTACATTATGTGCTCTTTCTTACTAGCAAAAAAAATAACCTGAAACTAGCCCTGCCATTGAGGAAATGCGTTTTTGGCCCTACTTAGCATGCTCTTTGTTTTTTAGAGAACTCCCCACTGCCCTCTGGATATGGGTCACGAATGCAGCACGGTTCGTTCTTTTTAGCAATTACCGTATTCCGGGGACTCGGCGTCCAACTTCTGTGCCGGCCACCGGAGATGAGAGGGCACCTCTAGTGCGCGAGATCAGTGCTGTGTGTTTACACACTGAACAAGCCTGGAAGTGGTGCGCGCGCAAGCACGCTTGTGCCCGCCGCTGCAGGAGAAGACCGCCATCTGTTTCCAATTAACGGGCGCAATAATTGGAAACAGATGGCGCTGATGCTCGCTCCCGAGCACCCTAGGCCAGAGAACAGAGAAGGCGGGACATGCACCCGCCTTGGGCCAATTGCGTGCTGTCTTTCTTAGAAAGACGCATGCAAAGACCAATAGCAAGTGATAAAAAAAAAGCACACGCACGAGCGAGTGTTTGGAGTTTAAAAGCCCTTACTAAATGCCTCGCAGTGCAACGCATGCGCGCTGCCTCAGGCGAGACCTAAAAATGAGACAAAACATGGGAAAAATACAGTTGAAATTTGTACCTTTCATCTCACTGGCCACATTCTTGTCAGAAAACTGAGACTGCACTGGAAGAGTAAGACTGAGTGAAATCACACAACTAGCTGCCATAAGCAAATGGTTTAAAATGCTGTGTGAAGCAACACACTGTGAACAGGACCCTTTTCACAGATGCGAAAAAGTAAAAGATTAGGTGCCAATATGATGGGATTGTAGTGGTTCATCTGCAACCTTAAATTGACAGTGCAATTATTTCTTTGTCAGGTTTCATATAATAGGAACATTTCCTCATCACGTTTTATTAGGTGTGGCATTAGCAAAGGCATTTTGCTTTTCAAAAAGCATCGTAAAAACATATATATGCACACACATACATATTCTAATGCAGGGGTTTTAGAGTCACTACCCAGTTCTACCCCAATGTTATACAGATCTTATACAGAATTATTTCACCTAGATTCAAGTATTAATTGGAATAGATAACTAGCTGGTCATATCACTTTTAGTGTGTCATTCCAGTTGGTCTACATTCCATTCAACCCTCTCAGTCTCCTCTCTCCCACACTCTCTCACAATCTTTTCTATATTACTCTGTGGTTAATCTAGATTGAAGAGTTCTGCAAAAGGCAAAAGTTACCCACTATTTTTATTTCACGTAGGTGTATGTGGTTTCTCCAGTTGTCAAATCTAGATAATGTGGTCAAACTACTTCTGAATGTGGAGGAGCAGTTCCAGGACCTGTACAATCAATCATTGTTGACTCGTTTCCACCTATAATTTCTTTTCATTGCATTCATCCCAATTTCCCAGAAATGTTTTCTCTCCTTTTGGTATTTGACATGAAATTCAGGAGCAGCCTGTGCAGGTAAGAGCGGTGAGGCGGGTTGCGGGGGGGGAGGGGATTCGAGATACGGCAACAAATTAATTTTCCCTCATCGCCGTTTGTCGAATCCCCCCCACCCGCCCCAAGGTTCTTACCTGCATGGGCTGTTCCTGATGGAATTATTGTGCAGGTATGTAATTTGGCCCTTGCTTTGTAATTTGGTTTCCAATTTCCAGGCATTATTCTGGATCATTTGCTTCATTCTAGATTATATGATCCATACCAGTATTATCTCTGATGGGTAAGTATCTCAGCAGTGGACAAGCTCAGACAAGGTAAAGCCTGGAAACTTCTAGCAGGCTGAGCACCTCATGCAGGATATTCTACATGAACTTTTCCATTGATACTCCTTTTCAATTCTCTCAAATGCAAGAAAATGAAAAAGGTTACTCATCTGTAATTGATGTTCTCCAAAATTGGTCCTCGAGTTAGAACTGCGAAGGTAATATTACAGTATCAGTTCCATATCTTTGGTAACAATCGTTCTGGTAGAGACACTATTTAGCTGCAGATGCCTTACTTTTTAAATATTCCCCAGGTGTCAGACTGGATCCAGAGACTTTTTAGCAGTACCTCTGTGCGCCGGTGGGTGGTGCTGTGTTGCTCCAGGCTGACACCGCTCCGCTCCAGAAATGACATGCAGGGCAAATATAGGAGCCACTCCTGTGTACTGAAGTCAGTTGCTTTCGAGAATGTCCGTGTCCCCAGATGCAGAGCCCAAAAAGTAAATTGGTGCAGATTCCTACATTTGGTATCTAATTAATAGATAGAGCCCAATCGCAGCACAGGGAGGATGGGAAGGTCGGTGAGGAATCTGCAGCTAGATAGTCTACCAGAAAGAGTGTTACCAAAGGTAAGTAGCGTGTCCTTCTGACAGAGACGTCTAGCCGTAGATTTCTCACCTTTTGAATAGATACCAAAGCAGTACCTACCTGAAGGCGAGCCTGGCAGGACTCAAACAAGAAAGTCTTGCAGGACTGAGTGGACAAAATGGCCCTCTTGACGAATCTCGTTGTCCAGACAATAGTGCTTTATGAACATATCGAGGGACGCCCACGTAGCTGCCTGGCAAATGTCGAAGACAGGGACTCCACCTGCCAAAACAGTGGTAGCAGCTTTGGCCCTGGTAAAATGAACACACAGTCCTCCAGAGGCTGCTTCTTTGCACGTGTGTAGCAAATATTAATGCAGAGCCTGATCCAGCAGGAGATGGCTCTCTTCTGTAAAGCCTTGCCCTTGTTTGCTCCAGAGACCACCACAAAGAGCTGATTGTCCACTTGATCTTCTTGGTATGATCAATATAAATCCACACACACTCACCTCAGACTTGGCTGAGGATGGGAACTAGAGGCACGGGGCAAAGGGGCTAGCCAGCCTCCAATCTGATATGTAAACACAAAATGGGCTGCCCCTAGCGTGGGTTCCTACAGTTTCCTACAGAGTTATACTGAGATGCAGCATCAGTGGGGGCATCTCATAAAAAGTTTCGGACTGGCCTCACACACCGCCCGGTGTCATGCTTCATCAAAGGCTGTCCTCGCCCTCTAAAAACTTCGTTTGATAGAGGGCGGGCATACACCTGGAGACAGGGATGCACTTCTAAAGCTAAGTGGTGGCCGTGTGAAAGTGAAAGGTGATCTAAAAACCATTACATCTGTCACTAAACTGTGTTTATTCAGGGAGCAAATGTATGGTATTAAAATGGGTGAACGGTGAACTGGGACGTTATTCTCCCTTCACCGTGTTAAGTGTGGTCCACATGTTTCTGCGTTAGTGTCCCCGTAGGGTACGTCGCATTCATCAGGACCAAAGGGTTTCTAACTGTGGGCGCTGCCTTTTTGCATCTAATGCAAGAAGGAGCTGCCAATCTGGGGACGGGGGCTAAGAGGGTCAAGCTACCCGTTTGGTGTAGTACCACTGTAAGTGATTCTGTAGGAAAAAGAGAAACAAAAAAGACATACAAACCAAACGTGTAAGTATATATATAAATGGCAAATTTTGTCATCCAAACCAAGTCACACCTATAGCGCGCGTGGTGTGGTCTTTATGAGACACGTGGCAGGTGTACGTGTCATCATATAACCAAAAGCATGATGGGAATCCATTTCTTACCCTAAAATACTATCCTCTATACTCCATGGGAGGGCGAGGGTGGGAGGGCCTACTTGTGACTTTCTGTAAAGGAGATGTACAGATTAGGAGATGGTAAGAATCTATTTGTGCATCCACAGGGTATTGACACAAATGACTAGCATGCACTACAATGCAATGAACAAGTTGTGTGCCCAGTTTCAGTGATTAACACACAACCTTTCAGCAGAAGCTGAAACCAAGCTTTCACTCTCACTACCATACATGACACTCATTCTCTTACTGTCTCAATTCAGCGCTCCCAGCGGTTATCTCTACAGGCGTCCTCTCGGTCTCCCCGTCGGTGGAGAATGATGATCAACCGGGGGGCTTAAGTACTCTAGTTAATTGGTTGATTGTTTGTCAAAAACGCCCTAATTGAAAGCGCATGGAGCGCTTCCTGTGTCCCCACCTGGGCGGGTCTGGACGGCTGGTGCGGGGCGTGTATGATTGTGCGCGCTCCTATTGGGTGAAGAAGGGGTTACCTCTGCCCAGTGGCTAGCGAATCCAAGGCGTGCACGCGCTACTGGCTAAGAAACACATTAAGACTGTTCGGCAATGACCACGTGATTAAGAGCGTGGTTGCGCATGCGCAGGGGTTAAGTGTTCCTGCTATCCGTCTGCGCCTTTTGCCTCTATGTGACAACATCATATCCTATCGGCAAAACTCGTCAAAGCGGTAAAACGCTCTGGACAATATCCAGGCTATGTGTAAAAACTCTTGGACAGTTAGCCATGACCCCTAGGAAATGAAACGTGCATATACATGCGCGGGGGTTCAGTGTTCCTGCTCTGTGCATGCGTGTTTAGCCTCTATGAGTTGGCAACACATCCTGTAGGCAAAATTCCTCAGTGCGGTTATACGCTCTAGGCAGTATTAAGTCTATGCGCAAGCCTGTCACCATCTCGGCTCTCCTGTACCACTGGCTACACGGTGGATTATTGCTCTAAGGTTATGTTTGTGTTACAATCGTGGAGTATACCACTCAGTCTCTCCCTTGATAGGTGTTGGACACAAAGTAGTGGGGCTAAGTGTATTGCTCTCAATTCTTAATTTTATGTCCTGGGTATGAGCAAGTGTCCTTGATCTGCGTGATTACACAGTTAGGTATGTCTCACCCACTCATAATCTTTTCAACATAACCCCGAAAGTTTAGACAGTGCAATGGTAGCTACTATCTACCCCTAGTACAACCATAAACCTATACTCGCATAGACAGCCCATGTGTGGCCTTATTTCTTTTTCTTCTTACAATTACATGGTCTCCGACCGGTGTGAGAGGCCAGTCCGAAACTTTTTATGAGATGCCCCCACTGATGCTGCATCTCAGTATAACTCTGTAGGAAACTGTAGGAACCCACGCTAGGGGCAGCCCATTTTGTGTTTACATGAATGAATGAATATTAGATTTATAAAGCGCTAACTTAGCCCAAGGGCATCAAGGCGCTGCAAAGGACTAACGTTCAATCGGATAGGATGCTCAAGCTAAAGACTGTGTAAAAAGCCAGGTTTTCAGGGCCTTGCGAAAAGAGAGTATGACTCAAGACCCGATAAACCATCCGGAAGAGAATTCCACAGCCTGGCAGCAGCAGTGGAGAAGGCTCTGCCTCCCCATCTAACCTTCTTAAACCTAGGAACCACCAGCAAGTTCTTGCTGGCAGACCTAAGCTGCCTGGTAGGGATATAACGTTGAAACATTGCCTGGATGGCCTCAGGGCCAGATCCATAATAGGCATTGTGAGTCAAGCACAAAGTCTTGAAAAGGATTCTACGATCCAGAGGTAGCCAATGCAGCGAGATGAGGGAGGCCGAAACAGAGTGATACTTTGGCAACTCCAACACCAGCCTCGCTGCAGCATTCTGCACCATCTGTAACCGTCTCACCAGGCCCTTATTAATGCCCAAATAAAGGGCATTACAATAATCAAGTCTGGACAGTATCAAAGCAATCACTGCCTGCTGTCGCGATGAAAACGACAGGAACTGTGAAATTTTCCTAAGCAGCCTGATTATTCCAAAACAGATAGACACTGTTTTGCTAACCTGTAGGTTCATGGACAGAGAAGTGTCAACCATAACCCCCAGATTTTTCCCATGGGAAACAGGAGAGGGACAACTGCCCATGGTGTCAGGCCACCAGTCATTAGACCATATATCGTGTTGGTTGCCAAAAATCAGGATCTCCGTTTTTTCCCCATTCAATTTAAGATAATTCTCCACCATCCAAGATGAGACTGCCTGCATACAACTTTTGAAATTTGCGACAGCTTCGCTGATGTTGTTAGTGATGGACACCATGATTTGAGTGTCATCGGCATAAGACAGCACCTCAAATCCAAAGGCTCTCACCACCCTCGCCAGTGGGGCAACATAGATATTAAAAAGGGTGGGGCTTAGAGAGGATCCCTGAGGGACTCCACAAATCAATGGGTTGGGAGAAGAATAAAATTGGCCCAGTTTCACTATTTGTGCCCTATCACTAAGAAAGGAGGAGAGAAGCTCAAGGGCAGAGCCCCCAATCCCTATCTCCTTGAGGCGTTCCACCAGCCTCAATGGAGACAGGGTATCAAAAGCCGCGGTAAGGTCATGAAGGACCAGCAGGGTTGTATACCCTGCATCAACCTGAACCCGGATGTTATCAAAAACCGCAGTTAGCGCTGATTCAGTGCTATGAAGGCATCTAAAGCCATGCTGAGAACCATCATGCTGAGAACCATGCTGAGATCCGATAAATAGGAACTGAGGTGGGAATTCAGATATTTTTCCATAATCTTAGCTGAAACCGGAAGCAAGGAAATGGGGCGATAATTTTTTAGTTCCATAGGATCCAGAGACGGCTTTTTTAAAAGCGGTTTGACCACCGCGGTTTTCCAAAGAGTGGGATACTGCCCCTCAGTAATAGCTATATTTAGTACTGAGGTGAGAAGGGGAACAATGATCAATATAAAAGCTTAGAGCTCTCCTGGGGTCCAAACGGTTGAGTCTCTCCTCCGCCTTAGAGGGGTGATGTTTTGACCAACGTAGAGTGGCATCACAACTTAGGCAAGAACAATGCCCATGTGAGCAAAACCAGTTTGTCTAGGAAGAAGATGGTGTACGGTGGGTGGACACAGAGAGTTTTGAAGCTCACTCACACCGTGCGCTGACGTTAATGTAAATTGTAATGAGGAACACTGTCTTCAAGGTGAGAAACTGCAAGGATCAGCTGTGAAGCGGCTCAATGGGAGTGTACATCAGAAACATGAGGACCGAGTTTAGATCCCAGCTGGTGCATGACAAAGGCAGAGGGAGGAAAGAAATGTTGTAAACCTTTCAAAAAGCGCATAACTGGAAGCTTACACAATGAGGGCTGATCCAGCAACAGCAAAAAGGCCAAAAAAGCCAAAAGATACCCTTTAACTTTGTCCAGAGTAATCCCTTTCCAGGAGAGGGACAAAGCAAAAAAACAAAACATCAGATAATCTTGCCTGGAGAGGGTTTAGCTACCACATGCCGCACCAAGCCATGAATTTGTCCCACCCACAGGCGTGTACAGTTTTTGTCGAGGGATGCCTGGCTGGCAAGATGTCATCAGCCACTTCTGGTGGAAGGTCGAAGGTGTTCGGCTGCTGCCGCTCAATCTCCAAGCATGAAGGGGGAGATTGCAAAGACCCAGGTACAAAACCCTGCCCTGATGCTGTGACAGCAGGTCCTCCCAGAGGGGCAGCCTGATCGGAGGACAGATGCTTAAGCCCAAGAGTTCTGTATACCATACTCTCCATACTCAATCCGGGGCCACTAGGATGGCTTGGACCAGGTTGGTCCTGATCTTCTTTAGAACTCAAGGCAGGAGAGGTATAGGCAGAAAGGCATATAGGAGTCCGAGTTCCACACAAGGAGGAACACATCTCTGAGCAAGAGACGCCTTGGGAACTCCAATGCGCAGAAGTGCTGATATTGTGCCTTTTTGGTGTTGGTGTTGGTGAACAGATTCGCAGAAGATGCCTTGTACCACCTACGGGTGTAACTGTCACTCGTGATCCCTTAGGCTCTGGAAGCGGAGTTCATCCACCCTGGCATTCTATGATCCAGCCAGGTGTTTCACCACCAGGAAAATTCCTTAGTGGTCCAGCCATTTCCATAGGTGCAGGACCTCCTGGCACAAGGTCCATGACCCCACCCTACCCTTCTTGTGTCAATACTACATGGCGTAATATTGTTTGTGAGCTCCTGACCTGTACCAGCCTCCCTTTGATCGAAGGAATGAAGGCTTTCAACACCAAGCAGGTGGCCCTTAGTTCCAGCAGGTTAATATGAAGCTGGGACTAGAAGCCTCTATTCTCCACCAAACCCAGATGGCCACCCCTAATCAGCTGCGATGGATTGTTCACCATCATCCGTTGTGGGTGGGGAAGGAAGAGGGGTCTGCTGCTGATCCAGTTGCGTTCTAGTAACCACCACTGCAGATCAGTTGCAGTCTCATCTGAAATCGGAAAATGATTGGACAGATTCCCCTGATGTTGGGCCCACTCAGACTTCAGATCCCACTACAGAGCCCACATATGCCACCTGGCTTGCTGAACTAGCAGGATGCAGGAGGCCATCAGTCCCAGCAGCCTCAGGGTCAACCTCACTGAAATCCAGGACTGAGGAAGAAAGATCAGGATCATAGCCTGAATGTCATGGACTCTCCAGAGGAGAGGCACAAAACCGAACGGTGTCCACAATGGCACCAATGAAAAGAAGCATCTGAGTATTCAGGTGTGACTTCGGCACATAAATTGTGAACCCAAAAGATGGTAGGAGGTTTGCTGCAGTCTGGAGGTGGTTGACGACTGGCATGGACCCGGCAAAAATGGTTGGGTCCTGCCTCCACTGAGAGGCTGTGCTCCACTAAGGGCACGCTAAACCGGTTTGGCAGCTGGGGCTGCAAGGGGGATGGTGGACTAGGTGGCCAATTGACCTTGACCTTGACCGCAGAGGCAGTGGGCACCACAGCCTCGACCGCAAAACGGCTGGGCACCTTGGTGAGGTTGGACTGCCAAAGCCGCAAAAGGAGTGGTATGGCTGAAGAGGTTGGCAAGGTGAGGCCGACAAGCCCAGGGGGTTTGCTGTGGCCCTTCTCTCCTTGTACCTCTTGACAGTGGAGTCTGCCTTGTCCCTGAACGGACAAGTCCCATCGAAAGGCATGTCCATGAGAGACGGCTGAACATCGCCTGAAAAAAACAGAGGACCACAGCCAAGCATGGTGCCAATGGCCCACCCAATGAAATCAGTGACGTCCAAGCCACAATGAATTGTGAATTTGGCTGTGTCGCAACTGTCCTGTATGACCTGGGTAAGGACAGCTTGAGGATCATCAGGAGCCCCTGCAAGTACTTGAGCCACTGAATCCCAAAGGGTGTGGTAATAATGCCTCAGATGGCAGCGACATTCACTAATAGAATTACCAAGCTGGTGCACGAGACGACTAGTTTCCCCAATATCTCCACCCACTTCTGAAAGAACATTGGTCTTGATCTCCAAGGTGGGGAACGAGAGGCCAACGACTTCGGCTGCCCTATGCATTACCATGGCATAAGAAGCACTCTCCTCAGCAGCAGGACCAGGAAGTGAGAGGAGCCCTTACTCAGGGGAGGTATCAAGGCCACTGGCCTCCTGCAGGTCATCATACAAATCCCCTTGTGATAAGGTTGGCCAATCTCATCACCCACATCATAATTCTTGATCGAATCTGTGCTGAAAATGGAATGCCAGGTGTGTGTTTGTCTTGGTGGAGGCAGATCTAGCAGAATCAAGGTCAAACCACCATCGACTCAGTGTCAGAGAGGACAAATGGGGCCTCGTCTTCCGGAGTTGCTATCGGCATCAAAGTACTGGGAACCAGCGTGGACCGTGGTGCCCTTCGGAGTCGAGACTGGAGCCAGAGGCAGTGCTGTAGAGGACTCGGGGCCTAGCTGGACATTGAGGGCAAACCCGTCTACAGTAATCCAGGTGGAGAATCCATTGGCTTTGTGGGGCTCGTACACACACCCAAGGGAGTCAACAAGGATCCAAAGAGTCGGAGCATAGCTTCACAGAACTCTTTGATCTGTTTAGGAGTAACGGATGGCCCGGTAAACTCGGATTGCGCCAGAACAAATTGCAGAATCGGCTCCAAAGTCAAACAGCAAGAAGTAGGGTGCTGCCCCCATGCTGTCACTGGGAAGTGTGAGTGGCGGGAAGGGGCAGAGTCCCACTTATACTTTTTGTGCTTTTTCTTCAACGTACCCAAAGACTTTGATCGAGACTAAGACCAATCTCTGGAATGACTCCTGAAACTTCTGGATCTTGAATGGGACCAGAGTCTTCTGTGCTTGGCGATCTAGCGTTTCACCTCGCGGCCTCATATGGCCTTCGGGTTCAACGATGCACAGTCACAGCAGGCCTTAGAGTCATGGCTAGACCACAGGAAAATATGATGGGGATCTGTCACCAACATTTGTTTGCGACATTCCTTACAGGGCTCAACACCTGTCGTTGTGGGAGGTGACATGTCCCTTACAAGCTCTAAAAACATTTTTTAGATAGAAGTAAGGGTCTCAAACAAATGAGAGATAGCTGTGGATCCTCTTCTGGTGGCGCGGAAAGAAAGGAACTGTCCTCAAAATGCGGGAATGGCGCCTCTATGGTCCCCAAGTCATTTCAGGAGCTGAAAGACGTCAGTGCAGAGCAGCACGGCACCATCTCCCGGTGCGCAGAGGTACTGCTGAAAAGTTTACAGATACAGTCTGCCGCCTGAGTAATATTCAAAACGTGAGGAAGCTGCAGCTAAAAGTCTCTATCAGAAATAGGCAATCAGAGCTTGATTCACAAACTGCACTTTGCAGTACGGTTTGTATCACTACAGTAGTACTCCAAACTTACTACAAAGTGCTATTTCTAAACTGCACTTTTGTAGTACCTTACAATTTTGTAGTAACTTACACTTTTGTAGTAAGTCCCTATCTCCATTATTGTCTACGGAAGGGTGTTGCAGTACCAGTGGTTGGCTATATATAGTGTTGGACTAACTACAAAAGTGTAAGTTTATTCAAAAGTGTAAGTTACTACAAAAGCAGTTTGTGAATACCGAAATGTAGAAAACTTACTCAAAAGTGTAAACTTACTCAAAATGTACCTTTTACCTTTATGAATCAGGCCCTCATTCTGAAGACAAGACCTTGAGGGGCAGCTATGCTTCAAACTTCATTTAGCACATGTGTGAAGGAGTAATACATTTAGATAAGCCTCTAGTGGGGAAGAGGGTGGGTTGCATGTGAATCTATGAAAGATACCAATACTGGAGAACTTCCATTACAGGTAAGTAACTTATTTCTCCTCCAGTACTGGCTCTTTCATAGATATGCATGCTTGAAACAGGATAAAATGCAGCACACAATATGCAACATTAAAAGAGCACAGTACATTGAGGGGAAAAAAACAATACTAGTTCATCTTAATGAAAAAGATGACGTAACACTGCTTGGCCCACTGCAGCGTCCTTTTATAATGTCACTTCCAAACACTAATGTCTTATAAAGGTGTATACAATCTTCCATGCTGCTGCGTTTCATATGTCTGTTAAAAATACTCCAGCGAACAGAGCTGTTAATGTCGACACACCTCTGGTACAATGAGCTGTCACTTTGCTGAGTAGTGGTTTGCCCACCTTTGTGTGACAAAAACAAAATTTCAGCTGTAACCGATCTATGCCCTGCATAGAAATGGCTTCTCTTTTACGTGGGTTGCCAAAGGCAATTATAAGCTGATTTCTAAAACTTTATTTTCTATCCAGGCCGAATTTTAGGTACCTTACATCAAGAGAATGCAAGTATCTCTCGGGAGCAGTTGATGGATTTGGAAAAAATAACTTTAATATAATTGGTTCATTCAAGTGGATGGCTAAAGGTGCATTAGGTGAAGTTTTTGGGTTAGTTGTCAACATTACTGAGTCCCTGTAAAATTGGAGACAAGGTTATTTGATTGTGAAGGGTTATATTTCACTAACAGTGAAGAGAATGCGGCCTCTTTTCGAACCTGGGGACTCAGGTTTAAATCCCGCTTGACTCAACATTGTATGAGTCTGTGCAAATCACTTAATGTCCCAGTGCCTAGAATGTGAAATGTAATGTGTGTAAAATTGATTTGTGTAATTCACGCTTGATGTACATGATCTTGTAGATAGTCTCCTAACCCCTCACATAATGTACAACACTCAGGTGCTTCATAGGTGGGTTTGCGCTATATAAATATCAATACATACTCTTCTTGCTGATGTCAATGGCAAAAATAGGATTACCT
This sequence comes from Calotriton arnoldi, assembly GCA_963921515.1. Lineage (NCBI taxonomy): Eukaryota > Metazoa > Chordata > Amphibia > Caudata > Salamandridae > Calotriton > Calotriton arnoldi. The sequence goes on from CAWUFW010000902.1 coordinate 1,194,285, forward strand.
TCTATGAGATGAACTTTATTCCTGTCTTATGAATCAGTTCAGATGGTGCTTGGATAAGCTGTAAAAGGACTATATTGAGTTGCCAAATGACTGGGAGCTTTCCTCTCAGGGAAAAAGCCTGAACAGGCCTTTCATGAATTATTTTATTAACTCGTTAGTACAAAACAAAAGTTTGTGGACTTTGTTTCTGAAGCCAGTGATTACTGCTACATGAACATTGTTCGGGGTATGGTCTATCCTCAATTGAGCGAGAGTAGATAGGAAAGGTGCTGGTGTGGCATTGCAGACATAGGATACAAAATTTGTTGTGCGCACCAGTTACAAACTCTGCTCCATTTAGCACAGTAAGTACTATTTTTTAATATAGATCTTGCCTGCACAAGCATTTCTCAGTAGTCTTCTGGAATGTTTAGTCCTGAAAAGTCAATGAGTTCAAAAGCCAAGCATGTAGCTTCAGCATTGCTGAGTCTGAATGTTGGATCTGACCATTATCTCGGGTCAAGAGATCTTGTTGTGACATTAATGGAACTTGTGGAGCCTCCGATAGAAGAAGTTCTGTAAACCAAAACTGTCTCTCCCATGCTGGTGCAATTTACATTATTTCCTCTTTTCTAATTTTTCTCAGCACCTGTGAAATTAGGGGAAGAGGTGACAATTTATAAGGTGAACAGCCCTGAACATATGATTGATAGGGAATTCACCCCTGATCCGCTTGTGTGCGTAGAATTGCCATTTCAGATTATATCTGTTGCAAAGAGCTCAATCTTTAGCTTGCCCCACATTCTGAACACCTTGTCGATCTGGACTTGGTTTAGTTCCACTTTGTGACAATCAGAATCACTGCAACTAAGAGCATCTGCGCACTTATTGTCCTGCCATGGTAGGTGTTCTGTCATTAAAGACACTTTGTGCTGTATCGTGCTGTTCTGCCCAGTTCCAGGGTGTCTGTGCTTCCTTTGCCAACCTTTTTGATCTTGTTCCTCCTTTCTTCAGTATATAAAACATTGTGGTGGTATTGTCGTTGCATATCAAAACTGAGGACGCTTTCAGTCTCAGAAGGATTGGAAACTTAATAGCACCTCTTGAAGCTCCCGTCGGGTTATACGCAGGCTACTTTCTTCCCAAGGCCATTAATAGCTATCCTTCCATGGATGCGTTGGCCATCAAAAGAAACTTTGCAGGCTCTATCAGGAAATTTAGACCCTCAGATATATTGCACCTTTTCTTCTACATTGTGAATCTGTTTTTTTTTTCATCTTTGTCGTTACCTTGGTCTTGTCTTCAAAATTTCCTTTTATCTGGGCCCACTGGCATTCCAGCTCTTCTTAGAGCAGCCTTGTGTGCAAGCAACATAATGGAATCAATAGAGAAGGATATCATGCCTAAAGTTTGAATTGACATACAGTAATCTGACTCTGGACTAATAAGTCACTAGATCTGTAATTTGCATAGTTTCTCCTTTGAAGGAAATTTTTCCTTTTCTTGTATTCAGTATTGCCTCCAGAAATGTAATCTTGGTCCATGGTCTAGAATAGACTTCTGTATGATGATTGTCAGTCTGAGGTTCTGGAATAGACTCAAACAAGCCAGTGTTGATTTTCTGACCAAATTGTACAATGAACTTTTTATCAGCCTGTCATCTAAATATGGAAACATGTGATGGCCTTGTTTAGCACTTTGTGCTGGATTCAGACCAAAAGGTAGCACCTTGAACTGATAGTGGCAACCAGCCACCAGAAAACACAAATATTTTCCATTGTTTTTTTTTTATTTTTATTTTTTTAAATGTTCTGTTTGTTCAACATTTCGCTCAGGTACAGTTCAAAGAATTATCAATCATTACAATGAACACAGGGCCTAGCACATCAGCAAATGCTGGATCTTAAGTGCCAAAATATCCTCAGGCTTAGTTTGGCAAGGGTGATTCCCATCCCGGCCCACGTACAGCAACGCGCCAGGGTGTAGCAGGACCCACTCCGTTTCCTATGGAGCCCGCTAATTTCCTCTGTATCTCTCCCACGGTCTCTGCACCCTTTCCCATTTTCTGCGGCAGCCTCTACTCTGGTATATGACTCTCTCGGCCTGGCTACACCAGTCAAGGTCTCATTCCCAGGCTGGAGGTCTGCACCCCAAGCCCTGGCTATGTTCCCAAATATTTTCCATTCTTGAGGCAAATAGGGATGTGGCAAAAAGCATCCTGCAGTTCTAAGGTGGTCATGAATTTATGATTCTCTCAAGTGAAGAATATCCAACATGGATACAAACCAGAACTTTCGTTTCTTAAGGAAAGCACTGAGTTGCCGCAGGTTCAGGAGGGCCTTCATTGTCCTGTCTTTGTCCTAATTCAAAAGAAACAAGAATAGAATCCTGAATTTTGGTGGGATTTGGGGACTGCTTCTATTGCCAACAGTTTCGTCTTGCAACTTCATCTGATGTAGTTGTTCCTTTCTCTTTGGAGGTGTTTTTGGGAGTTATCTCGATAAACTCCAAAGCATGACGATTCTCCACCAATCTGAGGACATATCTGTCCATAGTGATCATCTTCCAAGCTTTTAAGCAAGAGGAAATTTTCCCACCTACATGATTGTAGTTCTTGGTGACCGGTGCCCATGTTTTGTCAGTATTTTCTTCCAGTTTCCTACGATACGGATTGGGTAGTGATTCTTTATCTTGGCATAGTCCTAGAATATGACATTGCTAACAGCCTGCACTGAGGCTGATATTGCAGATGGCATGCTTGGTGCTGTACAGGATATGGTTGGTACCTATACTGTGGTATCCATCTCTATAAGTTGGTTGCCTTCTACCTCTGTAGGGTTGAAAGGGATACTGTCTGTGTTGCTGGAGGACTCTCAGAGATCTGGCTGTTTCCATGTCCTTCTTTATGACTTATTGTGTCTTGTCTATGTGTTTCCAAAAAGGGATTCACCATCAAAGGGCATATCTAAAATCCAACTCGTCACTTCTGGTCTAAATGAAGTGCAGAGTAACCATCAAAATCCATCAACGCATCTATGATTCCATGCGATGTGCATTTTTCCTTCAACTAAGAATGCTTAACACATCATTCTTTTTAGCCTTGTTTCAGAAACAGAGCTAGGTCAGACCACATATGCCTGTGAAAACGACGTAAAATCGCTTGAGCATTTGCAACTCTGACACCTGTTGCAGCCTCAGTAGAAACCCTCTTTCCAATATTGTCTAGGCATCTATCTTCTATTATAGTGGCCGCTGTTCAAAGGGGGGAAAGATTCCTCAACCTTCTTTGCACTGCTTGAACTACTACTGAGTCCGCTTTAGGATGGCCTATTAAACAGTTTGGTATGGAGTCTGGTGCATTGTATTTCTTGTCATTTCTAGGGACCACTGCTGATACTGTAGCTGAATTGTGCATAACCTTACTGTCTTCATTCCTTATGTGATTGATGAAAGCAATTGATCTCCTTGACTTCTTTTGTGTGATTTTGGAGTTGTATAGAAAACTGTCTACATCTTTAACTGCTAGTTTTAAATCAAACCATTTAGAAGCCTTTTCTATGAAAGTTTGAAATTCTGCTATATCATCAGTGGGAAAGTCTACAAGTGCTGGAGAATCCGGTGACAAGGCCACATATTCATTCCATTCAGGGGTTCTTGGTGATGAATGTCTGGGGTCATCTTGGTCCTCATCAGATGCAAAACATGTATGGGTAGGTGTAAGAGTCAAATCAGTAGGACGTGGCATTTCAGCGAAGATAGGACCTAAGCAACTGGTTCTGTAAGTTGAGAATCAGCAGGGGTTTTCTGTGGAGTTTGACTTGGTGTACCTTGTGGTTGGTCTTGTACCAAGGCTATTCCACTTTGGATTTTTTCTGGAATAGGATACTGATAGTCTCCATATTAAATTTTGTACTTCTGGTGTGACTGCTAATGAGATAGCTGTGATTCTTCAGCAAAAGGTTTATAAGACCTTGGGTGATATAGTACATCATATGTCAAATCATGAAGCTCTCTGATAGGATATTCCTGATCGTCATCATATTCTTGACATTCAACCCTCAATTGATCAGGGCTAGATGAGGGGCCAAATGGCAGTTTAACTTCTAAGCCATCGGAGTCCAGCAGTCTGGAAAGTGGATGTTCCGATTGTTGAATATGACGTGTACTGTGGCAAGGTTGTTGGATGGCACTTAAGTCTCTGATATAAACATTATTGGGTCTGTGAAAGGCTTCTAAGCAACAGATGGAATCAGTAGTTGTGCTGCCGTCAATGGAGGTGCTGTTGACGGATATTTCGCCGATGGATGTGTCGTCGAGTGTATCGTCAGGTGTATCTTCGACGGCTATGTCATTGACAGGTGTCTCGTCAACTGTGAGGTCAACGGAGTTCTCAACTAATGTATCGTCAATGGATGTCCCATCAATAGGCATTACGGAAATTGGTTTAAACTGACAATAACTGACAAAATCCCACTGATGCTGTAATCAGCTAACCTTTTTGTAACCAAGAGTCACTGATGTATTTTACATTCCTGGAGTTGCACTGATTTGAAAGATGATGGCTCAAAAGCACTGCAAATGCAGGCAGTCAGACAGTAAACCATCTGTTTTATTTTTTATTCACAAAGGAAAAAGAAAAGATAACACAGTGTTGCAAAATATAATGGTTCATTTTGACTAGGTTTACCTTATAATTCCAGTTTGCAAGCATGTTCATTTTTTTCACTAATCCATAGATGTCAAACCAGTTGCGTGGCAAAGGTGATATAACCTTTAATTCAAGCAAGGTCAAATATGAGGTTTACAAAGGAGACATGTTTTTGACATGCTACCCTATTCAAGCAGCCTTATGATTGCTGTCGGGCAACCAGATAAGACCAATAGACAAAGTGGTACTCTGCAGAAACATCCCTATGCGCCTTCAGAGAAAGGTACTGTTTACTTGTCTTATCAGAGGTCAAATCTGTGGGGAATGAAGATCAGCCTATCTGGGGAAGGGGATGTGGTAGGAAAGGGATGGTTGGGCTCAAGACCACTTTATTCTCGCTGTGCAGAAGCCTGGCAGCCACAGATAGTAAATTCCAACAATACACAGCACCACCAAACAACACATGGTACTTGTCTCATCCTTATCCCATAATTGGAGATTCATCCCACTCAAATGCTGCGAGAGACAGAGAACATAACTGTGAATGCACATATCGGAATGCCACGATGGAAAAGAAGATAAGGCACAGCATCCAAAGTGCTGTTGTGAGACTGCATCTCGTGTTGTAAGTTATAACAACAGATATCCAGACTCAAAAGATGCCATCATGAAGAAAGTATTTTGTTCAGCTTCTAACTTCTCTTCTAGAGACAGCAACCATGAGGCAGGATAACATGTGTGTTGAACTAGACTGGAGGGAACACTACTGTTAGGAAGCTTCTCTATGTACCAAAAGGTTTATGATGCATACCTAAAATCAAGAATGCCTTGGTTTTTTCTAAAGTATATGGCAGATGATAATAATACAGATACTTAACACTCACTCCTTCAATAGCAAAATAATGTATCTCTGACTCATACGATTCCCTTGTCCATAGATGTAAAATGCTCACTAATACCCAGACTGCCCCCAGCAAATAGTAACTCATGCATACTGAACCATGATTTGTTGGACTGTAAATTTGTCACCACAGTGGCGGACCACTGTAACATGCAAACAGAAATATAGAGGCGCAGACTGAAGAGCCT